>CM045770.1:138966877-139566877 GCA_025200525.1 Camellia lanceoleosa
ACCACTAATTTCACACCCTCCAAGAGCTAAAATGCAAGCTCAAAGAAATCTACGACAAAAGAACCCATAGAAGTTTTTAGTTTAGAGTGTCTGAGTGCAAATGGTATCGAAGTTGCAAAGGAGAGAGAGAAATGTAAGAGAGAGAGAAATATTTTCAGACTTTTGCTCCACAAATTTTTCTAACCCTAATTTTTGAGAGAAAGCACATCAATATATAGAAATATATGAGACTAGCTTTGAAATGTCCATGTACAAACTGGCAACTGTGTTGTGCATGCATATCAATGAGCGGTAGCCGCAACTTGCAAAGATCAATTTTACACACAAGTGGGCGTGTAGGCCATTAATAGCTGAAGCGTGCTTTGGCACCACTGAGTGGGTCTTGCAGGTCTCTGGATGGTTAGGGCTTGAAAAACTACTATTTTGGTCCAAAACAAGGCACAGGTTCTGCAGGTGTTTTGAGGCTAGTAACCCACGAGGAGTTCCTATTGACGAGAACTCGGGGCATTCTGAACCAGCGTATTGGCAAATTCATCATTGCCGGTGATCAATAGGTGATGTCCAAGTGTTGAGAGACGGTCAAAAATGGGGTGTCTGATTTGCCCCTCTTTGACGAGGCCTTCGAAGTCATAAAATGACGTGAGGTGAATGTCAATAAAGCCCGTAGCTATCGACCCATTTTGATAAAGCTAGTAAGACTTGGGCAAACAAATGAGACATAAATTAAATTGGTTGAGCTTGAAAGCTTCCTATGTATCCTTGCAAGGAATCAAATCCAGTGTAGTTAGTGGACAAGATGCAAATGATATAAACAAAGAATACCTGGCAAGCTGGACTCTGCCACGCTTTACTGGCTTGTTATTTTGAACATCAATGCTACGTACAAATGATGCAATAAGCAATAACAAAATAATTCCAAAGAAGTCTAACCACGTTTCACTTGTGCGGAAAGAAATAAAACACACTCTAACCACTATTTGAAATCGTGAGTAGGAGTAGAGGAAAAACGCTAAGAATTAATGCGTGCCTCACTTTTACCAGCTGAGATGATACGATAGATGCAAAATGTATGAGATTATCACGATAGATGCACGAGGCAATAAGAGTGTGTGATAGATGCTTGCATAATGAAATTGAGCAGAAGTGCGATAGATGCACAATAAAGTGAGCGAGTCGCGATAGACTGCACAAGGTGAGCTAGATGCGATAGATGGCGCCAATGTAAATGAGTGCGATAGATGCACAAAGTCAATTTAGTGCGATGATGCCGCGAAGCCAACGATCGCGATAGATGTCATAAAGTGAATAAGTGCGAGTAGATCTTTGAAAGTGCGAGTCTTGTTAGATGCACAAAGTGAATAGCCGCAATAGATGGACAAAGTGAGAGCGAGAGTCGCGATAGATGCACAAAATGAATGAGTGCGATAGATCGTCAAACAAAGTGACCGAAGTCGATAGATGCACAAAATAAACGAGTGCAATAGATGCACAAAATGAATGAGTGTGATAGATGCACAAAAAGTGAGCGAGTGCAATAGATGCACAAAGATTGAACGGGTACAATAGATGCACAAAAGTGAGCGGGTTGTGATAGATGCACAAAGTGGTTGATGCGATAGATTCACAAAGTAAATGAGTGCACCTAGATGCACAAAGTAAGCGAGTGCGATAGATGTACAAAAGTGAATGAGTGTGATAGATGCATAAAGAGTGAATAGGTGCGATAGATGCACAAAAGTAAAAGCGAGTGCAATAGATGCTAAAGTGAATGAGTGCAATTGATGCACAAAGTAAACGAGTGCAATAGAGTTGCAAAGTAAGCGAGAGATACACAAAAGTGAATGAGTCGCGATAGATGCACAAATTGAGCGTTAATGCGATAGATGCACAAAGAAGTGAGCGAGTGCGCGACGGATGCACAAAGTGGTAGTGCGATAGATGCACAAAGTTGAGCTGGTGCGACAGATACAAAAAGTGAGCGAGTGCGATAGATTCACAAAGTAAATGAGTGCGATAGATGCACGAAAGTGGCGAGTGTGATAGATACCACAAAGTGAACGAAAGTGTGAGTAGATGCACAAAGTGACAGTCGCGATAAGGATGCACAAAGTAAGCGAGTCTGGAGAATAGAGTGCATCAAAGTGAATGAGTCACGATAGATGCGCAAACTAAACGAGAGATGCACAAAGTGAATGAGTGTGATAGATGCACAAAATAGCGGAGTGCAATAGATGCACAAAGTGAGTGAGTGCAATAAATGCACAAAGTGAATGGGTGCGATAAATACAAAAAAGTGAGCGAGTGCGATAGATGCCCAAAAGTGAATGAGAGTGCGATAGATGCACAAAAGTAAGCAAGTTTGAAAACCAATATAATGACAACACATGTTTTATGCAAGATAATAGGACAAGCCAGAAGCATATGATGTTTTATTGAAAGCATGTTCTATGCAAAGCGAATTGAAAGCATGTTCTATGCAATATTGAAAACATATTCTATACAAGATTGCGAAAGCAAGTTCTATGCAAGGTAATTGAAAGCATGTGAGTTATGAACGATGCAAGGCGATATGCAACATAAGAGGTATGTGAGAGTGCACATTCTATGCAAAGAAGATATCAAATATGTAAATCGACGAAACGATCAAAAGTGATGTTCGACGACAAACTCCAATGTGCCCCTGAGGCTTTGCAAAATGCCTAAAAAGGATACAACTTGTTCATATTTGAAATTGGGGCTGCGTTTTGCAATCTGACGGGCATTGGAATAGGCGCGAACTGGTATTACATTGACACAATTTCGAGCTTTCTAAAATCAAATCCAATTCAAATACCTCAATCCTTCTTTCGAGACCCAAAAGAGGACCTCTATACACTTTTAGAGGGCAAAGGGAACAAAATCGTGGGAGCCACAAGGGGCACCGAAGCCACTAATTGTGTCTGGCCGCCTTTTCGCGGCTCTTGGCCACTAATACAATTGGGGCAAAATGGGATTTCGCAGGTCTCTTTAAATACACCACCAAAACCTCATTTCCTCATAGCCACATGACCGAAATCACTCGCCCTCTCTCTCTAGGTGCTCCTTCTCTCTAGATTTATGCTTGATATGCGCATTTTCCAACCTATGCAAACTTTATTTGTAAACCTTTTGGCCGTCTTCACTTTGAATAGATTAGATTTTGTTTTCGTTGATTTTTCTAGGTTTTCAACACTTTGGGCTTGTTCTCTCGAGTTTTTTGGGTTTTGTGAACTTTCACGATTTGACTTTTTTCTCCCATTTTCTCTTTCCTAGGGTTGACTTTTTTAAGTTTTTCTTATTTTCTCCATTTTTTGTTCATGTTTCACCCACTTTCCACCCACTTTCTAGATAGCGACAATGTCCTCATGACAATGCTCCTCGAGGTACCTATGCTTCCACTTGCTATCGCGGTTGAGGGACCTATAGTCGATGAGGTTGGCGAGGCGGAGGACGTGTCGCCGATCTCGAGGTAAAGGCCGGGAGGTCGCCTAGGGCCGAGCTTTGAGTTAATACCATTGAGGGTGAGGCTCTTTGATCTGGCCACTTGCCACCCTTGTACGCACATGATGGTGCCTGGAGGCATCGAGTAGCTTTGATGATTTCGCTAATGTCGTGCGGAGGATATTTTCTTGAGAGCGGACTTCCACCTTTCCATGGTGTTATTGAGGTACAACCTTATGCTTCTTGCCTTTCATCATTTGTCTTGCACTGCCTTTCATCTGACTTTTCTTTTATCACTATCTTTCATTTGATTCACTCTTTTATCACTATCATTCATCTAATTCACTCTTTCTTTGCCACAGGAGAACTCTCGCTCCTGTAGGGGTTCTGAGGTAATGGCGAGGATTAGTATCACGACCTCCACCCCGGGTCCGCGACCTTGTCGATGAGGCAGGCTTTGGCTTACTCTACACCGGGCTCACACGCCACATGGCTAGCTGGACCTTACTCAGAGCATTAGTGGGGAGGTGGTGGGATACCACCAACTACTTCCATTTCTCTTCATGGAGAGATGGCGAGTGACTCCTATGACTTTTTCGATGATCGAGGCTGGGAGTAGGGGGTGATCGATCTCTTCGATATGGACATGGGTCCGGTGGGAGGCGACTGGATCTACCTACACGGAGTGAGCCGCCTATATAGGCCAACTATGGCTAATACAATTGGTTCTCGAGTGCTTGGTAGAGTCGGCTGAGACTTAGGAAGAGGTGGAAGCGGTACACCAGGGGTTTCTTGATGTACCTTCTCATACCATCTTGTTTACCAAGCAATTGAAATACCGTGGGTTTGTACTTGCTAACACCGTTGTAACCTTGCCCAGAGTCGATTTACGGCGGGTGGGCAACTTGCCACACTCTATGGTTATAGGAGCTCCACTTCTCGTATGAAGGAGATAAGGTTGGAGGCTATTTGAGAGCTTGAGAGGTATGCCTTGTGCTTCTTCTTCTTATGCTTTACGCTTTGCATTATCTACCCTATATCTGTTCATGCATTGTGCCTTCACTTTGCCTTCTATAAATGCCGTTACGACATAGTGTTCGCCTATGAGGTGATCAAAACTCACAGTCATTTCGGCTTTATTCCCATTACTCTCGTGCGATCCATATTCTAATAATTGACAACTAACGACTTATACATTCTCTATTTGCAGATCACCTGGCAGTTATGAGCGATGATGCCAGCTAGAGTCAAGGACTAGTATCTTTGCCGGGTCGGGCTTGGGCTACCTCTCAAATCTTTGAATTTTCCGATGGCCTATTACATGGATCTGGTTCTTGGGAGAGCAGTTTGTATACCAGACACTGGGCATGCCCACCCTAGTTGTTCCCATGCCGCCCCGGCATCCATGAGGACGGTGATAGCCTCTCAGCGAGGCCATTATTCATTATATGGTGAAATTTGGATCTTGACTACTTTCGAGGGGACGGAGATTACACGACCTTCATTTGGACTGATCTTATGCCACCCTCGACTGGAGTTCGCTCAGGGGACGTAATAAGTGATCCCTTAACTGGAGAGGCCGCTCAGGAGGCCGAGGTTGGTATTGGAGAGGCCCCTTCCACTGCGCAGGTTGTCGGTTGGCTGGTGCTTTCTACCGCAATTCCTTGCGAGCGCCCGAGCGGAATGGTCTATCAGCTCCCGATCGAGCCACCGAAGATGGGCACGGGTATGTTAGAGCCCTGGGCGGATCTCAGCTATGCACCACACTTGGCACTTTACATCCCGCATTCTTCTTTTGAGATCGAGTTATTCAACTTCACTTGCAGACACTCATAGAGTACATAGAGGGCTTCCTTTAGCTAGTTGCCTCCCTAGTTCACATGGTACATAGGAGGGAGATACTACTCGGTCTGCATGGTATTTAGGTATATTTTCTTTCCTATCATGCATTACATTGCTCCCCACACTATACTGACATGCCATATTCCCACTAATACACAATACTTATACTGTAAATTGACATGCATTCTGATACACTATATTGACACACCATACTAACACACTACACCCATGTTGCATCATTTTCTATATCATACTCATATTGCATACTTAATCTGCAACAATCTGAGATTTGATATGTTGATATTTTCTTTTTAGGTTCCCTCTACATAGAGGGCAAGGGCACCGGCACCAGCACCAGCAGTGGCACCGTCGACACCTGCTCTAGTGGTAGGGAGGGAAGGTAGACAGGCTCCAGCACATGGCCGCGGCGAGTGGTGAGGTCAAGGTAAAGTGAGGTGCTTGGAGTCAGAGCACCTCAGAGTTGATTTTGAGTGGGGATGATATTAAGACCAACGACTCCAAGGAGGCAAGTGAGCCGACGCTCTGAGTATGAGAGCGAGGATGATGATGTTGGCTCGAGATCAAAGAGCAAGGAGGATGTTAAGGTTGGTTCTAAGTTAGGAGATGGAAATGATGATACTAGTTCTGGCTCAGAGTCTGATTCTAATAGCGGCGTCGATAGAGATAGTGCCCTTGAGTCCCCACTGAGAAAGAGGACGAAGAGAGCCTCTCGAGCTTCATGTGGATCGCAAATTTTTATACTCTTTTGTTTAGTTTCTTTTATTTTGGTGGCTTAGCACATGTATAGCTCCAGTTAGTTTTGCTTTTAGCTTTCAAAAACTTTTACTCTTTTTGTTAAAAACTATGATCGGGGAAAACCATGAGCACCATGAGCACCACATTTGCATCATGAGTTGTTTTTGTTGAAAAGAGTTATTGTTTTTGCATCATGAGCATCACATTTGCATAGAATGAAAATGGAGTTGGATTTGAAACGAAAATGTTTGTATTTGAATAATGTTCTCAACTGTAATGAACAGACTAACGACCAAAATACAAAATACAACTCAATAAATGGGAAACAAAAAAAAAAAAAAAAAAACTTAAACATAGCTAGACACACTTGCTATAAACAAAAGACTCAAAACAAAACTCCAAAACACAAAGACCAAGACAAAACCAAAATGCCAAACTGTCATGCCACAAATGGACTCGCCACTTGTGGTGATCCACCGGTGGTGACAGTTGGCTCCCACTCATAGTCCTATCTTCTACAAGAGGTCCTCCTTCGTAATTTTTTTTCACTAGAACCTCATTTTAGGTATTGTTTTCTTTGAAAATGGAGATCTTCCTCACTAAGAAACTCAAAAGTGGATAGCCACTTTAGACGGCATGAAAAGGTGAATTTCAGGTCTCGGCAAAACGCACTTTTTTTGAGCCGTACTCCACTTTGTTTTTGTTCCTTCATGTTGCTTGGCCTAATGTTGGGACCCAATTACATATGTATTTCGTTTCAGAGCACAGGAAATGTGTCCAACTCTTGAAGAGTTTCAAGCATTGTTGGAATCCCGATACGATGAGGAAATCATGCTTCAGCCCCGTTTGGCCATGCCCTGGGTTTGGGACGGATGTATAGGCTTACTTTGTACGAAGCTCAATCTTTGGCTTATGACGGGGAGCTAGATATACCCGGCTTGATTCATCGATTTTCTGACATCGGAGACAGAGGTGACCTCTTGCGAGGCTTTCGGCAACATGCCCTTTGTTTATGTATGCTCACGCATTTCCTTCTTGCCCCTAGTTATGACGGAGCCAACACCAAGCTAATTGAAGTAGCCTAATAGCTGAAAGAGGGTAAGAGTTGCACTGGTTTGGCACTGCCAAGACCACGATGGATGTAGATGCTTTCATCGGTGAGAGACCACCAGGTTTGTGGGGAGTCCACTCCTGCTCCAGGTATTGTTTCCCACCATTTCTTATATATGTGATTCTCACATGACTTAGCACTCACGCTCTATTTTCTCTCAAAGCCCTTTCTTTTCTTTTCTCTCAACGTATATCTTTATTCTTTAATCTCTCTTATTTTTCATCCCTTCCTAGGTATGGCTCATGGATAAGCTGAAAGTGATGGACCCTTGCCTCGAATATTCAGCCCGAGCTTACTTCTTCCACTAGCGACTAGTGGACTTTGCCAATGAGGGATGGTTATGCAACTAGATGTGTAACTGACATAGCTTGGCGTTGCCCTTGGCTTAATTTGACCGAGATGACTTACAACATGTCCCAACAGCTGGGTATTCAGTTGATTGGCCTCATGCACTACGTGTTCTACTTCTCCTTCCGGTTTAGATGCCAATTTGGACATGATCAAACCCGTCCAGATGAGGGGGTAGAATACCCGGCCCCATTCCCAGTTCGTGGTTCACACTTGACTCGGTACCTCACTACTTGGAGGACGAGAGAGCTTCTAGCCCCTGCCTCTAGCTTCAATTATGCCTTTTCTAGTGAGTGCTTGGCTTGGCTTGAGGATGAAGCACATGTTAGGCCAACTTTGGCGGTAGAGACTTCCACAAGCACAAACAAAGGATGTAGGAACACCTGATCTCATCTATGCCCCTAGTTTATTGCTTTTGACCTTTCTTTTCAAGTTTTATGATATAAAAGTAAGCAAAGGATACAGGAACACCTGATCTCATCTATGCCCCTAGTTTATTGCTTTTGACCTTTCTTTTCAAATTTTATGATATAAAAGCAACTTTGATTTAAATCAAAGAGTTTGGAGAATATACTTTTGTGTTGAAATCAATGGAATTAAAGTTGTGAGCACTTAAAATTTTTCCTTTTGGTCCCAAAATGGTCTAAGTTATAAAAGGTAAAATTTTGAACAAAAATCAACTTTTATTAAAACTTTTCAAACTGTTTTTAAAAATGATCACTTCCTAACACACATGGAATCAGCCCTCAAGATGTATAACCGCAAATCACCAAATAGCAACTGCCCATAACTACATCTACCATACCGACCCTTTTGCCAACATACATATCACACAATCGAGCACAAACGATGGATAAAGACAGCCTGATCAAATAAACGAAGAGGATAGTTGAGTTGGAGATAGTTACAGCCGAACTTCAAGATGAAGTTGTCTACGTATCCCAAAGATGGGAATCAGGCCTTACGTAGTTCAGTTCAGGCTCATTCGAGTATTAACTCTCTCCTTTTGTGCTATAACATTTGCCAAAGTTTCCCTTTAGGGTTTTCAACCTTGCGAGCTCAAATTTTTTTTTTATGTCTAATTTTTCATGCTCTAACTTTTTCCTAGGTCGCCCTTCCGGGTTTTCAACCTAGCAAGCCTCTCAGGGATAGTATTCCTTTAACTTGTCCATATTGATCGGCTATGAAAACTCCAAGCCATCTAAGTCCATGAGAATAATCGCCCTTCTTGACTAGATAGATTTGATGATGTAAGAACCAGTCAATTAGGTTAGAACTTGTCTCTAGGGTCATGGATAGGAGCTCGCTTGTCTTTTAGCACCATGTCTCCTTCCTTGAGAGTTTTGGACTAAACTTTCTTGTTAAATGCCCTAGCAATTCTGCGTTGGTAGCCCTAGATATGATACAAAGCCCTTAGTTTTCTCTCATCAAACAACATTAACTCCTCAAATCTACTTTGCTTCTAGTCCGCCTCCACTATCTGACACTTGGCCATAACTCATAGCGATAACACTTCAATTTCAGTTGGCAGAATAGCCTCCATCCCATAGATGAGAGAATAGGGGGTTGCCCTTGTAAATGTTCGGATTGAGGTTTTGTAGCCCCAGATTGCGAGTGGCAGTTTATCCAGCCAGTCCCTGTATGTTTCCATCATTTTTCGCAAAATATTCTTGATGTTCTTGTTGGCAGCCTCAACAGCTTCATTGGTCTGTGGTCTATATATTGATGACTTGTGAAAAGACACATTATGTTTCTCAAGCAGATCCACCACTTTTTTCTTGAAGTGTGAGCTATTATTTGATATAATCTCGTTCGGAACCCCATACCGGCAAATGATGTTATTTCTGATGAACTTGGATACATGCGATGCTTTCAACACGGTATAGGACAGAGCTTCCACCCACTTCGTGAAGTAGTCAATCACTACTAGGGTGAACTCGTGTCCATTTGACCCCTTTGGCAAAACTGCACCGATAATGTCGATTCCCCAGACTGAGAAAGGCCATGGTGAAGTCATGTTGTAGAGCTTAAACGGTGGTATGTTCATGTGATTGGCATGGATTTGGCCTTTATGGCATCGCCGTACAAAACCAATGCAATCTTCCTCTATGGTTGACTAGTAATAACCTTATTTGAGAATCTTCTGAGCTAGCATCACATCGTTTATGTGTGCTCCACACTCTCCTTCGTAGATGGCCTCTATACAGCGCTTCGATTCCTCTTCTTCAACACACAGCTTTTGCATTCCCAGATGGCCTCTTTTGTAGAGCTTACCCTCGCAGATAATAAATTGGATGGCCAAACGCCGTATTTCCTATTTGTCCTTAGCATTTGCCACCGGTGGATACATCTTATTTTCCAGAAAATTCCAAATATCATAATACGAGGGGCTTTTGTCTTGCACTTCGTCTATTACGGCAATGGCCTTATAGGCCAACGTGTATTTTTATTTGAAAATGATTGGACGCATCTTCACTCCCAACGGGAGATCTACCATAGAAAATAGAGTTGCCAGTGCATCAGCAAACTGGTTGTTCTCTTTTAGCAGATGCGTAAATGTCAACTTTTCAAACCTCGGAATCAGAATATCCAGGGCTTGATGGTAGACCTTCATTATCACTTCTTTGACTTTCCGATCTCTATTTGCTTGAGAAACAACCAAGTTTGAGTCCTCAATGACATCCAACCTTATTGCTCCTAGTTCTGGGGTAGCTTCCAAACCAGCAATACACGCTTCATATTCTGCTTCATTGTTGGACACCTTGAATCGGAGTTTGAAGGCTAAGGGTATATGGGAATCATCGGGTGCTATCAACAACACACCTATCCTATAACCGTATTGATTGGATGCTCCATCAAAGTACATTGTCCAAGTTTCCTCTTCGACTTATGGAATGTCTTCATCTGGGAACAAATATTCCACCGCCTCATTGCCCTCTAGTGGGTGGTTGGCCAGGAATTTCGCTACAGCTCTTCCTTTAACTGACTTGCGTGTAACATACTTGAGATCAGAGAAGTAGCAGCCACTGGGCTAGCCTACCAGTAAGTGCTAGTTTCTCAAAGAGATATTTAATGGGATCTAATCTCAAAACCAGGATTATAGAGTGAGCTGACAAGTAGTGCCTTAACTTCTTGGTAGTCCATACAAAGGCTAAGCAAGCTTTCTCCAAGCGAGTGTAGTGGGTCTCGTAGTTTAGCATCTTCTTGCTTAAGTAATAGATGGCCTTCTCCACTCTATCTTTAGATTCTTGAGCTAGCATGCATACCATGGTCGCACTTCGATTATCGACAGATCTGTAATCAAAGGCTTCCCGCTATGGTGGCAAAACATAGGCGTATTCTAGAGGTATTACTTGACCGCTTCAAAGGCAACCGACATCGATCGTCCCATCGGAACTTCTTTCCTTTCTTCAGGAGACCAAATAGTGGTTCACAAGTCAAGGTTAATTTAGAGATAAACTATCTTATGAATTGCATTTTACCTAGAAAGCCACGCACCTCTTTTTAGTCTTTGGTGGTGGCATTTCCAAGATGGCCTTGATTTTGGAAGGATCTACTTCAATTCCCTCTGCGTGATCAAAAAGCCTCACATTTTCCCCGGGCTACGTTGAAGGTGGTTTAACCTTAATCTGTATTCCCTGATTCGTTGAAAGAATTTTTCTAGTGCGATGTAGTGGCCTTCTCACTCTTTGGATTTGACAATCATATCATCCATATACACCTCAACCTCTTTATGGATTATGCCATGCAAAATGGTGGTCGTAACCCTCTGATAGGTAGCCCCACCATTCTTTAACCCAAACGGCCTGACTCAGTAACAGTACATACACCATGGTGTGGTGAAAGCCGTCTTTTCTCGATCCTCCAGTGGCATCAGAATCTGGTTATATCCGAAAAATCCAAGGAAAGCAAGGCATGGCCAGCAGCAAAGTCCACCAACTCATCTATGTGCGGCAGTGGAAAGTCATCCTTCGGACTTGCTTTGTTCATGTCTTTGATGTTGACGCAAACCCAAATTCTACCATCCTTCTTCGGCACTGGGACAACATTGGCCAACTAGGTCAGATACTAACAAGAATCTTGCATCAATCTGCTTGGTGACCTCTTCCTTGATTTTCAATGCCCAATCCGGACGAATTCTACGCAGTTTCTATTTGACTAGTCGGGCTCACAAGTAGCCCACTCGTTAAATGCCATATATTTCCCATTTGTAGGTGATAGTTAGGAGGATTGGTGGATACAGATCCATATCTGACCCCTGGTGCTAGTATGAGAGACTGCCCATGGAGGTCCGTGCACTAGTTGACACAGCTGGCTTTGGACCCTTCTGCTTAGGGCTTATACAGATGAGAGCCGAGTCACTATTGTACGGGGCCCTGGTCAAGAGATGGTGGGACACCACAAAATTCGCGATGCTCACTGCCTCGTGGGTTGGAGTTGGCGGTCCAATCTTGTATGATCCAAACATAACGCAGTGGAGGGCCGCATAGCATCAGCTTCTTGGGGCGATCCCAGACACTACCAGCCACAGGATGGTGAGGTACAAGTGGTTTTCGAGTACTTCTCTGACTTTCAACCCACCACGCCAGATGAGGTCGTCCAGTACACCCGCGGTTTCCTTCTATATCTCTTCGGTACTACCCTATTTGCGAACAGGGAAAATACCATGGGGTTATATCTTCTGGGAGCACTGGTGAGGTGGTAGAGTATGATTAGGGTAGCGCCGGCCTGGCCACCTTGTACTGCTACATGAGCTCCATCCCCCGCCGCAAGGCGGATTCACTTGGCGGATATTAGAGAGTTTGGGAGGTATGCCTCACACTTATTTTTCAGTTCATCTCGTTCATTTTCCATTTTCTGCTCATTTACATTTCATTTCTACTTATTGTCTTTAGCCATCTCTTTCTGTTTGCAGCTCTGGGTTTATACCTACTTCACCTCTCTGGCCTCGGTCCCGATGAGGCTGATAGAGTTGTCAGTACCCTGCTCATGGTACTATAACTCCCGATTTGAGCGTTGCCGCCGTGTAGATTGAGATTTCCCCTATTTTCGTTGCTTCTTTGACACGATCATGGCAAAATAGGCAGCAAAATACCAACTTTTAACTGTTACCTACTATAAGCATACTATACTATTTCCTACACTACATGGTTATTCTCATACCATTGCATCTGTACTATATTGCCATTCTCATACTATACTGACTTTTGATATTGTAATCGATTTCGACCGATCTAACAGACTACCGAGATCTAACACTGCACTGCCATCTGACATTGCACTGCCATTCTCATACTGCACTAATTTCTGACACTGATTTCATAGGTTGACTGGCATCCTTGGGCGGGCATTCCCTAGGTGTCAAGGACGACCTACGCCGCTGCATAGCATGCCTTCATCATGCGGATTCTATTCGAGGGTCCCTTTGGCCAGGGCATACTACCTGTGGGAGAGGTTCACTCGCCAGACGCGAGGCATTACTAATCCTGACATCCCACATCCCCCTCCTCCGATTATGAGGGTAGTTGATGAGTTACAGGACAATCCTCAGATCGACCTCCTAATGTTAGGCGAGGACGGCGATCATCATCATGAGCCTGGCGACTTCACTACCTTCTTACACACTTGGATGATGGCACCTCTTACCCCAGGCGTGGCTCGAGCTGTGCCGGAGGTTGTTGCTGCTACTGCGGCTGGTGATACGCCTGCTAGAGGTACCCTTGCCATTGCTCCCATTCCTGGATTTCCTGTGATCCCCACTAAGATCATGTACATGCGTCCGACTGGAGTGATCGAGCAGATCTTGCTTGAGCACATCGAGGAGAGGGAGTAAACACTAAGATCTCGCTTGCTCGATCGAGCAGATTGAGCAGACAGGAGCAAACACTAGCAGTGTTTATGCTTCTAGCAAGTAGAAGCGTAAACAAATGTGTACTTGCTCGATGCCAAGAGGAAACACTAGTGGGGATCTTAGTGGGGATCACTTGATGCCAGGAGCAAACACTAGTGTGATCACCATCGAGCAAGTACACATTCATTTATGCTTCTGCTTACTGCACTATGTCTGGTTTTCTACCATTTCTGTTCATTGTTCTCTGTGACCTCTGTTTGCCTTCTCAGATTTTGTTCCTTTTGTAGGTACCCCAGGCATATGTTGATGACTTCTTTCATACGATCGATCGCTTGTTCCTTATGGTATGGAGGAGGCAGACTGCCTTAGTCTCCCGTGGGATCGAGGTACATTCTATCTGTAGTTTACTGTTGTTTCCATATTGTAAACTCTTGTTAATTCATACTGATACATGTCCTGTTTTCTGCTTGAGCCGGCGCTAGCAGTGCCTGTAGGACTTTCCGTAGCTAGTAGACAGAGACGGGGACCAGTGAGGGGCTGAGGGGGAGCCGATTGAGAGAGAGGTCGAATGAGGCAGCGCTCGCCTTCCGAGGAATCTTTTGATAGGTCTACGACCCCTGAGGACAAGGAAGAGGAGGTTGACTTACAGTCCAACAGCCCTAGCGACGACGGTGATGGACCTCCTCCACAGTCGAGGAGAAAGAGGGCGATGATGAGCTATTGATGAGGACAACGATTTCATTTTAGTTTTTTTATTTTTATTTTTTTCCTTTGTAGTTAAAGACTAGCTTCAAATGGACCCTTTCGTTTTTGTTTGAAAGATTTGCTTTCGTTTTGTTGCCTTATAAAACGATGATCAGGGTTGGATCCGCTAGTTATAAAAGACAAGTTTTGTTGAATGTTTTCTTTGCACAATGTAATGAATGGTATTTGTATATGATGAATGGCATAATCCTTGCATGATAGCTTTACATAAGACTTGCTCTTGCATTCATTTGAATCGAATAACTACCCATAACGGGACAAAAAATTGTGAAATACAATTCGATAATAGGAAAACGAAATAAAAAACAACTCGAAGATACTAAAAACACGTGGTATAAACAAAACAAGACTCAAAATACAACTGTGGTATGTCAAGGAAAAGAGTGGCCTTTCCTGCAACTGCACTGATTCTGAAACACCATTTAGGCCTCAATGTGAGGTCGGTCAATGCTGCCCAACTGTCATGCACTGCTCATTCCTATATTCTATAAATAATGCTCCCATGTTGTTTTTCTAGAAGAATAACAAGTCTTTGATATTTTGCTCTCAAAATGGAGACATTGTGCAACAATAGGCTCCGAGACTGGAAAACCACTTTGGACGGCTCGGAAAAAGTGAATTTTTGTTGTTTTAGCCTAAATTCCTTTTTTTCTTTGATTTGCACTTCTTTTTGCTTTCCATTCCTTCATGCCGCTATTCAATGTTGGAACTCGATCACGCATGTGTTTCAATTCAGATTTCAAGAGGTGTGTCCGACAATCGAGGAAATTGAAGCATTGATAGACGAAGAAATCATACCAAGAACCCCTGCTTTTGGCCATACCTAAGCTTTGGGATGGATGTGTGGGTTGACATTACATGAGGCTCGGGTCTTTGGTACATAATGGGGAGCAAGATAGCCCTAGTTTAGTTTATCGATTTTCCGTTGTTGGAGACAGGAGTGAACTTCTTTGGCGAGGTCGCCAGTAACATGCTCTTTGTTTATGCCTTGTTGCACAACCCTTTCTTGCCCTTAGTTTCTGTGAGAGTTAACATCCGCCGATCAAGTAGCTTAGCATCCGAAAGAAGGTAAGAGTTCCATGGGTTTGGTACTAGTCAAACCTTGATGGGTTTAGATGCCTTCTGTCAAGGAAAGACCAACCTGCAGGTGGAGTCCGCTACTTCTGTATTATTTTCTACACTCCTAATTTATGATAACAATCATTCTCTTTTTCTCTTAAACCCCTTTTTCTTACTTTTCTCATCATACACCTCTATTATTTAATCTTTCTTATTTTTCATCCCTCACCAGGTATGGCTTATGGATAAACTGCAAGTAGCTGCTCCTTGTCCCGAGTATTTAGCCCGAGCTTACTTCTTTCGTCAACGGTTAGTAGATTTCCCCTCAGAGGGTTTATGGTGTAATCAAATGTCCAGCCGGTCCACAGACGACATAACTTGGCATTGCCCTTGGCTTAATTTGGTTGGATTGAGCTACAGCATATCCCGACAGTCGGGGTGTAGAGTTGATTGGCCTCACACATTGCGTATTCTATTTTCCTCTCTGGCTCCGACGTCAATTAGGGCATGACCAGATATGACCAAACGAGGGGGTAGAATACACTGCTTCATTTCCAGTTCATGCCTCGCACCTGCCTCGGTATCTTGCGGCCTGGAGGACGAGAGATTATGGCCCCTGCCATTAGTTTCAGTTACACCCTGTTTGAGAAATGTTTAGCTTAGCTTGAAGAAGAGGCAGAGGTTGGACCATCTTTGGCATAAAGCCACCTTACTCAGCTGTGTCCCTAGTTTTACTGCTTTGATCTTTTCTTTTCAAGTCTAAAGATGTAAAAGCAACTTTGATCTGAATCAAAGAGTTTGGAGAATGTACTTGTGTCAAAATCAATAAAATTAAAGTTACGAGCACTGAAAATTTTCCTTTCAGTCACAGAAATGGTCCAAGTTGTAAAAGGATAAAATTTTGAACAAAATCAACTTTTATTAAAACTTTCCAAAACAATTTTCGGAAACAATCACCACCTGACACGCATAGAGTCGATCCTCAAGATGTACAATCCCAAGTCAAAAGAAATCATAACTACCCTTGGTTGCATACCATCACTGTTGTTCTGTACTTAGCTTTTCTGCCCAAAATACGGAGCATAACCGAACTAATAAATGATGAACAAGGATGACCTGATCAAGAAAATGAATAGGACAGTTGAACTGGAGATAGTTACGGCCGAACTTCAGGATGAAGTTGCCTACGTATCCCAAAAATGGGAATCAGGCCTTACATAGTTCGGCTCAAGTTCACTCCAGTATTAACCATCTCCTTTTATGCTCTAACTTTTGCCAAAGTTTCCCTTTAGGGTTTCAACCTTGTGTAACAACGCCCGCGAGGGGGCCTCGCTACAGTTCGGACTCGATTTTGTTGCGGTTCTCAATCTCGAACCAAAGAGTCCGAATCCGGCAAATCGTTTTGAAGGAAAACAGATTTTTTGAAAAGAAGTGCCAAACATGGACTGCTTTGCCAGATAACAGAGTCGCCACCTAAATATTTTAAAATGGGAAATTTAGGAAACCCTGACTCGGTGCCGAAAGGCCACGTGTCCGTCATCACCAAAGTTGGCTCGGGAACTTGGGTACGATTAGGGAAGGTCACATCGTGAGCACCTCTCGCCGGCCAAAGACCGCCTCTACTAACCACGATATCTCGATTTTGAAAACTTTGTGAGTTCTTATTCGGTTATTAGCCTAGGTTATTATGTGATGCTTGCAAAGAAACAAGTATAGACTGGGCCGTCTGAATTGGAACAAAACATTTCATGTTTGTTTGTTTGAAAATGGTGTGATGGTGCTACCCGCAGGTAGGCTAAAATGCGGATTTGCCACCCTCAGGTGGGCTTAAGAAAACAATGATTTTGCCACTATCTAGTGGGCTCAAAACAAGCATTTGATGAATTATTCCAATTCAGATAACTCAACCTCCACCCACAGGCATTCAAGGCAGTTATATCACATAAGCAGTTAGCCTCATGGCAAGCATGCTATCATGGCAACACTCACACGCATGCAAGGGTGCTAAAGCATAAAACTCACCGAGTACTCCAAGCCAAAATGTAAAACGACAGAAATCATGCATGATCCTAAATATACGGCAATGCCTAATGCAATACATGCAAAGATGCAAACTATAGCAGGCTCGGCTATTCTAAACATGGCATATGAGATGCAACAGCTATCAAGTACTCAACTTGGAATTGAAATACAGATGCAGTTGGTATGATGCGCCGAGTTCTATGCGGTAAAACAGATGAATGATGCAAACATGGCTTATGTCAGATGCTAATTGAAATATGCCCTATATCTAACCATTGTAAGCGGATAAATAAAAGGGAGAAAGAAATGGGGTTGGAAGACATACATCACACTCACACACCCTTATTACAACATTGCCCTCGAGGGGTCGAATAAAATAATAATACAATCCGAAAATGAAAGAATAATATGATTAACAAATTAAACTTGGAAAGCGGTAAATCGCATGCAAGCCAGGATGCCTTGCTTCGATGTATAGTGTCTACTAGGGCGCCTCGGGTGGAAATCCACCTGGATGCCCCGATTAGCCTCGCTTTGCGATGATTTAAAAGGCGCCGGACCAAAAGTTGTTGATCCTCGATTTGTCAGAATAGAGAGCAGAAAAGGGCATAGCAATGTATTTCACTTAATATATGCATGCCTCGATCCTCGTGCCACCAATCACGCATATCGATGCATGATGGCCGAGGAGTCGAATTGCACAGCTCAATATAGGATGAATGCACATGGATGCTACAATAAAACCTAACTCCATCATGAGTAATCCGGAGTGTCGGTGACTTGGGAATTGAGACCCGTTCCATTACTCGGAGTACAAAACGCGCCAAGCTTCGCGCAATGTGCATGATATGCATGAAAGGCAATTAATATACAACCAAGCATGCGCAATGCTATGAAAATGAGATGAAAATAAGATGCCTCGAAAAACGTGCACGCAGGCACGCAAATCGAGGCGATGATGTGAAATGCAAGTCGGATGTCGGACAAAACCGAAGTGCCTCGAAATGCATGCACACATGCACGCCAACCGAGGCGGTGATGCGAAATGCAAATCGAAACCGGCAAAACCAAAATGCGCAAAATCGTGCACGCCAACCGAGGCGGTGATGCGAAATACAAATCGGATAAACCGGCGTTTCAAATGCGTGCACAAAGCGCACGCCAATCCGGTGATGCGAAATGCATCGGATAAACCGGAAGTGCCAAATGCGTGCACAGCACGCAAAACCGAGGCGATGATGAAATGCAAATCGGATAAACCGAAGTGCCTCAAAATGCGTGCACACAGCACGCAAAACCGAGGCGATGACAAAATGGAATGAAATGGCATACTTAATGCAAATTGGGCTTACGCCAACATGAGAGACCTCACCGCACTTACATAAGCCGCCGTTGATGAAAATAAAGTCGCCGAAATGCGTGCTCACGGACACGCAAAACCGAGGAATGCATAAAATAGCATATGGAATGCGTGATGGGCTTACGCCAACATGAGAGCCTCGCCGCACTCACATAGGCCGCCATAATGATAAAGGAGATGTTTCGAAATGAGGCACACGGGCACGCAAATCGAGAAAATGCACTAAGGCATGAAATGACATGGAAAATGATATGCAAGCATGTAAACCGAATTTCAGCCACTAAATGAAGGGGAAAACATCCCCGAAATGATGCGAAATGACAATCAACGCATGAAATCATCCCGAAATGCAATTCTAAGTGCCCGAAATGGCCTACGGCTATGCTAAATACGCAAAATTGGCACATGAAAGCAAAACAGTAGCAAGGCAGTCCCAAAAAAATAGCATTTTTACAGTACGAAACAAGGCCAAATTATGAGCACAGATGGGGCAACAATGGCATGCAAAAATACGGTAAAAGAGGGGATTTACAAAGCAAGTGATATCTACAATGCTCAAACCCAAAAAATCAGTTCTACAACATTGAAGATGGAACAAAAATATGCACAAATGCAAGAGATGACAACCTCTAAATCAGTATGTATATATGCTAAACATAGCATGCAAAAAGGGGCTATAAAGAGAGGTATCATGAGCAATGACCAAACCACTTAAGACCCTTGACAAAAAGTGTAGAATAGACCAAAAAGACACTCTATAAGCCTGATGGAGGCTCAAAACAGTAGCTAAACAAGTCTAACTAAGCATGCTGATTTACGGTAAAATGAAAGCATTTCATAGGAAGTACCAAAAATATACACCAAATGTCTTAAGACCCTAAACAAAACATGACAAGGAGATAAAAATAAGACTTTGTCTAGGCCTGATGAAGGCCAAAATCCGGAGCCAAATGAGTCTAGCAAAGCATGCAAATTAATGGCCTAAGGAGGGATATTGAAAGAGGTCTATCATGGAGACACCAAATGAAGTTGAGCCCTTCTACAATGTTGTAGAGGGGCTCAAAATGAGCACAAAATAAGTAGGTGTCAAAGCCAAAAACTAAAAGGAAATAAAGTAAATATTTGACTCAAGATTATGCAAGAAAAAGGGATTTGAATGCTTACCCTTGAAGACAATTCTTTTGCTGCCTTGTAGCCTCAATTTTCTGATCCTTAGGCCTTGAAGAAGCTCCCTTTGTTGCTGAAATGGAGATGGTGGAGGTAGAGCTTGGAGTTGATGAAGGAATGGAAGCAAACTTGGATGTTTGAAGCTTGGAAAATGGAGAGGAGAGGAGCCATGTATATGGAGTTCTCAAAGGCTTTTTCTCCAACCTCCACCACCTGGAAGTCGCTGGTTTTATGGCCAAAAGGTGGAAATATCTTTCCCCAAATATCTAGATATTTTGAGGGCAAAATATCTAGATATTTTGAGGGCAAACAAAAGATTTTGTTCGCCACGGCGGGCATCCGAGACCCAGTGTTCTCTAATGATGAAACAGAGGTACCGCCAAAATTGAACAAAAACTAATGCAAAGCTCGGGGACCAAAACCGCTGGTCCCGGAAATGGGTCACGGGCACCTAAGTGGTGTTCGGCTAAGGGTCTTGGAGACCCCAGGTTCTCAAGGTGACAAAATAGAGGTACCGCCAAGAATGAACAAAACCGATGCAAAATGAAAGCTCGGCCTAAATCGGGTTCGGGGTCCCGAAAAATGGGCTATGAGCACCGAAAGTGGTGTTCGGCTGCGAAGTGGATTTCTGAGCCCCCAGTGTCCCTCGGAAGGACCAAACAGAGGTTTCTGCCAAAAATGAACAGACATCGATGCAAAATGAATGCTCGGGGCCAAAACCGCGCGGTTCGGGATCCGAAAATGGGTGCCGGCACCTAAGTGGTGTTCGTCGGCGGGTTTCGAGCCCCAAAGGTGTCCCTCGGAAGGACCAAACAGGTGTTCGCCAAAATGAACAGACATCGATGCAAAATGAATGCTCGGGGCCAAAACCGCTGTTCGGATCTCGAAAATGGGTCACGGCACCTAAGGGTGTTCGGCGAAGTGGGTTTCGAGCCCTGTCCCTCGGAAGGACCAACAGAGGTGTCGCCAAAAATGAGCAGACATCGATGCAAATGAATGCTCGGGGCCAATGCATTCGGGATCCCGAAAATGGGCCGCGCACCTAAGTGGTGTTCGCACAAGTGGGTCTCAGAGACCCCAGTGTCCCTTAAATGGGAGTAAATGAGATGCATGCCAAAAACCGGAGAAATCGGAGATGGTTGGGCGGTCCCGAACCGAGGCACACGGCCTAACGGCTCCGAAAACCGGGAACCGGGCTCCGAAATGGGAAAAAATGGCCTACGGCCACGAAAAGTAGCCCACGGCCACTGAGAGATAGTCTACGGGACCACTCCCTCCCCTCAGGAAAGAAAACAGAGAAAAATCGAGCCTGGTTCGCAAACCGAGACAAGGCACAGAAGAGAGTTCGGAAGTCCGGAGGCAGGGCGCACGGCCGCGACTCTGAGACTTCTGAACGAGCACAGTATGCAACATCACCGAGCGCTCAATCGGTGACGTCTGAGTCTTAAGGTCGGTCAAAAATGGGGTGTCTACACCTTGCGAGCAGAGTTTTTCTTTATTTCTAATTTTGCATGCTCTAATTTTTGCCTAGGTCACCCTTTCGGGTTTTTGGCCTAGCGAGCCTCTCAGGGGTAATATTTCTTCAACTTGTCCATGTTGATTGATTGTGAGAACTCCAGGCCATCCAAGTCCATAAGAATAATGGCCCCTCTTGACCAGATTGACTTGATGATGTAAGGACAGTCCAGTTAGGTTTGAACTTGCCCCTAGGGTCATGAATGGGAGCTCGGTTGTCTTTCAATACCATGTCCCCTTCTTGAAGATTTATGGACTTCACTTTCTTGTTAAAAGCCCTAGCAATCTGGCGTTGGTAGCCCTGGACATGATACAGTGCTCTTAGTCTTCTTTCATCAAACAACATAAACTCTTCAAACCTACTTTGTTGCCAATCTGCCTCTGCTATCTGGCACTCAGCCATAATTTGTAGCGAGAGCACTTCAATTTCGATCGGCAAAACAGCCTCCATTCCATAGACAAGAGAATTGGGGGTTGCCTCTATAAATGTTCGGATTGAGGTTCTATAGCCCCAGAATGCAAATGGCAATTTATCTAGCCAGTCTCTATAGGTTTCCACCATCTTCTGCAGAATTCTCTTGATATTTTTATTCGCAGTTTCGACAGCCCCATTGGTCTGTGGCCTATAGGTTGATGACTTATGGAAAGCCACGTTATATTTTTCGAGCAAATCTATCACCTCTTTCTTGAAGTGTGTCCCATTATCGGAGATAATCTCATTGGGCACCCCATACCGACATATGATGTTGTTTTTACTGAACTTAGCCACATGCGATGCTTTCAGCACAGAGTAGGATTGGGCCTCCACCCATATCGTGAAGTAGTCGATTGCTACCAGAATGAACTCATGCCCGGTTGACCCTTTTGGTGTAACTATGCCGATAACGTTTATCCCCAAACAGAGAATGGCCATGGTGAAGTCATGTTGTAGAGTTTTGTAGAATGTTCATGGAGTTGGTGTAACTGCACTTGTGGCATCGTCGAACAAAACCAATACAATCTTCTTCCATGGTTGACCAGTAGTAGCCTTGTCTAAGGATTTTTTGGGCGAGCATCACATCGTTCATCTGGGCTCCACACTCTCCTCTGTGGATGTTGTAGACACCCCATTTTTGACCGTCCTCAAGACTTGGACGTCACCGCTTGAACACTCGGTGATTACCCATGTTTGTGTTTGTTTGGAGTTCCCGGAGTTCTCGGCTACGCGCCTTGCCTCAGGACCTCCGAACTTGACCGTTTTGTGTCTGGTTTTGCACCAAACACTTGTGCTTTACCTTGGAGGGGCAGGGAATGCTTTGTGAGGCATCCCCACACACCACCGGCTGGTTGTTGTTGTCATCGGTACTATATTGTGCCGGTCGGCACTCTTTTTGGTAAAATGACCATTTTGCCCTGCCGACCACTTTACAGCTGTTTTTGGAGATATTTTCAGACAGCTTTGTGGTGTTTGTTTCCCCTCCATACACGTGTATGGAGGGATGAGCCCTTTGATGCCTTAACTTGTAAGTTTTGGTTGCCTATAAGGAGAAGGCTCTCCTCTTGGCTCAAGGGTTAGAAGATTTGGAGGGTTAGACATTTTAGGAGAGGGAGAAGCTCTGGTTTTAGGTTAGGTTTTGTGTATCTATCCTATCTTTCTCTTTCTTTCTTGTGTTGTACACTAGGTGTTTGTGCCTTACTTTTGCACATCAACACCTAGTGTTTCACCTTCCTCTTAGAACTGAGCTGCTAAGGGCTTGTTCTTAGTGTTCTTGACTGGTTTGGAGCTCAAGGAACCAACAACTCCAACATTTGTGAAGAAGATCATCAAGGGTAAGAAACTTACTTTATTTACCCCATTTTTGCATTCCATTTTTGCCTAGCTTAGAGTTGTTTTTGTGCTTAGTGATTAACACATAAAAGTTCTGATTTTTAACCCTCTTTATTGTTTATCAAGAGTGTTTTGCACTTTGGGGAAGTTTGACCCCCTTTAGGCCTTGAAAAGGGCCATTTTTAAGCCATTTTGTGAGAGCTCCGAGACTTTGGTGCTTGGGCCTCTCCACCACTGAAATCTTGAGGGATTTCAGTGGTGGAGATGGTGCCTTGAAGTCTCCAAAAGGGGAGGGCCACCCCCTCTCCTTGATGTCCTTGAAAAGGGCAAGTTTTGGCCTCCAAAGGAGCACCATGTTTGGTTGTGTGTTGAACATGTTTTGGCTGTTTTTCATGCCTATTATGCCATGATTAAACTCTGTTTTAAGTTGGTTTTAGCACTTCTTGCATGCTTTGCATAGATGCTTTGTAATGCCTTGTATTGCCTTAACTTGCTCTAGGTTTGTATGCCTTCTTTCTAGCATGTTTTAGGCCTAGATCCATGAAGCTTGTATGCTTATTTTGACATACTTTAGCTCTGTCCATAGTCATTTTGGTCAATCTTAGCATGTATATTGTAGCCTCTTTACATTTGGCTTGTTGGCCTTAAGAGCATGAGTGTGTAGCATGCCTTGCTTGCTTCATTTTGATGGTTTGGGACCACCTAGCATGCTATTTCAGTCCTTCGTGTGCTTGTATGCTTACCTTAGTCGCCTCTTTAATGCTTTGAAAGCATGTCTTAAATGCTCCATGTTTTGGCTTTAATGTATGCCTTTGAATTCATGTCATCTAGATGTCGTCTAAGTGGTCATTTAAGCTTAGTTTTATGTGTTAAAACTCTGTTTTTTAAGTGTTTAAGTATTGCCATGTGTGGTTGTGCTAAGTATGGTTCAAAGCCTCATTGGCTTGCCTTAATGCTTGGACCATTTGTATGCTTTGTTTGGCTTGCTTTGTTAGTTGGTTTGGCACCATGTTTTGCATGATTTTCAGAGCTTTCCATGCATGCTAGTTGTCCATTGTTGTGTCCCTTTAAGTGTGCTTAGAGGTTACTAGTTCAATGCTTAGGTTGGTGTCTTAATATGCGCATGTGTGCATGTGTGTTTGGTCCCCATATTTTGGCATCTTGGCTACTGTTTTAGGCCTATAGGAGTTGCCTAATCCATGTTTAAGTCCATCCTTTAGTTTGGTTTGCATGCTTGCCTTGTGTGCTTACTTGCATGTTTGCATAAGTGCCTAGCATTGTCCATTTTGCACACTAGTTGCCATGTCTAGGATTGCATCATATTGGCATACATGCTAGGCCTCTTGAAGTGAAGTGTGATGGAGGTTTAGCATCCTTATGTGCTTGTTTGCAGTGCATGCATTTGAAATAAAAGTTGCATTCTCGGTTCTTTGGGCCATCATGCATGGAAATGCGCGATTGGTGGTCCGAGAACCAAGGCACGTGCCCCTTTGAGTCAATAACATGATAAGGGGTGTGCTTGGTGCATAAATACCTTGAATCACATTGCCATGCATGTTGTTGTCCTCTCGTCAGTGGGTTGCGGTGTTCGCGGTGTTAAGTGCGGTAAGCACTATTTAGTGCCGACCGGCAGTCAATCAACAGCCGATGACTTCATCTAGTGCCGGTAGCCTTATTCTTTAGCCGGTGGTGCTGTACCCCAGCCGGTGGTGCTGTACCCCAGCCGGTGGTACTCCCCAGTGCCCTGAGAGGTGATCCTGGGACTTTGGCAATCTTCTGAGGAGGAAAGCAGGGAAAACAGAGGCAATCATGCATGGCGGTCGCGATTAGAGCCAATCCGGCGTGCGTCGCATTTGGTCCTCATCCCGAGGCGATTCTTCGCTTAATTAGATTAATTATTTTATTTAATTAATTTAGTTGATTTGTAATATTTTAATTAGCTTGCGTAGTTGATTAATTATTCGGTTTTGTATATTCTTTCGGTCCCTCCGAGCGAGGGCATAATTGTAATAAGCGTGGGTGCGTGGGTTTGTATGTCTTCCAACCCCCATTTCTTTCTCCCTTTTATTTACCTGCTTACAATGGTAGATTAGGGCACGTTTATTTTGGCATACCTTATGCTACGCATGAGTGCATTCATGCATTTGTTTACATACATCGGGTTCGACACATCATGCAAACTGCATCGTACTTTCAATTCCGAATTGAATACGTGGTAGTTCTTTGATTTCATGTGCCAAGCTTAGGGTAGCCGAGCCTGTTTAGATTACATCCTTGTATGTGATACATTAGCCACTTAACATGAACTAGGTCACGCATGTTTGCTAACTAGTTTCTTGTTTTGGCACAGTACGATGTATGTATTTACGCTTTAGCATACCACATGCGTGTGAGTGTTTCCTTGACAGTATGCTTACCATGTGGCTAAGTGCTTACACGAGATAAACTGTTTGAATGCCTGTGGGTGGAGGTTGGATTGTTTGAGTTGGAACAACTCGTTGAAATACGTATTTTAGCCTACTTGTAGCAATTTCAAATTGTTTTCAAAACAAGCGGATATGCAATGTTTGTTTCCAAATTAGCGATCTAGTCTATACTTGTTTCTTTACAAGATAACATAGTAATTCTAGGCTAATAATTGGAATAAGAGCATGTAACGTTTTCAAAAGCGGATATCACGGTTAGTAGAGGTGGTCTTGGACCGGGCGAAAGGGGGTGCTCATAGCTGACCTTCCCCGATCGTACCCAAGCTCCCGAGCCAAGACCACTTTGGTGATGACGGACATGTGGCCTTCGGCACCGAGTCAGGGTTTCCTAAATTTCCCAAAATAAAATATTTAGGTGGCGACTCTGTAATCTGGAAAAGCAGTCCATGTTTGGCACTACTTTTTAAAAATCTATTTTCTCAAACGATTTGATTTGGACTCTTTGGTTGATTTAGATGAACCGACAAATCGAGTCCGAATCAGAGTGACCCCAATCTGAACGGCAGGACTTAACCTCCGGGCGTTCGGGACGCCTCTCTGTACAGCGACTCTTTGGGGCGCATCCTGACTCATAATGGAATGTCTATCATAGAAGATAGAGTTGCTAGTGCATCAGCGAATCGGTTGTTCTCTCTTAGCAAATAGGTAAACATTAACTTCTCAAACCTCAGAATCAGCATATCCAAGACCTGATGATAAACCTTCATTTTCTCTTCTTTAACCCGCCAATCTCCGTTTGCTTGAGACATAACCAAGTTCGAATCCTCGATGGCGTCCAACCTTTTTGCCTTAGTTCCAGGGCAACTTCTAAACTAGCGATACACGTCTCATATTCTGCTTCGATGTTGGATACTTTGAACTAGAGCTTAAAGGTTAAGGGTATATGAGAGTCATCAGGTGCTATCAGCAATACACCGATCCCATAACCATACTGATTGGCTGCTCCATCAAAGTACATCGTCCACTTTTTCTCCTCTATTTGCCGAATATTTTCTTCTGGGAAAAGGTACTCCACCGCTTCATCCCCTCTCTTGGGTGATCTACTAGGAATTCGCTACAACTCTTCCTTTAGGTCTTGCATATAACATATGTAAGATCAAATTCAGAGAGAAGAAGCAACCAACAAGCTAGCCTACCCGTAAGCGTTGGTTTCTCAAAGAGATATTTGATGGGATCTAATCTCGAAACCAGGATTAGAGAGTGAGCTAACAGGTAGTGTCTCAACTTTTGGGTAGCCCATACCAAGGCTAGACCAGATTTCTTGAGGGGAGTGTAACGAGTCTCGTAATCTAGCATTTTCTTGCTCAAATAGTAAATGGCTTTCTCCACTTTAGCCTCTGACTCTTGAGCTAACATACACCCCATAGTTGAGTTTGTCACTGATAGGTACAAGATCAACAATTTCCCCAGTTCTGGCGGTGATAACATAGGTGGATTTTGCGGGTATTGCTTGACTTGTTCAAAAGTGAACTGACAGCGATCGTCCCATTGGAACTTCTTTCCTTTCTTCAGGAGAGCAAATAGTGGTTCATAATAATTTTGAAATAAACCGTCTTATGAATTGCAGTTTACCCAAAAAGTTGCGCACCTCCTTTTTAGTCCTTGGTGGTGGCATTTCTAAGATGGCCTTGATTTTGGAAGGATCTACCTCAATTCCTCTCTATGATTAAGAATCCAACATTTTTCCTGTTGTTACACGGAAAGTACATTTTTACGGATTCAACCTCAATCTATACTCTGATCCGCTGAAAAAATTTCTCTAAGGCGGTGTAGTGGCCCTCTCAATCTCTAGACTTGACAATCATATCGTCCACGTATACCTCAACCTCTTTGTGGATCATGTCTTGCAGATTGGTGGTTGCAGCCCTTTGATAAGTGGTCCTAGCATTCTTTAGCCCAAATGGCATGACTCAATAATAATAGATCCCCTACGGAGTAGTGAAAGCGGTCTTCTCCCTATCCTCTGGTGCCATCAAAATCTGATTATACCCTGAAAACCCGTCCATAAACGAGAGCAATGCATGGCCCGCGGTGAAGTCTACCAATTCATCAATATGCAGCAACAGAAAATTATCCTTTGGACTAGCCTTATTCAGATCCCTGAAGTCGACACAGACTCTGATTTTGCTATCCTTCTTTGGGACTAGAACAATATTGGCCAACAACGTTGGATACTCAGACACAAGTAAGAACCCTGCCTCAATTTGTTTGGTAACTTCTTCCTTGATCTTCAAAGCTCAATCTGGGTGAACTCTATGTAGCCTTTGCTTAACTGGCCGGGCCTTAGGGTCAAGAGGGATCCGGTGTTGTACAATCTCAAGGTCAATTCCAGGCATGTCTTCGTAGGACCATATGAAAACATCTTTGAAATTTTTTAATAAAGCAATTAAACGCTCGCGTTCCTCCGAAGACAGCGTGGACCTGATCTGGACCAAGTGAGGATCTTCCTCAGTACCCACATTAATTGATACGATTTCATCTGTACAAGGCTTAACACACCTCTCCTCCTCATGATCGACCAAATTTTTCAAAAGCCGAGGAATTTTTACCTCTTTGTTTATGTCAAAATTTTGAAAATTAAGATTAGTACAACAAACCAAAGGCACAGAGAAGTAGGCAACATTCACAGCATTCCCATTCAAAAAGTCTGGATCCTCGGTTATAGTGGACTCAAAAGAAAAGCTAAAAGACGACCTGGACAAGACTTTGGTATCCCGGTTACCACTCCCAAAAGTACTAGACTCAGAGAAACTCGAATCTGACTCTGACTCCACAGACTCAGTGGAATCAGATCCAAACTCACTATCCGATTCAGAACTGTTGATGATGCCTTGCTCGAACTTCTAGACCAAGCATGGAGCCTCAGACGCATCCACAATAAGATTGGAGAAATTCACTGCTGGGTTATCCCCGATCATTAAGATAATAAAACTAACCCCCAAGTTGGAGGTCTCGACTCCAGCGGTGCAACTCATCAGTAAGTCAGCTAGTGCTTTTCTCACTAGCTCCTCCTCTTCAATGTGTAGGTTTGCAGTCCTTCTTTGATCTGTATCAGTGCTTTGGTTTGCCTACTCATCCTCCTCTTCTGGTAACTACTGCCCGAAAAAGATCTCGAACCCCCGGATACCTAGTCTTTGTTTCCCAGTCATACCAGGGCTCTAGAAATCCACATAATGGGAAATCTTTCCCTTGGCGAACAAAGCGTCTGTTCAGGGTTCCCTGTATGGGTTTGTGGACTAACTCGTACTGCCTCCCAATCCTCTTTGCCCTAAGATTTTCTCTCAACTCCTGTCCTTTCCTTTGCCAATCTACAGTGAAAGGTTTGTATCCCAGCCCGAAGGCATGGGGGTTTTGACTTAGCTTCTTAGCAACAGTACCACCTTGTATGCCACTTCGACCTAGTCCCGAGCAGCATATGCCTCTATTTGTTCATCATGTAATAAGATTGTGCACTTACATAATCTCCATATTCTTCTACCATGATGGTTTGGACCAACCAGGCTTCTGCCAGAGAGAAGCTAGAAAAAACACGTCCACTTCTCCATGTATGATTTCCAATAATGGTGCAGTGGTTCCTTGAGGAGGATAGATCGAAGAGTTACCGTACACAGTGGCGATCCCGCATTTGAAGGGGTACTTTACTAACTGATGTACTGTTGATGATACTGTATTCATCTGATGTATCCAGGGCCTTCCCAGTAGTAGGTTGAATGTGGCTGGAACATCCATGACATGGAATTCTACCTTATGTTCGGACAGATCAATTAGGATATTGCTCTTGAACATTTCCATAATGTCCCGGCTTGTATTACTATAAGCCCGGATAGCTTGGGCTGTGGGTGTAAAGTTAATCAACCTCAAACCGATGAGATAGGCAGTTCTCACTGGACACACATTGATTGTTGATCCAGTATCTATTAACACCACCGAAATCCACTTTTTTCGACTTTCCATGGCTACATACAAAGGCCTATTGTGGTTGGCATCCTTGGGAGGCAACTCTTTCTCCATAAAGGATATTACTGGCATAACGCCCCCAAAGGTGACTAACGACACCAATTGGTTAGTGGTGGTGTCAATGGGCATTTTGGTTCAGTTCATTGCTTCGAGCAGGTCTTGTCTATGCTCCTGAGATGCCATTATTAGTCCCCAAATGGATATGTCTGCTTGAATCTTCTTGAGCTGTTTTAAGACCATGTTTTCCTCAACATCATTCTGTTTTGCTCTTTCAGCCTCCTTTCCAAAGGTCTCTAGCTGGTCTACTGCTGCAGGTTTGAAGTACCGATCGCTCCGGGTCATGTAATTGATCTTATCAGTATACCAGGTGTCATTCGGGGTATCAGCTTTCCAACCTTTGTCATTGTATGCATGACTTAGGTCGCTGTCTTCTCACCACTCTCCCGAAGTCATGATCAGACTGGCATCGGGTTCCATCTAGAGCATATTAACATTATGTGCCTCATCATCATACCATTCTTCTTCTACTACAGCTCAGGTTTCAACATCCTGGTACTTTCTAAGTTTCCTCAACATCTTCTTTCGGTCATTGGGATTCCATTTGACTTTTCTAGTTATCTAGGCATCACCCATCGTTGTTTCAGGTTCTTCTTTCCCTTTTCCTTTGCCTTGTTCCAGAGCTATCTTCGCTTGGATCTCCTCTATCCTTTCCTTTTGAAATTGCTCTAGCGCTTGTTCCTTCTCAGTAAGAGGTGCAGCCTTAGCCTTACCCTTAACAGCAACTTCCTCTTCTCCTCCAGTCTCTCCTATCTATTCCTCCACATCGGACCTTTCCTTACTCAACTACCCATTGCTAGTATCTGGCTAGCTCAGGTCCCACCATCCCATCTGTACATAGCTTGTATCTTCTTCCTTGAAGAAGTAAAGATCCTTCAAATCCTCTTCTAATTCTACTAGATCCTCCTCTAGGTTTGCTAAGTCATTGAGCCTTGCTCGAGCCACTCATTTTGATTTTACACCATTTGGTCTTGCCCTATAGCATTGATGCTAAGAAAGTGCGGTAGTATGACCCTTTGGCTTTGGCTGATCGATGGCCACAATGTATAAGCTGGGCTCGTACTCCTCTACGAGCGAGACCCCCTTCTCTATGACACGGGTATCGAATGACCCTGCCTTTAGTGTATTCTTCTCTTCCTCCATTTCTACTGCCACGGGCTTGGGTTGGGTTTGTGGTATTAGATCCATCATGCACATGTTTGTGCCTTCCGGAATGTCCACCTCCAGTTTTGGTAGGTGGGATAAGGTAGTGTATATGCTAGGATTGAAGGTGGGTGGTAATGTATGGATGTGGTTAATATTTCTGAGCGAGAGGGACTTGGTTATGTGCAGGAAGTGGGTTGGTTGTTACGTTGGGTTTGGAAGGTGGGGCGATGACTTTGTTGTCAATGAGATCCTGGATCTCATGGCGTAGATGGTAGCACATGTCTATGGAATGGCCATGTTGTTGGTGAAAGATACAATACCAGGTAGGGTCGTCTTTGGGTGGCAATGGGTCTGGAAGGGGAAGAGAATCAAGGGGCTTGAGATGCCCCTTTTGTATTAACAGCTTGAGGGTGTAGGTTGGGCTTATATGGAGGGGGTCAAGACTCTACGGTTTCGGGGTGGACTGGTATTTTCTGAAGGTTGTGAGGTTGTGGCAGTAGCAAATGACATCTGTAGGCCCTGGAATAGTGCTACTGCTAGCATTGGTATTCCGAGAGAACGGCCTTCTTGTGGGTTCACTTGTTCTATGGATGATACCTTTTTTGAATGCACTCTCGATCTAGACCCCCAGCTTATATAAGGAAGCAAATGTGGACAATGGTGCCACTATCATTCTCTGCAGCATGTCTGGCTCTAGGTTCTGGACCACTAGTCGGACTTGTTCTCTCTCGGTAGGCCTATTAGTCATTCGGGCTTCCTTGGCTCTCCACTAGGTGACAAAATAGATGAATAATTCTTTGGGGTTTTGGGTAGTAGCCTCAAACTCACTAATGGTTACTTCTATCTGGGTGTTATATGAGTATTGATTGACAAATGCCTCAGATAGCTCCTCCCAATTCCGCTTTGTAGAGTCCTTCAACTTAGCGTACTAGATGGCCGCCACATCAGACAGGGTTCTCCCAAACAACAAAAGCTTTTGTGCCCGAGACAAACCCATGGCCTTAATACATCCGAAAACAATCAGACATGTACGATCGAATCCCTACTCCTGTCGGATCTGTTGATGTGGGGCATCTTAAATTTCTCTAGTAATCTGACTGAAGCCTCAGTGTACCCATCTTCGATATCTGGAATAGAGTTGAAGCCCTGGGATTTCTTCAACACTTTCTCCAATCTAGCAATCTTGACCAAGGTTGGATCAATTTCATTGATATTGAAGGGAAAAATCCCTGGAAGAGGTTGAATCGGAGGACGATAAGCTGGAGCTAGGGGAAACACATCCTGAGGATTTGGGACTAGTAGATTTTCTGCTGGTGGGGGTAGATTCAGGTTTGGCTGAGCAGTAGGGACCAGATGCACGGTTGATGCTGATGCCCCAGATGTACGCCATAGATCGACAATGACTTCATCTTGTGCAACCATCCTCTAGTTTACAGTATCCATAGCCCTTTGGATGGAAATTATCATGGTAGCGAATTCTTTTGCATTTGGTGGTATTCTGTGCCAATGCTAATCTGGGTGAACTAGGTGCTGGTAAATTGATTGATTGAGAACGAGTAGGTGTTTGTGGGGTGCTTTGTATTGATGTTACTGACCGTTTGTTTCTTCTCTATCAAGTGACTGAATGAAACGAGACTAGCACAGGTTGGCCACCAACACGATCTCAAGCTTTGCACAGCCTGCCGAAACGAGTCCACACAACTTGGGGAATATCAGGTTTTTCTGAAGCTATGATGGTAAACTACCTAGCAAAAAAGAAATAAAGAAAAACAAAATCAAAAATTGGACAGCACTTCGGCCCCAATTCACAACAGTCAAAACACATAGCTGAACTGTAATCTCCACTAAACTCTTTTCTCAAACTCATATTGATATGAACCATCCTGTACAGCTTTACTGTAAAAACACATATCAAGTAAAAGAACCAAAACACCCCTATGAGGGGGTAGGGTTACCCTGTCTTAGATTTTTGGCATGATCTAGGCTGCACTATTTCAAACAATGAGTTTCATGACATCCTACAAATGGGTGGCATCCTGTCCTAATTTGGAATAGTCACTACAGCTTCATTATATAGAACTAGGTCGAATGGTCAAAAGGGTACCTCAACAAGAATACCTAATATACCTCTCACACCTAACACCGAAGAGTGAAAGGTGGATCAAGCGGTACGGTGGTAATCCAGATCCAAGGATTGTGTTCCCAGCATGGCAAAGCCCATGACCAATCAGCCTTTTGGCAAGCTTTTCAGGCAAGCCTCTGGCAAATTTTCCAGGAATAGCAGTCGGCAAACATAGTGACTTAAGTGCACCAATGCAAATGCAATGCAAAGAACATATAAGTGTAAATAAAAATTCACATCATGAGTTTCAAATCAAGTTCTCCAAGGTCCCAATGATGCGCTTGGCGTAGCCTGACTTTCCATGCTCCTTTCGGAAGGTGAATAGTCCTACAGTTCGGACTCCATTTGTGGTTCTGAATCTTATTTCACAAGTGCAATGTGAAATAATGAAAACACAAAAGAGTCCAAATCCGGCAATTCTTTTTGGAAAATCAATGTTTGAATTAAGTGCCAAAAAAAATGGAATGTTTTGCCAGATTACAGAGTCGCCACCTAAATATTTTTGGGAAACTTAGGAAACCCAAGACTCGTGCCAAAGGCCATTAGTTCGTCATCACCAAAGTGTTAGCTCGGGAACTTAGGTAAGAGAGGGGAAGGCCATGAATTGAGCACCCACTCCCCCGATCAAAGATCGGCCTCTACTAATCATGATGTATTTCTTATTTACATTATATGCTCTTATTCCAATTATTAGCTATTCTTTACTATGTGACGCACACACAAATATAGACTAATTTGCAAGAATTGAAACGTTTGATTTCATGTTTTATTTGAAATTGTTTTGTGACTTTGCCACTTGAAAAAGTGGGCTTAAAATAGACATTAATCAAACTATCCCAATTCAAGCAAATAACCTTCATCCATAGGCATTCAAACAATTATATCATTTAAGCAATTAGCCTCATGGTATTTATGCTTTGGATATGATAACACAAACATTCAATGCAAGATGCTAATAGATAAAAACTCACCTAGTACTCTGAGCCAAAATAGGAGTAAGCGTTAGAAAAAATAAGCATGTTCCAAACTTACGCAACATGACTAATGTGATGAACGCATTATGTATTTTTATAGGCTCAGCTATGAGCATGGCATATGATTTTATTCAAGACATGTATGACAGCATGTATTCAAGTAAATGATTTTGAACATTTGATATTGGGTTAGCATGATAAGCCGAACCTTGGATGCATGCACGACAAATGGATACAAAGCATAAGAATGATAATGAAACATGATGCCCTATACTAACCATCGTAAGCAAGTAAGTAAAAGGGAGAAAGATGTGGAGGTTGGAAGACACACACATTATTATAACATTGCCCTCATGCAAGAGGGTGCGAATCAAAGTTCGAAAAGTCTAAATTAAACTAATTATTACAAAATAGAATGAATAAATAAGCAAGGCTAATTAACTAGCTAACTATGTTATTATAACAAGGATGACCAAGATAAATAAACTAGCTCTCTAAGTTAAGTAACTACAACAATTACAAAGGGACAATAATAATTATTACAACACTTAATAATTAACAAGACTAATTATAACAAACAATATTAAATTAAATTAATTACAACGATCATAACTTAAGCGAGGATGCACAAGAATTGCATGCATGCACATGCACAATGTTCAAGAACAGCTCTGTCTGCCCCAAGCTTGCTCTATTTCACCTTAGCTACTGCCCTCTGTTTTTTTGCAAAAATACACTACTGACCAAACATTGAGGACTGGCCAGCCCTCAATGAAGCTCGGCCAGGCCTAGAGAAGGTTGGTCGTGCCTCAATTTTGTGCAAAACTCTGTCTTATATTCTGAAGTGAAAACAGTGCAGACAGAGTTGTCCAAGTCTTGTTTGTCCCTTTCTTCCTTTTCTGTCGTGGAAAAGCCTCGAGAGAAGGTACGAATTGTCTTCAAAACCATCAATGAGCAAATTGATTGCTTGATGATTTCGGATACAATTTGGGACAAAAATCAATGAAATGCAATGAATATGACCAATCCACGCTCTTTATCATAGAATGAACTCAAAGAGGGTGAATGCAGAATTTACTTCAAGAATCATCAAAATGCCATGAATTAGCGCATGATCACTCTTGACTCGACAAACTTGGCATAACGTCCGACCAAGTCTAAGCAAGATGACTCATTTTCTTTATGTGTGTTGGTTGCTTTTAAACCAATTCTTTTAGTCATTTTCATTCTTTAGTCCATTTGTTCGAAGTGATGATTAAGTCCTCTAAAAGGAGAGACGCATCAAATGGGAAGTGATTCTCAACATGAAAGGGAGAATGCGCCATTGACAATGAATCTCCGTAGAGATTAAGCCATTAAGCGTGAATCTCTAATTCATGTGTGGAATAACCATCAACCAATTGAAACAACTCTCGAATGAAAGAAAGGAGTGGCAAGTTAATTCTTAAAATGAGGCTATTACCATGGAAATTAAATAAAGAAAGGTTAAGAGCAGCATGATACAAGCTATGTACGAAGACAAATGCTACAACAAATGAACTAATCAAAGCTTGAGCCAATTAAATAGAGTAGGACAACCCTAAAATAGTCTATAATAAGCCCAAAATAGTTGCTAAAAATGTAATAAAAGAGCTCAAAAGCTAAACAAAAGGTAAAGGTAATGAAGCTATGTAAGCAAGAACAAGGAGGGATGGCCAACCCCTCCAATTTCAAGACTTCAAATCATGTTTTTGGCCTTAGTTCAACTCTGAAAATCAATTCAAAAATTAAAGAAAAGAGTGTAAAGGAACCAAGGGTTGAGCTATAAAAAATACGTGCAAGTAAGGGTGTCAACCTTACCAACTTTGGTAGCTTGTCCAAAACCAAGTTACAACACTTAAAATAGATATAAAACAGCCCAAGAATAGAAGAAATAGATAGAAATCAAGCAAGCAAAAGCAAGAACAAAAGTTACAAGCTTATACCTCTCAAAATGGAGTAAACTTTGGTTGATAATCAAACTCACTCTTGACACACTCTCAAGCTTGAATTATGCTTCTCAAGGGTCAACCAATGCTCTAAGATGATGAGTCAAGGTTGTGTATGGTGTATATAGATGATACAAGGTTGGTAGGTTAACTCAAAGGTAGCTTGCAATGGAAGAATGAGGAAGGAGAAGCTCTCTCTATGTGTATAGGCTTTCTTTCAATTGTTCAAGCCCCAAAATAGAGGTATATGGTCGTATTTATAGAATTTGAGCACAAAAGATGATAAATATGTTCAAAATTAGACAGCTGGTGGCCTCCTGCCCAGAACAATGTTTCTTGCTACTGAAGCCCGGCCGGCACTCAATGAGGCACGGTAGTGCCTCAATGAATTCCTCTATTTTTCTATTTTAGCCTTAACACAGGGTAGTATAGGGTGTACAAAAGGATTTATTGGGTATGATCAATAGGAATATGGAAGGTTTGAGGTTGTTTCAAAGCTTGAACAGGACTCCTTCGTTGAGAACTCGAACCACGTATAATACCACTTTCATCATCGAGTGTTCCAAGTAAAGCACTCGAGCCTTGTGGGCGGTCAAAAATGGGGTGTCCGCAAAGCCTCAATAGGTAGACTTATTACCCAATGGGTCATGTGATAATTAACAATAGTTTTATAAAAAAACGTCGCTAATGGTTAGTTTTTAGCAACAGATAACGTCATTAATTGTCAATTTTTTAGCAACATATTTAAAAAATCATAACGAGAAATGTCATTAATTGTAAATTTTTAGCAATAGATACAATAAAATAGTCACAAATTTATTTTTTTTAGCGACGATTCTTATAAGACCAACTTCAGCAAGGAATTGATTGGACTTAATGAGAATTAAATCAAACTATTAAGATCTGTTGGAAATTTACCTAAAATGGGAAAGTGATTGAAAAGTCCTATTAGTAAGATGGGTGCATCAATAAGTCCTCTTGAGTTTTTGGTGCATTAAAAAGTCTTGTTCACTTTTAATTGTTATCACAAAATCCTTTTTTTCTTTTATTTTTATTTTTAGCGGCGTTTTCATAAAAAGTGTCATTATTAGAGCATTTTCAGTGGCTAGCTATTGGAGCTGCCATTGCTAATATTTGGTAAGAATCTCCAAAAACCTTACTCTAGTGGGTTACTATGACCTCTGCCAAATTTGGCAACAAGTTTGACAATTGCCAAACTTGCCACGTCATTCAAATAAACAAGCATGGTGGGAAAATCTAAGAACATATTACGAACAACACAATAATCAACCAAAATGACCATAAAATAGGAAAATTATAATAAAATTAACAAACAAATATGTAGATATTCAAAAATAAAAATAAAAATTGTCAATCGGATAAAGATAAGAACCTATCATTGGTTGTGAGAGTGGATTGCCATATATATAACTCATCATCTGATCGCCATACGTAGAACTCAACGAGGGCTTGAATTGGGGTTTCGATTTGCAAGGGTTTTAATTAGGGTTTGAGAGGGTTTCAGAGAGTGGGTCGAGATGGAGAGAGATGGTAAGGTAGAGATTGAGAGCGAGGGTGAGACAGAGATGGAGATGGAGATGGAGATGGAGAGAGAGTGAGATAGAGATGGAGAACTCTAACTGTGACTGATCTTCACCGAATGTCGGAAGTGAGGGGTTGGCTAGAAAGATGGGCGGGGTTAGAGGAGCTGGCGGTGGAGAATCTAGGGTTTGTGGTTGCAGTGATGGTGGTTATGGAGAAGAGACAAAGAAAAAATGACAGAGAGAGAGAGAGAGAGAGAGAGAAAGAGAGAGACGAAAGCTATAAAGAGAGTGACAGAGATAGAGAGAGAACAAATTGAAGGAAATGTAACAGATAAGAGACTGAGGGCTTCAATTGATGAGAGTTAGAGAGAGAAAGAGAGAGAGAGGAGGGCTTTAATATGAGTTGTTTGATGAGATGATCCAAGGGTTAGAAAATTAAGAGGAAGGTTCTAGTGGGTGAATTAAAAAAGAGGGCTTCTTTCAATTTTTAATGGAGGTAATATATATATATATATTCTCAATTTTGTAATGCTATGTGAATGGTGGGGGAATTAGAATTTTTTTTTTTTCAAAATTTTTAATTTGTTTATCTAGTTGTGTAGAATGTAAACACGTAATTTTCTTTTCAAAAAAAAAAGTCTTAAAAGATCATAAAAGACACAAAAATAAAAAACAAAAAACTATAATTTGGTGGGGATTGTGCTAAAATGCCAATGCACCATTGTGGTACCATTGCTATAATTTGGCACTTGAGTACTGTAGTACACTAAATTATAGCTTTGGCATGCATCATTGGAGATGCTCTTAGTTTTTAGCAACAGTTTGAAAAATTCGTCACAAAAAAATGTCAATAATTAACATTTTTTTTGTAACAAATTTAAAAAATTGTCATAGAAAAACAATACTAATTTTTCTAGCGATAGATTTAGAAAAACATCACTAATTCTTAATTTTTAGCGACATGTTCATAAAATCATCACAAAAAGTCTTTAAGTCCAACTTTTAAGATTTTTTGATCTATACAAACACTTGTGAGAATTAATGATACATTGGTCCTTATAATATGACCTATGAGTAATTTACCCTTATTTTATTAATCATCATTATAATTTCAATACATATTTATTTTAGGAAAAATCTATGGAATTTAAATTACCTGAAATTGAAGTATGTGAAGTAGATTTAAATTTTTTGTGATATAACTACATTCCAAAATCAATTTGATTAACATCTTTTTGTTTTTGTTTTTGTTTTTGTTTGTTTATTTGTTTGTTTGTTTTTTTTTTTTTTACAATTTTTAATTAATTTTTTCAAACTTTATACCATTATTGTTTTTTGGGAGGCAGTGATTGAAACAACTATATGCAGGGGTATGGTGGTTTAGCCCAATCTTAGGTGAATTATTTTTTGAGATTTGTTAAAAATATAAATTAATTTCTCATTTTTGAAAAATTATATTTCAATTCTTAAAGTTTTCAATCACGTAACAAATCGTCTCATTCGTTAATCAACCGTTAAGTCAAAGTTTATGATAGAAACAACAAATTTTCTTCAAAAATATGTACATTAACATTTATGAAATTAAACATTTTTTTTTTTCGTGACTCACATTTCTTATTCTTCATTTTCTTTCAACTAGTAACATTACGTTACCTAGGGGTGTAAAACTAGCTCGTACGGCCATAGGCTCCCTCTAATTTTTTGGACGAGCTGGACTGGCTTATTCGCGAGAAATCGTGCCTAGGCCCAAGCCCATTCAAAATCGGGCCTAGAACGGGCCTGGGCTAAGGCCAAACTTGGCTTAATTTTTTTTTCCCCATCAAATCAAGCATACATATCAGAAAAAAGAAAAATAATAGAATTTAAATAATAACTTTTATAACTTTTATGTGAAAATGAAATAAAATATTACAAATTTATATCATCAAATAGATTATTGACAGTAGAGAAATTGTATCATTGTAAGTCAAGTATATCCTAGCTAGGTTGACACTTATTAACCTACCAATCATTTGCATTATTGTCACGACTCGAACCTGCCCCCATGGGTTAAGGACGTAACCGGCCAGTAATCATGAGATTACTTACGGCCTCAAACCAAACCAAACGTATTTTAACAGAGTTAATGGGGGCCAAACGAAAGCAATTTAAAACTTTGTCCATAGAGCTGTGCTTACATGCACGTCATAACATTCCAGACACAAATATGTTAACAACTCACATCAGAAAATACAGTAACAAAAGGTTCTGTACAGATAGGATCATTAATCTAAGTCACCCCGTCAAAACTGTACACAACAGATACAGAGTCCTCGCCAACATGACAAAATATAAATACCAAACAAAAGGGCGAAGACGAGTCTCGTGCGTGAGACGTAGGGGTTGACTCTCAAAAACTTGGTTGTTCCACAATGGCTTCACTGGGGCTGGGTCTGGACCTCTCTTAGCTTACCTACAAACACATGAATGAGCGTGAGCGAAAGTCCCGTGAATAATATCAAATAAGAAGATACAACAATATGTAGAACAACATATTCCGAATGGCCTTGGACCCAATTCATATTTCTATTTAACATATATATATAACTTAAGTCAAGTGACTGTGGTTCCAAACATATTGGTCTTTGGCCCATTTATCTTTCCATAACAAACTGGCCCTTGGCCCATTCAGACTTTCGTTTATGTCAAACGGCCTCGACCCATTCATTCTATTATTCAGATTGAACTGTTATTCGTGTCAAACTATTACTTATATCAAACTATTATTCGTGTCAAACTATTATTTATGTCAAACTATCATTCGTGTCAAACTGGCCTTTGGCCCACTCAAGTGACAGACTGGCCTTTGGCCCATCTAAATGACAAACTGGCCTTTGGCCCATTCAGACTTTCATTCATGACAGAACGGCCTCTGGCCCATTCATTCATGTCAAAACGGCCTTTGGCCCATTCATTTGTGTCAAAACGGCCTTCGGCCCACTCATTCATGTCGAAACGACCTTCGGTCCATTTATTCATGTCAAAACGACCTTCGGTCCATTCGTTTATGTCAAAACGACCTTCGATCCATTCATTTATGCCAAACGACCTTCGGTCCATTTATTTATGTCAAAACGACCTTCGGTCCATTCGTTTATATCAAATTGGCTCATAGGCCTTTCATATTAAATTGTGTCCACCATTCAAATTAATGAACTTTACAAAACTTACATAGAAGTAGCCATTGGACAATAACATATGTCAGATATTACTCACAGTGATCGGTTGGTTGAATTGCCCTGGAGTTTGACTTTACATATCACATAACACATATGGGTCACAAATAATTCAATCCGTTCTTTAATTCACATATTCCTCTTTAGGCTTCATTCTTATTTCCTTAACTCAATTACAATGCTCAATGTATGTCTAAGAGTGCTTAGAAGTGAAAAAGAACAGAAAAACAGAACACATAATGCATTTTCAAAATTTCAGAAAACAGGGTCCCCGCTCGAGCATGAAATACCCCGCTCGAGCGGACCCTTAAGGCCTGCAAAAGTACTAGTTGCATGAAAAATACGCTCGAGCGTTAAATATAGTGCTCGAGCAGAAGGCCTGCCTACAAAGCTCCCCCACTCGAGCGTGAAATACCCTGCTCGAGCGGACACCAAGTCTGCAAAAAGTACTGGGAGCACATATTTCCCGCTCGAGCGGCACTTCCCTCGCTCGAGCAGACATCAAAATTCTGGATTTCCCAGATTGAGTTCTTGAGCTCCAAATCGACTTTCAACCAATTTTTCTTGCATACAGTGGCTCTAATCTCACATATAGTTGTACTAACATGGTACTAACACTAGAATACATCAACATGGAGCTTAATCTCATGAATCAAACACATGCATGGCTCATTTTCCACCAAACTCATTACCAACATAACAATGTCATGCATTCAACCTTATAATTTGTACATGCATGTGATGATTCTCAACTTAAATAATACAATTGGTGATTAAATCATGAGCTTTAACCAAAACTCTACATGAATCATGTATTTCAAGCTCAAACATGCAAATTTAAGACAATTTCTTACATGCATGCACAATTTAGCCTTCAATTCAACAAAACCAATTCAATTTCATCATTACTCAATTAAATTCATGTTCTTTATTCTTATTCAACTCTGAATTTACAAATAGCAAACAAAAACCCATGATTCAAGGGTTAATTACTCACCTAGGAGCCTTAAACACTCAAGTTCTAGCCAAATCTTGAGCTTAATCTTCAAATTCCCAAGTTTGAGCCAAAAATCACACAATTCTCTCATTCTCTCTCTCTACAGCCGGTTCTCTCTGTTTTGAGTCCCAAATTCAGCCAAAATGAAGTGAAAAAGAGAGGATAGAGAGTGTAGTGACTTCACAACAAAACCCACTAAGGCCAATATAATATTAATAAGATAATTGGGCTTTAATTCACCGATTTAATCGATTTAATCTGACCCGAATCAATTTTCAATTAAATTTCACCATAGGTTCCAAAAATTATGCCAATCACAATGGCGTAATCAATTTCAGGTTCTGTGGCCGATAAGGCCTCCAATTAAATTTCCAAAGCAGATAAATCAAACAGATATTTTTACAGTGAACAGATAGAAATCCAAGACCACATAATGGCACACAAAATCATATTAAACACATAATCATACTCATATTAAGGACCAATTAAAATATTACGGAATAGGGGTATTACAATTATACTCCACCTCAATAATCTAATAAAAAATTACAAATTACAAAACTACATACTTAAGAAAATTATTGATCAATCAGCGGAGGAGTTGGACAATTCAACCAAGTTACTCGTTGTTATTGTGTCCAAATTGGCTTGAATCCTTGAATTTTCATCAATATCTTGTCTTCTTCCGATTGCATACAAATGATCTCTTGTTATTATAAGTGCCTCAACCATTTTTGGTGCAAATCTGCAACAATAATCGCTCAACACTTATCCACCTACACTAAAAGCTGTTTCAAAAGACACTATAGAAATAAGAACGGTTAATATATCACGGGTCATCTGTGCAAACATAGGCCATACTCTTCATGTTGTTTTCACCAATCCAAAATATTAAAATTTTCCTCAAAATATCATAATTGTGATACAAACTTTAGGTTTCACTAAATCATACAAATGGCCATCAAACAATCCAAATTTGGCGAGCATTTTCTCCTGATTTGCAAGGTTTTATTGTATGCTTTATGCAAAAAGGTAGTTTTAGTCGAAGGGTACTTCAGTTATGGCCATCTATATACCTCTCGTGACCACCTTGGATGTGCAAAGGGACGATTAAATAGTACGTGATGACCAAAGTCCGATGCTTGCTTGTTGACATCAACATAGCCCGCGAGTGGCAAGCCCTCTAGGATATTGAGCAACGAAGCGGGTTTAAATCGAACCCACAATGATGCAATGCAATGAGGTAATTAATCATATTTATCTCATAAAATAAAAGTTTTCAAGTCAAGTTCTCTTAATTCCCAGCAGAGTCGCTAGCTGTGGACATCGTGCCTTTTTGGGTATTAGGCTCATTTCCACACATTGTAGTTACTCTAAATTTCACATTGAATATGAATCATGCAATTCATAGTAGAGAGTCATCACTTAATTTTTATGAAAAACTAAGAAACCTTTTGACTCTGAAATAGCATTATACCACTTGCATTATTGAAATAACAATGACTATGAATCACATGCAATGAAATATGAAAAACGACAAATATGCTATGAAATAAGAGGATATTACCGGATTCCACATGAGGCCAAATATGCAAAATATGTATTAAACAAAGTACATGTGATCCTATAACATCCAATTAAACACACACAACGCAAACCTAAGCCCAGTTTAATGGCTACTAACATGATTTAATGCAAATAAGCAACTAACACAAACAAATCCAAACATGCAGGATATTATATGATGATTAAACCAGACTATATGCATGGTTATATCAAGGTTATGATGATTAAACTGGACTATATCAAGGTTAAACTAAACTAAACATGTTGTTCACATACATCTACCTAGAACATGCAAAATAAAGCCAAAAACATACAAAATAACTAACCTATATGATCATGCATGCTAGCTAACACCATAACCATTATCAAACAATGAAAACATAATCAAATCATACTTAAAGTAAATAAAATCAGAGGACTTATCAGATGGTTTGAAAACCGTAGAACATGAGAAAAAGATTATCAAACGAACTTGGTTGCTTCCTTCAAGCTTTGGCTTTGCTTTTGATCTACTTTCTTCAAAGCCTAGATCTACTTTAGGTTCTAGAATTGATATATTAGGGTAGGAATTTTGGATTTGAGGCTAGGGTTGCCAGGCTCACACTTACAACTCAACTAAAACATTTTAAAATCCCTCAAAACCCGATCCTCTTTGAAGGAAGAGGTTGGGGGTCTTATTTATAGGTAAGGAGAAACTTCGGTTTCCCCATCGCTTTCTCCTTGTGTATCTTGTCCAAAATTCAACAATAGTCCAAAGTAAAATAGAATTTTGCGCAGTTAACAACACGTGCCTATTTTGGGGAAATGAGTGCAGAGGGGCTAATTTTCATGCAAACACGTGGGATTTCCATGCAGATGTGAGGATTTTACATGCAGCATGTCGATTTTTCATGCGATGTGAAAATTGACTCTCCTGGTCTACCATGTGTTTGGTCAACCCACAGGTTCACGAGGTTCCAAGTCAACTTTTCAACTTTTGGGCCTACTTGTTGCGTAAGTAAGCCTGATTCACTCTCAATTGACATTTTTAAGTAAAAATCGATTAATGGTTTTGAAAATGTAGTCAATTTAGGCTCAACCGAAACTTTCTCCCTCCCTCTCTTCTAAGTGAAACCAAAGAGTTTGGTTTTGGCCAAAAGCAGGTTTAGGGGCATAATGGTTATTTTCGCAAAAAAGAAGGTTTTGGCTTAAAATGGGCTGATACAGCAGCTCATAATAACTTCAAATATCTATAGGGATGAAGTTTTTATAATTTCATCATCAAAAAGCTTTCAAGTTCCTAAATCTTAAGATTAGTCAAAATGGAGTGTCTATAACATGAACATAAAAGTTAGGTGCAATCTACACTGGTGCAGCAGTCATAGACATAGTACATGCAATAATCTTTTTAGTATTGAAAGTTATACTGGTTTTCATTTCTATTAAGTAAAAGGTCAATACAGAAATGTGTATTAAACCAATATGTAAATTAATCTAGGATGCAAAATACAATAAGAAAATCTCTGTCTTAAGATTGTTAACAAAATAGTGTATTGAAATGAATTTGTATATTAACTTCAAAATTTCTTGAAATTAGATTTTTAATGTAAAAGTTCATTGAAAAGAAAATGATATAAACAAGAACTGATTTTTTGTTCAGAAAGAAAAAAGAGATTTGTGAAAGTTAGCTTCAATAAAGGGTCCTAAGCTTCCTAAGATACAGGAAAGTACTGACCGAACACAACAACGACACTGACACTTGACACTGACATACAAACACAAGTGAACAAGCATACATGCATAGCCATACACACACATAGGTGCCATAGTTTCAGTATTACGGCAACCCCGTGTCAAATATATAGTGGATTTGGGCGCTTTAGCCAAAACGATCCTAGAAGAAAATTTAAATGAAACAGTTTGAATGCAAACTGGCAAAGAAAATTACAAACAGAATGTTGAATTATGGAAAATTACGAAGAATAGATAAGTCTTATGCTTGTCACAATGTCCTTAAGACGGAGATTTGCCCCTCCTATTGTGCTTTGAGTAATGGGCATCTGCCTTCCAAGATGAAACAATCTACTGAGTAATGTAACAACATAGCAAACAACTACGCCTATATGAACAAAAATGTGTTGAACTCTCTTTACTTTCAGATGCAAGAAATGAATACAAAAAATTTAGTGAAGAATGAATGCAAATTCGGACTGTATTTATAACCATTTTGAAGTCTGTTTTCTAGATAGATTTTTTTGGTGACGAATAGGTACCTTTTAGAGGCTAAACAGAGTTTGCACATGTTCTGAAAAAGTTTGATTAAAATACAAACCGGTTCGATTTTAACAGTTAACAAACAAATCAGTGAAGGAAAAATTTTAATTTAAATAAAATTTATCCAAAAACAATAGGATCTTATTGCCCTAACTTGCCCCCAGGGCAAAGGCAGCGCACAGGGACGGAGCCATGTTGGGCTCCGGAGTCACATGCCCTCCTGAGTTTTGGGAAATTTTCTTTTCTTTTAAACATAAAGAAAATATATTAAAAAAAAATTATAAAAATATTATTTAAAGTGAAATGTCAATAATATTTTTAAAATTATGAGAACAATAATGATTATTTTAATTGAAAATAAAGAGGTTATAATAAGTCATATTATTATCTATAAAAATTTCAATATAATGGTGATGTCTATTAGTATTGGTATGCAAACATAATTAATTTCAATGAAGATATAGAATTTATTAGATTGTTAGTTACATTTGACACGTAGAGTTTATCCTTCATGTGTTTCTTTCTATTCATAACTAAAATGACCACTATATAAATTATAATCAAGCAATACATCTTCAATTATAAAAAAAAAAAAAAAAAAAAAATTACAATAGGTCATAACTAAAATCGAAATGAGTCATAACTAATTATTAATTGATATATAGTCATAATTAAAATAACAATCACAATAAATTATAACTAAATTATATCCAACACTATAATGTGTTATAACTAAAGACCACGAAGATCATAATTGTGACATATGATAGACATTTTTTTTACGATAAATTTTATAGAATTTCTCTACTAAAATATATCATTTCTATTTTAACGTGTCGTCTTTTCTAATTTTCCAACCATCTATAAAATAGTTACTCCCCAAAATTTGTATAAAATTTTAATCTCAAATCCTTTAATTTAAAATTCACATTTACCCAAATGAACTCTTAACATTTAAGTTTAGTAATATCTCATTGTTGTTTATTATAATAAAAAAAAAAAAATTAATCTTGAGTTTTTTGGATTAAGTTTTTTGAAAATTAAATTTTTAAATTTTTGTGTGTTTTTTTTTAGTGAATATTTTTAAAATTTTAAACATTTTTTTTACCTTTTTAGATGCACCTTACTTAGATGTATCTAAAAAGTAAAAAATTTGTGAAAAAATATTTTAAAAAATTAATAAATACATAAAAATGCAAAAAATGTACTGTATTCTCGTATTTTTTTTTTCTATATTTTTGATATTTAGTGAATTTTTAAAAGGTTGTTTTCACAATTGTTTTACTTTTTAGGTATATTTATGTAGGTATGTCTAAAAAGTAAAAAAAAAAAATACTTAAAATATTAAAAAAATCAGTAAAAACAAAAAAACACAGAAAACAAGAAAGTAAAATTTTTTAAAAAGTATTTTTAGAAAAATTAAACCAAATTTTTATTAATTTGTGCACCCTCTATACTGAATTCTTGACTATACCACTGGCAGCGCACGTGTATTAATTTTTGGGTTTAACCCACTTTACCTATAACTCCTTTCACAACACTGGATTGGCCCTTAGGACCCAAGCTTTGATGCACAGGTAGAGTATATAAGCCATAGTTTAGAAACAAAATATTCCAATGTGGTTAAGAGGTTTTTATCATTCTTATTGCCATTCTTCAACCAATTCTCAATGGATGACTTGAGAGTCAACTTCTCATTCACCTTTGATGATTTTGAATGTATTATGAATGTTTGAAAAGTTGCTATTTTAGTAAATTATTTTAATTTTTGATTATTTTAGTAGATTAAAATTTCTGTGTTTGGAACGATAGTTGAATTTTTTTTGTAGTTGAATGTGATGTTTGTGAGAGAAAAAGTGAAATGATTATGGGTTTGATATGACATTTTAGCCTTTTTTGGCAAAGGCCATTTTTTGATTTTTTTTAGGCTAAAATTCACAAAAAGACAAATAGGTGAAAATAGTCAATAAAACAAAATGTCATATCAAATTCATAATCATTTTTTTTTTCTCACAAATATCACATCCAATTACAAAAAAATCAACTATCTTCCCAAATACAAAAAAATTTTAACTTACTAAAATAGTCAAAAATTAAAATAGCCTGCTAAAATAGTTAACTTCCCAAATAAGGCCTTTGTCTTATTAGCTATTATAGCATATTATGTCATTTTTGTGAATTTTAGCCCAAAAAATCAAAAAAAAAAAAAAAAAAAAAACATTTGCCAAACACGAACACCCCCATTAATACATGAGATTATTTTACACTTGAAGGTCACCTTAACCGGTGTATGAGTTTTACTTTAAACTTGGTCCAAACATGACCAAAATTATATGTTTAAAACCATAGTTTTCTAACAGAAAAAGTTCCCAAAGACTGAATAATATTGATCAAAAGTTTCTGGGCATAAAGGCGTACATGATTAATTATAATATGCGGCATCCTAACCGAACAAGGAAACAACTATTTCAACTAATTCTTTGCTAGATATGAAAAAATTACCAAAAGTGACGAATTTGAGTTAAGTACAAATTTGAATACTAAAAAAAATATTAGAAACATGCCAAAACAGATGACGCTAAAAACAAACTTCCCAAAATAAAATTATTGTTAAAATAAAAATTTTCAAAAATTGCAATCACTAGTTTGAGGGCCTAACAAAGGAATTTGGCTAAAAATTAAACTTTGTTTATAAATTTGAGAAGATTCTGAGCTCATCACAAGATTAGACCCTTCGTTTGACTTATTTTTCTCTTATGTTAGTTCAATTATTTCATGAAGTTTTCAACTGCTAGTACATTATGTTATATTTTGAATAAAACTATTGCATCTAAGATACAAATTTCAGGCTTGGTTCACATTTTGTGATCCAAATTATCTTATGTTAAGCCATTTTACCTTGCATATCTGGGAGGAAAAAAAATAAAATGCCTCAATACAATCAAATAGAACTCATCCTAAAATAATAATTGTGTCACAAAAAAGACTAAAAACCATCCTCAAAATAACTCGTTCTAGATTATTCAATCCACAAACTAAACATGGCCCAAAAGTTTGCTAAAGAATAACGATCATGTCAATGTGGAGTGACGTAGAACAAGTAGTTAAGAAATTTTTAGAACAACTGGACCGGCAAAAGGTAAGGAAGAAGTCAAATAGAGGATAATAGTGCCACTTTTTTGATGAGCCCGGAATTATCTCAAATTTACTGGTCTAATCGAAAACAACATGTTAAATCAAAATATGGCAATGATCTATGGTAAATTTTAGCCAAGTTTTTTCATTTAGGCTCTCAAATTAGTGATTTTGTTATTTTAAAGAAAGTTTCATTTCAACATTAACTTTATTTTGAGAAGTTCATTTTTAGCGTCATATGTTTTGGTGCGTTTCTAATATTTCCTAATATTCAGATTTTGGCTTAACTCAAATATTCTATTTTTGGTAATTTTCTATTTATTTTCGTGTCCAACAAGGAGTTAGCCTACTTCCTTGTTTGCTTGTCTAATTAGGGTTTGTTTTTGAAGGGGTAATCAAGTACAAGGAAGAGAATGTTAGAGAGAGAGAGAGAGAGAGGAACCCTAAGGTTCTAGAGAGAGAATATCTCTACTCATTCAATTTCATATATCAAAGTTAGTTTACAAAATGGTCACTACTTCTCCAGATATGGGCTATCAATTAACCACGCACTAACTAGTCAAAGCTAAGCACATGATGTCCAACATCACATTCATTATAAATAAATAATGTATGCCTTAGAGCAAATCAATTTTTAATCAATATAATTCAGTTTATCTTTGAGAATTCTTTATTTCTTGTGAATGAAAGGCGTTTTTCATTTGTTAGCACGATATCTACCTTTATGGGATATATTTCACTGCGTCTTGGTGGAAGAGAATTTAGTTCTAGTACTAATTTGTAAATCAAATGAAACTTGATTGATATAGAGAGTTGTTATTAGCACCTGCCTAATTTCTTTGGACCCTTTAATTCCTACTTTTTTTTTTATTACAATTATACCCTGAAATAAAATTACATGAATCTTTAATGGAACACTCACCTACCAAATAAAGACAACTCTATAATATTGTACACCCACCTCTCCCAACTAAACATATTCCTCACTTACCTAAACACACGTCTTCCTCTACATCAATGTTCCTCTTCATCACCATCCTTAAACCCAATATATTTCTCTTCATCACCATCATAAACCCTAAACGTATTCATTTTCATCACAATCCTTAATCTTGAACTAGAAATCAGTGGTTGAATTGGCATGGATGTTTGTTATTTTATTTGTTATATTGAATTAGAATGGAAAAGAGTGAATCGAGCGTTAAGTTACATAGTGTTGAACAAATGTTGTTCAGCAACACAGGGCTAAAACAATTACTTATCTTCGGCAATACAATGTTGAACAAATCGACAACATAGTGCAAAAAAAAATTGATTTTGTTCAACAATACAGTACTAAACAAATAATTTATGTTCGGCAATACAGTGTTGACAAAATTGTTTATGTTTGGCAACATAGTGTTGAACCAACCCTTAGGTAGTCAATCGGTTGGATGACCGAATGGTCGACTAGTGGCGTGATTTTGACTCAATTTTACAACAATGATGCAATGATGCAATGGTTTTGACAAAACGAACACCGTCATTCACTGATTTTGAATAAATAAAAGTGATGGACTGTCGTCATCGTTGTTCTTCAACAAAAGAGGGATCGTCGTCGTCATTCTTCAATAGGAGAGGGAATGAGAGGGATTGTCTTCAACCATGATGGAAATGGTGTGCAAACAGATGGGTATGCACTTGGGTGCGACGATATTATGAATAGAAATAATTTGGTATTCGGTGAGATGTTAAAAGAAATTTCATTGAAATTTAAGGTTTAGGGTTGGGGTTCAAAGAAATGGGAGGTCTAAAGAATTAAGGCAGATGGTAATAACAGCTAGGGATGTAAGAAAAATCGATAAGCCGACCAATTGAAACTGATCGAAATTTTAATTTCCGGTTTGTTTTTCATAACATACGGTCTATTTTAATTTCGAAACTTTTTATACCAATGCAAACCGAATCAACCAAATATTATTTTTAAATATTTTTATATTATAAATTCTTAAACATTACATGATAAGTAACTAATATAATACACTTTTGTAATAAATTTTAGGGAGAAAAACATTTATAGAGCAATTTTTATATATTTTCTTTATTTATTTTCAATGTAGAATTCTATAATCTACTATAAAACCTTTTAAAATTTCATATAAATTTCTCTTGTACATCAAATCTACAAAATCGATAAAATAGAACTGTAGTATATGGTCTGTATCGATTTCTCAATCATAAAAACCTAAAGGATCGGTTTAGTACTAAATATACTCTTACTACCAGCTGAACCGAACCATTTACACCCCTAATACATACTAGCCCTCTGAATATAATATTATAAGACATTATTATCCAACTATATTAAGAATTTTTTTAAGCAAATTAGACGGGTAATGCTTTGAAATTGCCGAGTTTCACCAAACCCAAGCTTAAACGAGCAATTAATCAATTCAACTTACCTTTTTTTATTCGAAAAAATTCTAGATATGTTGATGAAAGTGGCAATACAATATTAATAAAAGTATATATATTTTGTTTTAATTTTTTGTTCTTTTATGTTACTTTGGAAGATTAATTAGCATATATGCTTCTTTTATCAGCCCTGAAATAAATTATTTCTCTTGTTGCCTGGTTGTAGCAAGGCCCGATTTTGGGGCAACCCCACAAAGCAGTCCCTTTGGGCTCCAAAAAAAGGCTGAAAATATGGCCTGGAAAATATTTATAGTTCTATAGTAGTCCAATAAAAAAAGTCTCAATTCAATATTACAAGTTTAAAGAATTAAATGAATAAAAGGCCGAATCTAAATTAAATGAAAAAAATGCCCAATCTAAAATATAAATTTATAAAAAAAAAAAAAAAAAAAGGGGGCTTACTTGAATTTTAAAGGTTCAAAATTATGTTTAATGCAAAGCCCAAATTGAATTAAAAAGGCCCCAAAACTTAAGGTCCCAATATATATTCTAAAAACTTTTTAAAATCAAGTGTAAATAATTTGAGGCCCCAATCATGATTCCCAGAAAGTATATTTCAAGAGAAACTTTGTTCACTTTTTTGTTATTGTAAACTTTGTTATATATTTAAGTAAAATTTAATAGACTTTTTGTGAGTATTAAATTTTATTTTATTTTTTGAAATATTTATAAAAGGCCTCATATTTATTCTAAAAGCTCAGAACTGGCACTGTTGTAACAAAGTCCAATCACCAGTTCCACAATGTCCTAAACTTTCTCTCAATCCAAACACAAAGATCCACTGTGGTAAATCATTCTCCTAAAATTGTTTGCTTGTGTGTTTATAAGGGGACCATACATGAGCAGTGCTGGTTATCATTGTCCAGGAAAAGTGGAGCATATGAGAATTGTGTGTTATACAAAAAGTGTGCCATGTGACATATATTCTATGCAGAAAAACGATTATTCACTAAAATCTAATCATCGTCGCAAAAAGGATCATGAACCCCACATATACTAAATTCTTTATCAAATAGGTAAATTATACCATTAATCTTTATAATTTAGATGAAGCTTTACTTTATTTTTCATAGTTTTAATTTAAATAATTTGAATCTTACATTTTTAATTTTGTTCCTATGTGACAATTCTGTCATGTGTCATTAACATTTTGAACAAAAACAAGCCTATTTAAATTTTATTTTGATCTATCTAGTCTTGCAAATGGTATTTTTCGTTCAAAATATTAACAATCACTACAAGAATTCATGAAAAGTAGAAAAAAAAAAATAAAAAATAAGAAAAAAAAAGTAGTAAAAATAAAAACTAAAAATCACTTTAAAAGTAATTTAGTTTAATAAAATAAAGCAATTTTAGTAGTTAGTAGTTTTATAATGCAAATAAAAGTCAAATTTTTAATTAAAAAATTAAAAAAAAAAAAAAAACAAAAAAAAAAAAAAAATTTTTTTACTTTAAAAAACTATTTTTTTTAAAAAAATAAAATTTTTTAAATTTAATTTAGATAGGGAATTAAAAAATTTAAATTTTTTTTTTTTTAATTAAGATTTTTGTTTTTTATAAAAAAAAAAAAATTTGGCTAAAAAAACTTTTTTGGCGATTTTTTTGAAATGTAAAAAAAATTGTTTAATTTTTTTTAGAAAATTTTTTTTTTTTTTTTTTTTTTTTTTTTAATTTTTTTTTTTTTTATGAAATTTTTAAAAATAATATTTTAAAATTGAAAAAAAAAAATAATTAATTTTTTTTTTTAATATATATTTTTTTTTTTTTTTTTTTTTTTTAAATTAAAATAATATAAATTATATATAAATATATTAATTATAATAATTATATATTATATATATATATATAATATATATTATAAATATATAATATAAGTGGCATAGTGGAGGGGAAGAGAGTGTTGCAGTGTTGAAAAAAAAGTGCAAAAGGAGAAAAAAAGTCAAAAAAAAAAAAAAAAAAAAAAAAAAAAAAAAAAAAAAAAAAAGGAAAAAAAAAAAAAAATTTTTAAAAAAAAAATAAAAAAAATAAAAAAAAAAATTAAATAAAAAAAATAAAAGTTTAGTTTACCCAAAAAAAAAAAAAAAAAAAAATAAAAAATAAAAATTGAGTATTGGATTCCTTTAGTAGAAAGACCAGAAATAAGCGATTTTTTTTTTTTTTTTTAAAAAAAGGAAATCTCCATATATATATATAAAAACAAAATGGCGAAGATTTTTTTTAGAAAAAAAAAATTTTCAGCATTTGGCGACTAAAACAGGACCTTTGGCGACTAAAAATTTAGTCGCCAAAGGTGTTTTTTCTTGTAGTGAATACATGATGGAGGGGTCATATTGCAACACAATTGAAAATGTAGATTTTAAATTATTCAAATTAACACTATGAGTACCAAAGTTAAACTTTACTCAAATTAAAGGAACCAACGGTATAATTTACCCTTTGAGAAATTATTTTTTTTTAAAAGAGTAAATTACACCTTTAGTCCCTATAATTTAAACAAAATGTCACTTTAGTCCTCGTAAATTAATTTGAATAATTTGAACCCTACGGTTTTAATTTTGTTACAATGTAATTCTCTCATCACTTACCGTTAATACTTTGAATGAATAAGGACTACATGCAAAACTAGAAAGACCAAAGTTGAATTCAAAACAAACTATAGTGACCACCAGTTTAATAAATAAATAATACCAGCAGTCCCTATAGTTTTTTTTAATTTCACTTTGGTCCCTCTAGTTTTGTGTCTAATTTTTTCTATCTAAAATATTAATGTTGCATGATAAATGAATCACATTGCAATCAAATTGAAAGTATATAACTGTTTAAATTAAAATTAAAAGAATCAAAGTAAAATTTTAGAGACCAGTGATGTAATTTATGCCCCAAAAAAAAAAAAAAGGCATAAGAAAAGTTAAGATTTTTTGTGACGGAACTTGCAATTTTTGTAGTAAAAATTATGGTGCATAGTCTTAAAATTATGTATAACAAAAATTATATTTTTTGTCATAAAAATTATAATTTTTTTGTAAAGAGAAAATTATGATGAGAAAATTATACTTTTTATTATAAAAATTGGACTTGGGTTCTTTCCAATTAGATTGTGTTGTTTGGCCTCCGTAGGCCCATCGTGGAGGCTGCATCAATGATCCGAATTATTTAATATATAGAACTCGTTGAGTGTTTTCTCTCTACAAAAAGTCATATTGATCAGATATCGATAACACTTTGATCAGATTACATTTGTGTCAAATTTTTTTTTTTTAAATTATTGACACAAATGTGATATGATCAAGTGCTTATTGATATCCGATTAAAATAATTTTTTTAAGTAATGAAATACTCAACGAACTCTATATATTGAAAAGTTCAAATCATTAATGCGGGCTCCATAGTGAGCCCATAAAAGCCCAATACTCTCTCTAATCCGATATGAATAGGAAGAAACCTCTCCCATAAAAAGTTTACTTTTTGTTCAAGGTTTCATTTCCAATCACAAAGTGAAGGGGCGGGGTCTCCTTGGAGTGAGACACATTCACTTTATTACATTGAATCAAGATGGGAGAATCATGATATAAAGTCATTTCACACAGACCTTATCTGTACCATGAATCAAATCAATGCTTTGAAGATATAGTAGACATTTTCTAGCTTTTCTAAAGGGTCATGGACTGCCTATAAAAGGGAAAGAATAAAGATTGGCGGATCTAATTTAGGAGTTCGAAAGAAATCCTTAATTATACACTCCATCTTCTCATCCTTCTCATTTTTTAACTAACTAAACAATTTTATTCATCATTTCACTAACTTCAAGTTTTTTTAATTACAAAGTGACCCTAAAACGTTAATATAATTTTATAGTTAGACTTTTAAATTTAATATAATTTTCAAATAATTTAATTTTCATAAGAAATTATGAGACCCTCAATGTTGGTATCAAAGCCTAGAAATCAAATATAGGAATAATTTTAAACATGAAAAATCAATGTTTAATGCAGGATATAATAGATGTAAAATTTTTTATACATCTTGACTATAGAAATTGTAAAACTGAAACCACAAAACTATTAAATAGTCTAATGGATGTAAGTAAAATAAATAAATAAATAAATATTTGGAGAAATCAAATATCATGATTACTAAATATTTAAAGAGCTAAGAGAAATAAAAGAAATTTCTCTTAAAAATAAAATAAAATAAAGTTTTATTAAAAGATTTGGAACTTCTTTTATGGTTATTGAACAAACTACAAAAAATGAAAAAGATCAGGATGGTAGTGGTACATCCGCACCAAAAAAATCCTATAGAAGGAATGTCCCCAGAAGATCTTCAAAAATATTTAAATCTGTATATAGATAATTATGAAAAAGAAAAAGCACTTAAAAAACTAATAAGCGATTCTATTGATCTCGCAAAGTTAAAAGAATAGCGCTATCAATTAGAAGGAAAAGTTGAAATATTCAAAATAAACAAAGCATTTGAAAATTTCAATTTTTTGAGAAATTCCGATTTTATGAATATCTTTGGTGATAATGAAGAAAAATCATTTAAGAAGGAAATAAAGTCAAGAAAAAGATGACCATTAATTACTCAGGATAAGCTCCCCTCCATACGCATCCATACTTTTCTTATGGGTCTCAATTCAAACTTAGTTTGATGATCCAAATCGTCTACTTCATATGTTTCACAGTAAATGTTATTCACACAAAAAATTAGATTTATCGGATAACTATAAACACAAAAACATCATGTTTTATTTTACAAAATGAATGATTTAAATTTACAATCCTATTTGCTATTCATTTTACAAAACAAAATGGGATTTGTTCTTATATATATATATGCCCCATGATAGATGGCCTTTATTACGGAATCTACAAAGTAGATGGTTCAGATCATCAATGCAAGTCCAATCTGGGCTCACAAGAGAAATATGGATGAATCTGGAGAGAAGTAAATATGAAGGGGAGTTTCTCCCTAAAGACTCATATAAAATATGACTTCATTCCTATAGTTACAAAAAATGAGCCTGTTACTAAATATATCTTGATTTCAACTATGTAACTAACATAAAAAAGGTTACAGATAATTGAGCTCAAATAGTAAGAATTGTAGTAATTGGACAAGCTATAGATGCTAGAGGTTCAAATGTTTTTTGTAAAAGCTACTCTAAGAGGTCAAGCTGCAAAATTTTGGAATACTCTATCACATAATGATAATACAAGAGCTCAATGGTTAGCATTAACTACTCTCCATGTTTATGGTAGATAACCTTCAATGAGAATTTTGTGGAACAACCTTTAGCCAATTGGGAATTTAGGAAAAAATAACATTTACAACTCTAATTAAGATATGAACATGTGACATGTGCTATTTTGAAAATTATGCTTGTGAATATAAAAAATGGTTCTATAAACTAGACCTAAAAGATACTATTCATTGGCAAAAACAATTTATAGCCAAACTACCTAAACCATGGGATGAATTATCTCAAAAGAGTTTCAAAGACTGTTAGAAAATAATCAAATATGTGATTCTTTATATGGAAGAATAGCTTCTGTGTGGGAAGTTGTAAACAAAATATTGTGTAGAACGACAAGATATAAAAAATATGAAAAAGGCATATATGGATTATAACTGTTGTTCAAAAACAGAAGGCATGGTATGAAGTTATATGGTTATGATACGAAATCCAAACCATTGATTAAGAAGAATAAGCTTGTGAAAAAAAATGAAAAAAAAAAAATCATAAAAGAAAATTCAATAGTTATAAGGAAAAAACCAAAATCTTGGAGTAGATATATTAGGGGGGGAAAAATCTAATAAATTCATTAAAAAAAAAAAAAAAAAGTCTCCATGTCCAAAAGGAAAATCTCCTGAAGAATGCAAATGTTGGCTTTGTGGAGAAAAATGACATTTCATGAATAAATATCCTAACAAACAAAGAAAACAACATGTTAAACAAATATTTTTTTTAAAAAAAATTTGAACCAGTATGGGGATACAAAATAGAATCTGATGATGAAGTAGAAGAACTCGTGTTAGACTAAATCAAAATCTGAATATAGTTTTGATTAAAACAATGAACAAAGCTTAGAAGAAGCTTTAACTGGAACTATTTTTATGATGAAAATAGATTCAGATGATAAGAATGGAAATGAAATGATCCTTCCTAAGTCAGGAGAAAGTAAATCATTTGAAATTAAAGAACAAGAATTTTCTGTAAACGATTGGAAAATGAAAAAAAAAATCCAATTAATGAAATTTATAAAAACTCAATCTTCAAACCTCGAAGTAAACTGAATGTAGAAATCTCTATAGGAAGAACTTCATTTGGTAATGCAGAAGAAACATCCGTACATATACCATTGTTTGATATGAATAAACTCAAACAATATCGTAATCAAAAACATAATTACATTCATTTAGGACTTATACAAGATAGTATGTGTCCTTTATTTTCATGCGGAAAAGGCATTCCTATGTTAACATGTGTCATGGATAATAGATGGCATAACTTTGAAAATTCCTTAATTGGAAGAATTCAAAGTAATTTGTATAATGGACCAATTTGGTTCACTATCAAACCAAATTACTTTTTGGCATTGGAAGATCCTAATCTTAATAGAGTATTAGAATTGAAAATAGAAACTCAAGATATGCAAGACCTTGATGCAAGAAGCAAAAGTATTGTTATTAATTGCAGGTTTATGTGTAGAGTGGTTAATACAATTAATCCTCTTAGCAAATCTGTACCTGAAGTGGAGCTATTTGAAAAAACGAGTGCTCACACTTGCAAATTTCAATTCAAAAAGGTTAATGTAAAACAATTATCATGGCCTAAGAAATGGGTTCTTAGAGAAACTCCAGATCGAAAAAATTTCAAAAATTTAACAATTCAAGAAAATAAAGGTGTTATTTATCTAGACATATATGAAAATCAATTCTTTTTACTAGATCTAATTCTACAAGTAGGCCTCGAAAGAACAAAAAAACAAAGATAAAGCTATCATAGAAGAATTGAGTGTACAAGAAAGTTCAGATGAAGAAATAATATGATACAAAAAAATAAGAATCCGTATTATCAATAAATCTTCATCAAAGATATCAATCAAAGAACACGAAAACCTAAAAATGGTTTCTCTTGATAATCTCTCCATCACTATAAATAGAAAATTGATGGAATGAGAATTATCAAGAGAGGAACTCTAAAAAGAAGTAGAAGAGATAATCCAAAAAATAAATAATGATATGAGTAAAAAATCTCATTAAATTTTTTAAAAAACTGTTGAAGTTAGCCCTATAAATTCATATGTTGAATTATTGTTTAACTTTCCTATCTATCATTCTTATACTATTGATGCATTAGTTAACACTGATGCTTCATATAGTTTGGCAAAATCTGGAGTGTTACCTCCAGACAAATGGGTTTTAACTGAAAATCCAATTATATTAAAATTGGCAAACGGTCAATTGGTAATGATGGAATATGAAAGTTATCATGTTCTTATTATTCTTAATCAAAAAAATTTAGAATGGAAAGAATAATTCAATTTCCATTTTTAGGTAGAGATTTTTTAGTTCGCAATGCATTTTTAAAACAAGAAGAAAGTAAACATTTTCTTTAAGATCAATCATGTATTGCTCTTAAAATGCATGAAATTTCATTGCTAAAATATGTATCTCGAAAATGTAAATTTGGTTTTAACCCTCTAACAATTACAAAACCAAATTTATTACCATAAATCGAACCTCTCTACACAGCTCAACGTGGTGAACTTCAAACAATTGACGACAATCAAGAAAAAAAACTTGGCAAGAACTATTTGAAGATCAAACTAGTAGTGAAAATAACACTATAACTCATAGTGAATATGAAATTGATCACGAAAAAGAAGATGAACAATGGATCATTCATATCACAAATCACTATCAAGGCAAATTAGAAAAGCAAGGAAAAGAGATTCCAAGTTTAGATAATATGAAGAAAATGCTAGAAAATAATTTTAGTGACAACCCACTAAAATTATCGAAAAAGGACAAGCCTTAGGAAAATAAAATGCTTGAGGATCCAAACTATGTAGTCAGTGAAAAACCCATTAGACATAGTCTTCAAATGATTAAGAGGATTTATACGACCAAGTAAAAGTCCTCATTCTAGTCCTGCATTTATGGTAATGAATGTAACACTTACTCTTTGGACTAGTAGGGCTCCTTTTAACTCTCTTATTATTGTACTTGAAGCTTATTTGATTGATTTTAAAGTATTGATTGAGGTGATATTATAACGATTCTGATTTAGACCCAAGCTGCTTATTGTTTTGGATTCAGGATTCCTTATCTTAATTCGTTGTTCATAACCTTATTCATCTTTTTCTTGATTGAGTTTGGGTTGTTTGGAAGTCTTTGTTGCATTTGGTATAGGTCGGGAGTTTGTTTTTCAATAGAAATGTTGCCCAGATTTTGGTTAGTTCACTCGAGCGGTCCTTTGGTCGCTCATGTAGTCTTTGAGAACTTCTAGTATATTTGTAGGTCTACAAAAGTACTGGGAGGGTGTTTTCTTCGCTTGAGCAATGTTTATTGCGCTCAAGCCGCCTTGGCTCCAGCAGTCCTTCTTAAGCTCAAGCAGTTAGCCTTTGCCTACAAAACTTTTGGGAGGTGGTGTTCTCCGCTTGAGCAGTCACTTTGTTCACTCGAGCGATCTCACTTATTGTGTCTAGTTGCTCGAGCGATGTTTTGGTTGCTTGAGCGGTTTGCACATATATCAATTCGTAACAACCACTTTTTGAGTCACTTTTTCAAATCTCTCTCTCTCTCTCTAAACATTTCAAAACCCTAAATCTAGACCTTCTCCCTCTAAAGCTCATCTTCAACCTCTAAATACTCTCAATCTATTGATTCCTATACCCTAGTCCCTTTGATAAAAAGGTAGAGCTCACCTAGAGCTTTATTCTAATTGGAGCAAAGTTCGTTTTTGGCTTTGTCGAGATTTCTTCACACTCTCTCTTGTCTTCTAGCTTTGAGGTAGGGATTTCTCTACACTTTGTATAGTTTTTAACTTGGTTATTTGCTTTTCTAAAAAATATTGTGATTAAGAGATTTTTGGATAAACTTAGGGTTTTGGTTTTGAAATCAAAAGAGGGTTTTTAAAATGGTTTCTTGGAAATGATTGTGGGTCATTAAATGTGGTTAAGTTGTGATAAAATGACAGATATTTGATTTTGTAAAGAGAAAGTGGAAATGATGTTGGGTTTTATGAAATTGGAATTATGATGATGATGATGATGGTGGAGTTGGATATGCGTTATCAATCCCATCTTGAAATTTTGGAAAGTTTATTTTTATTGGAAATTATCAATCTATTTAGAGATATCTGTTTTGGGCTATCGGTGGAGGATAACTATGATTATTGTAGAAATTGCGTAAGAATTAAGAGAATTGAAACTAATTTCTCATCTATTGCATTGGGCATAGTTGCATACTTAACACATTGAAAACATATGTTGTTTTGAAGAAAAAAAAAAGGGGGGGTGAATACCTGGGTGAATCTAGGTAGGGGGTGTGGTTGTGGTATTATGTTGGCCTATGTATCCTTGTTTAAAGTCTAGAAACCCAAGTGGTTAGGTGCTAAGCCTTCCGGTTAGTACCGGTAAAAATGGCAATTACTAGTGCTTGTATAGCCTACTAGCAGGCACTTACCTAGAGATTCTCAGTGTTGTATCCACTGCCTTGTATTCTATTGTAAAGGAAATGATTTCATGAATATAAACCTGGCATGGCATGGTTTTGGAAAAAGACATAAAATGTTTTGGCACGAGCATTGCATATGCATTCACCTTATAGCCTTGTTAAGATTCATGCATTGTGTTAGAGTATCTCGATTGGGCTTTGGCTCACCCTATATGGAAAGCAATTTTCAAGTGCTAATGATATGTCACCGCCAAGGCCGTAGCTTGGGTGAATTTGGAGCCAAGAGTTCGTTTTTGTTATTTGTAATTATTTTTGTACAAGCCTAGGACTTTATTTGTATTGAGTTTCAAACTTACTTTTTTTGCAACCAAGCATCGTCCTGGAAAGTTGTAGCCATTAAGGCATTTATATATATGTTAAACTTTTATTTCATATCATTAGCTTGTGGCCTATGCTATAGATTCATAGTTAGAACTTATGAATGTATAACTGTGTGTGTTACCTTTTGTACAATGGAATCACATGAATGGAAGGTCACTATATTCAGAATTGTATGGCTATTATTTTGGGGTGTTACAACTTGGTATCAAAGCTAGCAGGTTTGAATATTTTAGGATCATGGGATGTTGTTTTCATCATAATGGGTTATCTCGCTAGTTGTGTTAGAAGTAAACCTAGTATGCTATGTGATAACATACTTATGCGACTGGATGGGTATGGAATTTAATTTCTAAAATAGTGTTGGGTCCACAAGTTTCTAGAAGTCCTGTTAGAAGACCATTAGATCGCTGTAATTTCTAACTAGAACTCTGGCAATGTTGCAGAATGATCATTTTCTAGAAAGGAAGTTCGTACGTGTTTATATGACTATGTGCTTATGTGTAGTGAATTAATTGTTGTCCATTGCATTAGGACGCGAGTGAGTTAGTTTTGGCACTTTCATTAGGATGTCAGGACGTAGACATCGTGGTGGTAGGCATGGCAGCCCTAGACGGCAAGAGGTAGCGTAACCGAATGATATTCCGATACAGGAGGAAGGGGTCAGTCAAGCAAATGTGGTTGAACTAGTTGGTCAGCAGGCCATGGGTGCTTTAGCCCGCGAGATGGCAGGAGCCTTGCGGGAATCCATGGACATTTTTAGAGATGAAAATCAAGTCCAGGCCCATATTTTTTAGGCAAAGCCATCATTTCTGAAGATGGAGTTCTTCCAATCTAATCTGGATAAGTTTTTGCGAGATCTAAAGGAGCCACTGAAGGCAGATGAGTGGTTAGAACAGATGGTGAAACCTTTCAGGATGCTTGGCATCTAGGACGATGGGCTAAGAGTGACCTTGGTATCCTTCCAGTTGAAGGGAGATGCTGGTCAGTTAAGATGTAGACGTGGTAGTGGTAGGCATGGCTGTCCTCGACGGCAAGAGGTGTCGTTATCAAATGATATTCCAGTATAAGTGGAAGGGGTTGGTTAGGCAAATGTAGCCGAACCAGGTTGTCAGTAGGCCATCAGTGCTTTAGCCCGTGAGATAGCCAGAGCCTTATGGGAATCCATGGACATTCTTAGAGTTGAGAATCAAGTCTAAGCTCATGTTGCTGAAGATGGAGTTCTTTCAGTCTAATCTAGATGAGTTTTTGCAAGATCCGAAAGAGCCACTGAAGGCGGATGAGTGGTTAGAACAGACGGTGAAAAAGTTTAAGATGCTTGGCATCTAGGACAATGGGCTGAGAGTGACTTTTGCATCCTTTTAGCCGCAGGGAGATGCAGATTAGTGGTGGATATATGTGCGTGGGCACATTGTGGTGACTTGGGAGGCCTTGTCAATGCCTTCCAAAATAAGTTTTTGCCTCCCAATGCCACGGAGAAATTGAGAAAGCAGTTTCTAAAGCTCAAGCAACTTAACGCACTGGTGACCGAGTTTGAGGTTGCCTTTACCAGTTTGTCAAGGTTTGCACTAGAACTTGTGCCGACGGAGGAATGTCGTTGCATTGAGTTCGAGAAAAGGTTGAGGACCAGGCTTCTTTTCGAAGTGGCTACGTTCAGTGACTACGGATGCCTTGTGAAAGCAGCGGCTCATCTTGAGATTGTCGTTCAGTCAAAGAAGGAATGAATGTGGGGCTCTAGGTAGAGAGGTCAGGAGGTTCAGGGGGAGACTCGGGATAGTAAGAGGCAGAAGGGTTCTATCCCATAGCAGTCCCACCGAGCATAGTCTAGATCCACTTGTCCTATGCTAAGTTCTGGGTCAGGGAGAGGTGGTCAGGATGGGATCACTTGTTTCAAGTGTGGTCAGCTGGGCCACAAGTCTTTAGTTTGCCCGTAGAGAGGAAGAAGGCAACAGTCTGCACCTTATGCGGCTCATCCTCAGAGCCAGAGTCAAGGAAGAGGGCGGTCGCCTACCTGTTATCAGTATGGGCAGTCAAGGCACGTGAGAAGGTTTTGCCCTCAGTCAAGTGGCACATCTGGTGCATCTTGTTCGAGGCAGACACAGACCCATCAGCTTACACCATCAGCTCAGGCCTCGAGGGCTAATTAAGAAGCCTCTTCCACATAGTCAGTGCACCAGACTTATGTTCTGAGAGGTGAGTAGGTAGAGCAAAGACCTACTGGGCGTATGTAAGCTGTTACCATGCCAGATTTGTTGCCAGCATATTCGGCAGTGAGAGGTAACTCCTTATTGTGTAATTCTATTGCCAATGTGTTGATTGATACTAGTGTACCACATTCTTTCATTTCGTCTGCATTTGTATCAGCCTTCGGGTTAGAAGTAATTTAGTTAGCGTCTCCACTCAGGGTAGAGTCACTTATTGGTTATGAGGTTGTGTTGGGCCAGGGGTGACGAGGTTGTGAGATAGAGGTTGTCGGTCACCGACTTTCTTTTCGTTTATGTTAATTGACATGTTGAATTTTGATGTCATTTTGGGCATGGATTGGTTATCTTGTTATTGGCCCGTAATAGACTTTTACCGTTAGAGAGTTACGGTGTGCATCTCGAGTGGTGATTGTTTTTATTACCAGGGGGACCGAGTTGATGGAGCCTTATGGCCAGTGTTTGATCCGCGTGGTCGGGGCAAGCTTAGTCTCCTTCTTGCTACATTCTTGGGTGTTGTGAGTGAAGTGGTCCAAGTAGAGTTGCCGAGGGTAGTTTATGAATACCCAGATGTCTTTTTCGAGGATCTCACTAGTTTGCCACCTCACCATGAGATTGAGTTCTCTATTGATTTAGTGCCTAGCACGACACTGATTTCCATGGCACCATACAGATTTGCACCTGCCGAGTTGAATGAGTTAATGATTCAACTACAAGAATTGCTAGATAAAGGCTTTATCAGCCCTAGTACTTCACCTTGGAGAGCACCGGCTCTCTTTGCCAAGAAGAAAGATTGCACATTGCGAACTTGTATTGATTACCAGAAGCTGAACCGAGTAATTATTAAGAACAAGTATTCACTATCTCATATAGATGACTTGTTTGACCAGCTAAAGCAGTCTTGTTGCTTTTCCAAGATACATTTGACATCGGGTTATCACCAGTTGAGAGTGAAGGAAGAAGATATCGAAAAAATAGAATTTTGTATGACGTATGGCCATTATGAGTTCTTGGTGATGCCTTTTGGGTTAACCAACACACTAGCCTTGTTTATGGATTTGATGAATCGAATTTTACATTAGTTTCTAGACCTTTTTGTGGTTGTCTTCATTGATGACATATTGATTTACTCATCCTCTGAGGAGGAACACGAGGAACACTTGTGCATTGTACTTGACTTGCTTAGAGCCCACAAATTGTATGCTAAGTTCAAGAAGTGTGAGTTCTGGTTAAAGGAGTTAAAGTCCTTAGGCAATGTAGTATCCAGGAAAGGGGTGACTGTAGATTCTTCTAAGATAGAGGCAATGCAAGATTGGGAACAACCTAAGAATGCCTTTGAGATTCGTAGTTTCTTGGGGTTAGCCAGGTATTACCAACGTTTTGTGAAAGATTTCTCTAGATTAGCCTCACCGTTGACTAGACTGACGAGGAAGGAAATCAAATTTGTGTGGAGTGAGACTTGTGAGAAATCATCTCAAGAGCTTAAGGTTAGACTTACCACTGTTCCAATGTTGATTATTCCAGAGAGGGGTTTAGGCTATTCAGTGTATTGTAATGCATCACATGAAGGTTTGGGTTATGTCTTGATGCAAGAAAAGAAGGTAACAACTTATGGCTCACGACTGTTGAAAACATACGAGAGAAACTATCCTACTCATAACCTAGAGCTAGCAGCAGTGATCTTTGCCTTTAAGATTTGGAGACATTATCTGTATGGTGAGAGGTTAAAGGTCTTTTCTGATCACAAGAGTCTAAAGTATCTATTTTCACAAAAAGATTTGGATGGAATTTATAAAGGATTACGACTTTGAGTTGCACTATCATCTGGGGAAGGCCAATGTCGTGGCCGATGCCTTGAGTAGGAAATCCATTAGTAGTGTAGCTAGTATTGCCATCCGGGAATGGTAGATAATGGCACTATTAGCGAGTTTGAGTTGCATCTTAGTGAGTTTGTTGAGTCTACAACCTTGTTTACTATAGTTGCACGACCTATACTTGTGGGCCGAGTTACAGAAGCACAACAGGGTGATCACGAGGTGAAGTCTATTCGGCAGAAGTTATCTAGTGAGAAGGTATAGAAGGGCTTGAACATGTATTCTGGCTCGAGTGTTAGATATTTTGACTGTCTTTTCGTGCTGAAGTCTTGTAGAGAGGAGGTACTCTGAGAGTTTCACCATTCATGCCTTGTGGTGCACCTGGGAAGCACAAAGATGTATCACAACCTTAGTTACTAGTTTTGGTGGAGGGAAATGAAGAGCGACATAGCCTTATTGTATCGAGGTACCTTACTTGTCACTCAGGAAGTGAAGGCCGAGCATCAAAGGCCTGCAGGTTTGTTGCAATCCTTGCCTATAGCCGAGTGAAAATGGGAGCATATCACAATGAATTTTGTTGTGGGTCATCCGAGGACTAAATGGGGTAATGATGTTGTGTGGGTGATAGTTAACTAATTGACTAAATCGGCACACTTTGCACCTATATGCACGATTGACTCGGTAGATTATCTTGCCGACCTTTATGTTAGGGACATAGTTTCACTTCATGGGGTCCCTGTGACAATCATTTCGGCTAAAGATCCGCATTGGGCACTAGGTTGACTTTTAGTACCGCCTGTTATCCTCAGAGTGACGGACAGTCTAAGCATACCATTCAGATCCTCGAGGATATCCTTCGGGGTTGTGTTCTTGACTTTAAGGGGTCGTAGGAGAGGCACTTTCCTTTAGTGGAATTTTCCTGCAACAATAGCTTTCAGGCGAGTATTCACATCGCACCATTTGAGGCCCTGTGTGGCCGACTGTGTAGATCTCCAGTGTGTTGGGCCGAGGTGGGTGACGCACCTATGTTAGGTCCTGAGTTAGTCTAGGAAACAACAGAAAATGTTGCACTTATTCGTAAGAGGCTGGTTTCGATTCAGAGTTGTTAAAAAAGTTATGCTGACCGTAGAAGGAAACCACTATCATTTGAGATAGGAGATCATGTCTTCTTCAAAATATCAACTAAAAGGGGATTGATGAGGTTTGGGAAAAGCGGGAAGTTGTCCCCTAGATTTATTGGGCCTTTTGAGATCCTTGAGCATGTTGGCGAGGTAGCATATCATTTGGCCTTACAGCCACAGCTTTCCAGAATTCATGATGTGTCTCATATCTGTATGCTCCGGAAGTATGTGCCGGATCAGTCACATGTGTTGGATTAGATTGAGTTAGAGATAGATAAGGATGCCTCGTATAAAGAGAGATCGGGTAGAGTCTTAGATACACGAGACCAAGTCTTGCGAGTCAAGACAATTCCTTTGGTAAAAGTGTTGTTACGACACCACGAGGTTGAGGAGGCTACTTGGGAATGTGTGGCAGAAGTCCGTGAGAAGTATTTGAACCTTTTTGTTGATGTTTGAGACTTGTAATGAAAATCTGGTTGTGTTGGTTAAATATAAAACATTGTATGTGTTTTGGAAAAAAAATTTAAATTAAAAAAATAAAAAGTGAATTGTATATTTAATATTGAAAACTTTGTTTATCGTTGTTATGAGAATGAATGACTGATGGATGGGCCATGGTCATGAATTCGATTTGCTGTCATTGTAATGGTTTATTTAAATACAGTTTTGTTATGTTGATTTTAAAATTTTCAACACGAAATTCCATAAGGAGGGAGGTTATAACTATTCCGGTTTAGACCCGACTTGTTTATTGTTTTGGATCCGTGATTCCTTAGCTTAATTCGTTGTTCATATCCTTATTTATCTTATTCCTTATTGAGTTTGGGTTGTTTGGATGCCTTTGTTGCATTTGGTATAGCTCCAGAGTTTGTTTTTCAATAGAACTGTTGCCCAGACTTTGGTCATTTCACTCGAGCGGTCTTTGAGAACTTCTAGTATATTTGTAGGTTAGCAAAAGTACTAGGAGGATGTTTTTTTCGATTACGCGGTGTTTATTAAGCTCGAGCGGCCTTGGCTCAAGCTGTTTTTCTTGAGCTCGAGCAGGTAGCCTTTCTCTGCAAAACATCTAGGACGTGGTGTTCTTCGCTTAAACGGTCACTTTGTTCGCTTGAGCGGTCTCACTTATTGTGCCTGGTTGCTCGATTGGTGTTTTGGTTGCTCGTGCGGTCTGCACGTATATCAATTCTTTACAGTCACTTTTTCAGGCATTTTTTCATATCTCTCTCTTTCAACTTTTCAAAACCCAAAATCTAGACCTTCTCTCTCTAAAACTCATCTTCAACCTCCAAATACTCTCAATCTATTGGTTTCTACACCCTTGTCCCTTTGATAAAAAAAGGTAGAGCTCACCAAGAGCTTTGTTCTAATCGGAGCAAAGTTGGTTTTTGGCTTCGTCGAGATTTTTTCACACTCTCTCTTGTCTTCTAGCTTCAAGATAGGGACTTGTCCACACTTTTGTATGGTTTTTAACTTGATTATTTGTTTTTCTAAACAATATCGTGAGTTGGGGATATTTGGATAAACCTAAGGTTTTGGTTTTGAAATCAACAGATGGGTTTCCAAAATGGTTTCTTGGAAATGATTGTGGGTTTGTAAATGTGGTTGAGTTGTAATAAAATGGTGGATTTTTATCCTTGGAATTGATTTATAAAGAAAATAGGATTTTTGCCCTAAAATGTGAATATTTGATTTTGTAAAGAGAAAGTGAAAATGATGTTGGGTTTTATGAAATTGAAATGATGATGATGATGATAGTGGAGTTGGATATGCATTATCACATCCATCTTGAAATTTTGGAAAGTTTATCTTTATTGGAAATTATCTATCTGTTTAGAGATATCTGTTTTGAGCTATCGGTGGAGGATAGCTATGATTGTTGTAAAAATTGCATGAGAATTAGTAGAATTGAAATTAATTTCTCATCCATTGCATTGAGCATAGTTGCATACTTAACACATTGAAAACATATATTGTTTTGAGAAAAAGTGGGTGAATACCTTGTTGAATCTGGATAGGGGTGTGGTTGTAGTATTATCTTAGCCTGTGTGTCCTTGGTGAAAGTCCAGAAACTTGCGTTGTTAGGTGCCGAGCCTTCCAGTTAGTATCGGTAAAAATTACAAATGGTAGTGTTTTTATAGGCTACTAGCAGACACGACCTAGAGATTCCCAGTGTTGTATCCACTGCCATGTTTTCTATTGTAAAGCAAATGATTTCATGAATTGTGATATAAACCTAGTATGGCATGGTTTTGGAAAGAGATAAAATGTTTTGGCATTAACATTGCATATGCATTTACTTTATAGCCTTGTTAAGATTCATACACTGTGTTTGAGTATCTTTACTAGGCTTTGGCTTACCCTATGTGGAAAACTATTATCAGGTGCTGATGATATACCACCAAGGCTATAGAGCTTCTTTTTGTTATTTGTAATTATTTTTGTACAAGCCTACAGCTTTATTGGTATTGAGTTTCAAACTCACTTTTGTTGCAACCAAGCATCGTCGTGGAAAGTTGTAGCCATTAGGGCATTACCGGATGATATTCCAACATCATCTTGGAAAGTTCTAGACAGCAGGGGGTGGCGTTACCGGATGATATTCCAGGACGGGAGGAAGGGGTTGGTCAAGCAAATGTGGTCGAACCAGTTGGTAAGCAAGCCATGGGTGCTTTTGCCTATGAGATGATCGATGCCGTACGAGAATCCCCGAACATTCTCAGAGTTGAGAATCAAGTCCAAACCAATGTTGCTGAGACAGGGCCATCGTTTTTGAAGGGAGAGTTCTTTCGGTCTAATCTGGATGAGTTTTTGAGAGGTCCGACTAAGCCACTGAAGGCGGATAAGTGCTTAGAATAGATGGTGAAAACGTTCGAGATGCTTGAATTCGAGAACGATGGGCTAAGAGTGAATTTGGTATCCTTCCAGCTGCAGGGATGTGCTGGTCAGTGGCAAAAGTATTCACGTGGGCACATTGAGGTGACTTGCGAGGCCTTTGTCAACGCCTTCAAAGACAAGTTTTTGCCTCCCATTGCTAGGGAGAAGTTGAGAGACTAGTTTTTGAAGCTTGAGCACCGGTGGCCGAGTTTGAGGCTGTCTTTACTAGTTTGTAGAGGTTTGCACCGAAACTTATGTCGATGGAGGAATGCCGTCGCATTAAGTTTAAGATGAGGTTAAGGATCGGTGTGGACTCGCCTTTTTCCGCGCCCCCACCTTTCGGAAAGGGTTTGAAAAGAAGGCCTCATAGTTCTGACTCCCGCAGCTCTGAATCTAGTCTAACAAGTGCAATGTGAAACTGATAATCACCAAAGAGTCCAAATCCAACAAATCGTTTTAGAAAATTGATTTTAAATCAAATAATGCCAAAATTGGACTGCTTTGTCAGATTACAGAGTTGCCACCTAAATATGTTATTTTTAGAGAAATTTAGGAAACCCTGACTCACGCCAAAGGCCACGTGTCCGTCATCACCAAAGTTGCCTCGACTCGGGAACTTAGGTATGAGAGGGGAAGGTCCTGAAATGAGCATCCCCGCTCGCCCGATCAAAGATTGGCCTCTACTAATCATGATATGCTCTTTTATAAACATTATGTTTTCTTGTTTCGGTTTTTAGACTAACTTTACTATGTAACACACATAAGCAAGTATAGACTACATCGCAAGAATTAGAACAACTCAACCAATGTTTGTTTGCGAAAATGGTTTGAATTTGCCACCCTCAAGTGGGCTGAAAACATCATTTGCCACAACAAAGTGGGCTTAAAACTCATATTCGTTGAATCGTTCTAATTCAAACAACAAGCCTTCATCCACAGGCATTCAAGCAATTTAGCGAGTAAGCACATAGCCTCATGGTGAGCATGCTAAACATGGCAATATGGCAATCACACTCATGCAAATGCTAAAGCATAAAGACTTACCGAGTACTCCAAGCCAAAACGAAAACTAGTTAGAAAGATGCATGATCCTAACTATACAAGATGCCTAATGCAACACATGCAATGATGTAACTAAATAGGCTTGACTACTTAATCATGGTATTTGCAACACTTTGATAGCATGCTTTGAAACGCATATTCAAAAAAGTATTGAATTGACAATGTAGTTTGAATGATGCGCCGAGCCTCGGTGTATGCAAGACAAATGAATGGATTCAAACATGCCAGCATAAGGTATGCTAATTGAAAATGTCCCTAATCTAACCATCGAAAGAGATTAAATAAAATGGAGAAAGACACGGGGTTGGAAGACATACACACACGCACGCATACTTATTACAACATTATGCCCTCTCAAAGGAGGGTCCGAATGAATAAGCTAAGCTAACTAGCTACGCTATTTAAGCTAACTATTACAACACAATGAAACAAATTAACTATTCTAAGCTAACTATTACAACAATTGAAACAAATTAACTAACTTATTCTAAGCTAATTAAATATTACAAAACGAAATTGAATAATTAGTTACACTAACTAATTAAGTACAAAACTTGAATTAACTAGCTATTCTAAGCTAACTAAAGCAATCAAATGGCCTCGAGGGTGAGGGACGCATGCATGCTTGATTGGTTTCCTCCTGAAAATCCACCGCCTTGCCATTGCAGCCTCTATTTGCACATTTTTGATCACCAACAATGCTGCCAACTTCTAGAATGCCTCTGCTCCATCTCAAAAACACACTTGTGCAAAATTTTCATTGATGGCCAGTTGGCTACCAATGGTGGCTGTTGGCTACCATTGGTGGCCGGTCAGCTGCTACTAGTGGCCGTTGGCCACTACTGGCCACCCCTTCCCTGAACTTCCTTTTTTGCTGTAACAGAGGGAAAACATAGGCAAAGCAGTGTATTCTCAAGGAATGTATGTACTGCTACCCTCCTTATCATCACACAAGCTCAAAAGAGTGTAGCTCTTGGCCCTCAAACCATCAACCAAGCATTTTCCATGCATGATGGTTAAGGAACCAAGCTTGTACAAGCTTAATGAATGCACAAACAAGACTAAAACAACCACCACCCTATCATGCATGATCAAGGGTGACGGTGACCAAGGAAAGTGGCACGTTTCATCACTTTGAGTATGAAACGTCCCATCCTCGTGTTCGAATTAACGTCCGATCCAAACACATGTAATGCAACACGAGATGCTTCATCTTGCCTCTTTTACTTGTTGATTTTGTTTACTCATTTTAAATTATCAATCCATTCTTTAATTGATTAGTCCAAAAGTGAGTGTTCTCTAATGGAAAGTAAGCTTAAACCACAAGTGCCTTGAGCATGAAAAAGACCTCATGCTGTTGATAATGAACTCCCGAAGGAATTAAACCATTAAGCATGAATGTCTCAATTTCATACTCAAGCCAACATAGGGTTTAAAGCCACTTTCAAAGTAAATGAAAGAATGAAACAAAGAAGTATGTGACAGAGTTTATGATGCTGAAACAACATGCAAAATAGTACCACAACATGCAAGCAACTCAAGTAATTCATGTTTAAAAGCCTAAAAAGCCAAACTAGTGAAGCCCTTTACACTACAACTATGCAAAAGACCACTCATACAATACAAACAGCCCAAAACAGAGCCAAAGCAGCCCAAATTAGTGGCAAAAACATGCTAGAAATTGGCTAAGTTAAGCTACAAAAACATGCTAACATGTAGGGCAACTAGGCATGCAAGCAATGCAACAAGGAGGGGAAGCTAACTCCTCCAATTTTGGACTTCAAAAGAAGGTTTTTGTCACGAAAAAAACCTCTGAGTTTTAGTGGTTTAAAGGCCCGAAAATTTTGATTTGAAGGTGATGAAAGATGGAACAAAAAGCTAAACAATTAAGCAACAAGAAGGATGGACTATCCCTTAACACCAAATAGCCTCAAACCACCATTTTTAAACCATAAAAATAGGGTTTTTTGGAGTCCAAAACCAGCTCAAAAATAGTGTAAAAAGATGGCAAAACAAGTATTTAAAACAAGGTTAAAATACAAGTGATATACCTCTTGAAGACAAGATGCAATTTAGAGCAACAAAACAAGCTAAATCAAGCCAAAATTCTCTTATAGTGCTCAAAGATGGCCTCAAGTAACCTTAACTCAATGGTGGTCAAATTTGATTAAGGGTTGCTAGGCAAAAGTTTGAAGTATGCAAGCTTCTAAGCACAAAAGCTCAAGAGAGAGAAATCTAAAGAGAGACGATTTTAGAGAGAAAGGCTCTCAAAAATTTTCAAATCTTCAAAACAATAGAGCAGGCCTTCTATATATAGAAATACAAGAGCCTTGGTCAACAATATCAATTCAGGGACAGCTGGAGCAATCTGGAAATAGCTGGAGGAAAATATCTACAAAATAACTGAGTTTTGGACACCAGTGGCCGACAGGCCATCATTGGTGGCCAACGGCCACCATTGATGTCCGAAAAACCACATTCTTGGCCTACTGGCCACCACTGGTGGCTGACAGGCCACATCCATGGCAGACCACAAAAATCTGCTTTCCAAGTCCGACTTCAAATGGGCATATCTCCTTCATCTGGACTCCTTTGCAGGTCATTCTTGAGTCTAAATTGAAGCCCCAGAAGTCTTATTTCCAATGGTGGAAGCCTCATATCAAAATTCCAAGTGTGAAAAATATATGCCTCTTTTAGTGAAGTCTACTCATTTCCAGCTCAATCAGATTGATACCTAACTTCAACCAGCCATATCTCCCTCATTCGGACTGGACTTTAGGAGATTCTTGAGTGCAAAATGAATCCCCAAAAGTCTAATTTCCAATGGTGGTGGCTGCATAGCTGAAATCCAAGTGTACAAAAGGATAAGCCTGATTTAGCGAGGGTTGCTCGACTCTCTCTTAACGGCTCATGCCCATCTTCTTCCCCAACTTGGATTCTTCCCTCTCCTCCAATTTTCTTCAACTCCAAACCTCTAAATAAGGTGTTTTGAAAGATTTTCATAGAGTTCACCTCTCTTTCATTTACTTCCACTTTGTCCTTGCTCAGTTTATCGAAAAGCGCAACATTTAACGAAATGCGAGCCTCGGAATATCGTAGAAACTTTTTTTTCAAAAATATTTCGAAAGAGAGAGCTTTAAGGTCTAAAATCATTTTGGTCAAAATAGTTTTGGTCCAAAATGGGGTGTAAGGTTGGGATTTGAAGCTCCTCTTGCCAAAGAAATTCAACATTTGCATAGCATAGCCTTCGTTCTCAAACAATCAACCTGAGGCCCCCAAGTCTTAAGGGTAGTCAAAAATGGGGTGTCTACAATTGGGCTTCGTTTCAAAGTTGTTGGGTCCATGATTAGGGACTACGGATGCCTTATGGAGGCGGTGGCTCATCTTTAGGTTGTGGTTTAGTCAAAGGAAGAGCAGATAAGGAGCTCCAGGTAGAGACGTTAAGAGGTTCAGGATGAGACTTGGGACATCAAGAGGTAGAGGTGTTCTACCCTACAGCAATCCTGAGGAGCACAATTTAGATGCACTTTTCCTGTGCTGAGTTATGGGTTAGGGAGAGGTGGTCAAGGTGAGATCACCTGTTTCAAGAGTGATCAATTGGGCCACAAGTCTTTAGTTTGCCCGTAGAGAGGAGGAGAGTAACATTTTGTACTGTTTGCGGCTTGTCCTCAGAGCCAGAGTTAGGGGAGATGGCAACCTCCTACCTGTTATCAGTGTGGGCAAACATGGCACACGAGGAGATTTTGCCCTTAGTCAGGTGGCACATCTAGTGTGTCTGGTTCAAGGTAGACACAGACCCATTAGCCTATACTGTCAACTCAGGCCTCGAGGGCCAATCAGGGAGCCTCTTCGGCTGAGTCAGTGTATCGGGCTTATGCTTTGAGAGGTGAGTAGGTAGAGTAGAGACCTACAGGGCCTATGTATGTTGTTACCACGCTAGATTTGTTGCCAGTACCTTCGATAGTAAGAGGTAACTTCTTGTTGTGTAATTCTATTGCCAATGTATTGATTGATACTGGTGCATCACATTCTTTCATTTCATCTACATTTGCATTAGTCTTGGGGTTAAAAGTGGCTTTGTTAGCATCTCCACTGAAGGTAAAGTCACATGTTGGTGGTGAGGTTGTGTTGGACCAGGGGTATCGGGGTTGTGACATATAGGTTCTCAGTCGCTGACTTCTTTTTGTTTTTGTATTGATAGACATGTTGAGTTTTGATGTTATTTTGGGCATGGATTGGTTATCTTGTTATTTGGCCATTATAGATTGTTACCATCAAAGAGTTACAGTGTGCACCTCAAATGGTGATTGTTTTTGTTTCTTGGGGGACCAAGTTGATAGAGCCTTGTTACCAGTGTATGATCCGTGTGGTCGGGACAAGCTTAGTCTCCTTCTTGCAACATTCTTGGGTGTTAAGAGTAATGTGGTCTGAGTAGAGTTGCCAAAGGTAGTTTGTGAATACCCGAATGTCTTTCTTGAGGATCTCACTAGTTTGCCACCTCACCATGAGATTGAGTTCTCGATTGATTTAGTGCCTAGCACGACACCGATTACATGGCACTGTACAGATTTGCATCCATCGAGTTGAGTGGGTTGATGATTCAACTCCAAGAATTGCTAGATAAGGGTTTTATCTGCCCTAGTACTTCGCCTTGGGGAGCATTAACTCTCTTTGCCAAGAATAAAGATGGCACATTACAACTTTGTTTTCATTATCGGAAGTTGAACCAGGTAATTGTTAAGAACAAGTGCCCACTATCTCCTATAGATGACTTGTTTGACTAGTTGAAGGGGTCTTGTTGCTTTTCTAAGATAGATTTGAGGTCAAATTTATCACCAATTGAGAGTGAAGGAGGAAGATATTCAGAAAATGGCATTTCGTACGCGGTATGGGTATTATGAGTTCTTGGTGATGCATTTGGGCTTAACCAATGCACTAGCCTTGTTTATGGATTTGATGAATGGAATCTTTCGTAAGTTCCTAGACCGTTTTGTGGTTGTCTTCGTTGATGACATCTTGATTTGTCCACCATCCGAGAAAGAACACGAGGAACACTTGTGGGTTACACTTGAGTTCCTTAGAGCCCACAAATTGTATGCTAAGTTTGGAAAGTGTGAATTCTGGTTAAAGGAGGTGAAGTTCTTAGGCCATGTGGTATCCAGGAAAGGGGTGATTGTAGATTCTTCTAAGATAAATGCAGTGCAAAATTGGGAATAACCTAAGAATACCTTTGAGATCTTGAGTTTCTTGGAGTTAGCTTGGTATTACCAACTTTTTGTGAATGATTTCTCTAGATTAGCCTCACCGTTGGCTAGACTGACGAAGAAGGGAATTAAATTTATGTGGAGCACTACTTGTGAGAAATCATTTCAAGAGCTTAAGGTTAGACTTACCATTGCTCTGAAGTTGATTATTTCGAAGAGGGGTTTAGGTTATTTAGTGTATTGTGATGCATCACGGGAAGGTTTAGGTTGTGTCTTGATACAAGAAGGGAAGGTAATAGCTTATGACTCACGATAGTGGAAAACATGCGAGAGAAACTACCCTACTCATGACCTAGAGGTAGCAGTAGTGATCTTTGCCTTAAAGATGTGGAGACATTATCTATATGGTGAGAGGTTTAAAATCTTTTTTGATCACAAGAGTCTGAAGTATCTGTTTTCATAGAAAGATTTGAATTTGAGGCAGAGAAGGTGGATGGGATTTATGGATGATTACGACTTTAAGTTGTACTATCATCTAGGGAAGGCTAATGTAGTGGCCAATGCCTTGAGTAGGAAATCCATTAGCAGTGTAGCTAATACTGGCATCCAAGAATGGCAGATATTAAGTGCTATTGGCAAGTTTGACTTGTATCTTGGCAAGTCCATTGAGTCTACAACCTTGTTCACTATAGTTGCACGACCTACACTTGTGGGCCGAGTTATTGAAGCACAATAGGGTGATCACAAGGTAGAGTCTATTCGGGAGAAGATATATCGTAGGAATGTAGAGAAGGGCTTGAACGTGTATTTTGACTCGATTGTTAGATATCTTGACCGTCTTTTTATGCCGGAGTCTTGTAGAGAGAAGGTACTCCAAGAGTTTCACCATTCATGCCTTGCAGTGCACCCTGGAGGCACAAAGATGTATCACAACCTCAGTCGCCAGTTTTGGTGGAGAGGAATAAAGAGTGATGTAGCCTTGTTGTATCGAGGTGCCTTACTTGTCAACAAGTGAAAGCCGAGCATCAGAGACCAGTGGGTTTACTGCAACCCTTGCCTATAGCCAAGTAAAAGTGGGAGCATGTCATGACAGATTTTGTTGTGGGTCATCCGAGGACCCAACAGGGTAATGATGTCATGTAGGTGATAATCGACCGGAGAACTAAATCAGCGGACTTTGAAACTATACACACCAGTGACTCGATAGATTATCTTACCGACCTTTATGTTAGGGACATAGTTTGACTTCATGAGGTCCCGGTGATTATCGTTTCAGATAGAAATCCGCATTTACAGCTCAGTTATGGCAGAGCCTACAGAATGCCTTATGCACTAGGCTGACTTTTAGCACCACCTACCATCCTCAGACTGACGGACAGTCTGAGCGTACCATTCAGATCCTAGAAGATATGCTTCAAGGTTGTGTTCTTGACTTTTAGAGGTCGTGGGAGAAGCACTTTCCTTTAGTGGAGTTTGCCAACAACAATAGCTTTCTAGCCAGTATTGGCATGGCACCATTTGAGGCCTTGTATGGCTAACCATGTAGATCTCCAGTGTGTTGGGCCAAGGTGGGTGACGCATTTATGTTAGGTCCTGAGTTAGTACGGGAAATGGTGTAGAAGGTTGCACTTATCCGTAAGAGGTCAGTTTCGGCTCAGAGTTGTTAAAGGAGTTATGCTAACCGTAAGAGGAGACTGCTATCATTTGAGATATGAGATTACGTCTTCTTCAAAATATCACCTAGACAGGGATTGATGAGGTTTAGGAAGAGCGGAAAGTTGTCACCTAGATTTATTTAACCTTTTAAGATCCTTGAGTACGTTGGGGAGGTAGCTTATCATTTGGCCTTGTCGCCATAGCTTTTCGGGGTTCATGACGTGTTTCATATCTGTATGATTCAGAAGTATGAGTTGGATCCATCACAAGTGTTGGATTGGACAAAGTTAGAGGTAGATGAGGATACCTCGTATGAGGAGAGGCTGGTTAGAGTCTCACATACATAAGACCTCGTCTTGCGAGGCAAGACAATTCCTTTGGTAAAAGTGTTATAATGACACCACGAGGTTGAGGAGGCGACTTGGGAACATGATGTGAAAATCCATGAGAAGTATCTAGACCTTTTGTTGATGTTTGAGAATTGTAATGAAAATCTGGTTACATTGGTTAAATGTAAAACATTGTATATGCTTTGGGAAAAAAAAAAATTTGAATTGTATATTTAATATTGAAAACTTTGTTTATCGATGTTATGAGAATGAATGACCGGTGGATGGGTCACGGTTATGAATTCAATTTGCTATCATTGTAATGGTTGATTTAAATACCGTTTTGTTGTGTTGATTTTAAAATTTCGGAGATGAAATTCCTTACGGGGGGAGGTCATAACAATTCCAGTTTAGATCCAACCCATTTTTGTTTTGGATCCGAGGATTCCTTATCTTAATTGGTCATTCATATCCTTATTCATCTTATTCCCGATTAAGTTTGGGTCGTTTGGATGTCTTTGTTGCATTTGGTACAGGTCAAGAGTTTGTTTTTAATAGAACTGTTGCCTAGATTTTGGTCAGATTGAGCGGTCCTTTGGTCGCTCGAGTGGTCTTGGAGAACTTCCTGTATATTTGCAGCTCTGCATAAGTACTGGGAGGGTGTTTTCTTTACTTGAGCGGTGTTTATTGTGCTGGAGCGGCCTTGGATCGAGCAGTCTTTCTTGAGCTCAAGCGATTAGCCTTTGTCAGCAAAACTTCTGGGAGATGGTGTTCTTCGCTTGAGCGGTCTCACTTATTGTCTCTGGTCGCCAAGTGGTGTTTTGGTCGCTCGAGCGATTTGCACGTATATCAGTTCGTAATAGCCACTTTTTGAGTCACTTTTTCATATCTCTCTCTAAGAATTTCAAAACCCTAAATCTAGACCTTCTCTCTCTAAAACTCATCTTCAACCTACAAATACTCTCAATCTATTGATTCATACACCCTAGTCTCTTTAATAAAAAGGTAGAGCTCACCCAGAGCATTATTCTAATCGGAGCAAAGTTGGTTTTCGGCTTTGTCAAGATTCTTCACACTCTCTCTTGTCTTCTAGCTTCGAGGTAGGGATTTCTCCACACTTTTGTATGATTTTTAACTTGGTTATTTGTTTTTCTAAACGATATTGTGATTTGGAGATTTTTTAATAAACCTAGGATTTTGGTTTTGAAATCAAACGAAGGGTTTTCAAAATGGTTTCTTGGAAATGATTGTGGGTTTGTAAATATGGTTGAGTTATGATAAAATGGTGGATTTTTATCCTTGGAATTGATTTATAAAGAAAATAGGGGTTTTGCCCTAAAATGTGAATATTTGATTTTGTAAAGAGAAAGTGGAAATGATGTTGAGTTTTATGAAATTCGAATGATGATGATGATGGTGGTGGAGTTATATATGTGTTATCACTCCCATCTTGAAATTTTGAAAAGTTATCTTTATTGGAAATTATCTATTTATTTTGAGATATCATTTTTGCATTGAACTTAGTTGCATACTTAACACATTGAAAACATATGTTGTTTTGAGAAAAAATGGGTGAATACCTAGGTGAATCTGGGTAGGGGGTGTGGTTATGGTATTATGTTGGCTTGTGTGTCCTTGGTTAAAGTCTAGAAACCCGCGTGGTTAGGTGCCAAGCCTTCCGGTTAGTATCGGCAAAAATGGCAACTGGTAGTTCTTGTACAGCCTGCTAGTAGACACGTACCTAGAGATTCCTAGTGTTGTATTCACTGCCTTGTATCCTATTGTAAAGGAAATGATTTCATGAATTGTGATATAAACCTAGCATGGCACGGTTTTGGAATGAGACATAAAATGTTTTGGCACGAGTATTACATATGTATTCACCTTATAGTATTGTTAAGATTCATACACTGTGTTAGAGTATCTCTACTGGACTTTGGCTTACCCTATGTGGAAAGCCATTTTTAGGTGCTGATGATATACCACCGCCAAGGCCGTAGCTTGGGTGAACTTGGAGCCAAGAGTTTGTTTTTGTTATTTGTAATTATTTTTGTACAAGCTTAGGACTTTATTCATATTGAGTTTCAAACTCACTTTTTTTGTAACCAAGATCGTCTTAGAAAGTTGTAGCCATTAGGGCATTTATATATCTGTTAAACCTTTATTTCATATCATGAGCTTGTAGCACATGCTATAGATTTAGAGTTAGGTCTTATAAATGTACAACTGCATGTGTTGCCCTTTGTACAATGGAATCATATGAATGGAAGGTAACTATATTCAAAATTGTATGGTTATTATTTCGGGGCGTTTATCGACTCAACTTTCTTCGCACCTCCTTTTGGAGAGCTCGAATTGGTCCTACAGTTCGGACTCCTGTCACAGTTCTGAATCTAATCTTATAAAGTGCAATATGAGACTAATAAACACCAAAGAGTCCAATTCGGCAAATCATTTTGGAAAATCATATTTTAAATCAAATAATGCCAAAACTTGACTACTTTGCTAGATTACAGAGTCGCCACCTAAATATTTTCTTTTTGGAAAATTTAGGAAACCCTGACTCGTGCCAAAGGCCACGTGTTCGTCATCACCAAAGTTGCCTCAGCTCGGGAACTTGCATACGAGGGGGGAAGGTCATGAAATGAGCACCCCCGCTCACCTGATCAAAGGATCGGCCTCTACTAAGCATGACATGTTGTTTGATAAAGACATGTGTTCTTATTCCAGTTATTTAGCTAACTTTACTATGTGATGCGTACAGCATACAAGTATAGACTATATCACAAGATTTGGAACAAAACAACTCATGTTTGTTTTTGAAAATGGTTTGAAAGTGCCACCCTTAAGTGGGCTAAAGCGCGAATTTGCCACCCTCAAGTGGACTTAAAACATGATTTGTCACTTCACAAAGTGGGCTTAAAACAAACATTTGATGAATTGTCCCAATTCAAGTAACAAAGCCTCCATCCATAGGCATTCATGTAGTTAATCACTTAAGCAAATAGCCTCATGGCAAGCATGCTATCATGGCATCACTCACACTCATGGAAGCATGCTAAAGCGTAAAACTCACAGTGTACTCCCAGCCAAAATAAAAAATTATTTAGAAACAATGCATGATCCTAACTATGTTAACAATGTCTAATGCAACACATGCAATAATGCAACTAAATAGGCTCAGCTATCTAAGATGGCATATGAATGCGACAATTTGATACATGTATTCAAAGAAGTATTGAAATACAATGCAATTTGAATGATGCGCCGAGCCCGGTGCATGCAATATAAATGAATGATGCAAACATGTAAGCATAAAGTATGCTAATCAAAACATGCCCTAATCTAACCATCAAAAGCGGTTAAATAAAAGGGAGAAAGACGTGGGGTTAGAAGACATGCATGCACACATGCACACTTATTACAACATTGCGCCCTCTCGAAGGAGGGTCCGAATGAAATAAGCTAAGCTAATTATTACAAAAATAACTAATTAACTATACTAGCTAATTAATTATTACAAACCGAATTGAATAACTAGCTATGCTAAGCTAATTAAAATATTACAAAGCAAATTGAACTAATTAATTACAACACATGTAATGATTAGCTACTACTAGCTACTAAAGCAATAAAATGACCTCGTGGGCGAGGGAGGCATGCATGCTCGGCTACTTCTTTCCCGAAAATCCAATTCATTGCCACTGGTTGCCTCTATTTGCACCTTTTTTGTTTTTTGAGTATCGAACCAATTTCCAAACTACTTCTACTCCAAAATAGGAACACTTTTGCACCAAGAATGGACTAATGGCCAGTCGGCCACAAAAGGTCGCTATCGGCCACAAACACTGGCCTGTCGGCTAGTTTCATGGTCGGTCGGCTACTTCAAGTGGCCGATCGGCCACCCCTTTTTCCAAAATTCTATTTTTGCTGCAACAGAGATCAACAGAGGCAAAGCAAGGCATTTTGCAGGAAATGTATGCACTGCCACTCTCCTCATCATTTCTCAAGCTCAAAGGAGTGTGGCGCTTGGCACTCAAGCCACCAATCAAGCATCTCAATGTATGATGGCCAAAGGACCAAGCTTGTACAAGCTAATGAATGCGCACATAAGACTCAAATGGCCACCACCCTATCATGCATGATCAAGGGTGACGGTGACCAAAAAACGCGACACGTTTCATCACTTTGAGTATGAAATGTCCCTCATTCCTTGTGTTTGGATTAACGTCCGATCCAAACACATGCAATGCAACACAAATGCTTATCCTGTTCACGTTTTACTTGGTTCATTTTATTTACACATTTTAGCTTACCAATTAGTCCTTTAACCGGTTAAGTCCAATGTGAAAGTCCTCTAATTGGAAAGATGGCCTAAGTCACAAGTGCCTTGAACATGAAAGAAGTCTCATGTTGTTGGTTAGTAGAAACCCTCAAGAGAGGATTAAAACCATTAGGCATGAGTGCCTCAATTTCATGCTCAAGCCAACAAAAGGCTCAAGACCACTTTCAAAAGCAAATTCAAAAGTGAAGAACAAAGGGAGGTTGTAGACTTTCAATGCTGATATGGCATGTTAAAGACACTAAATCATGCAAGCAATACATGCACAACATGTTAAGGACCAAAAGCATTAAAGCTAGTGAAGAGCATTACACTAGAGGCATGCAATACCAAGCTTAAATGGCCAAGCCAACTTTGGACAGAGCTTAAACATGCCAAATCAGTAGCCAAAACATGCTAAAATTTAGACATGAAAGGCAAGAAAAAACATGCTTGCATGTTGGCTCACAAACAAGGCACAAAGCATAACTCTCAAAAGCAATGAAAGAGTGGAATATGTGAGAGTGTGACAGAGATATATGTACTGAAGTCACATGTAAATTGATGCTATGGCATGCAATCATCTTATGCAAAGCATGTTAGAGGCCTTAAAACACAAAGTTAGTTAAGGCATTTACACTATAGCTATGCACAACATGAGCCACATGACCAAGACCACTCAAAACAGAGTTAAAGCATGACAAAACAAAGCCTAAAACATGCTGAGCTAATGCTAATTTAAGCCATAAAATCACGTTACTTTGCAAAGCTAACTAGGCATGGAATAGAGAGACAATGAGAGGAGGCCACCCCCTCCTATTTTGAACCTCAAAACAAACTTTTTGCCACTGAAATTCCTCTAGAATTCAGTGGTTTAAAGGCCAAAAAAGGTTGACTTTAAAAGCTTTCAAAAGTAGCACAAATGGCCTCACAAGCCAAAGAGCAAAATAGGAGACAACCCCCTTAACTCAACAAGGCTTAAACCACCATTTTAAAATCTTAAAATCAGAGTTTTTTATGGTTGAAAAACCAGGTCAAAATAGCTTAAAGAGATGGCCAAACACTTAATTAAAACAAAGCTTGAAAGAGGTAAGTCCTTACCCTTGAAGCACAACAGCAAAATAGGTGCAATTCTGAGCTAAAACCAAGCTTTAAACCTCAAACAAGACCTCCAAGAACCTCAACTATAAGGTATTCTAATTTGACTAAGGGTGCTAGTGCAAATATGCAAAGGAAACTCACTTTTAAGCACTAAATAAGAAGAGAGAGAGGATTCTAGAGAGAGAGTGAAATTTTGCTTCTAAAATTTCTAAACCCTCAAAATGGGGGAGGGAACTCCCCTTATATAGAAAAACAAGCCAAAAGCTTGGCTTAATCCCTCCATACACATGTATGAAGGATACACTCAGTGATCAACAGCTGGCACTAGCTGGCAAATAAATTTCTGAAAAAGGAGAAAAATGGCCGATCGGCCACCACTGATGGCCGGCAGGCACAAGCCATGGCCGATGGACACTGGGGATGGCCGACAAGCAACCCTCTCCTCCAGATTCAAAGCAACAAGCTCTTGGTCCACAACCAAGCACAAAACAGACAAGTTGAGAGGCTCCAAGGCAAGGCGCTTAGCCAAGACCTTCAGAGACTCAAAACGAACATAAGCATGCACAATCATCGGGCGTTCAAACGATGACGTCCAAGTCTTGAAGGCGGTCAAAAATGGGGTGTCTACATCATTATAGAAATCATAATGGTAAAGTATGATTGAACTAAAAACATTGATTCAGATAATTGTTCATTTAGCAGTCTTTACTCTTTTACCTTTTTCTGTCTCCACACTTTGAATCTGGATGAGAGGCTAGAACCATTAGAAATCTTGTTTCCAGGGCTTCGATTTGGACATAAGAACTGCCTAAAACAGAGTTTGGATGATGGAGTTACGCTTTTTAAATTTGAGTAACTGTGTTGGAAACAAGTCTGCTCAAGTGAACTTTTGACTGCTCGAGCAGTTTTTACGGGATTCTGAGATTCTGGGAGCTTAATTTCACCACTCAAGCCAAGGTTTGACTACTTGAGCGGTTTGTTCGAAATCAGGCACTTTAAAATCACTTTTTGCCCCAAACTTTTCATTCTTTCTTTTTCTCTTCTCTCTCTTTCCTCCATTCCCGAAGCCCTAGACATCCGAACCTTGATTTCATCTATTTTTCTCCAAAAATCCACCATAGATCTCGAATTAAAGATGAAGAACAAGTGAATATCAACATTTTGACCGATTAGATTTTTGATTTTTCAAAAGAATCTTCTTGATCTAGTTTCTCTAGTTTTATCTTTGAGGTAGGATTACTTTTAATCTTGTATCTCTTTATTTTGTGGATGTTTATGTGGTGCTATTATGACATCGAAGCTATAATTTAATGTTTGTGTTTACCAAATTGGATTTTCTTTCACAAATGAAATTTTCTCTACATTTTCTTGAGATTTCTATTAATGGCCATGGATTATGAAGATTTTAGTTGGGAAATAACATTTAACATGATTTAGGGATAAAAGCCTCAAATTTATGAAAACCTTAGCTGTAAAATTTAGAAAAAAGATGGAATTGATTTTTAGTCATTTAAAATTGATGGATGGATTATGACATTTTGAATATGTATTGATTGAGACTTGTGAAATTGGAATCTCTTGAGATTTTTCTTGAATTATGAATATTGTTCCTCATTAATCCATTAAATTACTTGTGTGGTCTACATTACCCTTTACCTAAAGAATGTATGAATACTTGGAAATCTTGGAAAGGCTGTTTAAGGGGGTGGTAAATAGTATGTGAGTCAGCGTAGGGAGTCAGTTTTTAAAAAAAGTTGTGTGTTGTTGGTACCCGCACAGGGGAAAGTTTAGGTGCCCAATTGCCCTGTCTTGAGTTTATTGTCCGACGAATGTGGGAAAGTGTTTTTGGGTGTCCACTGGTCTTGTCATATTTGTAACACCTCAAAATTTAAGATTGTAAAATTAGTACAATAAAACAACGTAAGTAGGATAGATAACCAAAACATCTTAATATACATATATAATTAGAGTTAATATCACAAATAATTTGTTTGTGTTCCATTACAAGATTACAAAAAAAAAAAAAAAAAAAAAAACACAACAACAACAACAACTAGTCTAAGTGAACTACGGCTCCAACACTACATCTTGTTTGCCTTCGAAATAACCTTTACCATTGTAAATTGTTTCATCACCTGGCATAACACGTCATGAGCTTGGAATGCCTAGTAAAAACACATACACCCCCATACCTTCTGTCAACCAATCAACCATACAAAAAACAAATTAGGAAACATAAAATACAATAATATAATAAGGTACTCTAAGTTAGTAGTTAGACTAGACATCAAGAATCCCCCAAAGAGATCCTTCCTCCCAATCACAAGGATTGGACACCAGACTATTCAGAACTCTCCTTTTTACTACTTTGCAGACCTTACCACCTATGTCCACACCGGTCATATACCGGGTAGGGATACAGTAGACCTCAAAAGGAATGGCCAAACAAGTGGGCTCGCTTACACCCTGCATATACCGTACCAAAGGGCTCGCTTACACCCTGAAACCACCGCATAGAATCTGAATACATCCGTACCATCCTAGGGGTTCGCTTAGACCACTCGCACAAGACTTAACTCATTTGGTATTAATTCCATCACAATTCATCTCATTCATATGTATATGACATAAATCATTTCGAAACACTAGTGTGAACGTCACCCATTATCAACCCCTTTTCATTTCCCGTTTATTAGATATTTTGATAAGCGAATTAGTCACATTCGGTAATATAAAAAAGCATGAGACAAACATAAGAGAGGAAATATAGCCCATAATAATCATACATCAGTATGGTAAGGTAAGCAAACAACATTAGGCATACTTTGAAGTACTTGGAAATAAATAACACAATAAGGTACAATTTCCTGCACTTTTCAGAACTGTAGAGTTAAAAAGAATGCTTTGGTAAAAATACTTCCAAGTTATATTAGGGGCTGAAATTGCACAAAAACAATAAACAGCATGTCTATTTTCAGTTCCATTTTTTCAGAATTTACACAGCACATCCAGAAATTCATCTACAAGCTATGTTTGAAAACCTATCCAGATTTGTCACCTTTTGGGAAAACTAGCTTTCCTCTCAATCTACCCGATGATTTCCACCCAAATAAATTATGTTGGAAAGAGGACTCAGAATTCTAAATTTTGACAAAAGAAGCAACATGAGATGATTTTTATGGAATTTTATACAATTTCAAGAAGTGGACTATTTTCAGAGACTCAAGACCAAATTTCTTAAACAAAATATCCAAGCCCTAAAAACACACAATGACAAGCTAATAAAATTATCATAAGCTCTAAACACAAACAATATCCTATCTTAAATTCAGATTTGAGAAATAAATTAATTTGATATTTCGTTTAAAATAGAGAAGTTGCAACAGTGCGTATTTTGAACAAAATTTCAAGACAAAGTCACCAGTTCATACCCAACTTGCTTGCACACCAAAACCCTATTTACCATTAATATATAACACAAAATCATATTTGACAATAGGGTGAGATAGGTGAAAGAATTGGAGAAGAAAAGAGAGAGATGTAGTTCTTACCTTAAGGCAGCTTTTTTTTTATTTCTTTTTTCCCTCTTATTCTCCACTTCCCTCTAGTCACAATCTCCTTCCCTCACCCTCTCCTTGGTTGCTGAAAATGTGAGTAAGGAATTGGGGAAACGGTCTCAATTTATAGGCAATGAGTTTGGGTCGAAAATACAATTTTACCCTCTAGCTTAATAACTAAGGAAAGTAGAAGACTAGTAAATATCTAGATATTTTTCTCAAGTCTTCAAGGTGGTTCCACATCCAATTTTCCTCAAAATAATATTTATAAATACCTATGTAAATATTCATTTTCAAATAAATAATATATTAAAGAAAAAATGATAAAATGCATGGATTAATTTAGAGACAAGGAGGTAAAATAAATCAAAACCAAGTGTTAGGGTATTTCTAATTATAAAATGGTGTTCTAGGATTTAATTATAATAATATATGGGAAAATTATTCTTTATTGGACCATTTTGCAAACTTTTATGAAACTAGGTGCTAAAATGCTATTAACATAAGGCTCAGGGTTTCAAGTGTAATTACCAAAAGTTAGGGTCTTTACAGTATTGTTGTCGGTTAACATAGAAAAAACAAATGATTTTGGGTGCCCATTCCCTACCGTATTAATAGCAGACAAATGTGGGGATATTTTGGATATAAACCTATGTATGTGTATGTATTGGGACTCTCTTTAGGGACTTCATGGCGAATTTATCCACTGGTGTTGAATTGTGAAATTGTGGAAGTTATGAATTCATGTATTCTTTCTTAAATTAATACTATGAGTTGAATTAAAAATGTTTTGATTGTAATAATGCCATATAGATTTTCAAATAATTAGATACTTTGTTAAAAGTATTTATATTAGGCATCTAACTCATTCCTATCTAATAATTTCAGGAATCAGTGGTGTGCAACCACTCCTATGAAAAGGAGGCAGACCCGTTTGTTTTATTAGGGCACGAAGGCTCATGGATGTATTACGTAGAAGCTTCGAACATATGTGTTTTGGGACCACACGTCCATTTTGTTCTAACAAGGCCTTGCCTTTATGTTTGTACGCCATTAAGGCATTATTCAGTGTGTTCTGGTTTCAATTTTCTGGATTTAATTTTCTAGAAATTGAGTTTTTTATTTTTTTTCGTATTTTTTTTTTGTTTTTAGTGAATATTTTTTAAATTGGAAACAATTTTTTAACTTTTTTAGATGCACTTTATTTAGATATATTTAAAAAGTAAAATATTTATAAAAAAAATATTTTAAAAAATCAATAAATACATAAGAATATGAAAAATGTACTAAGTTCTCATATTTTTTTTCTTTTGTGTTTTTGGAATTTAATGAATTTTCTAAAAAAAAATCACAAATATTATACTTTTTAAATGTATTTATGTTAGGTGTATCTAAAGATTTTTTTAAAACAAAAATGCTTAGAATATTAAAAATATTCAATAAAACAAATATATATATATATATATATGAAAAACAAAAAATTTCAATTTTCTAAGAAGTGAATTTTGAAAATCCAAACCAAACAAGCTAAATTTTTTTATCCTTTAGCTTCTTAAACTATGTTAATGTTGTTATAACTAAGATAAGAATCTGGAAATTTATAATATTTGACACGTAATTCAATGGGAAAAAAGGGCTTTTGGGACTAATGTCATTATGATTATGCTAAGGTTTTCGTTTAATCATGTTTTAAGTTATGTGTTAAATTAAAGGGAGATTTGGTCAAAACCCCTTGATAATAAAATTTTAATACATTAAAGACAAGCATAAACAATTTTCTTTGAAAAGTCCAATACATATCATTATTATCAAAATAATAAACTTTAAAATAATATATTTTTGATGTAAATGTCAGTTTTCAATAAAATTAGTATTGTTATAATTCTTTCATCAAAATCTATCAAATAAAATCCATGTTGACTATGAAATTCTTATAAACATATATATATATATTACCGTCGAAATTCATATAAACAGTAACATGTTACTCTGATAATATTGTCCAAGAAAAAAAAAAGATATTTTACTTTGTCCTTACTCAATTATGTGTTTTCTCCTTGGAGGGTTTATGAAACAAAATAAATTGGGTTGTCCTTTTCACCAAGCAAGGGTCTAATGGAGGGTTTTGGCTAAATTTTCCTAAATTATTATTTGGGGGTGTTCCAAATTGGTATTAAAGCTAACCAGGTTTGAATACATTGAGCTCCTAGGATGTGACTTTTGCCATAAGGGATTTATCGAGCTCGGAAGGGTCGTTGGTTTACCTCGTATGCTTTATAGGAGTGATATTACATATTCAACTCCACCATCATCATCAACATATATATTGTTCCATTCTTACAAAACCCAACATCATTTTCTATTTTCCTTCACAAACAAAATATCCATAGTTTTAGAATAAAACCCTCTTTACTTACAAGAAAAAAGAAAAACCAAAGAAGCTCGCAAGGTCGAAAACCTGAAAGGGAGGCTTTGGCAAAAGTTAAAGCACAAGAGGAGAGTATTAATACCCGAGTGAGCCTTAGCTGGAACTACGTGAGGCATAATTCCTATCTTTGGGATATGTAGGCAACTTCATTTTTAAAGTTCAGCCCCAACCATGTTTTTTTTTTTTAACTCACTCATCCCGTTCATGTTTGATTGGTGTATCTTTATTCGACTCGGCTGTCCCATCCATTCATTATCCTATTCCATTTTTCATGATGGGTTCAAGACAAATTTGGTGGTCATACAGTATATCCTGCTCGGGTTGTCTGATTTCGAGTTTGTGTATCTCAATGGTTGATTTCATGTTAACCAAGTAGTGGCCACTTGTAAAAACAGATTTTGAGGACTTTTAATGAAGGCGACTGATTTTTTCGAAAATTATTTCATTTTTACAAAACCCAGACCATTCTTTAAACCAAAAAGGAAAAAGTTTCAGTGCTCACAGCTTGACTTACATGACTTCAAAACAGAGAGTGGAATGAGCATGTTAATCTAACCCTCATGTTAATCAAACTTTTCTTAGCAGAAAACCAAAAGAAAAAAGTGAAAGCAATGAACTAGGGGCACAGTCAAGTTAGGTTTTCTATCCTATCCCCACACTCTCGAGTCCTCGTTTCCCTAACTTGTACTTTTTCTTTAAGTCGCGCACTCGCTAAAAAATGCACAATAGTTGTCTACAGTGAAATCCTTCAATTTTGTGTTTTGGTCAATTATAGGCTTAATATTCAATTCAGAATTCATTGAAATGCAACCATTTTCAATTTCAAAATTAAAAACAAAATGCTTTTCATGCTCAAGTGTTGTGCCATTCATGCCATTCGGATTTGCAAAACAAAACTCTTTTTATTGAATGTCAGGGATCAAACCCTAATCAAACTTGTACGAAAGAGAGTTGAAGCTATAAGTGCCCACTCCCAAGCAAAAAATACAGAAAAAATGAAGGAACAACCAAAAAAAAAAAATACAGAAAAAAAATAGAGAATGCAAGCATTGTTCTCAGTGTCTGGCGACTTGTGTTTCCGGTAACAAAGGTTACAGGCTAATGCTTTAGTTTTGCTACCCACTTCCATTGTCAATTTCTTCGCCACATCTTCACTCCTTGGAAACCTTTGAAGACACTACCTGGGCATTGGAAGAGCTTCCAAAAGAAATTACTCCCCGCCTACCGTCAAATGCAGAGTATGAAGGAACTCCGAATCATGCCACGGAGGTGGCCTATTGTTTCAGCTCTTTGTTCTATTTTTTTTTAATGCGCTAATCTTCACTTGAAAGTAAAGAGAGTTAGGAGTTTAGCTGATCCACTTCACTTGTCTTACCGTGCAGCCGATAGGACAAATTAGAGACCACAATTACCATCTTGACTTAGAACTTCAATGTGTAATGGTTGGCATCGATATCAGACTGCGCTACCATCAGTTGCTCGACTAACAATGCAGGAAAGCTGAGAACAGAGGCAGGGGCAGGGATAGTGGCACTCTGTTGAGACTCAAAGGAGCTGGTAATCTCGATTGGGGATTCATCAAGGTCTGGAAAGAGGGAAGGGTACGGCGAGATGAGGCCATGATAGAATAGAGTAATGCTTCTAAAGAGAGAATTGGAAGAGTAATGACAGGGGAGAGTTTGCAGCTTTCTGCTCTGCTCTCTCGTAGGCCTCAGTTTATAGAGAAATTGAAAGAGAAAAAGGAGCCAAAGAAGAGGGATTGACAAGGCAATCTTTGACAATGGGGGTCAGTCCAGCTACTGTCGGTCATGTGCGCCGTGATTGTTGAAATTGTGTGCTAGACGAACACAAACGAAGAGAGAGAGAGAGACCAAAAACAATGGAGAGAGATTTATGGATAGAATATGTATATGTGTGTGTATATAGTTTATCTATATATAATATACATGTATTTGTATATGTGTAATCGTATGTGTACGTATACTATATGCGTATCTGTATATCTATGTGTGTCCATGTATATATATGTATGTCCGTATGTGTCCGTATGTATGTATGTATATGTATATGTATGTATCCCTATATGTATATAGTTTGTATGCATATATTTTGTTTGTGTATATGTACGTAGTACGTATTTTGTATATTATTTGTATCCATATATGTATATATGTAAAATTTTCAAAAAATAAATAAAAATAGAAAAACAAAAACAAAAAAGAAAACAAAAAAAAATGAAGAAAATGTTGAAAAAAAAAATAAATTAAAAAAAAATTCATTTGTGCATCCATCTTGTTATTATTGTGCATCCATCACATCATGTCTCATTGCCCCTTTGTGGTTTTGCATTCACCATCACACGTGCACTGTTTATTACGTCATCATGTATGGTTACAAACTATTCATACGACTTCAAATTTTTTGGTTATAACTTTTCTTTTTTACTCGGCTGAAACCATCGCTCTATTTTGTATTAAGGTATGGTCTAGGTCTAATATATTGGTTAAGACCCCTTTCTCCTTTACCCGGTTGAAACCATTGCCCTATTTCGTATTGAGATATGATCTAGGTCTTGTATATTGGTGAAGACTCATTTCTCTTTTACCTGGTTGGAATCATTCCCTTATTTCGTTTCGAGGTATAGTCTGGGTCCTGCTATTTGATTAAAACCTTCTTTTCTCCTCTCATGTGAGTGTGTTTAGATTGTACCTCTTTGTTTTGCACCATTTGCATGAGGCTTGCCTCACCATATATTACATCTTGCATTGCATAAATCATGCATTTCCAAAAAGAAAAGAAAAGAAGAATTCAACTTTCAATTGCATTAGCATATCATTTGCATGGTTATAACTATCACATTATTGCATCATTTGGCTACAATCTATTCACATCACTTGGCTACAATTGTCCTAACATCGAATTATAACCTTTTCTCCTTTCATGTGAAACATGTTAGGATTTAAAGTTTACTCCGTTAAAACATTTCCCCTCTCCGTATGAGATATGGTTAGGTACGCCTGTGGGTTACACCACCTTTCCTCTTTTCGCGTGAAACGCGTTAGGATTTGAAGTTTATTCGATTAAAATATTCCCCCTCTCCGTATGAAATACAGTCAAATATACCTATTGGTTACACCACCTTTCCTCATTTAGCGTGAAATGCATTAGGATTTGAAGTTTATCTGGTTTAAACCTTCCCTCTCTCCGTATGAAATATAGTTAGGTACGTTTGTTGGTTATACCACCTATTTTTCTCCTCTCACATGAAACGTGTTTGGATTTCAGGTTCACTATTTTCTCCTCTCGCATGAAACACGTTTGGATTTCGAGTTCACTATTTTCTCCTCTCGCATGAAACGCGTTTGGATTTCTAGTTCACTATTTTCTCTTCTCTCGTGAAACACATTTGGATTTTGGGTTTGCTATTTCTCCTCTCGCATGAAATGTATGTGGATTTTAGGTTTGCTATTTCCTCCTCTTGCATGAAACACATTTGGATTTCGAGTTCACTATTTCTCGTCTCGTGTGAAACACGTTTGGATTTCGAGTTCACTATTTCTTCCTTTCACGTGAGACGTTTTTGGATCGTACATTCACTATTTCATGTTGCCATCTTCATATCTTTGTTATCATTTCATTGCATTGCATTGCATCATCATTAGTTTCAAACAGGAAAAAAGTTGGCTACGAAAAGTGTGTAAGTCCAACTTTCAAATTGTATTTTGAGCATATCATTTGCATTATGTCCCTAAACTATGCTAGTTTGAATCCTCGTTAAGAGATACGTAGGCAACCTTTGAGTTCTGCCAACTACGTCTGCATCTTGTTTGTTTGCCCAAGTTTTACGGCCTTGTCAAAAGGGTTGTCTTTGGGCTTTGACATTCACTCATATTATAAAATAACTTTGAGCTTTGTCAAATAGGGGCAACCATAGACACCCTATTTTGACTAGTCCTAAGACTTAGGCACTTTCTTTTGATTACCCAATGATGATAATCAAAATTTGTTTCTCACAAAATCCTCAATAAAAACAAAATGGAATTTGAGCTTTACTCTCTACCCTAAGCCTACTTTGGTCAAGTGTTTAGGTCTTATTGGACACCCAGAACGAAACTGGGCCTAACCAGAGCGAAACTGGGTTGAATAGAGCAAAACAATTTTTTTTTCTTCTTTGGCAATCAATCTCCCCAAAACAATGCAGTCTAGTTTTTTTTTTTTTTTTCCAATTTGTGTAGGCATTCTATTATCCCATTTTCTGATATATTCATGCACCAAACGCATGTATACTCATCCTCCATTATCTAGTGCTTAATCCATTGAAGGTAATGTTCCACTTTTGTCTTCCATTAGCTCCATTAGTGCTCCATTTGCTCCATTATCGTCATTAATGCTCCATTCTTGTCTTCTATCATTTCTTCACTTGCATTTCCTATATGTATACATCATATTGCTAAGAGGTGAATGAGGATAGATTGAGTAGAGAAGGCTAGAGATGGAGAAGAAGAAAGGTGCCAAAGTTGAGAAGTTAAATTGTGAATTTCATTCACTATTATATCATCCTTATACATTGTTATTTGATCTAAGAATTTCATTCACTATTATGTCATCCTTATACACTGTTATTTGATCCCAAAAATTTCTTCATTCTCAACTTGTGTAGCTTTGATCAAGGAGTGTTTAGTTTGTGTCAAAAGTGAGAAAACTAGAGTGAATTGTGAAATTTAGGTCTTCATCATCTCCCCCCTCCCCCCCCCCCCTCCCACTACTGTTAAACAACCCAAAATTGTCATTCTAGCTAAAATCCCAAATTTTTGAATGGAGGATTTATAACATAATTCACAACCTTGAGGGTAATCAAAAGGAAGTTTGGATATCAAGAAATTCATTCTTTCTCTTGAAGGTGAATTTTTAATTTCTTTCATTTTCTTATATTTTCTATCTTATATTTGTTTTTTTTCTTTGATTTCATATTAGTTTTGTTGTCAGCTAAGCTAACCGATGGTGGTTAGTTGAGCCATCTACATATTCCTTGTTGATTATTTTCTCAGTGTTGTAACAAGACATGTTTTGCTAGGCCTAGTTGGAATAGGCTGGCCGGTTAGCTTCTTTTGGATAAAGTGGAGTAACTTTCCGGCGTTGAGCATACTAGTTTTCAGCAATCCTCAAGACACATGAAGCTTCTTTTCTTTTTCTTTTTTTATTTGAGTGTTTTGTGAGGTTTTTATTAAGTTGTAATATTTTCCTCCTCCCTCTCTAATTTGGTTTGTAATTATTCTTTCAAGTGTTGTAATAATTCCTCGCCCCACTTCTTTCTATCCCGCTCTTTTACTTACTTTCCTTATTTGTGCATAAGCATCATATTTTGATTTTTCTTCCTATGCTTTGCATCCATGTTTCATGCATCTTGATTTGGCTAAGTTTGCATTTATGGATTTAATCAATTCCTATGTGACTATGTGCACTACCTCATGTTATTGAGATGATTCACATGTCATATCTTAGAGGCCGAATCTTTAGTTGCATCTCATGTGTGATTTGTATTAGAATTTTGTATATAAAATCATGCATATTTCGCTAACTTTGTTTTGTAGTTGTTTGTAGGACGTCAGTAAATATGTAAGTTTTTATGCTTTAACATCCCGCTTGTATATGTTTTTCTTATTATGTTTAACATTCTACCATGAGGCTATGTGCTTACTTGATATAACTATATGAATGACAGTGGATGGAGGTTGCTGTAGACACCCCATTTTTGACCGTCCTCAAGACTTGGACGTCATCGTTTGAACACTCGATAATCATCCATGCTCGTATTCATTTTGAGTTCCTAAAGGTCTCAGCTGTGTGCCTTGCCTTGGAGCCTCTCAATTTGTCTATTTTGTGCTTGGTTGTGGACCAAGAGCTTGTGGCTTTGTTTCTGAGGGAATGGGGTGGCCTACTGGCTAGCCCTACAACCCATCGGCCAGGCCCTGTGCCCATCGGCCATACCCTCCTTCCACTGGCCATCAAGGTTGCCGATCGGCTATCATAAGTGGCCGATGGCCATCCTTCTTGGCCGACCATCCCTCAACATGTTCCTAAGGTGGGTCAAAAATAATCTGGAAGTTGGCACAATTTTTAGAAGTCCAAAAGAGTGCAAACAGAGGCATTTAAAGACAAGAATGTGGATTTTCGGGAGGACGCGACCGAGCATGCATCCTTCATTGTTCAAGGTGGAGCTATGGCAGCCTAATTTAGATGCTTTTCATACTTAGTTGGTCTTGTAACTTAATTAATTTAATTAAATTAGTTGGTTTGTAATAAGTAGCGTAGCTTAGCCTATTTATTCGGACCCTCCGTCGAGAGGGCAAATGTTGTAATAAGTGTACATGTGTGTGATGCATGTCTTCCAACTCCATTTCTTTCTCCCTTTTACTTATCAGCTTATGATGGTTGGTTTAGGGCATATTTCAATTAGCATCCTTATGCTTGCATGCGTGCATCATTCATCTGTCTTACATGCACCGGGCTCAGCGCATCATTCAAACTGCATTGTATTTCAATTCCTATTTGAATACATGTATCAAATTGTAGCATTCATATACTATCTTAGAATAGCCGAGCCTACTTAGCTGCATTTTGCATGTGTTGCATTAGGCATTGTTGACATAGCTAGGATCACGAATGATTACTAACTAGCTTCTGTTTTGGCTCGGAGTACACTGTGAGTGTTGATGCTTTAGCATCCTTGCATGTGTGTAGGTGATTGCCATGACAGCATGCTTGCCATGAGGCTATTTGCTTACTTGATAAACTACATGAATGCCTGTGGATTAAGACTTGATTGTTTGAATTGGAACAATTCATCAAAATGTGAGTTTTAAGCCCACTTGGAGTAGCAAATCATCATGTTTTAAGCCCACTTTAGGGTGGCAAATCCGCGCTTTAGCCTACTTGCAAGTAGCATCTTCAAATCATTTTCGAAAAACAAACATGAGATGTTTTGTTCCAAATTGAGTGATTTAGTCTATACTTGTATGTTGTGCGCATCAAGTAGTAAGTTAGTGTAGACCGCCCCAAGAACTCCCCGACTCCGCGCCTGCGAGGGCACGAATTCGTTTTGTTCTCTAGCTACAAGTTCAGACTCATGTCACGGTTCTAAATCTAATCTCGCAAAGTGCAATACAAGACTGATAAATCACCAAAGAGTCCAAATCTAGCAAATCATTTTGGAAAATCGATTTTAATAAAGAAGTGTCAAACATCGACTTCTTTGCCAGATACAGAGTCGCCACCTAAATATTTTATTTTGGGGAAATTTAGGAAACCCTGACTCGTGCCTGAGGCCACGTGTCCGTCATCACCAAAGTTGTATCGGCTCGGGAACTTAGGTATGAGAGGGGAAGGTCATGCAATGAGCACCCCCGCTCACCCGATCAAAGATTGGCCTTTACTAACATGATATGTTGTTTTTGAAAGCACACATGTGTTCTTATTCCGGTTATTAACCTAGAATTACTATGTGATGCGCACAGTATACAAGTATAGACTAGATCGCCTAAGTTGGAACAAAACATTGCATGTTCGTTTGTTTGAAAATGGTTTGAAGTTTGCTACTCGTAGGTAGGCTAAATCGGGGATTTCAATGAATTGTTTCAATTCAAGCAATCCAACCTTCACCCACAGGCATTCAAGCAATTAATCAAATAAACAGTTAGCCTCATGGCAAGCATGCTAAACATGGCAGCATACACATCTTATGCAGTATACTAAAGCATAAACACTCACAGTTTACTCCGAGCCAAAACACAGAACTAGTTAGAAATCATGCATGATCCTAGTTCATGTTAAGATGGCTAATGCAACACATGCAAAAATGCAACTAAAATAGGCTCGGCTATTCTAGAATGGAATATGAATGCGACAATTTGATACATGTATTCAACTTGAAATTGAAATATGATGCAGTTAGTATGATGCGCTGAGCCCGATACATGCAAAACAGATGATGCACACATGCAAGCATAAGGATGATAATCGAAATATGCCCTAAAACTAACCATCGTAAGCGGTTAAGTAAAAGGGAGAAAGAAATGGTGGTTAGAAGACATGCATCACACACACGCACGCTTATCACAATAGTTGGCCCTCTCGACGGAGGGTCTGAATAATGAGCTAACTAGCTAATCTAAGCTAATTAAACTAATTATTACATCACAAATCCAATTAACTAACAAGCTAATTAATTAAGCTATTACAACACAAATTGAATAGTTAAACGCATTAACTAATTAGGTATAGAACCGAAGCATAAACTAGCTAAGCAAATTAGCTAAGTAAAGCAGTAAAGTAATGTCCTCAGAGGGAGAAGAATGCATGCATGCTCGGTCGCCTCATTCGAAAATCCGTTGCGATGCCCCAACTTGCCTCTGTTTGCAATTGTTCTCAGGACCTTGCACCAAGCTCCACAAAGCTTCAACTCCACCATGGGAACCTATAGGAACATGGCCGACCACCAAGGGATGCTTCCAGCCACTGGCCGACCACTTTCTATTGCTGCAAACCAGAAAAGTGGTCGGCCAGCTAGTTGTTCTGGTCAGCCAACCAGTTTTGCTACACTTCTCCACTTTGCTGCAACAGAGAGCAAGAAAGGGCATGGCAATGTATTTGCAAGGTATGTGTGCACAACCACCCTCCCTATCATTTCATAAGCTCAAGGGAGTGTGGTTCTCGACCCTCGGGCCACCAATCACGCATCTCGATGCATGATGGCCGAGAAGCCAAATTGCTCAATTCAATATGAAATGAATGCAAACATAACACATAAAGCCTAGAACTCTATCATGTATGATCAAAAGGGTTGGCGACCGAGAATTGAGGCACGTTTCATCACTTCAAGTATCAAACGTCCCTCGTTTCTCGTGTTCAAATTAACACTTAATCTAAATAAATGCAATGCAACTCAAGCATGTAAACATGCAATGCAAGGGACAAGTATGCAACGCGACATGGCATACTCAATGCAATGAATAACATGGCATACTCAATGCAATGCGATTATGGCATACACAATACGAAGAACATGGCATACACAATGTGAAGAACATGGCATACTTAATGCAATGTGATATAAGCATGCAAAGAAGGCTAATGCATGCATACACAAAGCAAGGCAACATAAGCATGCAACAACTTCACAATGTAAGCATGCAAATAACATGAAAGCAAACATGCTCGATGGACTTAAACCAAAATGGACAGACCTCAATCATACCCAAATCAGCGGCCATAACACCAAAACAAAGGCATGAGATGCAAAACAAAGCATGCACATGCATTTGCTCATCAACTAGGCCTAAGAGCACAACTCTCAAGAGTGCTCAAGAAGTGATAAACTTGGAAGTTTGACAACACTAAAGGCTCTGAAATCAAGTGTGAAATGATGCCAAATCATTCAAACAACACAAGTAAAGCATACAAGAGCGCCTAAGGCACAAAGCCATTAAAGGGACTACGTAAAGGGGCATGCAATACATGGCACAAATGATTGAACCAATCATGGGCAGAGCTCAAATAGGTCTAAACAAAGACCAAAACATGCTAAGATGAGGGCTCAAGAGTTTAGGCATGCAAGCATACAAGCTAGGCCACAAGGAAGGCAACAATGCTCAACCCTTAGAGGCACTCAAAGGGTGAAGGAAATGGGAACATGGCAGTCCTATATGCTCTGAAATGTTATGATAAATGATGCCAAATCATGTACATGATACAAATGAAGCATGCTATGAAGCTCAAAACTTGAAACTATCATAGGCACTTACACTATAGCTATGCAAAACATGAAGCACATGGCAAAGGCAACCCAAAATAGTCCTAGAACATGTCAAAATGAGTCTAAAACATATATGGAAGGAAGCCAAAACAAGCTAGCATGAAGGGCATAAGGCATGGAATATGCAAGGCAAATAAGGTGGATTGCACTACACCTACCAAGACCAAACATGAGATGGCTTCGCCAACAAAAATCAAAGTTATATCATGGCAAAATAACCCCAAAAACACACTGAAATGATAGCTTGCAAGCTTAGGCATGAAGGCATACACAATGGTTCATGTTTAAGACATAAAGGGCAAACCCTCCAACGCATTGAAAGAGTGACAAATGCAAGTGTATGACCACTCTACATGGACTAAAATCACATATGAAATGATGTCAAATCATTCAAAATGGCCAAACAATGCATGCTAGTAGACTTGATACACAAAGCTAACAAGCTAGAATGCACTATAGCTATACAAAGCAAGGCATGCATGACCAAAACAACACAAATTAGAGCTAGAGCATGCTAAAACATGGACAAAAGCTTCTTAGGGTTAAGCCAAAATCATGCTAGAATGACATGTTAAAGCATGATACACAATAGCCTAATTCATGGAATAGCACTACAAGTGCAAGGAGCATGCAAGGACCAACCAAACCAAACCTTAACAGAGGTATGACATGGCAAAACAACACCAAGAACATGCTGAAATGGACTCAAAACAAGCTAGAAAGACATGCTACTTCATGAAGCATACAAGACTAGTTTGTAAGATTTACACTACAAGTGTATTAGGCATGTGTGAGATGACAAAACCAAGTAAAAATAGTGGTATGCCATGCTAAAATAAGCCCAAATACATGCTAAGATATGGCCAACATAAACTTAACAAACATGCTCAAACAAGAGGCTAATATGGCAAGTATTCAAAACACAAGGAGAGGGGATGACCCCCTCCTATTTGGGACCTCAAAACCACCTTTCCACCACTGAAAATCCTCTGAGTTTCAATGGAGAGAAGGTCAAAACAAGGTGGTCCCAAAAGCTTAAAAGATGGCACAAGAACAAGGCCAAACAAGGCCTAAGAGGGGGTAGTCTACCCCCAACACAAAAGTGACCTTAAACAAACATGTTAAGCATGCAAAATCAGAACTTTTTATAGTAGAAATTTAAGCTTAAATCAGCATGCAAATAGGTCCAAAATCTTAAACCAAAACAAGGGTTTAAAGGCTAGTTGACTCACCCTTGAAGAACACCTTTAAAACCATAACTTCAACAACTTTTTTTTGACCATAACCAGTCCAAAAACTTCAAAAACCACTTCAAGGGACCTCAGCTCCAAGAGTATGGTGTTTGAGTGTGTGTTTGTGTGTTAAAGTATGGCAAAACTACACTTTTAGGCACAAAACAAGAGCAAACAAGAAAGAATAGAGACAAGTGTGTATCTATAGCTCCAGCACAATTTTTCTGAACCTAGAGGAGGAAGGAGGAGGATCTCTCTTATAGAGAACAAACAACAAGCTTGTTGGACAAGCTTTTGGCCTAAAGCCATCCCTCCATACACGTGTATGGAGGATGGCTTCTGTGCCTTCCAGCTGGCACAGTTGTACTGAAAATATCTCCAAAAAGGTGATGAAAAGCAGCCGACCACTTAAAGTGGTCGGCCGACCACCACAAGTGGTCTCCTAAGAAGAAAACTGGTCGGCCATGGATAGGAGAAGTCTACACACTGAAAGCAAGCCAATGGTGTGGTGGCCGACCAGAAAAGGTGGCCCAAAGACCAAGAAAACCAGTTTTCCGACCATAAAACTGGCTAGCGGGAAGAAAAGTGGTCTCCAAGGGGAAGAACTGGTCTCCCACCCTTGTACCACCTTCCAAACAAGGAAAACAAGGTTTGTACCAAAAAAAAAACCAAAAAGGATGCAACACGAAAGTTCAGGAGTCAAGGCGCGCGGCCGGGAGACTCGAAAACTAGTCTACGAGCACCAACAGTGGTCTCCCGGACCACAGTGTCCCTCTAGGCAGAGGCAACAAGGTATGGTCCAAAAACCACACCAAATGGAGAATGTTAAGCGGTCCCGAGACGAGGCACGCGACCGAAGGCTCCGAAAACCTGAAACTAGTCTCCAAGCAGGAAAAGTGGTCTACGACCACAAAAAGGTGGTCTACAAACCACTCCCTCCCTCCAGGGAAGAGAAACAAGACTTGGTCCGCAAACTGAGCCGAAACACAAATAGTTCAGAGGCCTGGAGGCACGGCACCCAGCCGAAAACTCTGAAAACTCTAAACGAGTACAACATGCACAATCACCGAGTGCTCAATCGATGACATCTGAGTCTAAAGGTCGGTCAAAAATGGGGTGTCTACAGTTAGCTAATAAATCAGAATAAGAACACATATGTTTTCAAAGCAACATATCATGATTAGTAGAGACCGATCCTTTGATCGGGCGAGGGGGGGTGCTCATTTCATGACCTTCCCCCCTCGTACCCAAGTTCCCGAGGTGAGACAACTTTGGTGATGAAGGACACGTGGCCTTAGGCACGAGTCAGGGTTTCCTAAATTTCCCCAAAATAAAATATTTAGGTGGCGACTCTAAAATCTGGCAAAACAGTCCATGTTTGGCGCTTTTTGATTAACATCGATTTTCCAAAACGATTTGCTGGATTTGGACTCTTTGGTGATTTATTAGTCTTGCATTGCACTTTGTGAGATTAGATTCAGAACCATGACAGGAGTCTGAACTGTAGTAGCTAGAACTACAATTCGCGCCCTCGCGCATGGAGCGGAGTTTCGGGCGGTCTACAGTTTCTGGCGGCTCTACTGGGGATTTTGAAAACTTGACTCGAACATCATGATATGTTGTTTTATCTACACTTATGTGTTTCTTTGCATTGCATTTGCATTGGTGCGCCTAAGTCATAGTGTTTGCCACCTGCTATTCCTGAACAGTTTGCCGGAGGCTTGCTTGGAAAAGCGTACCATAAGGCTAACCGGTTACGGGCTCTGCCACAATGAAAACACAAACCTTGGTTCTCCCGAGGCACCCTTTTTGACCATTCGACCTAGTTGCATATCGGAAGCCATAGTTACAATTCCAAACTAGGGTAGGTTGCTTACCCGAATGTATGTTGTTTGAAGCCACTACGTGCGTAGTGAAACCCTAGCTCCTGACAAAATAGGACAGGGAAGCCCTACCCCACCATAGGGGTGTTTTGGCTCTTACTTGCTTGATATGTGCTGTCAGAGTGTGTCTCTACAGGTTGTATGTATCAGTTGCAAGTCTGAGTATCAGCCTCAGGGTATCGATTCTGATGAAATTTTGGGCGAAATTCTATAGGGCACGATTATTGATTTGCTTATATTGGTTACAGTGAAATCAGCGAGGTGAGAGTCTGTTTTCTCTTTTGCTAGGTAGTCCTGGAACCATAGCTTCAGAAGGCTCCGATATCCCCCAGGTTCATTAGACTTGTGTTGATAGACTTTGTCAGGTCAGAGATTCAGTTCAAGGGCAATCAGTGTTCCTTCGCCAGAGGCAGGAAAAAAGGCCAGTCAGGTACAGATCACCAATTCAACAGTCTCCAGATCAGCAGTCATTATCCACCTCACCTGTGCGCAGTTGGGTTGAGATTTCTGTTTCTACCGTAGAGATGGAACATACACCGGTTCAGTCAGATCCACACTTTACAGTCAAAATGAAGGACATGATGCGTCACCTCCAAGAGACTATGCAGGCCATGCAATAGGATGTTGCCCACTAGGCAGAGGTTATGGCTCAACAGGCAGAACTGATTGCCAGGCTCCAGAACAGCAGCAACCACAACAAGCCAGAGCATCTGCTTTGCATCCACTCCCACCCCCACCTAGAGTTCCAACACTCGGGGATACGGCAAACGTCCAGGAAGATACGTACGCTTCAACAGGGCCAGTCCCACCACCAATTTTACTGCAGATTTCAAAGACACCAGACTTCTCAACAGATACACCGTTTGAATCTAAGATGGACCCGACCACTCTGAAGATGAGTAAGCTTGAAAAGCTGTTTAAACAGGCCCAGGGGGTCAATTTCATTCCAGACATAGAAGATGGTTACACTAATTCGGCAGTGACTTTGCCGAACCGGTTTAAGATGCCCCACATAGACCGTTTTGACGGCTCGGGTGACCCTATGATTCATCTGAGGCTGTTCTCGGATATCTTGCGCCCGATGGGCTTGATGAGACTCCAAAAACTGTCACTCTTCGGCCGAACCCTGTCGGGTATTGCGGCCATTCAGTACGCCAAACTGGAGGACTCAGTGAAAAGGAGCTAGGAGGAAATGGATGAGGCCTTCGTCACACAATATTCATACAACACCCAGATTGAGGTCATAACCCGTGATCTTGAAGCGACCAAGCAAGAGCCGAAGGAAGGTTTTTCTGACTTTGCACTCGATGGAGGGCCAAGGCCTCCATGATGACAACTCGGTTATTGGAGAAGGATCAGATAAGAATGGTTGTGCGAAACCTCCAATCCAAGCTGATGCAAAAAATGATCGTCTTATCCCTTCCCACCTTTGCAGACTTACACAAGATTGGGGTACAGATTAAGGATGCTATGAAACAAGGTCTGATTAACCACGAGAGAGAGCAGCCCAAGAGGACGTTTACACGCAGTTCGAATGCAGGCACGAGTAATGCTGCAGCTGCCAGAACTTCTGATGTAGGCATGGTCACCACCACCACTCCAAAAACACCTATAGCTACACCCTTCACTAGTGCGTCCGGAACCAGCTCACAAACAGCCAAATATCCACCCCGAGGCCAAAGAACCTTTACTCCACTGTACATGCCCATGTCCAAAGCTCTGGGGGTTCTAATCAGGAAAGGGCATTTGAAGCCCCTAGAGCCGCGGCCATTACCAAACAAACTTCTTGCTTCCCATAACCCGGCCAAATACTGTGCCTTTCACCAACAGCATAGTTACGACACCGACCAGTGCTATAGACTGCGTCATGAGATCCAGGATCTTATTGACAACAAGGTGATTTCTTCTCCAGAAAAACCAAATGTCACAACCAACCCACTCCCACCACATAACCCAGCTCCACCACCCAAACACATTAACTTGATCCAAACCGCGGCCATTCCATATGACCCAAGCATGTATATCACACCCTCCCACCTACCCAAGCCTGAGGTGTTCATCCCAGACAGCACGAACTTGTGCATGTTGAGCATCTCCCAAAACCAACCTGAACTGGTGGTGGTGACCATTGAAGACAGAACTGGGATGATTTTGGAGGTAGATGGGAATGTTAATTCAAAGCTTGAGGGGTCTGCGAGCTTTGCGTACAACCTGAGTGGTTATCTCACATCAACAAATCAGTTTAAGCCGAGGGTAGAGTTGCTAGCTGGGGCAGAGATCAGTGTGGTCCGTGAAGATGGACCAAGTCAGGGGTTAGATGACCTAGCAGAGCTAGAGGAGGACATTGCAAATCTACCATTCTTTGAAGAGTAGGACTCAGGAGATGTGAATATCAAATGGTTCGACTTGGATGGATCGGCAGAGAATACGGAGTGGCTCAGTGACCAGCCAGATGTTGTTGAGGAACCTCAGCCAGAACAAGGGCCGTCAGAAACAGGGACATCAATAGTGGCCGGAATGGCCAAGAATCAGGAAGCATCGTCAGAGAGCACCGGTGCGAAGAATTCTACTCGGGATTCGAGCAGTTTGAGTACAATAAACACGGAACAGCAGGATGCATTGAAGCTACTTGAGCAAGAAAAGATCGAGGATCTTGAGAGGGCTAGGAAGGTCAAAGCCCCTGTAGGGACGGAATGTGCCGTGAGCACAGGAACAATTACAACGGAGCCGGACAGCTATCTATCGATTACCGACGGGATGTAGTGGGAAGACGACGACTTACATCTTGCCCACACTGACGAGGATTGGGGATAGAACCAACCAGATGACACCTGGTATGTTGAGGAGGTTGACCATATGACCAGTGGGCAGTATTTCAAGCCCCTACACTTGGACCAGCCGGAGGCGTCCAGAAAAGATAAAGAAGCGGAGAGACAAAAAGAAACACTGCTAGAGGAGGAGGCTGTACTGAAACAGCTTAAGAACTACTAACCGAGGGCTCAGATCATAACAAATCACTCTACATCTCTATGGAGTGTAGAGAGAAATGGATACCGGTGGTCCTTGTCAACACGGGGTCCACAATCAATGTATGTTTGTCAAGAACGACGTATGCTATCGGGTTGAAGCCCGCGGATTTTGTGCCTATGGCCCAGGTGATACGGGCCTATGATAATACCAGTCGAGAGGTGATGGGGACCGTACGGATTAAGACTCAGGTTGGTCCGGGGCAACAGGACATTGAGTTTCATGTCTTTGATGTTCCCGCAACCTTTAATCTACTCCTTGGATGGTCATAGCTGCACCAGGTGAAAGTCATCTCTTCCACCTTACACAAAATGCTAAAGTATCCCCACGGGAAGGTGGTGGCAATCATTTTTGGGAATTCTTCGATACATCCACCGCCAAAGGTTTCTACACCAGTTCTGGAGATCGAGCATGGTCCGAAAGATGTATTTTTGTCAGGATTCACCCTAGCTGAGGCCCAGGTTATATAGAATATACTAGCTATTGATGAGGGGCTATACATCAGTGTACAGTCTGTCTACCTTATGAACAAGCTTCAGCACATACCTGGGATGGGATTAGGGCAAAATGGTCGGAAGGGCATTGCAGCATCGACCGAAGTGCCACATAACCCATATATCTTTGGATTAGCTTATTTGCCTACCAAAGAGGATTGGGCGAGGAAAGGAAGAGAGATAGCCGGAAAAGCCAGAGCCAAACAAGCCGAGGAGCATTACGAGTTGATGCACAGACTTGTCCAAAGAACCCTGAACAGACGCTTTGTCTAGGAAGGGGAAGATTTCCCGTTCTGCGGCTTTCCAGAGCCATAGCTAAATGTAGAGAGGCGGCGCTTGCCGGGATTTGAGATTTTCTTTGATTTGCAATTATCTGGGGATGAAATTGCCGAAGAGCAAACAAACCCACAAGCTGAGACTGAGCAGTGCAAGGAAGAGGATTCCGAGAGCACAGAAATTGAGATGGGGGTAGCACTAACTTGTCCCCTCTAAAATCCTCAGATCGTACCGAAGTGCTTGGGGGATAACTTCTCAGTTTCCATGATTGGGAATGAAGCGGCTATGGGCCTATCTTCAGGCATTCTTGATACATCCATCGCACCCTCCCTCGTCTGGCAATACGATGAGGGATTTTTATCGAGTAGTTCTAGGTTAGATAGTGAGCCAGAATCTGATTCCACTGAGTCTATGGAGTCAGAATTAGATTCCAGCTCTTCTGAGTCTAAGTCTGGTATTCTTGGGGGTGATAACCCGGATGCCACTATCCTGTCCAGGTCATCTTTTTCTCTTTCCCTTAAGTCTGTTGTAACAGAGGAATCAGGCGGACTGGATGTTATTAATGAGAATGGTGCGGCTATGGCTTCTGAGTACTTTTCTATGCCTTTAATTTATTACATGAATTAAGACTTTCAAAATTTTGATGAAAATTATGAGGAAGAAATTCCTCTGGTTTTACAACGTTTGATTGATCAAGAGCAGGAAAGGTTTAAAAAACCTTTGGTTGATGAAATCACCACAATTAATGTTGGTATTGAGAAGGACCTGCGGCTGGTCTAGATCGGGTCCACATTGTCTTCGGAGGAACGCGAGCGCTTAGTTCGCTTTATTAAAAAATTTCAAAGATGTTTTCACGTGGTCCTACGAAGACATGCTTGGAATCGATTCTAAGATTGTACAGCACCGGATCCCTCTTGGCCCAGAGGCCCGACCTGTTAAGCAGAAGCTCCGAAGGATCCGCCCGGACTGCGCTTTGAAGATCAAAGAAGAGGTTACCAAGCAGATCGACGCAGGGTTCCTGTTAGTATCTGAGTACCCAACTTGGTTGGCCAATATAGTTCTGGTACCGAAGAAGGACGGCAGAATTCGGGTATGTGTGGACTTCAGGGATTTGAACAAAGTTAGTCCGAAGGACGACTTTTCTCTGCCACATATCGACGAATTAGTGGACTTCACCGCTAGGCATGCGCTGCTCTCGTTCATGGATGGGTTTTCAGGCAACAATCAGATTTTGATGGCACCCGAAGACAGGAAAAAGACTGCTTTCACTACCCCGTGGGGAACCTGTTGTTATAGGGTGATGCCGTTCGACTTGAAGAATGCTGGGGCTACATATCAACGGGTTGCAACCACGATTTTGCACGATATGATCCATAAAGAGGTTGAGGTGTATGTGGACGACATGATTGTCAAGTCCAAGGAAAGAGAGGGCCACTACACCGCCTTGCAGAAATTCTTCCAACGGATCAGAGAGTATTGGTTGCGGCTGAATCCTCAGAAATGTACATTTAGTGTTACAGCAGGGAAAATGTTGGGGTTCTTGATTACACAAAGGGGCACCGAGGTTGGTCCTTCTAAAATCAAGGCCATCTTAAAAATGCCACCACCGAGGACTGAAAAGGAGGTGCAAGGCTTTTTGGGTAAAGTGCAATTCATAAGACGGTTTACTGCGAAATTGACCTTAACTTGTGAACCACTGTTTGGTCTCCTGAAGAAAGGAAAGAAGTTACAATGGGACGACCGATGCCAAGTTGCTTTCGAGCAGATTAAGCAATATCCACAGAACCCACCTGTGTTGTCACCGCTTGAGCTCGGGAAACCGTTGATTCTGTACCTATCAGTGACCGAAACGACAATGGGCTGCATGCTTGCACAGGAGTTTGAGGACAAAGTGGAGAAGGCTATCTACTATCTGAGCAAGAAAATGCTAGATTACGAGACCCGCTACACGCCGTTGGAGAAGGCTTGTCTGGCCTTGGTATGGGCTACTAGGAAGTTGAGGCACTACCTGTTAGCTCACTCCGTAATACTGGTTTCGAGATTAGATCCCATCAAATATCTCTTCGAGAAATCGGCACTTACAAGTAGGCTAGCTCATTGGTTGCTTCTGCTTTCTGAATTTGATCTGAAGTACATGACGTGTAAGTCAGTGAAAGGAAGAATGGCAACGGAGTTCCTAGCCGACCACCCAGTTGAAGGGGATGAAGCAGTTGAATATCTGTTCCCAAACGAGGCCATTTTGCATGTCGAAGAAGAGACTTGAATGATGTACTTTGAAGAAGCGTCAAACTAATACGGGTATGGGATAGGGGTGTTGCTGATAGCACCCGACAATTCCCGCATACCCTTAGCATTCAAACTCCGGTTCAAAGTGTCGAACAATGAGGCAGAATATGAGGCATGTATCGCTGGACTAAAAGCCGCCCTAGAACTTGGGGCAAAATGGTTGGATGTCATCAGGGACTCGAACCTTGTTGTATCTCAAGCTAAAAGAGATTGGAAAGTTAAAGAGGAAAAGATGAGAATCTATCACCAGACCTTGGACATTCTGATTCCTCGGTTTAAAAAATTGAACTTTGCTCATCTGTTAAGAGAGAACAACAGGTTCGCTGATTCATTAGCAACTTTATCTTCTATGATAGACATCCCTTTCGAAGTCTGGATGCGTCCGAACATCATTGAATAGAAATTCGTGCCGGCCTACGAGCTGATTGTCGCCATAGATAAGGTACAAGATCAGAACCCCTGGTATTATGACATCTGGAACTTCTTAGAAAAGGAAGCTTATCCACCAGGGGCAAATGCCAAAGATAAGAGGGCAATTCGAAGAATGGCTACTCAGTTCATCGTCTGCGGGGGTAAACTATACAAGAGGGGTCATCTCGAGATACATAAGCTATGCGTTGATGCTGAAGAATCCAAGCGCCTGATGGAGGCCATCCATGGAGGAGCGTGCGGAGCACAGATGATTGGGGTGATGCTAGCTCGGAAGATCCTTAGACAGGGTTATTACTGGTCAACCATGGAGGAGGATTGTATTGGCTTTGTCTGGCGATGCCACAAATGTCAGATCCATGCAAACCGCATGAACATTCTACCATCAAAGCTGTACAACATGACTTCACCATGGCCGTTTTCAGTCTGGGGGATTGATATGATTGGGGCTGTCACTCCGAAGGGGTCCAACGGGCATGAGTATATTCTGGTAGCGATAGACTACTTCACGAAGTGGGTTGAGGCCCAATCTTACGTGGTGTTGAAGGCATCGCATGTTGCTAAGTTCATCAGGAACAACATCATTTGTCGCTATGGGGTCCCAAATGAGATTATTTCGGATAATGGTTCCCACTTCAAGAAGGAGGTGATCGACTTGTTGGAGAAATACAACATGGCTTTTCATAAGTCATCTACATACCGGCCGCAAACCAACGCAACTATTGAGGCCGCCAACAAGAACATCAAGCACATTCTGCAGAAGATGGTGGAAACCTACAGAGACTGGCCAGATAAGCTATCATTTGCTCTTTGGGGCTACCAGACTTCAATTCGAACTTTTACTAGGGCAACTATGTATTCCTTGGTTTATAGGATGAAGGCTGTTCTACCCATTGAAGTTGAGGTTCCGTCATTACAAGTATTGGCTGAGTGTCAGATAGCTGAGGCAGATTGGCAGCAAAGCAGGTTCGAAGAACTCATGCCCTTTGATGAAAGAAGGCTGAAAGCACTGTATCACGTCCAGGGTTATCAACAAAGAATTGCTAGGGCTTTCAATAAGAAGGTTAAGTCCAGGAATTTGAAAGAGGGGATCTAGTGCTCAAAGACAACCGAGCTCCTATCCATGACCCAAGGGGCAAGTTCAGACCCAATTGGACTGGCCCTTACATCATCAAGTCTATCTGGTCGGGTAGAGCTGTCGTTCTGATGGACCTAGATGGCATAGAGTTCTCCCAGCCGATCAACATGGCCAAGTTGAAGAAATACTATCCCTGAGTGGCTCGCTAGGCAAAAGTTAGAGCATGAAAATTTTGAAATAATAAAAACTGAGCTCGCAAGGTTGAAAACCCAGAAAAGGCGGCCTTAGCAAAAGTTAGAGCGTAAAAGGAGAGTGTTAATACACGAGTGAACCTGAACCGAACTACGTAAGGCTTGATTCCCATCTTTGGGATACGTAGGCAACTTCATTCCAAAGTCCAGCCATAAACACTTCCAAATCAACTTTGTCCATGTGATCATGTTGGTCGTCTTTGTCTATTCTGCATTTAAAAGCTCGGTTGTGATCTCCAGTGCAATGCTATTCAGACTAGGGGCAACTTTCCAGTTGATTGGATCCGGGGTTGTACATCTCAGTGATAGATCTCGGGCGTGCCCAGTTGTGATCCATATCGAAAATGGTTTTTGAAAAGTTTTAATAAAAGTTGATTTTGCTCAAATTAATCTTTTACAACTTAGACCATTTTTGGACCAAACAGAAAATTTTCAGTACCCACAACCTTCAATTACATTGATTTCAGCACAGAGTTCTCCTACTCTTGAATACAAATTGAAGTTGCTTTTTATTACATTCATAAAGAAAACTTGAAAGTACTGATAAAGCAATAATTCGGGGCATGAATGAGTTAGGTGTTCCTGCGCCCCCTCCTAGAGCTTGTGGAAGCCTCTGATGCCAAAGTAGGCCCAACATGTGCCTCTTCATCGAGCCAAACTATGCACTCATTAAAGAGGCTGCAACTGAAAGTGGGAGTGGAGGCCAGAAGCTCTCTCGTCCTCCATGTTGTGGCATACCGAGCTAACTGTGCGCCTCAGACTGGAAATGCAGTAGGGTATTCTATCCCTTCTTCTGGACAGATCTGATCATGCCCAAATTGGCACCGAAATCGGAACGGGAAGTAAAAGACATAGTGTGTCAGGCCAATCAGCTGAATGCCCGGCTGGCGAGACATGCTGTAACTCATCGCTAGCAAATTAAGCCAGGGGCAGCGCCGAGCAATGTTGACAGTAAACAAACTGCACATCCATTTGCACCATCGTCCCTCATCAGGGGCATTGACTAGACGTCACTGGAAGAAATAGCCGTGAGCTAAATATGCTGGGCATGACTCCACCACTTTCAACTTATCCATCAGCGATATCTGGGGAGGAATGAAAAATGAGAGATTAAAGAATAGAGAGGTGCACGTGGAGAGAAAAGTGAGAAAAGGGTTTTGAGAGAAAAACAGAGCCTGAGGGCCAAGTGATGTGAGAAATATATGTGAGTAGGAAGGGAAACATTACCTACAGCAGTAGTGGACTCCCCGCGAATCTAATCGTCTCTCGGCGATGGAAGGCATCCAAACCCATGAATGTCTCAGCTAGTGTCATGGCAATGCAGCTCTTGCCCTCTTTCAAGCCCTGGGCAACCTTAATCAAACGGATGCTAGACCCACCGGAGCCCGGGGCAAGCAAGAAATGAGACAACATGCACAAGCAGAGGGCGTGTTGACGAAAACCCTGCCAGTGATGATCGTCGCGGTCACCGGCATCAAAAAACTGATGAATCAAGCTGGGGATGTTCAACTCTCCATCGTGAATCAAAGACCGAGCGTCATGCAAAGTAAGCCCGCACATCTGTCATAGAGCTTGGATGTGGCCAAAATGGAGTTAGGGCAAGATCTCTTTATCTCACTGAGATTCCATCAAGACTTGGAAATCTTCAAAAGTGGGGTATATCTCTTGTCTGCCAAAGCTAAAAACATGAGTTACCGGATTCTAACACCTAGCCGCGGCATGGAGGAACAGAAAACACAGCGGGATGCGGCTCAACATGAATAGTGCATTTATTCTGAAACCCCAGAAATTTAATTTTTTCGAGCCATCCAAGTTTGCAATCCAATTTGTGAGTTTTTGGACAAGAAATACTTCCATTTGGGGCAAAACAGAGTTGAAATGGAAAAACTACGAAGCTGGGGCTTTTGTAAAAGATAAGGTGTTTAGTGGAAGACAGGTGGCAACAATCTGGGCACTTTCTGCATTAATAGCCGACCGGCCAATTTGATGGCCGATCGACCATCTTTTTAGTCGATCGGCTAGTTCATGTGGCCGATAGCTTTTTCTGGTGGCCGGTGGCCTCCCACCTTGGCTGATGGCCCCTCCTTTGTTCTCTGAGCTGTCCATGTGTTGGAAGTGTTGAGAACTTGCGTCTTGTTCCCTTTCGAATGCTTTCTTGTGACGATTTTGTGAAGTCATGCCTGTGTTACTTCAATTTGTTTATCGAGTTGTTGCATTTTTGTTTATCAAGTTGTATTTTGCGTTGATTGTTAAGTTCTTGTCTTGCTTATCGAGTTGTATTCACATTTGGTTATCATGTCAAGTCCTAGTTTTGCTTATCGAGTTGTTTTGTTCTTTCAGTTGTCAGTTGGTTCGCTACCTGATTAGGACAATGCAATTCGAGTGTGTAGTTTTCAAACAAAGTTTAATCTCATTTACATGTTGTGTGATGCGATGCGATGTGATGCTTAGAATGTAAAATGTAACACTTTTTCAATCAAAAAACTGTTTTTATTCCATCATGATTTTTTTTTTTTTTTTGGCAAAAGAGTTCAAAGTTTTAAGAAAATAAAACTGCCTGAGGCTTTACAATATGCAAAAACTACAGGCAAAAAGAGAAATAAAGCAAAAACAAAACATTTGAATTGGTGCCAGTCGCCTCAAAAGTGGGAAGCCCTCCTTGTCCTCTTCCTCGACGAAGGCCCAGAACTACCACCGTCAACTCCGCTACCTAAGTCTAAACCCGAACCATCTCCAGCCTCATCTCCATCCTGAGACAACTCTAACTGTGGACTCACTGCCTCCTCGTCAGACTCATCATCATCTGCGGCAGGCTCCCGCGAACTACTCCCAGTGTGAGCACACCTAGCTCTGCTCCAGCTGTGCGCTGGAGTCCCTCATCTCACTCTCCCTGCTACTCGGGGAGGCACTGAAGGTCCCACTGTGGCTGGTATCTGGAATGGGGCCTGAAAAGAACAATTTGGCAAATGCATCAGTCATGCTATGAGAAGCTGAGTATGGTATCAAATGCAGTATATGATTACATTGTATGAATACTGTGAGCAGTATATGAACGCCGTGAGCGGTGAGTGATTGTAATGTATGAGAGCCGTGGTTAGTATATGAGATGCAGTGTATCGGTGCCGTGAGTGGCATGTGAGTGTGGTGTATCAAATGCAGTATTGATAATGTGATGCATCAAATCAATATGGAGCAGATTATAGAGGGTTTTGGGACGGAGGTTGAAAGAACTTACTAGAATACCGTAAATACTGAGCAAGTCCATGCTTCTCTGTAGCATCCCCATCACCGAAGCCGACAACTCCAGAGCCTACCCAGTGTACTCTATGGAAGCCTGCAAAAGTGTTGAGGTAATTAGTAATCTGCGGAATATCAACTGAAATGAAATGAATGTACAGAATGTAAAGTATAGCATATACTGGGGTCGGGTCTCAAACTCCGACGAGCTCATAATCAGCTAGGGGAGGAGCGATGGAGATCTAATAAGTCTCTCTAACCCGTCCTCGGCATGTCATATTAGTGGGTAGGTCTGGCCACTCCGCCCTCTGTCTCCTCCAGGAACCCCTCTTACCATGGGCCTGGGTCACCTTGAATCCTTCCACTCCTCCTGTTATGGCTACAAATCTCTCTCTCTCACCTCGATGGACACTGGCCAGAGGTTGCATAAGATATGTCTGGATGAAGACCATGTAGTCGCTGCCAAGTCTGAAGAAGTCGGCTTCCCAACCTATCGTGAAATCGATCATCTCCTGCGGGGTATACCTCTCTGTATGCCTCATGTGCGAGGGAGGCGGCATCGGAACCACTGACTCGGGTAAACCAAGGCTCTGTCGCAGGAAGCGCTCACCCAAGTACCACGCTTAACAGACCGGACCCTCAAGCAAAACTCGGAATCGAGAAATCTCCCGAGCGCCCATGAATTAGTCTTTAACTGCGTCAGGCAGCACTGCCCAGGGCTGCCAGGTAATCTATAAATGATGGATATACAGGTTGTTATTTGCTATTGAAAGTGTAATATAAAGCAAAGCTCAGATGAACTGTAATGTTTAAAATACCTCCGATGTGGCTACATTATCAAAATATCGGCGGAAGAATGAGAAACACTCTCGCAGCCTCCGCTCGCACCTCACATCATACCTATGTGAATATGGAACCATGGGAGGTGTCTCTACCTTCGGCTCTGGGGCAAGCCTCGGGAAGTAGGCATATACCCACAACTACAAAATGTGAAAGAGTAATAATGAGTATGTTTATCAATAAAGCAGTATACAGATAAAGCAGAAATCAGAGAATGATGTGCAGTGTATTGTGCAATGTATGTGGTGTACAGATAATGTAAAGTATGACTGTAAAGTAGAAGGGAAAGATGTACCTCCCAGGCCCTCCAGTAGCCTCCTAGCAGGAACTCATGTATCCATACAATGTGGCCAAGCCTGCGCCACCCCAGTCATAGCGCCGGATGCGAGACAAGTCTACCAGTGCACTTAAGAGGTAGAGGCCAACAGTGTTCGCCCGGTCGGTGAATAGACTAGTGCCAAGCAAGAACATGAGGAACCCCCGAGCGTAGTGCTCGACCTCCTCGTGGGTCGTCGGCGTCTCCCCCCTGAACTAGTCGGCGAACCATGAATATCGCACCATCCCTGGTCAAGAGAGAGGTGGGCGAGTCCCTAGCAAAAAGATCTGAGCAGCATCCCACTCGCCCATATCAGTGTCGTAAGGGATCGGATCACCTCCTACTCAGATGCCGGTGAGCATAGAGAAGTCGAAGGGAGTCATCGTCATCTCCCCTGCTGTAGAAAGGTAGAAGGAATCGGTGGTGTCCCACCACCTCTCTACTAAGGCACCTAGAAGAGACCGACTCGCAGTGAGGCGCGAGAGTCCCATGCAGAATACACCAAAACCGTCCTCATCAACGATATGGCGAACATCATCGGGTAGCTCCATGTACCAGTCTCGTGCAATGGTGTTCCCATAACCCCAGAAAGCATGAGAATCTCCCTGTGTCCAACATAAACAAATGCAAAGCAGTGTCAGGAATACAGTGTATGCATGTGTTCAGAATTGATTGAAATGCAGTGTCTACAAATGTTCGAGTTGACAGAAGTATCATGTATGAATGTGCTCAAAATGAACTAGGCATGTGATGTACAAGTGTGTTTGGATTAATTAGATGAAGAGTAATATTGGCTATCCAAGACATATGACCTACATTGCGGAAAGTAAAGAGGAAGAGTGTACCTCAGTGGCGCCATAGAATAAGTATAACTCTGACTCGCGTAGCAGAAGATCCTCCGGAGCACCTCACGCAAATCTCCTAAACTAGCGAATATCGTCAAGAGGCAACACGTGTACGTCAGGGTCGTACGTCGTCGGATCAAAGGGTCGAATTCCGAACGGCAAAGGCTCAAACTCAGGATCCATCTCCATCGCCGAAGGAGCCCCAGCATGTGGAATGTCATCCACCATCTCAAGAAGAATGAGAAAATAGTCGAAGATGTGGAAAATAGATGAGAATGCCAAAAGTAAAAAAAAAAAAAAAGTCAACTCCGAGGGGTGAAAAATGGAAGAAAATGTCGAAGTACGGAAGAGGGCACGAAGATCAAGGGTAACTCGGGGGAAACAAACCCCAAGTGATGGAAATCAAGAATGAGGCACCAAAAACACTTTTCAATTGGTTCAAAGTGTTGGAAATCTCAAGGGTTTCGCGAATCGAATGTTTGTGGGACGCTTGAAAATGTGTATAAAGCGCGGATCGAAGAAACAAAATTGGCCTAGAGCACAAAGGGATGAAGTTTCGGGCTTGAGAAAGTGAAAGAATAGGGTTTGGAACCCTATACTTAAAGACCCGAGGCAAAATGTCAAAACTGCCCCGAATCTGCCACCTCTGGCCGACAGGCCACTTTGTTGGCCGATTGGCCCCCACTGTTGGCCGATGGAGTTTTCTTGTGGCCGATGGATAGCAGATTGCCTCCTAGGGTGGCCGATGGACCTCCAATGCCCTTGTTTTGGGTTATTCTGTTGATTTGTGCCCTCATATCTCAAGAAAGTGCAAGAAAATGTACCTTTTGAAGCTTGAGTAGCCTCCGTGGTGACCTCGAACTGTGTTTTCAATGTGTGGCATTCAGTACGAACAAAGTGTATCCTTTTCCGTATCCTTTTGTATACCGCAAGATCGATGAATCGCCTTTGAATGTGCTGTGTTAGTGCATTTTGTTATGTATGCAAAGTTGCATTGTTATGCACGTTTTACTTGCATTTGTATGCACATTTCAGTTGCATTGTTATGCACACTCTAGTTTCATTGTTATGCACGGTTCTAGTTGCATTGTTATGCACACTCTAGTTGCGTTGTTATGCACGGTTCTACTTGCATTGTTATGCACACTCTAGTTGCGTTGTTATGCACGGTTCTACTTACATTGTTATGCACACTCTAGTTGCATTGTTATGCACGGTTCTAGTTGCATTGTTATGCACACTCTAGTTGCGTTGTTATGCATGGTTCTACTTCCATTGTTATGCACACTGTTATGCACGGTTCTACTTGCATTATTATGCACACTTCACTTGCATTGTTATGCACGTCTCACTTACATTGTTATGCATCGCCCTACTTGCATTGTTATGCACCGTTCTACGTGCATTGTTATACACATTCCACTTGCATTGTTATGCACCCTTTCACTTGCATTGTTATGCACCGTTTCGCTTGCATTATTATGCACGTCTCTCATGCATTGTTATGCACCTTTTCATTTGCATTGTATATGTACGTGTATCTCGCATTGAAATTGTATCTTAATGTAACGTTGAATCTGCGTCTTTACTATATTGTACTTGTCAAAGTTTCTCTTTTATGCAGGCACTATATTGTATATATGGTTCATTTGAAGCTGGTGCAACCAAACGATATGGTATGTGCGGTTCATCTGAAGGAACTCCAGGTAAGATCATTTATGCCTCTGTGAACTCTCTCTTTGGCTAAAAACATTGGGACGTGCGCCCGATGTTCATACCACCCTCCAATGTTTGCACCGCTTCCTTCTCCTCTCGCATGTAGTGCGTTAGGACGTCTTCAGTTTCGAATACTCGGATTCATTCTGATGTTCATTTATTCATCTTCCATTCGCACTATCTTGTGCAACTTTGTAGTTGTGGTTGTGTATCACTCACACTATTTTGTGCACTTTATGGTTGTGTCTCACTTGCGCTCTCTTGCGCATCACGCTATCTTGTGCATCTCATTGCATGCTCTCATCTTGCATAGAATGCTCGTATCTTTTGCATAGAACTTCATCGCGCTATCTCTTCACCTTACCTGTACTTGTTAGTGCATTGCATCGCACTATTTTGTGCATTTAATCCACATCACACTATCTTGTGCACCTGTATAGCACTGTTTTGCGCATTTCACTTTGCATCGCACTGTTTTGTGCAATTTACATTCGCGCTTTCATATGCATAGCACTGTTTTGTGCATTTCACTTTGCATCGCACTATTTTGTGCATCGCGCTTTCTTGCGTAGCCTTTCTCCTCTCGCGTTTGACATGCGTTTGGACGTACCTTTCTCCTCTCAAGTTTGACATGCATTCGGACGCACCTTTCTCCTCTCGCATTTGACATGCGTTTGGACGTACCTTTCTCCTCTCGTGTTTGACACGCGTTTGGACGTATCTTTCTTCTTTTGCGTTTGACATGCGTTTGGACATACCTTTCTTGCGTAGTCCCTCTCCCTTCGTGTTTAATACGCTAGGAGGTGTTTCGTTTGAGACTTTAGGTGTTCCCAATAGTCGCTTTTAGTCTTTCCTGCATGAGACGTAGTTAAGATTGCATAATTTTCTTACATCATTCCTGCATGAAATGTAGTTCGGCCTGTAATTCCCGCCGCGCGTGGCGTGTTCACTTACTTGCTTATGTATGAGTTTGCTGTAGTATTTCTTTGCATAACAATTGCATGATATTTCTTTACAACCCTCTTTGCATAATCATGAGTTATGTTTGAAACTTGGTACGAAACTTGGCACACACGACCGCCAGGCACGAGAGACTTCTGGGAGAAGACGGGACTCCAATCGGGTTCCCGATTTGGGAGTTAGAGCCAAATTTCACTCTAGGCAAACTAGTTCCTTAAGAAACTTGAATTCAAGGTGTTGACGCCCAAAATCACCAAACGGGGTTGGATTAGCACAAAACTTGGCACACACGACCACCTAGGCACGAGAGATTTATGGGAGAAGACGACACTCGAATCGAGTTCCCGGTTTGGAAGTTAGAGCCGAATTTCGGTCTAAGCAAACTAGTTCTTTAAGAAATTTAAATTCGAGGTGTTGACACCCCAAAATCACCAAACGGCGTTGGTTTAGTATGAAACTTGGCACACACGAATGCCTAGGCACGAGAGACTTGTGGGAGAATACGGGACTGCAATCGGGTTCCCGGTTTTGGAGTTAGAGCCGAATTTCTGTCTAGCCAAAATTATTTACATAATTATCTTTGTAATTATATAGTAGTTAATTTTTATTTTTTTTTTGTAATTAAAATATTAACTCATAATTATAAAGTCATTAATTATTTTTATTTTTTGTTTACAGATATTTCCCGAGTAGCAGTTTGCTTCTTGTGGAATGCAGGTGTGTAAAGATTGCGACTAACTTTTGTTTTTGTTACCCACGGAAAAATCATGAGAAAAACTTTTGTTTTTGATTTACGTTATTTTGAATTGTGAACAACATTATGTATTTAAACATTGTATATGTATTATACAACATTACGCAGTGAGATAATTTTGCTGATGTGTTGTTATGAATGGAAGAATATTTTTATTATGGATGAATTGTTATTTTTATTCTGAAATTTTTGTATTATTATATAATTATCAGTTTCTTTTTCAGTTATTTTTCATTTAATATGGGTAATTATCATATTTTTAATAATTTTATTGCTTTTTTTTTTTTTGAGATGGCACCACATCGTCTCAAAAACACATTAGAACCAGATTTTTTTTGCAACGTAAGCAATGCCATCGCAAAAGATATTGTCAACAATTGCAACAAAAAACCTTTCACGACGGTATTGTTTGCCATCGCAAATAATCTTTTAGCGACGGCATGTCTTGCTATCTCAAATAACCTTTTAGCGACGGCAAGTATCCAGTCGCAATAAAAACACTTTCACGACGGTATTTTTTGCCGTTGCAAATAACACTTTTAGCGACGGCAACACAGTGTCATCTCAAAAAATCTCAGATTTTTACATATTAATGCCGACAGCATAATTCCGTCGCAAAAACGCTACTTCGCCATTGCAAAAAAAAAAAAACGACGGCACTTTGTCGTCGCTAAAAACTTTTAGCAATGCCCTTTATTGTGACCCCCCACTTGCCGTCGCTAAAAGTCAGTTGCCGTCGCAAAAAATTTTTTGAGACGGCATTTTAAGTATTTGCAACGGCATTTTGCCGTCGCAAAAAACTGAAATTTTTGTAGTGCATATAATTAGGTTCATAGCCAAAAATATTCCCACATTTGTCGGCTATTAATACAGTAAGAAATAGGCACCCAAAATCATCTGTTTTTTTCACTTTTACCGACTAAGATATGGCAGGAATAGTGGACACCCCAAAAACACTTTCCCTATATTCATCCGGCTATAAGCTCAAGACAAGGCAATTGGGCACCCAGACTTCCCCTGTGTAGGTACCAACATAACACACAACCATTTTTCTAAGAACCGACTCTCTACCTAGACTCACATGCTATTTACCTCCTCTTTAATAGTCTTTCCAATGTCTTTGGGTATTCATACATTCATAAATAATAATAATAATAATAATAATAATCTTTCATCATCCAAGTTATTAGAACAAATATAAAGGAATAATATCCAACATCACTAATCAAATCTCAAGAACATTCCAAGTTCACCATTCTCCATTCAAATCTCAAGTTATTGTCATAGACAATCATCAATTTAAAGAATTAAGGGTCAATTTCATTTTATTCACATTACTTCAAAATTAGGGGGTTTTTTTATATAAAAATTCAAGCTTTTGCCCCTCTAACATCTATAACATTAATTTTCATCAAAAACTTCCATAATCCATGGTTTTAAGTACAAATCTTAAGAAAATTTGTAGGAAAATATGATTTTGGTAAGAAAAACTTCAATCTATAACTTCGAATATTCATCAAATCAACAATGTCATGACAACACCACATAATCATCTTCAAATCAAAGAGATATAAGGGTAAAAGTAGTCCTACCTCAAGTTTCAAGATCAAAAGTTAGATTATCAATGAACTCTTTGCGAAATCCCAAACCAATCAATAGAAATCTGTATCCTTACTCAAACTCCAACTTTTGCAAGCAATGGGTTTGTGAATCTAAGTAGAAATAGAAGATTTCTAAAGAGAAGAGGCTAGGGTTTTCCAAGCTAGAGAGACAGGAAACAAGGGGGAAAAAAATAAAGAAAATACTCTAAAAGTCACTTTTTAAGTGGCTGATATAGCGTAGACTACTCGAGTGGTCGGTGCAGACTTCTCAGTATCTTGGCCTACAAAATAAGATACTGGGAACCCCCTTATCTTCACTCAAGCAACCACTTGTTCACTTGAGCGGTCCCTTGACCTGCAAAACAAACTATTGAGAGCACCTTATCTTCGCTCGAGCAGTCTTTTCACCGCTCGAACGGTCTCCTGAAATGAATTGTCACAGGTAAAGCAAGCTATATACTTGGGATTAAGATCCTGAGAGGTCTTTCTAGGAGACTTCTTAGTTTGTTTCAAGGGACTTACATTAAAAATATCTTAGAGCAATTCCGGATGCAGAGCTATAAACTAGTTGACACTCCTTTAGCTAAATGAGAGAGGTTGAGCCTTAATATGAGACCTAAGACTCCAAAAGAGAAAGAAAAGATGGCCCAAGTACCCTATGCTAATGTAGTAGGAAGCCTTATGTATGCTATGATGTGTACTCAGTCAAATATATGTTATGCAGTAGGATTGGTAAGTCATTACCAGTACGATCTAGGACCTACTCATTGGAATGAAATCAAGAGGATATTGTGTGTAGACGCGCCCGTTGGGGGCTTCACTCTACAGTTCGGACTCGATTTTTGTGTCACGGTTCTAAATCTGAACCAAAGAGTCCAACTCTGGCAAATCGTTTTGAGAAAAACTGATTTTTGAAAAGAAGTGCCAAACATGGACTGCTTTGCCAGATTACAGAGTCGCCACCTAAATATTTTTTAAATTGGGAAATTTAGGAAACCCCGACTGGCGTCAAGGCCAAGAATGCGTGTCCGTCATAACCAAAGTTGACTTGGCTCGGGAGCTTGGGTACGATCGAAGGTCCGATGAGCACTTCTCCCTCCGGCCTCAAGACCGCCTCTACTAACCGTGATATCCGATTTTGAAAACATTACGTGTTCTTATTCCGGTTATTAGCCTAGATTTACTATGTTATCCTGCGCGACAAACAAGTATAGACCAAATCGCCTAAGTTGGAACAAAACATTACGTGTGTGTTTTGAAAAGTGATTTGCTACTCATAAGTAGGCTAAATCATCTGGGGGTTTTGCCACTCTCAAGCGGGCTTTTAGAAAGACGGTTTTGCCACTATCTAGTGGGCTTTAAAACTCACGCTTTAATGTGTTGTCCTAATTTAGGTAATTCAACCTCCATCCACAGCATTCATGCGGTTATATCACATAAGCACTTATCCTCATGGTAAGCATGCTATCATGGCAACATTCACACACATGCGATATGCTAAAGCATAAAAGCTCACCTAGTACTCCAAGCCAAAGCGAAGCTTATTAGAAATCCATGCATGGACCTAAGCATCTTGAAATGTCTATTGCAACACATGCAAAGATGTAATCTAGGCGGCTATCCTAAACATGGAATATGGAATGCTACAAATAACATGTATTCAATTTGGAATTGAAAGTACGATGCGCTTTGTATGATGTACCGAGCCCGATGCATGTAAACAAATGCATGAATGCACGCATGCATTGCATAAGGTATGCTAATTTAAAATGTTCTAATCTACCATGAAAGCGGGTAAATAAAAGGGTTAGAAAGAAGCGGGGTTGGAAGACATGCATCACACTCACCCACACTTATTACATTTTTGCCCTCACTCGGAGGGACCGAATAAATAAATATCTGATGGAGAATAAATGAATGAATAAATTATTACAAATTTCTAATCTGAAATTAAATTAAGCAGATAAAATAAGTGGAGCCTCGGCCACCGCCAGGAATGCGCCGAATGCGGACGATGCATGCTCGTCGCGACTACTTGGGAAAACCTATGCCATGGCATTCGGCTCTGTTTTTCTTGTCTGCCTTCCCCGCCTCCAAAAATTCCAAAATTGCGGGATACCTCCCAAGTGGTGCGAAATGCCTACCAGGCTAGACAGTGTAGTCATCGGCTCCTTCCAAAGGGCCATCGGTGATCTTGATGATTATCGGCACAAAAGTAGTGCCGGTCGGCACTATTTTATGCCGGTCGGCAGAAAATCCGCGGTGATAGACAAGAGACAAGCAAGAAGAAATGACAAAGAATGCATAGGCATGGTTTTGGGCAAATGTGAGCATGTCCAACACCTCCTATCATGTTTAGGGACTCAAGGGGTGTGGCTCTTGGTTCTAGGGCTATCAATAGTGCATTTGATGCATGATAGCCTAAGGAATCAAGATTGCTCATTTTAATGTAAATATGCATGCAACACAACAAATGAAGGCTAAATCCCTATCATGTGGAGATCAAGGGCCTTAGTGACCAAGGATTGAGGTGAGTTACACCACTTGAAATGTGAACTCCCCTCAATCCTAGGCTTGACAACCCCAAACCAAGCTATGAGATGCAAGTATGCAAGCAAGGCTCAAATGCAATGCAACCTATTATGTTAAGCATGCAAAGAGCTAAAGTATGTAGGACACAAATAGCAAGCAAGATGGGCTTAAACATGGAACTAACAAGCATACATTCAAGGCTACATTGACCAAGCAAGCAACAATCATGAAGTAAGCATGCAACAATGGACTTAAGCCATAAAAGGCAGCCCTCAAGCTCCCAAAAGCAGTGGCAAAACAAGCCTCTCAACATGATCCAAAATGCCTCACAAGCATGCTATTCAATGGGCCCAAGTCTAGGACACCAAAGAGAGTAATTTGACATCATTCATACAACCACTCATGGCATGCATTCAACAAACAAAAACAGGTTTTAGGCATGTAGAATGACACCCAAATCCTCATGGCACCCTCAAAAATACACTAATCATGGAAGCATGCACAATGCTCTTTTAAGGCATAAAAGACCCACATTCTAAGACATGAAGGAGAGGATAAATGGAGGTGTTTGAACATGAAATGGGGACTGAAATACCACCTATAATGATGCCAAATCATTAGATCAAAACAAGATAAACATGCTAAGACTTCATACAAACAAGGCCTACAAGCCAATATGCAAGACAACCACCTCAAGCACACCAAACATGGCAAAAACAGTGGCTCACAGCCCTCTAACATGGCAAAACAATGCTAGTATCTTCATGAAACTAAACCTAAACATGCAAAAATCATGGCCTCAAAACATGACACTCTTTTAGGCACAAGAGAGCATTTCAAAGGAAGTATGAGAAGCATGTTAGAGACTATAATTCCAACTAAAAACAGAGGTCAAACATAACCTAAAACAGTCCCAAAAGCCTTGAAATGAAGCCAAATGCAAACATGCACACATGCTATGCTATGAGCCAAAACAAAGGCCAACCAAGGGACCAAAGGGAGAGGGGTGTCTCTCCCTTAGATGAGGCTCGAAAATATCATCCTCACCTGAAAACCCACTGGTTTTCTGGTGGGAAGATCCAAGAACACCAAAACAAGAAGGCCTAAGAAAAAGGCACCAAATAGGGCCAAACAAGGCTTAAAGTGATGAGGCTTAACTCAAACCAAAAAAGACCTTAATGAAGGTTCAAGAACAAGTAAAAACAAGACTTTTTGTCTTAAACACAAACTCAAAATCACAAAGTAAAGAGGGTAGAAATAGATTGCAAGAATGGGGAATCTAAAGCAACAAGCTTACCCTTGAAGAACCAATGAAGAACAGTGGTCCAGCCCTCTCCAAGTGATCAAAACCAGTCCAAAGTCACTCAAAACAAACCTCCAAGTCTTCCAATCTCGGAGCTAGGTGTAATAGAGTGTGTAATGGTGCAAAAGTGAGGTAAAACACACTATTTGGGGCTTAAAACACACACACAAGAGGAGAGGAGGGAGATATAGGTATATATGGATATATATCGGAGAATGTATGTATATTCTCGGTTCTTGACCTAAAATCTCTAACCCTTGAGCCAAAGAGATGAATGGTGCTTATATAGGCAATATAAGGGCTCTAACTTAATGGCTAAGCAAGACCAAAAGGTTCAAAGGGTGCAAGGGTTTCTAGCTTCCAAAGGAAGCCAATTGAAGCTTCTCCAAGCTTGGCCAAGGGTTCAAGCTTCTAGAAGGTTCAAGGGTTGGAGAGAAGGGCAAAGGTGCAATGTTATGCAGGGGGTGATGGTGTAATCAAGCGCAGCACGAGGGAGAGGGAGAAGGGGGGTCAGGCGGCCGGCCAATCAAGGCACAAAAAAGTGCACCATCGGCATCATAAAGTGCCGATCGCCAAGGATCAAGGTAAAAAGTGCCGATGGCCACTATGGATAGCCGGTGGAGGTGTGGGGCGCCGGTGGGTTCTAGGGATGGCTAACAAGCCTTCCCTACCCTCAAATGCAACAGACACAAGTCTTGGTAGAAAACCAAGCCTGAACAAACCGGTTAAGAGATCCCGAGGCGCCAAGCAAATGGACCTCCGGAACTCAAAACGAACACAAACATGGATAATCACCGTGTTCAAGCGGTGATGTCCAAGTCTTGAGGACGGTCAAAAATGGGGTGTCTACAGTTGCCCTCTTGACAGAACCGGAAGTCATAACAATGACGTGAGTGAATGTCAAAGCGAGATTCGACACTCCATCTTTGACAAGGTCAAGACTTGGACAAGCATACAAAACAAACAAGATATCTTGGGGCGAGGCTTCAGGGCAAATAAACCGATACTGGCGAAAATGCAAGAAGCCTAGCATAACTTTATGATCATGCAAAGAAAGGCAAGTGAAGCACACATGCAATGCTTTTTAAGCTAGCATACACCAGACTACACTACAATGCAGAAAGGATGTAAGAGAATTATGCGATTCTCACGAACATGTGCGTTAGATACACAAAAGTGAACGAAGTGTGATGGATACACTAAGTGGACAAACATGTGTGATGGATACACCAAAGTGAAGAGAGTGTGATGGATACACTATATGAATAAGGTGTGATTGATACACAAGGGAAGCAAAGCATGACAAATACATAAAGCAAAACGAGTGTGATGGATACACTAAGCAAATATGTGATAGATATACTAAGCAAATGTGTGTGGTGGATACACAAAGGGGGCATGTGTGATTGATACGCAAAGCGAGCGTGTGATTGTTACACAAAGTAAAAGTGTGTGATTGATACACAAAGCGAGCGTGTGATTGATACACAAAGTAAGCGTGTGTGATGGATACACAAAGTGAGCACGTGATAGATACACTACATGAAGCATAATGTGATAGACGATGGAGAGAGGCGTGGTGAGCCGACGTGTCACGAGAGTGAAGCGGGTGAGATAAAGGTGATGGATACACAAAGAGTGAACACAGAGTGTGATAGATGCACTAAGTGAATGAGTGTGATGGATACACAAAAGGTAAACACAAAGTGTGATAGATGCACTAAGTGAACAAGGTATGATAGATATACTAAATGTGAACACGAAGTGTGATAGATGCACTTAGTGAATGGGAGTATGATTGATATACTAAGGGTGAACACGAAGTGTGATAGATGCACTTAGTGAACGGGAGTATGATTGATATACTAAGGGTGAACATGAAGTGGGATAGATGCACTTAATGAACAGGAGTATGATTGATATACTAAGGGTGAACACGAAGTGTGATAGATGCACTTAATGAACAGGAGTATGATTGATATACTAAGGGTGAACACAAAGTGTGATAGATGCACTCAGTGAACAAGTATGATCGATATACTAAAGGTGAACACAAAGTGGGATAGATGCACTTAGTGAACAGGAGTATGATTGATATACTAAATGCAAATGAAGTGTGTGATTGATACACTGAATGCAATGAAGTGTGTGATTGATACACTTAAATGAAATGAAGTGTGTGATTGATACACAGAATTCAATGAAATGTGTGTTTGATACACTGAATGAAATGAAATGTGTGTTTGATACACTGAATGAAATGAAATGTGTGATTGATACACTGAATGCAATGAAGTGTGTGATTGATACACTAAAGTGAGAATGGGTGTGATAGATACATAAAATGAGAATGTGTGTGATTGATACACAAAGCAAACGTGTGATATGAAGAGAAGAATGGTGTGATAGATACACAAAGTGAGTGAAGTGTGATTGATACACTGAGTGAGAGCGTAATAGATACACAAAAGCGAATATGTGCGTGATAGATACACAAAACGAGAATGTGTGTGATAGATACACAAAATGAGAATGTGCGTGATAGATACACAAAATGAAAGAAGTGTGATTGATACACCTAATGAGAATGAAGTGTGATTGATACACTAAGGCAAATGAGGTGTGTTAGATACACTGAGTGAATGAAGTGTGATGGATACACTATTCTGGCTTGAAGCAGACTTGATCTTGAGCTTGAGGTAGAGGTACACTCATACTTCGGAGCATTGGCAAGGCCTTAAGAGGTACACACGGGATGTAGTCTGAACTTCTTGAAGTTGAAACAAACTGATAATTCGATGCAGGCATTTTCCTCTTTTGCTCTTATTTTAAGTCAGGCAAATCGGAACCACTATAGCTTCAGATAGGTCCCGGTTTCTGTTCACACTTATCGGGGTGGGCCTGTGGTTTTATGAAAGAACGAACTACATTTTGCACAAATGTGGAGAATGGCACTCTCGAGCACAAGATGATTTTTGAAATTGAAATTGAGTTCTCAATCGGGTATTGAGTCTACTCGACACAAAGACACCATGACTCAACACGGAAATAAAAGGCACATAACCTAGACGACCGAGAGTGACACCCGAGACGATTTAAAACAAGAATCGAGACAAACAAAAGGACACGACACTCAACGCATGTGAGCCTGTTTCACCGGGTAGTATTTCCCACCCTTTCTCATTTGTGATTCTCACATCACTCGGCTCTCAAGCTCTGTTTTTCTGAAAAAGCCCTTTTCTCACTCTTTCTCTCAACGCACATCTCTCTATTATTCAATCTCTCATTTTTCATCCCTCCCCTGGATGGTTGATGGATAAACAGCAAGTTGTGGGCTCGTGCCCCTAGCATTCTGCTAGATTCTCATTCTGGTTCACAACAATGAATTTCTCCCACAGAGGGGGCCGTGCTACAATTGGGTGTGTAGCAAATCTGCAGCTAACATCGGTTGATGATGCCTCGCCGGGAGTTTGGGCGTGGTTAGATCTGTCGGATGAGGAAGTGGAACATCTTGATCCATTCCAATTGTGCTTCGTGACTTGACTTAATACCTATTTGCTTGGAGGGTTAGAGAGCTTTCCTTTGTTGTTGACTTGATTGTGCCCTTTCGGCGCGCAAGTATGTCAAGGGACGGGGGAAAGACAGGAAGCCTGACTCAATTGTGCCCCTAGTTCATCATTTTGACCATTTTTTATTTTAAAACAATTTTGACCAACATGAGAGTTAGATTAACATGCTTATTCAACTTTTTGATTTTGAAAATCACGCAAGTTAGGTTGTGAGCACTGAAAATTTTCCTTTTTTGGGTCCAAGAAAATGGTCCAGTTTTGGAAAAATGGAATGATTTTTGAGAGAATAGTCAACCTCAAAGAAAATTCTCAAAAGTTTTTTTTTTAAGCGGCCACCGCTCAACAAGCAGGAACCAACTCTTTAAGATGCACAACCTCGGACCCATAGCAATGGAAAATTGCCCTTGTCCGAAGGATAATCGCATGGCAACGGAAAGTTGCCCTTGTTTGAAATGACACCGCAAATGCATTGAATGGCAATGGAAAGTTGCCCTTGTCTAAATGGCACCGCAACAGTATTGAAATTAATCCTTAGCGGCGAGCATTTATCACAACGAACTCGGATACAAAGAAGGCAAAGATGATCAAAACCATTACATGGACATAGTCGAATTTGAATTGTTTTATGGCTGGACTTCAGGATGAAGTTGCCTACGTATCCCAAACATGGGAATCAAGCCTTACGTAGTTCCGGGGTTAAGGTACACTCGGGTATTTAACCTCTCATTTTTATGCTCTAACTTTTGCCAAGGCGCCTATTGCAGGTTTTCTACCTTGCGAGCTTTGTCTCTTTCCTTTTCAATTATTTTTCATTTTTTCTCTTTTTTTCCTTTTCTTTTAGGCTCTAACTTTTGCCAAGGCGCCCGATGCGGGTTTTCGACCTTGCGAGCTTCTTTTTCTTTTTTTTTCTTTCTTTTTTGTATCTTTTTTTCTTTTCCTTTTGTATGTATTTTTTGCTTGCTCTAACTTTTACTGATTCTTCCGGTGCTTTTAGGTTTTCGGCCCAACGAGCCTCTCAAAGGGTAAAAGTGTAACAAGTCCATGCCAAATGGTTTTTGAGATTGAAGCCATCCGTATCCAAGAGAGTGGCTGTTGCATCGATTTGCAGAAGGATCCATCTTCGGCTCTTCTAGCACATCGGACATTTTTTGCCCCTAGTTCGAGGGGTGTTTCTGATCTAGCTTTGCAAGCTTCTCTTGACAATATCTGATCCTCTTGATCTGACTTCCTTGCCTCTTGTTCGAGGGCTGCTTTGAATCCGGTCTCACAGGCCTCACGTTGTAGTTAACCGTTTGAACATTCTGAGTTTGAGTCCAAGGTTCGAAAATGAGGGGTCGAGTCTCGAGGCTGAGAGCGATCCTAGGCTACACAATCTCAAGAGCGATTCCACACATGTCTTCAGGAGGACGCGCAAAACATTTTTGAAAGTTTTTAAGAAAGCGACAAATCGCTCGTGCTGAAGACAGTGTAGGACCAATCTGGATCAAAGCTAGGGTCCTTCTCAGTACTTACACTAACAATCATGATTTCATTCATTAAGTGCTTAGCGCCTCTCTTTCTCTCAATTTGATCAAAGTTTTGCAAATCGAGAATTCTTTCCTCTTCGTTTTCACCGCAGTGTTCAAAAGGTTTTGAAAAACTTAGGTCATTACAATGATGGCAAAGGCTGACGGAAAGACATAGCTTTTAGTCAAATCGCCATCTCACTTAGAATTTAGGGGCTGCAGCGAGAAGCTCGCACAACTGGCACAGCATGTATAAACACAAGAGTGTGAAAATCATCTGCTCCATTCAAAATCATTGGCATAAGCAGACTCAAACAAAATGAAAAAGATAGACGCAAAACAAGCAAGTGATGTCCGAGGTAACTCCCCCGAAATCATTCGACTCTAACAAAACAGGACTGACTCGATACAACAAGACAGACCCTCAATCAAAAAGACTGAACCAGGACAAAGAGATAGGCTCAAAGTAAAAACGACAGAACTGACTCAGTACCCAAGCCAGAACATACAAAAACCAGCATTCGCAAATTCTCAAAACAGTGCGTGCCATACGCCACATCTGAAATAAAACTTGCCATCGACCTTCGCTCGCAGTGGTTTGTCCCCGATCACATATTCGTATTTATCCCCAAAGTTCCTTGACCCGGTGACGGATTTATAGACCTTCTTGGTAGGTGATGCGGTGATGACGTTGTTGTCAAACAAATCTTGTACATCATGGCGCACGAAGCAAAATTATCGGTCTCATGACGGTTTGTTGATGGTACGCATGCTTAGTCTGTCATGCTTTGGAGGGAGAGGATCGGTAAAGGCCGTTGTTCCAACGGTTTGGATGTCCTTTCCGGATTAGGACCTCTAGAGCCTTTGACAAAGGCATATGAAGTGGGGAGAAAACCCTCTTGACTGGAGGTGCATATTTGGTTTTCAGTGAGCTACTGGACGCGGTAAATGGGGTATTTGTTTTTGATGCGGTGTTGGTGACCATGCCCACTTGAAGATCTTGTACCCGCATTGCACCACCGGTGGTCGATTTGACTAGCGAGAAAATGCCCTCTGGTGCTCCTTCTCTGATCAATAAGGCCTTGTTTCATAGCATCTTCGATCTGTACTCCCATCTCATGTAAGTCGAAAAGGTGGGGAAGGGACTACTATCATCTTTTGCATTAACTCGGGTCAAGATTGCGACAATCATCCGAATCTGGTCTTTATCCGCTGCCTAGCGGCCATCATTGAGGCCTTGGCCCTCCAACGGTTACAAAGTCGAGCTCTCTTCGGCTCTTGCTGGTTGTCTCAAGATCACGGGTTGTGATCTCGATCCGGTATTGTATGAATATTGTGCGACGAAGGCCTCGGACATCTCCTCCTTCGTTTCTTGAGTCTTCTAGTTTGGCTGCCCCGGCGGTTAGCGCTGATACAGCAGTCTGCTAAGAGGAGAGCTTCATCTTGTCAAGCCCATCGGGCGAGAACATCTGAAAACAAACTTAGGTGGACCATGGGGTCCCGGACCCATCAAATCGGTCAATGTGAGGCATCTTGAAACGATCAGCGCGTCCGCAGTGCGTCGGTATATCCATCTTCGATATCCGGGATGGACTTGACTCCTTGGGATTTCTTAAACATTTTTCCAACTTACTGCCATTGCATTGTGGGGTCGCTTCAACTCGAGGAGAGTCCGACATTGATAGGCGTGGGCGCCTTGGATAGTCAAGGGTAGAATCGAGCGGGCTGGCAGATGAGCTGGAAGATCTGTATCCTCTTGGACATTTTGGACATTTGGCGTCTCTACCAGTCTTTGGAGCTCTGTTGGGGAGGAACTTGTTGTGAAGCGAGCCGCTTTCTTTGTTGCGGGCTGGTGATGAGCTCCTATCATTGCTGTGAGCCATAATTCCGCAAAATACCGCTTGGAGAATTGCCATATGGAGCCGGCTTTGCCGCATGAGTTTCATAGTTTCATGCATCGGACGATCATTGCCTCTACCCGGCCGTGATCTGTTGGTCCATCCGACCGACCGGTATATCTATCCTGTGGTGTAAACCGAGACCTCGGCACGACAATCCTTTGGTGAGGGATAAGGGTTCTTGATTTGTGCTTCTTGAACCGGTGACCGTGCTTGGTCGCCCTACCCTTTACTCGCCTTTGTGGGCAATCTCGACGACAAAGTCTACCAACGCAAATCCAATGTACCCAGAGGATAGTGGAGCCTTCAAGCTATGGTTCCAAGACTACCTAGCAAAAGGGAAATGCATAAAGACGAGCGACATCTCACTCAACTTCACCAAAGTCTGACTATTTTGAACGAGTGTAAGACAGAGCGCAAGCAGTGAAAACGAACATATTCTACTACTGATCATTGTTCCCCGAAATCACTGCCCCAAATCTGAATCTGATACCCGCAGATATGACTGATTCTCAAAAAAAACTGATACTGGTGCCTGCAGGCCGGATATCCAGGCCCGCAAATTGGTGTATGCATTCCCTGTAGAGATACACTCTAAAAGCACATAGCAAGTAAAAAGAGCCGAAACACCCCTATGTTGGGGTAGGGTTTCCCTATTTTGTCGAGCTAGGGTTTCACTACGCATTACGGTTTCAAACAACCTATGATCGGGTAAGCAACTTTGTCCTAGTTTGGAATGGTCACTATGGATCGAATATGCACTAGGTCGAATAGTCAAAGGGTGCCGGTAAAACCGGTTTGTGTTCCCATCTTGGCAGAGCCTGAGCAGTCGACCTTATGGACATGCCTTGACAAGACAAGCCTCCCGCAAACCGCTGAGGAATAGCAGATGGCCAACACGGTGTCCTAGGCGCACCAAAGCACATGCAATGCAAAGAGACACATAAATGAAATCAAAACAGGATATCACCAGTTCGAGTCAAGCTCTCTAAAATCCCAGAGTCGCCAGAACCTGTTGGGGGCTTCACTCTGATTCGGACTCGATTTTTGTGTCACGGTTCATCTGAACCAAAGAGTCCAACTCTGGCAAATCGTTTGAAAAAACTGATTTTTGAAAAGAAGTGCCAAACATGGACTGCTTTGCCAGATATAGAGTCGCCACCTAAATATTTTTTAAAATGGAAAATTTAGGAAACCACGACTCGGTCAAGGCCACGTGTCCGTCATAACCAAAGTTGACTTGGCTCGGAGCTTGGGTACGATCGGGAAGGTCATTATGAGCACCCTCTCGGTCCGGTCCGAAGACCGGCCTCTACTAACCGTGATATCCGATTTTGAAAACATTACGTGTTCTTATTAGGTTATTAGCCTAGATTTACTATGTTATGACAAAGAAACAAGTATAGACCAAATCGCCTAAGTTGGAACAAAACATTACGTGTGTGTTTTGAAAAGTGATTTGCTACTCATAAGTAGGCTAAAATGCGAGTTTTGCCACTCTCAGCGGGCTTTTAGAAAAGACGGTTTTGCCACTATCTAGTGGGCTTTAAAACTCACAGTTTTAATGTGTTGTCCTAATTTAGGTAATTCAACCTCCATCCACAGGCATTCATGCAGTTATATCACATAAGCACTTATCCTCATGGTAAGCATGCTATCATGGCAACATTCACACACATGCGATATGCTAAAGCATAAAAGCTCACCTAGTACTCAAGCCAAAAGCGAAGCTTATTAGAAATCCATGCATGGACCTAAGCATACTGAAATGTCTATTGCAACACATGCAAAGATGTAATCTAGGCAGGCTCGGCTATCCTAAACATGGAATATGGAATGCTACAAATAACATGTATTCAATTTGGAATTGAAAGTACGATGCAGTTTGTATGATGTACCGAGCCCGATGCATGTAAACAAATGCATGAATGTACGCATGCATTGCATAAGGTATGCTAATTTAAAATGTTCTAATCTACCCGAAAGCGGGTAAATAAAAGGGTTAGAAAGAAGCGGGGTTGGAAGACATGCATCACACTCACCCACACTTATTACATTTTGCCCTCACTCGGAGGGACGAATAACTAAATAATACAGGATGGAGAATAAATGAATGAATAAATTATTACAAATTTCTAAATCGAAATTAAATTAAGCAGATAAAATAAGTGGAGCCTCGCTATAGGGAATCTCTTATCGCGCGCGAATGCGCGACGATGCATGCTCGCGACTTCGTCGGGACCTTCCGGAAACCTATGCCATGGCATTCTTTTTTTGTATCTGCCTGGCTTTTCTGCCGCCTCCAAAAATTCCAAAAATTCGGATACCTCCCAAGTGGTGCGAAATGCCTCACCGGCAGGCAGGTGTAGTCATCGGCTCCTTCCGGTGGCCATCGGTGATCTTGATGATTATCGGCACAAAAGTAGTGCCGGTCGACACTATTTTATGCTTGGCTAAAGGGGCAGAAAAATCCGCTCACAAAGAGATGGAGCGGAAAGACAAGACTGACTGACAGCAGACAGAGAAAGAAAGAAGAAATGACAAAGAATGCATAGGCATGGTTTTTGGGCAAATGTGAGCATGTCCAACACCTCCTATCATGTTTAGGGACTCAAGGGGTGTGGCTCTTGGTTCTAGGGCTATCAATAGTGCATTTGATGCATGATAGCCTAAGGAATCAAGATTGCTCATTTTAATGTAAATATGCATGCAACACAACAAATGAAGGCTAAATCCCTATCATGTGGAGATCAAGGGCCTTAGTGACCAAGGATTGAGGTGAGTTACACCACTTGAAATGTGAACTCCCCTCAATCCTAGGCTTGGCTTGACAACCCCAAACCAAGCTATGAGATGCAAGTATGCAAGCAAGGCTCAAATGCAATGCAACCTATTATGTTAAGCATGCAAAGAGCTAAAGTATGTAGGACACAAATAGCAAGCAAGATGGGCGATTAAACATGGAACTAACAAGCATACATTCAAGGCTACATTGACCAAGCAAGCAACAATCATGAAGTAAGCATGCAACAATGGACTTAAGCCATAAAAGGCAGCCCTCAAGCTCCCAAAAACAGTGGCAAAACAAGCCTCTCAACATGATCCAAAATGCCTCACAAGCATGCTATTCAATGGGCCCAAGTCTAGGACACCAAAGAGAGTAATTTGACATCATTCATACAACCACTCATGGCATGCATTCAACAAACAAAAACAGGTTTTAGGCATGTAGAATGACACCCAAATCCCCTCATGGCACCCTCAAAAATACACTAATCATGGAAGCATGCACAATGCTCTTTTTAAGGCATAAAAGACCCACATTCTAAGACATGAAGGAGAGGATAAATGGAGGTGTTTGAACATGAAATGGGGACTGAAATACCACCTATAATGATGCCAAATCATTAGATCAAAACAAGATAAACATGCTAAGACTTCATACAAACAAGGCCTACAAGCCAATATGCAAGACAACCACCTCAAGCACACCAAACATGGCAAAAACAGTGGCTCACAGCCCTCTAACATGGCAAAACAATGCTAGTATCTTCATGAAACTAAACCTAAACATGCAAAAATCATGGCCTCAAAACATGACACTCTTTTAGGCACAAGAGAGCATTTCAAAGGAAGTATGAGAAGCATGTTAGAGACTATAATTCCAACTAAAACAGAGGTCAAACATGACCTAAAACAGTCCCAAAAGCCTTGAAATGAAGCCAAATGCAAACATGCACACATGCTATGCTATGAGCCAAAACAAAGGCCAACCAAGGGACCAAAGGGAGAGGGGTGTCTCTCCCTTAGATGAGGCTCGAAAATATCATCCTCACCACTGGAAACCCACTGGGTTTCAGTGGTGAAAAATCAAGAACACCAAAACAAGAAGGCCTAAGAAAAAGGCACCAAATAGGGCCAAACAAGGCTTAAAGTGATGAGGCTTAACTCAAACCAAAAAGACCTTAATGAAGGTTCAAGAACAAGTAAAAACAAGACTTTTTTGTCTTAAACACAAACTCAAAATCACAAAGTAAAGAGGGTAGAAATAGATTGCAAGAATGGGGAATCTAAAGCAACAAGCTTACCCTTGAAGAACCAATGAAGAACAGTGGTCCAGCCCTCTCCAAGTGATCAAAACCAGTCCAAAGTCACTCAAAACAAACCTCCAAGTCTTCCAATCTCGGAGCTAGGTGTAATAGTGTGTGTAATGGTGCAAAAGTGAGGTAAAACACACTATTTGGGGCTTAAAACACACACACAAGAGGAGAGGAGGGAGATATAGGTATATATGGATATATATCAGAGAATGTATGTATATTCTCGGTTCTTGACCTAAAATCTCTAACCCTTGAGCCAAAGAGATGAATGGTGCTTATATAGGCAATATAAGGGCTCTAACTTAATGGCTAAGCAAGAGCAAAAAGGTTCAAAGGGTGCAAGGGTTTCTAGCTTCCAAAGGAAGCCAAGACAACAAGCTTCTCCAAGAAGCTTGGCCAAGGGTTCAAGCTTCTAGAAGGTTCAAGGGGGTTGAAGGGCAAAGGGTGCAATGTTATGCACGGGGGTGATGGTGTAATCCACCGCACAAATTGCATGCACCATCCTGGGGGGTTCCAAGGGTCACCGGCCGCCAAAAAATGTGTGGGCCGGCATCATAAAGTGCCGATCGGCCAAGGATCAAGGTAAAAAAAGTGCCGATGGCCACTATGGATAGCCGGTGGAGGTGTGGGGCAGCCGGTGGGTTCTAGGGATGGCTAACAAGCCTTCCCCTACCCTCAAATGCAAACAGACACAAGTCTTGGTAGAAAACCAAGCACAGAACAAACCGGTTAAGAGATCCTGAGGCGCGGCGCGCAGTCGGGACCTCCGGGAACTCAAAACGAACACAAACATGGATAATCACCGGGTGTTCAAGCGGTGATGTCCAAGTCTTGAGGACGGTCAAAAATGGGGTGTCTACATTGTGTTACCTCAAAGAGACTACAAATTATATGATTTGTTACCAGAATACAAATTTACACCTAGTTGGCTACAATGATGCTTATTAAGGTGGTGATATAGATGAGTGAAAATCCACATCTGGATATGCTTTCTTGCTCAATGGTGGAGCCATTACTTCGAGCAGTAAGAAGCAATCATGTATTTTCTTATCTACCATGGGAGGCAAAGTTTATGGCATCCTCAGCTGTTGTATAGGAGGTTGTTCGGTTATAAAGGTTCTTACAGCATTTGGGAGTAGTCTCACAAGCCTCAGACTGTGTTACTATTCATTGTGATAGCCTAGCTACACTCATCTATGCCCAAGATCCTAAATGTCAAGGAAGAACCAAACTTATAGACATAGAGTTTAACTTCATCAGAGAAATAGTGGCACAGAAGCAAGTTGTTTTAAGACCCATTTCTACTAGTCGCATGGTTGCAGACCCATAACCAAACCCATTGTGAGAGATGCTCATTGTACTCATGTTAGGAATTTGGGTTTACGTAGATGGTAGTGATGTTTATGTTTTTTTTTTTTCTTTAGACTTGGATGATTATTTATGTACCTTGCAATGTTTGGGATATTATTTATGCAATCAGTATTTATGCTTATTTTATTCCTTTTTTTTTTTTTTTTTTTGTGTGTTTGTGTGTGTATGTGTTTGGATATAGCTTGCAAGAGAGCACATATATATTTGTTGATTGATGTCAATAGGCACGATTGACTCACTCACATGAGCAATCATTTTTGGCCCTTGATGGAGGGAGCGAAAATGAGGCATGTAGTTATTAGATCATAGTAGGAGTTGTTTCCAACTTAGATCATCCACAGCAAGAGTTTCCTTAGTTGCAATCAAGATGAGGTCATGTTACTTGACCGACCATGGATAGAAATTTTTACTTTTCATGATATGTCTATTGATAGCCAGATGCGAGATCTCATTTTAGCGCTTGTATAGTGCTTGAATAAAGAGCTTTAATTAGGTGCTAAAAAGCAACATATGCGCTAGTTAATGACTAAACTAAGATCTATACAGTGTTTAGAGAATGACATCACTCTTTGGAAGAGTAACTCCACCGTAACATGTATTCATACTACATGTTCTTGGCAACCAGTTAGTTAGGTGAGAGAAAGGATCCCGATTTTTCCTCATCGTGTGAGTCCAAATACGTCAAAAATATGCTTTAAATTTTGACATTAGTACTATAACCTTAGCAACTTTTAGACTATGTCATAAAGTAAGAAGTCGATGTTAGCTACTTTGGTATGTTGCCGATGGCCATATGTGATTCAGCTTTGAGGAACATGTCTAGGAAAGCAATTGACTTTGAACTAAGTTACATGAGGGTGAAAAAAAGATCGTCTAGAATTACACCTTTGTTCTATATTCATTGTCGACAATTCATATCGCTCCATATGGGATGCGAATTGTGTGTGAATACATAGCATGATTAAAAGAGTAATGCTTGCTTTTTGAGGGATAAGAGATGCCTGACTTAGTGTAACTTGATGGATCTAGAGCATATGTGATACTATCTTTGGGTTGATACCTTTATGCTAGCTCGTGATGACTTTCTAGTGTAGAGCTCCCACATGTAGGCATCATCAACGGTCGCACGGTCCATTACCTGAGTGTGATTGTGTTTATTGGGTAAATTGAGATACAAAAGGCACAGTGTCATACTAGCGCATGTTCAATTGTATGACGGTTTTGGTTTAGACCCAACCTTTATCATGTTCTTAGATTCAAAATTTCATATCTTTAATTGTTGTTTATAACCTTTTCACCTTATTGTTAATTGAGTTTGGTTTGCTTGGGAGTTATTGGTTATGTTTGAAATAGGTTGGGAGTTAGTTTTTCAAAAAAGTTCCTATCCAGTTCCTTTCTTCTTCTCTTGAGTAGTGTTTTGGTTGCTCAAGTAGTCTTTGAGGTCTCCTAGTATGTTTGCAGGTCTGCAAAACTTCTGGGAGTAGGGTGATCTTTGTTCAAGTGGTATATCTTGAGCTCGAGCAATCTTTTGCAGTCTGCAAAACTTCTGGGATGGGGTCATTATGTGCTCGAGCATTTCTTTGGTCGCTGAGTGGTCTCACTTATTGTGTCTGACGCTCGAGCAGTGTTCTGGTCACTCGAACGATCTGTGCGTATATCAGATTAGGGAAAACCTCTTTTAGTCACTTTTTCATCTCTCTCTCTCTCTCTAAAACTCTTCTAAACCTAATTTCTTCAGTCTCTCTCTAGTTTTTTCCTTAAAACCCCAAATACTCCATAATCCATTGATTTCTCCACCATAGTTCCTTGGAGAAAAAAAGTAAACCTGGTCAAAAGCTTCATTTTAATCGGAGAAGATCTAGTTTTAGGCTCCTTGAAACTTCTACCCTTGCTCTCTTTGTGACGCCCCAAAAATCGAGAACATCAGAGAATATATTAATAAAAAAGAACAAGGTTTATCAAAGGTTACAAGAGTAGGAAAACATCACTAATGTGTCCTTTGGTTAATAACCAGGTAAGATCCCAAGAAAGTCAGAGGAGTCAATATAGCCTCCCTTCTAAGTCCAACCACCTTAGATAGCAAAGCTATTTTTTTGATAGATCTTGACAAAGTATTAAGACAAGGCCTATATGAGTTGACGGAGTATGAGGATACGTTACAAATGATATATATAATAATTACAATCATGTCTTAAATACAACAAGCGATTAATCACTTACAATCTCAAAACGTCTTTACAAAACTAGTTCCTAACTCCCATAGGGTAGCCGTACATCTTGAAATACTTCAGCTTTGCCTTTGATCGGTCTAATAGTCTTTAACACCTGGCATGAAACACCATAAACTTTGAATGCCCAATAAACGCACACACACCTAGCCCCTTTTTTCCAATCCAATACACCATCACAATAATAACAAGCAATGAATGAAGCATGATAATCATTCAATATTAAAGGATTACAAGGTTAGGTGTAAGTAATCTAGAAATCCCCTGAAGAGATTTCATAATCCCAACCACAAGAATTAGACACCAGATTATTCGGAACTCCCCTTTTTACTGCTTTATAGACCTTACCACAGATGCCTGGAATGGTTACATACCGCATAGCGCCATTGGTGGACCTCAAAAGGAACGGCAAAAAGAAAAAGGTTTTATCATCCTAAATCTGACCTTATCCTTCAAACAAAAATTTACTCTCCTGAATGTCCCATCTGGACCTAACCTCATCTCACCAAATCAAATCATCGCAAAAAGTCCAAATACGTCCGTTCTATTCCACAGTTTACGTGATAACTGCTTGCGTAAGACTTAACCTTTAATTAGGGGGCACATCCCATCAATCCATACATAACACATTATCATTTCTTCATTATTCAAGTGATCAAAAACCCAATACCACCCCAATTAAGGTTTCAGTTGAGTTAGGTGTCTTAAATTAAAGTTAGAACAACTTAACAAGATAGTAATATCCACATAAGCATGAGCATTATCCAATCAAGAAGATAAGGAACATAACCATAACACATGTAATATCATACCAAGACATGATCATATACAAATAAGCATGTTTATGATGACAACAGCTTAGAATACCAATGCAAAACTAAATTTCCAAATTCAGTACCATTTAAAGATTAACATCAAAAGGACCATTTCAGATTTTTCCCAAGCTTGGCCTTCCAATGGTTCATAGAGAATGTTATCTAGTTTTTGGAAAATATTTTGGAAATCGAATAGCTTTTCTAGATTTTTAGTTATTTAAGAAACACTCCAGCGCTGTCCAAATTCATTGACCTTCACAAAAATTTTCTTTCAAACCTCTCACTCTTTTTGAATGAAACCAATTTTCCTTGAAATATAACTCTTTAAGGAAGTTGCTTTACATAAAACAGAGGTGCAGGATATTTTTCTTCATTTTTCTAGAATTTTCGAAAGTTGGCTCTAAAAACTGGTTTTTCATGCATAGTACTCAAATTAAGAAGATATGTGAGAATAAGGGCCAACTAAGGAAAAAATTTCACTTCTTTTGTAATGAAACATACTAAATAATGTATCAATAACTCATATTTTTAGAGTGATGGCGTGCCTTTGGAAATAATGTGAGATATGCGATGAAAAATGTAGTTTTGCATCTGTTAAGAGGAAATGTGAGTAGAAAAAGGATCAATGCTCAACTCATCAACTCTGAACATATGAACACCATTACAACACATCTGAAAATATGATTTTAAACTCCTAATAACATGTATTTGAAAAAGGAAATAGAAGGAGAGATGGTGATGTGGCTTACTTGTTGCTAGTTGAAAAGTTTTCACAAAGGTTCTTCCCTTTTTCTCTTCTCTCTCTCTCTCTCTCTCTTCTCTTTCTCAGCCAAAATTTAGGTGTGAGTGTGTTTTTTGTGCTCAAAAATGTAGAGAGAATTGGTGTATTTATATAAAGAAAAGAATGGTGAAAAGCCCAAAATATCCTTAGTTCCAATTCAATTGAATAGGCTTGGATCTAGTTAGGATGAAATGGAATGTCTGATGATTAGAGCCTTAATTACACCTTTAAACATGATCTAGTTGAGGTTTTGATTAATCAAAGTTGAATTGGTTACAAGTACTATATATATATCAATATATATTCAAATTTGTACCTTAGGTCAATTTTTCTTTCTTAAATCAAGCAATTTGTCCCCAAAAGGACATCACATATATCTATGCATTGCATGGCCGGCCATGTGCAAGTAATTTTGGGGGATTTATTTTGATTTTTTGTGTACAAAATTATTTAAGAAAAGTAGAAGTATATATATATGTATATGAAATGGTATGAGTTTGGGGTCAATATGTGATTCAAGAAAAATATGAGGGCCAAAATCTTAATTTATGAATTTGAACATTTAATTAAGTGTAGTGTTTAGTTTATTTAGAATCTGAAATTTTAATTCAGTTAAAGTTTCTTTGTTTTGTATTAAACAGCAAATTGTACTGTGAATCGGAAGCTTGGGATTTCTTATATGAAAAATACACTTAGAAAATTAATTTAATTATTATTAGGGTTTTAGAAATGGTTCCTGAGTTCTAGGTTCAATCAGGATTTTTGAGTTTTAGGTTGGCGCGCATGTTTGATTCTATAACTAAAATTGAAGACAAATACAAATTTGAGGGTCTTTATTACACTACAAAAAAAAAAAACAAAAAAATTTTTTTAATTTTCAAAAGAAAATCGGGTTTTTTTTTTTTTTTTTTTTTTTTTTTTTTTTGGTTTTTTTTTTTTCAAAAGTAAAGCGTCATTATTGGAAAAAAAAAAAAAAAAAAAAAAAATTAAAAAAAAAAAATATTTTAAAATAAACCAAATCCAAAAAATCATTTTTTTTTTGTTTTTTTTTTTTTTTTTTTTTAAATTTATATTTTTAAATTTATTTTTTTTAAATTTTTTTTTTTTTTTTTATTTTTTATTTTTTTTTTTTTTTTTTTTTTTTAAATCTTATTTTTGGGCCAAAAAAATATTTTTATTAAAAAAAAAAAAAAAAAAAAGATAAAAAAAATAGGTTTTTTTTTTTTTTCCCCAGTTTTTTTAATTACTTCCGACCTTAACTCCAACACTCTCTCAACACTCCCACATCTACCAATTGCAAACATATATATATTATATATATATATATTATTTATATTATTTTTTATATTATATATTTATTTATATATATATATAATTTTTATTTAATTTATATTTAATATAAATTAAAAAAAAAATAAAAAAAAAAAAAAAAAATTAAAAAAGAAAAAACACTTTTTTAAAACTTTTAAAATTTTTAGTTTTAATCAATAATTTAGTTTTAAATATAATTTAAAAAATTAAAATTTATTAAAAAAATAAAAATAATTTTTTTTCACTTTTTTTATTTTATAAATTTTAATTTCTAAACCTAATTTCAGTTTTAAGTCAAATGTCACTTTTAGCTACTTTTTTTTTTTTATTTAAATTTTTTTTCTTTTAAAATTTTTTTTTTTTTTTTATTTTTTAAACACCTACAATTACAACCAATTTTTTTTTGACCAAAAAAAACACTTTTGGCTACTAATCTTTTTTTTTTTTAATTTTTAAAAACAAAAAAACAAGCTTATTAAAGTTGTTTTAGTGTAAAACCTAAATAATAATCAATAACTAATCTTAAATTTTAGTAGCCAATAAGTTCTACATTTGGCTACTTTTTAGTTTCCAAACCAACTTTTTTTTCACTTTTCAATTAAAATTTAATGCCAAATGTCTACTACTTCAAAATGAAAATTTACAATTTTTTTTGCCATCTTGCTTTTTTGTTGTAGTGTTAAAATAATTCAAAAGTCAAGGACTTAATAAGTTTTGCAAAGGTTAGGAGCCTCACAACCTACCACCCTTAAATAAATTTCGTCCTCGAAATTTCAAACATTCTTCATGTCTTGAAATGTTGTAGATAATTGGTCTGCTTTGCATCCTTGCACTCCTGGGTAGATTCTGCCGACGTATATTAATCAACTAGATCATTTTCTTCTCTTAAGTTCTTCTCCCTTTTGTCCAATGCCACCATTGGTCTCCTTCTAAAAATAGCGTTTTGAATTGAATTTCTCCCCAATTAATGATATAAAGAGATGCGTTAATCTTCTACATTATTTTAAAATTCTGAACTGTTCGTTGCTGCTTCAGTGTTAGGGCTTGTATTGTCAAATTCCCGATTTGGTGATCTATACTCTTGTTAAGAATTGATCCTTTGGTAACTTGTTGATGCCATTGCGTTTGTCGATTTGTTGAATCATGTAAACTAATTTATCCCTGTAGCTCGACCTTTTCGCGCTCCCTTTCGGAAGTTTGAATATAAAGCCCTACAGTTCGGACTCCCGCCATTCTGAATCTAATCTCACAAGTGCAATGTGAAATTGATAAACACCAAAGAGTCCAAGTCTGAAAAATCTTTTGGAAAATTGATTTTAGGATCAAAAATGCCAAAATTGGACTGCTTTGCCAGATACAGAGTCGCCACTTAAATATTTTATTTTGGAAAAATTTAGGAAACCCATGACTCGTGCCAAAGGCCACGTGTCTATCATCATCAAAGTTGCCTCGGTTCAGGAACTTACGTACGAGAGGGGAAGGTCATGAATTGAGCACCCTCGCTCGCCCGATCAAAGATCGGCCTCTACTAATCATGATATGATTTTTTTATCAACATTATGTGCTCTTGTTTTGGTTATTAAGCTAGCACTACTATGTGATGCGCTCAAGCAAATATAAACTAGTTCGCTCAAGTTGGAATAATTCAATTTCATGTTTGTTTTTGTGAAAATGGTTTGAATTTGCCACCTCAGGTAGGCTTTAAAATTTCCAAATTTGCCACTAAACATAGTGGGCTTAAAGCTATGAATTTTCCACTAAACATAGTGGGCTTAAACATACATTCGTTGAATCATTCCAATTCAAGCAACAAGCCTTCATCCACAAGCATTCAAACAGCTACAACAAGGAAGCATTTAGCCTCATAGGAAGCATGCTAGATATGGAAATCACTTACACTCATGCAAGTATGCTAAAGCATAAAAAACTCACCTAGTACTCCAAGCTAAGAAGATATAAGTTAGAAAAATATGCATGATTCCTAACTATGCCAAAATGTCTAATGTAACACAAGCAATATGCAATTACTAGGCTCGGCTAATAAGCATGGTATATGAAACAATTTTAATAACATGCGGTTAAACACGTATTCAAAAAAGTATTGAAATGACAATGCTATTAGAATGATGCACTAAGCCTTGGTGCATGCAATACAAAATGAATGTATGCAAGCATAAGGTATGCTAATTGAAATATGTCCCTAATCTAACCATCAAAAGCGATTAAATAAAAGGGAGAAAGACGTGCTGTTGGAAGACATACACACACGCACGCACACTTATTATAACATTACGCCCTCGTAAAGGAGGGTCCGAATGAATAAACTAGTTAACTAATTAAACTAAGATAAGCTAATTAAGCTAATTAGACTAATTATGACTACACTTAAATGAATAATTTAACTAATTATCTAAGCTAATTAAAAGAAATTAGCTAAGCTAAGCTAATTAAATATTACAACATCAACTAATTAGACTAATTAAATATTACATCATAATTTGCTATGCTAATGAAACAATTAAATAACCAAGCACATTTGATACGAGCATAACGGAAGATGGATGGAGGTTATGCGCGTCGCCTGAAAGCTACTATGTCTGCCCCAGACTACCTCTGTTTCACCTTCAGCCATTACCTCTGTTTTTGTAAAACTGCACTGTTGGCCACATACCAAGGGCCGGCCGGGCCAATAGAGGGTTGGTCGTGCATTGATTTGGTGCAAACTTCGTTTTTGTGCTCTGAGGTGAAATCAGTGCAGATAGAGCATTTTCAAGCTCTGTTTGTCCTTCATTCCTTCTCTATCATAGGAAAATCTCAAGAGAAGGTTGGGATTGACTCCAAAACCATCAATGAGCAATATGATCGCTTTATGATCTCAGATATCATCTTGGACCAAAAATCAATAAATGTAATGCAAATTCAAAAAAGGAAGTTGAGACGCTTCAAGGACATCAAAAACACCATGAATTGATGCTTGATGACCCTTGACACAAGAAACTTGGCATAACGTCCGACCAAGTTCAAGCTATTAAAGCCATTTTCTTTAAGTGTGTTAATCCAAGTTTTAAACAAATTGTTTTAGTCATTATCATTCATTAGTCCATTTGTCCATGGTGATTAAGTCCTCTAAAAGAAGAGAAGCGTTAAATGGGAAGTAATTCTCATCATGAAAGAGAGATTACACCATTGACAATAAATCTCCATAGAGATTAAGCCATTAAGCGCAAAACTCTAGTTCATGTGTTGAATAACCATCAACCATTTGAAACAACTCTCAAATGAAAGAAATAAATGATAAATTGATTATTAAAATGAGGCTCTTAAACAAGGAAATTACTTAAAGAAAAGCTAGAACAAACATGCAATGAGCTATGTATATGAACATATGAGACAACAAGTAAATTAATCAAAACATAAGCTATTTAAATAAATTAAAACAGCCCTAAAACAGCCCCTAATAGGTGAAAAATAGTAGCTAAAAGCAAGAGAAATTAAGTAAAAAGAGTAGATAAAAAGCTATGGAACAAAGCCTAAGGAAGGGTGGCTAACCCCTCCACTCTTTGCAATTTTAAATCACATTTTTCCACCCCAAAACAGTCCAAGAATAGTCCCAAACCAGCCCAAAATAAGTGGCTAAAATCATGTTAAAAGAGCACCAAAAGAAAAGGGAGAACGAGGTACAAAACTAGTAAGCAAAACTAAGGAGTGGTGGCTGACCCCTCCACTTTTGGAACCTTTAAATCACATTTTTCAGCCTTTTTAAACTCTGAAAATCAGCATGTAAACCAAAGAAAAGAGTGGGGAAACAAGGGGTATGAGCTATGGGATAAAGTGCAAGAAAAGTTGTTAAACCTCTCTACCTTTCATAGCCCTTTAACCCCAAGTTTCAGCACTTGAAATGGATCCAAAACAGTGTATAAATACAAGAAAAAGATAGAAAAAGATGGAAATGAAAGCAAGGAAAAAATGTGACAAGCTTATACCTCTTGAAGAGAGAAAGCTTTGGTTAAACAAACTTGATTCCAAAGCACCCTCAAGTTTGTGAAATATGGTTTGAAACTCTAGCAAAAAGCTTCAAGAACCAAGCTCCAATGGTGTATGTATAGTTCAAAAAAAGGTTTGAAGACCAAAGGAGTAAGGGAAATGGTTTTAGCTCTCAAAGCCTTTTGGAAAACTTTCTAACCTTGAATTCTGAAGGAAGAGGTCCTATTTATAGAATTTGAGCCAAAAAGGTCCAAAATATCTTTAAACAAAGATATTTGTTCAATTCCCGCCAGTTGTCTGTCTGAAGCCATCAAATCCCGGCCAGCCCTCAAAGTACACGGTCGGGCCTCAATAAACAAGGAAAAGTAAAAAAAACACTCTGAAGAAAATTTCATCGAGGCCCAGCCGGGCCTCGATAAGGCACGGCCGGTTCTACGCAGACCTAGCCGTTTTTCAATGACTACACTTTAAACCCGATTTCAAACAGGCATATCTCCCTCATCCGAACTCGATTTTAGGTCATTCTTAAGTCTATATTGAAGCCCCGGAATTCTAGTTTCCAATGAAGGTGGTTTCACATCTAAATTCTAAGTATGTAAAGAGATATATTTATTTTAGTGAAGGTTACTCAGTTTTGTCTTAACGGTTTGATACCCAACTTCTTCCCTAACTAGTTTTCTTCCCTTTCCTCCAATTTTTTTCAACTCCAAACCTATAAATAAGACATTTAAAAGATTTTTGAAAAGTTCACCTCTCTTCCATTTACTTCCACTTTGTCCTTACCCGGTTTACCGAAAAGTGCAATGTTTTATACGAAATGCGAGCCTCGGAACATCGTAGGAGCATTTGGAAAAATATTTTGAAATGAGGGTTTTAAGGTCTAAAATAATTTGGCCGACATGGGGTGCAAGGTTTGGGATTAGAGTTTGAATCCAAATTTCTTCGCTGAAAATTCAAAAGATTACACAGTGTAACTTTCATTATCGGGTGTTCGGAATAAAGCGCCCAAGTCTTAAGGGCAGTCAAAAATGGGGTGTCTACAACCCCCCTTAAAAGCATTCCATTGGATGGATGAGTCATCTTCTTCTATTGGTAACTATCAATAATTGCTAAGGTACGAGTATCGAATCTATTTCTAAGATGAGGTCAGAGTCGGGTATCTTCATACCTCAGAATTTGCACAAATAATTCCTATAACCTACATCTATTGCAGATTTGAAGGAATGCGACGAACAAAATGTGTACCTAAGAGTTCTAAGACAGGATTAAATAAACGAAATTAACACCATCTATGTTCAGGTTACAAAAAGTCACTCCAAAAGAGTTCTATCTGCTTAGTTACATTCTTCTAGGTTAACCAAGGCTCATACTGCAGTTCCTCGGGTCCATATGTGTTGTATTTCTCACTCTCAGGGTATTGCTTAGTGAGGTCGTCATCTTCTTCTCCTTGTAGTGCAAATATTCTGCCGATTGGCCTCCAATTATTATTGAGCCCAGGCCTCTTGTTGCCTCTTTCCCTCTAGTATTGTTGACTAGCTAGTCCTGGATTGTTCTTCTATAGCTTCTGCACGTCAATCCCTTGCACATTTTCTTTCATACATTCTCCTTGATTTCCTAACTGGACGAGTTGGGAACACTCATTCTTCTAGTGCCCTAGTTGTTGGCAATAGTAACACTGGATCGGCCAAGCTGATCTTGCCTAGAAGCTTTTCTTCCGATACTACTATTGCAGTTGTTATTGTAGTTACGGTGCCCTCGAGTATAGTTTTTGTACTGCATGCCTTTGGTTGTTCCTTTCTAGTCCCACATGGGATACACTTTCTTTCGTCAAGCTCCAAATCTGTCTGGTGTCTACCACCTCATGTTCTGTGTCTAGTGTTGTGTCCACCACATCCGGAAAAATGGGAAGTCGCAAGGGCAAAACTCTTCCTCTGATTATAAGGTCTAGACCCCACTCAAATTTTTGTGCTTTCTCTTCATCATCAATTACATATCAAGTCGCATAACGAGCTAACTCCTCAAACTTCGCCACGTATTGGGTCACCGTCATCATACCTTGCTCTAGTAATTGAAACTCGTGAATTATCTCCTATCTAACAGTGTTTGGGAAGTATTTCCTTCGAAACAATTCTTTAAATTACACCCACGTCATAGTTGTGATGTCCCTAGATTCCTTGATTAAGGTCTACCAATGGTCTGCCTCACCTTCCAACTAGTAAACGGTCAGAGCGATCTTGTCTATATGCTTGACTATTACCATTGTCTTCAGCATCTTCTCGATTTGTCGAGTCCAGTTTTCAACGATCTTAGGATCGGGCTCTCCAGTGAAGATTGACGATCTCTGTTTACAAAACTCGAAGAATAGATGCATCCTTTTATTCTGACGTGTTCTCCTCAGTCTTCCTAATTCTTTCAAAAATTGATTTCTAATATTCCGGGTAAGTTGGCCGTGGGTGCAAGGGTGTGATTATTGACCCCAGGTGTCCCGTTCCTACTAATATTGACATCATCATTGTGGTTGGTGTCGTCGCTATTACCAATGTAATTGTTTGCCCATGTGTGGTTCACCATCTGCCAACGTACAATCAGGTGCAGGTTATGATTTTGCTAATGCAGTTAGTCAACGGAATTACTAAGGTGAAATGCTTCTAATTCAAGTAACTCCTAATATGCTTCCTAACATAGTCCTACTCAACTATCGATTCTATCACCATTCTCAGCCATTCTGGGACAAACTACATGTCTTGATTCATTGATGAAGGTTCTCTTTCTTCATTATGAAAGTCTAGTTCTATTGGTCTTATTTGAAATGCTTTCTACAGCTCCCCGATTCTGATGCTGGAATTTCTAGTGCACCATTATATAGCTTCATGAGCCGACGTTGCCATGCCCGAAATTCAAAGAAACATCCTAAGGTTGGTTAAGAAAATTTTGTTTTTTTAATTTCTTTTGGTTGATAGATTAAGTCGTGTTATGATAATATAACATATTCGGAGCAAGGTAGTCTCTAACTGCAAGTCAAAATGCATAGGTAAGGGTTGAACCTAAGCTCTGATAACAAGTTGTGACACCCAAAAAACCAGAAACATTAAAGAATATATTAACAAATAAGAATAGGGTTTATCCAAGGTTACAAGAGTAGAAAAACATCACTACTGTGTCTTTTGATTAATAACCAAGTAAGATCTAGGGAGGGTCGAAAGAGTCAATATAGCCTCCATTCTAAGTCCAATCACCTTAGATAGCAAAGCTACATTTTTGACAGATCTTGACAAAGTATTAACACAAGGCCTTGAGTTGACAGAGTATAAGGATATGTTACAAATGATATACATATATATATATATAATAATTACAATCATGTCTTAAATACAACTAGTGATTAATCACTTACAATCTCAAAACGTGTATACAAAACTAGTTCTTAACTCCCATAGGGTAGCTGTATGACTTCAAATACTTCAGCTTTACCTTTGATCGGTCTAATAGTCTTCAATACCTGACAAGAAACGCCATGAGCTTTGAATTCCCAATAAACGCACACACACTCCGTCCTTTTTTTTTTAATCCAATACACCATCACAATTATAACAAGCAAGTAATGAAGCATGATAATCATTTAATATTAAAGGATTACAAGGTTAGATGCTAGTAATCTAAAAATCCCCCAAAGAGATTTCATGTTCCCAAACGCAAGAATTGGACACCAGACTATTCGAAACTCCCCTTTTTGCTGCTTTACAGACCTTACCACAGATGCCTAGAACGGTTTCATACCGCGCAGTGCCATCAGTGGACCTCAAAAAGAATAGGGAAAAGAAAAAGGTTTTATCATCCTGAATCCAACCTTATCCTTCCAAAAAAATTTACCCTCCTGAATATTCCATCTGGACCCAACCTTATCTCACCAAATCTAATCATCGCAAAGAGTCCAAATATGTCAGTTCCATTTAGGGTTTACGCGATAACTGCTTGTGCAAGACTTATCCTTTGATTAGGGAGCACATCCCATCAATCCATACATAGCACATTATCATTTCTTCATTATTCAAGTGATCAAAAACCCAATAACACCCCAATTAAGGTTTCCTTTAAATTAGGTAGCTTAAATTAAAATTAGAACAACTTAACAAGATAGTAATATCCACATAAGCATAAGTATCATCCAATGAAGAAGATAAGGAATATAACCATAACACATGCAATATCATACCAAGACATGATCATATACTAATAAGCATATTTATGAAGACGAGCTTAGAATACCAATGCAAAACTAAATTTTCAAATTCAGTACCATTTAAAGATTAAAATCAAAAGGACCATTTTAGATTTTTCCCGAGCGTGGCTTCCTATAGTTCATAGATAACTTTATCTAGTTTTCATAACATTTTTCGGAAATGGAATATCTTTTCTAGATTTTTAGTTATTTAAGAAACACTCTAGCACTGTCTAAATTTGTCAACCGTTACAAAAATCGGATTTTCTTTCAAACCATTCACTCTTTTTCAATGAAACAAACTTTCCTTGAAAGATAACTCTTTAAGGAAGTTTTATACATAAAACTGAGGTCCATGAGATTTTTCTACAGGTTTCTAGAATTTTCGAAAGTTGGCTATAAAAACTGGTTTTTCATGCATAGTACTCAAATTAAAAAGATAGGTGAGAAAAGAGGCCAACTAAGGGAGATTTTTCACTTCTTTTGTAATGAAATCATACTAAATAATGTATCAATAACTCATACTTCTAGAGTGGTGGTGTGCCTTTGGAAATAATGTGAGATATGGGAAGAAAAATGTAGTTTTACATTTATTAAAAGGAAATATGAGTAGAAGAAGGATCAATGCTCAACTCATCAACTCTGAACATATGAACACCATTACAACACATCTGAAAATATGATTTTAAACTGCTAATAACATGTATTTGAAAAAGGAAATAGAAGGAGAGATGGTGATGTGGCTTACTTGTTGCCTCGTTAAAGAGATTTCACAAAGGTTCTTCTCTTTTTCTCTCCTCTACCACCAAAGCTCTCTCTCTCTCTCTCAGCCGAAATGTAGGTGTGAGTGTGTGTTTTGTGCTCAAAAATATAGAGAGAATTAGTGTATTTATAAAAAGAAAAGAATGGTGACAAGTCCAAAATGTCCTTAGTTCCAATTCAATTGAATAGGCTTGGATCTAGTTCAGATTAAATGGAATGTATGATGATTAGAACCTTAATTACACCTTAAAACATGATCTACTTAAGGTTTTAATTAATCAAAGTTGAATTGGTTACAAGTACAATATATATATATATATCAATATATATATATATCAATATATATTCAAATATGTACCTTTGGTCAATTTTTCTTCCCTAAATCAAGAAATTTGTCCCCAAAAGGACATCACATATATCTATGCATAGCACGGCTGGCCATGTGCAAGGAATTTTTGTGCATTTGTTTTGATTTTTTGTGTACAATTTGAAGATATTTTGTGTACAAAATTATTTATTTAAAAAAGCTACAAGTGTATATATATGTAATGGTACTAGTTTGGGGTCAACACGTGATTCAAGAAAAATATGAGCGTCAAAATCTTAATTTATGAATTTGAATATGTAATTAAGTGTAATGTTTAATTTATTTAGAATCTAGAAATTTAATTCGGTTAAAGTTTCTTTGTTTTGAATTAAACGGCGAATTGTACTGAGAACTAGAAACCTAGGGTTTCTTATATAGAAAATATACTTAGAAAATTAATTTAATTATTATTAGGATTTTAGAAATGGTTCTTGAGTTCCAGGTTCAATCAGGGTTTTTGAGTTTTCGATTGGAGCATATGTTCGACTTTATAACTAAAATTGAAGACAAATAAGGATTTGAGAGTCTTTATTGAAATAATTCAAAACTCAAGGACTTAATTGGTTTTACAAATGTTAGGGGCCTAGCACTCTTCCTCTTCTACACATGAGATAGGGATATCTTTGGCCTCCTAGTATGATTCTTAACTTAATTATGTGCTCCTTGTCAAGTATTATGATTTGGGGAAATGAGGGTTTTGATTTTGGGTTTGGATTTTGAAATGTAAAAAATGGGTTTTCAAATGGGTTCATGAGAAAGGTTATGGTGGTGTGTTTCTTGTTGAGATATGTTGAAATGTTGGAAATTTCCTCTCTAAAAGTGTTTTCGAAAGAAAAGGATGTGTGATTTGAAAATCATTGATGTTTGATTTATGAAAGAAAAATGAATGATGTTGAATTTTTGGAAGGGCGAAATAAATGTATACTTTGATGATGAGGGTGGAGTTGGATATGTGTCATCACTCCCATTTTTTTGGAAATTTATGAGATTATATTTGTTGTTAGAAAATATTTGTTTTGGGCTATTAGTGGAGGATAGCTCTACTATTGTAGAAATTGTATAAGGATTAGATTACTTGAAACTAATTACTCATACTTTTTGCATTGAGTATTGTTCCATACTAAAACATTGAAAATATATTGTTTTGATAAAAAGGGATGTATACCTTGGTGAATCTAGTTAAGGGGTATGATTGTGGTCTTTATTGTTAACCTGTGTGTCCTTGGTAAAAGTCTAGAAACCCGTGCAGTTAGGTATCGATCATTCCAGTTAATACCAGTAAAATGGCTTTGGTAATGCTTGTATAGCCTACTGGTAGACATGTACCTAGAGATTTCCAGTGTTTTGTATTCACTGCCCTGTTTTCTAACTTAAAAATTATTTATGGAATTTAATTACATGAAATTGAGATATGGCATTGTTTTTTAAAGAGAAAGATAATGCTTTTTGGAAAAAAAAAAAACATGCATTGCATTCACCATATGACTTTGTTAAGATTCATACATTATAATTAAGTATCTCTACTAGGTTTTAGCTCACCCTACTTAGCTTGGGAAGACCGTGAAGCTAAAGGCTCATTTTTGGTTTCTTATATTGTAATTATCTTTTGTACAAGCCTCGGGTTTTTTAATTATTTTGGACTTGATCCACCTTGCTATAACCAAGCAATGTCTTGGAAAGACGTAGCCATTAGGGCATAAACTTATCTGTATTCCCTTTTATTTTCAATTCACTCATACATGGCATATGCTATAAATTCAGGATCTAGGATTTATGAATGTATACTTGCATATATCATCTTTTGTACGATGAAGGAATATAAATGAAAGGTTAATATTTTGAAATTTATATTTTTCTATTGGATATCATGAGATGGGTTATTGTTATTATTTCGGGGTGTTACAGAGTCGGAGATGTTGGAAATTGGGTTGGATTTAGAACCCAGACCCAACTGGGTCGCCCATGGTAGCATGACCCAATTAGGAGACATCCAAACAAATATAATAGATTATATTTCTTATTCAAGATATGGAATAATCTTCATATGGTGTAATTGTCAATATATATATATATGATAAGTATTAATTAAATATTCTTGATATGGGGTGGACATTATCTAGGATAATATACCTATCTTATGGGTTTCCTAACTCTCACATATAAACAAAACTTGGGTTCTGTATTTCAAACAACAAAAAAATATAAGTTCTCTCTTCCCATGAACCATATCACATTTGTACTATGAATAGTACAGGTAAAACTCTAGTAGTTTTACTCCATCACTGGTGGAAAGTATTCAAGTATACAAGGGTTCATGATTCACCTTTTTAAGTTGGGTTCGTTGTGCAACCTGTTTATCCACAAAGTATGCCTAAATCCATATAATTATTCCACTGTGTATATAGTATTATATTTCCTTCATTGTCAACGTTGGTTTTCAATTGAAAATTAGACAAAATATAAAATTCAAAGTTAAATTGAAAAAATTAAAAAAAAAATAAGAATTAAAATAACATAAGAGGAAAATTACACTTTAATTTTTTCAAAAAACTAAAAGTCAACCAAAGTTATATTTATGACGCCCCAAAAATCAGTAACAGCATAGAATATATTAACAAATAAATATAGGGTTCTTCTAAGGTTACAAGTTTAGGAAACGTCACTAATGAGTCATTTGGTCAATAACCAAGTAAGATCCCAAGAAAGATTAGAGAAGTCAATATAGCCTCCCTTCGAAGTCCAATCTCCTTAGATAGCAAAGCTACCTTTTTTACAGATCTTAACAAGGTATTAACACAATGTCTACTTAAGTTGACGGAATGATAAAATAAGTTCACAAAAGATATATGTATATATAAGTAAAATAATAGTTATAAGATCATATATTAATTATGACAAGAGTTTTAACACATACAATCCGAAAACATGATTACTAATTCCTAATTCTTCTAGTATAGCTATATGTCTTCAAATGTTTCTACTTCCTCGTCATCCGCGTAAATTTCGTCAGTACTTAGCATGAAACGCCATGAGTTTTGAATGTCCGGTAAACACGCACACACCTTGTCCTTTTCCTTAATCCAATACATAACCACATTTACAATCAGCAAGAAGTATAATAATCAAGTAAACAAGTAAAGGATTACAAGTTAGGTGTTCATAATTTGGAAATCCCCCCAAAGAGATTTCATCCTCCCAACCACAAGAATTGGACTCAGATTATTTAGTATGCCCCATCTTTTACTACTTTGAGACCTTACCCCCAAATGTCTACACCGGTTACATAGCACATAGTGCCAACCGAAGATCTCAAAAGTGACAATAAAAATATATAACCTCCTCGAACCTTATCCGTCATAAGTTCTTAGGGTCCAAATACAACTGATCCATTCAAGGGTTCTGAAATAATCACTTGCTCAAGACTCAACCTTCAGTTAGGGAATACGTTCTATCAATCCATTACCATCTCATCATTATTCAAGTGATTGAAAACTCCATACCACCCCATTTAGTTTCCCATTGAGTTAGGTGATTTAAGTCAATGATAGAACAAACAATTAAGATAATAAATTCTACACAAGTATGAGCATCATCAAAGCACCATTGCAAGGAAATATAGCCACAACACATGTATTTGCCATACTAAAGCTTAAATAAGTGATAAGAAGCACATTCAAGAAATTAAGAACATGAAATCATCAACAAAAATAAATTTCAAGATTCAGTTTACTTTAAAGATCACAATCAAGGAGGCATTTTCATATTTTAGGGTTTGTAGATAATTTCATCTAGCTTCAAAATCATTTTTTGAAAATGGTATAACTTTTGTAGATTTTTGGTTATTAAAGAAATACTCCAGCACTATTCAAATTCGTTGATTGTTATGAAAATCGATTTTTCTCTCAAACCACTCATTCATTTTTAGTAAAATGAATTTTACTTGAAATTTAACACTTTAAGGAAAGTTTTGATAGAAAAAGGAGCTCAAGGGGATTTTTATGAACATTTTTAGAATTTTCAGAAGTGGACCAAAAGTATCAGTCATTTGTGTACAAAACTTGAAATAAAAAGATTTGTAAGAAAAGGGGGAAACCATGGGTTATTTTTCACTTCTCTTATGATTAAAACATGCTGAGTAATATACTAATAACTCAAATTTTTAGTTTGAAGGTGTTCCTTTAAAAATAATGTAAGATATTTGTAGAAATAGGTGACTTTACTTCACAATGAGAGAATGCAAACAAGGTAGCAATCAAAGCTAAACTTCTCCTATTGCAATAATAAATAGAGCTCTATACATAAACATATGAAAACAATATACTAAGCATATAATGTCATGTATTTAGAAGAGAAAAGAAGGAATAGGTTGTGTTGTAGCTTACTTGTTTGCCTAAGGAACTGTTGTGCAAGAATTTCTCACTTTCTCCTTCCTTCCTCCTCCAAGCTCGCTCTTTGCTCTCCTCTCTCTCCCTCTCTCTTAGCTGAATGTGGGTGTGTGTGTGCTTGATGTGTAAAAGTGTCGAGGGAGGTAGTGTATTTATAGGGGAAAAAAAAAAGATGGTGAATTGTCTAAAATGCCCTTGGTTCCAATGAAATGGAAAAGTTTTGGATTTCGTTTTTGTCTGATGGAATGAGGGTTGATTAAGAGGCCTAATTAAGCCTAAACATGATCTAGCTATGGATTTAGCTAAGTTAGAACTAGATTGAGAGATAGTACAAAATATTGCTCCAAGAATCTAGGGTCTCGATCAAAATTCTTTCCTAAATCAAGGTTTTCATTTTTCCAAGTACTAAACAAAAATCGTCCCTAGGGTGGCTGGCCATGTGGGTGTGATTTTGTGTGATTTTTCAATATATTTTTGTGTACAAACTCCTATATATAATGTAGATATATAATAGATTGTACCTTTTTATATATAAAGAATGATTTTGAGGCAATTGTGAGATTTTGATAAAGTGTGAGGGCATGGGTTCAATTTATGAATTAGGATATCTATTTCAAGTGTAGAATTAATTAAATTAGTGATAGGGAAAATAATTCGGTTTGTATTATCTTACTTTAAATTAAAAGGTGAATAATCGAATAAAAACAGTGTAAACAAAAATTAGGGTTCTGAGTGGTTAATCAATGAGTTAAATAATTAATATTAGATTGTTATATGATTACTAAGCTACCGAGGTCAATTAGGGTTTGTACGGGTTTGTCTGTGATGCGTTTTCAATTCTAGGGTTAAATTTGCAATAAGATGAAAATTCAGGATCTCTATTGAAATAATCTTAAGGTTAGGGCTTCAAAAGGAATTACGAAAATTGGGTTCTCTACAATATCAATGTCACCACATCATTTTTACTACCACTAGGTGTGCTCATGGATTGAGTTGGGTGGGTGGCTTGGGTTCGATATCCTTTCATCCGTCATCCATGCAAATTTAAGCGAATTGGAAATAATCAATCTACATCTCTCTGTTTTGTTAATAGATGTAAATTGAGCGGGTTGTAGGGTTTGGCAGGTGGATAAAAATCGATTTGGAAGCTTGGGCTTTATTATTTTGAGTACTTTTTCAAACTATTTTCTAATAGTTCTTTATTGTTTTTGGCCTTATTTGGGTCCAAAATTTTTTATTCTTTATTTTAATAATAAAAATAAATGCCATATTTTCATATTTCATAAAAAAAAAAAAAAAAAAACTACAATTACTAATAAAAGGTCATTTTTTTAACACAAGAGAGGGACTACAAACCTAAAAATTTGTACCCATAATTTACCCAGAAATAACAATCAATGGTTGCAATTCATTTCATCCATATACCCCACAATTTAACAAATTGATCTCCACCATACAAATCAATTCTGAGCAAATTCAGCGACTATAAATCTGAGTCCCTAGCTTTTTCCTTAACACAAAACACAAAATATAACTTCATTTTTTAGTATGCTAAAAAAAAATACGCAATTGTCAATGTATTATCATTCATTTTCTGAAGCAAAAGTATATCACCATATCTCCACCAAACAATGGATGCTCATGGATCAAGACGAGTCGGGTGGCCTCATATATACGATTTGTCCGAACGCATTCGTCCGCTTGAACCAACGAAACTGTCCATTTTGTGGCTGATCAGTCCGAGCCATTCGATTTTGGTGAGTCAAATAAATTTTGCCTAGCCCTAACAACCTTGACACCACACACAATCATTTTCCAGCTCACAATTAAATATTAAAAAAAAAAAAAGAGAAATTATAAATGCACTCCATGAGATTTTCTTAAAATGTAAATCACCCTTTGTGGTTCTAAAACTTACACCTCATCACTTCAAATTTCTAATCGCATAAGAGCATCTACATTAGTCTCAACAAATTTTGAGTCAAATTATAACCCAAAATCCACTTTTGCTATTTTAGCTAATCACTTTTTTAGTACTCACTGCATCAAACTCTCTATTCTAACTCAATTTTATTAAAATATTAATTTCTTATTGTATTTGTTATTCTTTTTTTTATTATTAATAAATTGATGAGATGTCACCCAAACAATTCTTTAAAATAAAAATAAAAATAAAAATAAAAATAAAAATAAATGTCGTTGACCGGCTAGTCAATCTGTCGGTCAACCGATTAGGCTAATTTTGGACATTTTTCTTCTTCTGCTACAGGCACTCACGGGACATCCGATAGGATATCCAGGAGGACATCCTGGTGGATGACCGGTTTAAAGATTTTGGCTCAGTTTTACTCTGGAAAATATAATAAAAAATCATGTAGCCAATGAACAGTGGCTCAACAAAGTTATTGAGGTACTGTAGCAAATTCAACAAAAAGTTAATTTAGAAAAAATTTGTTGAGATTGATAGAAGAAGAATTTTATAATTTGCTAGCTATATTTTACCTTTTTACTGTTTTGCCTTAGCTGATGCGGATGCTCTTGACTCACTTTATTAACAAATCATTAAGTCAATTAATAGATTTTAAAGATATTATAAATATATTTCAATTAATGATTCTAGTGATTTTATTGTTATATAAGATAGTAATTAGAAATTTTATTTTTTGATTAATTTTGTTAAATAAATTTTTTTGACAAAAGAATATTCGTAATTTTCAAAATTATAAAAACAATCTATATTTGAAACAAATCTAAAAATTATATTTGTAATTTATCCCACAAAAAAAAAAGAAAAAGAAAACTGAGGCATTTATCAAAAAAATATTCTTCATGAAATACTTTTTTCGCTTTTTATACCATGTCACTTGAACAGTGTAACATTAACGGATCAAAACAAGTTCTTCTTGCCAAAACATTTATAAAGATAAAACAACAATAAATTAAAGCTTTGGTGACAAATTCATTATTTAATGTAACTTTGAATAAAATTAAGTTCCTTTTTTCTTCCTCCCCTCTTCCTCGACTGGTATTTTTAGTAGTGTTGAATATGCTTAAAGGAAAAAGGATATGGACCGTCTCCAATCTGAAATTAGACTAGATAGTTCGGTCCAGCCAGTTGAGTTTATTTTTTGGTCTTATTTTGATAATTTAAACCGTTCACATTTTAGAATTCGTCAAATACACTATTCCTACAAAAATTAAATTGATCGGATAATGAAAACCACTTGTTTAGATCAATTTTATATGAATCGTTAATTTTCTCATCGTCCATTTTTTTATACATGATGATACAGTGCGTCCTGGTGAATGGGCTAGACCGATCCAAGCTCCTCAAGCCCACTGGATAACCTGCAAGCAAATTTATTCGAGGAACGGGGTAGTCCCCCGGCGAACCCTCCGGTGTATGAATTAGAAAAGGTGATGGACCAAATGTAGAGAGAGAGAGAGAGAGAGAGGGGATAGAAAACTTAACCTTCTTCCTGTCTTCAAGTTTGGCTTATATTCTCTGATAATCATTTCGCTGTTTTAGCCGTTCTGACCTCCCCGCCGAAAGTTTATGCCGTGGTTCGTCTTGTTCAGGGTGAGGGGATGCCATTCCGGCTGAGAGGTGTTGTCGCAATAAATACTGTGATGGTTGCATTAATGGTGATGTGCTGTGGCAATAACTTTGCAGATCTTTGTCTGCTGATGTAGCCTGTCCTGCATCTGCCGTGTGTCCAAATATCATTGGCCTTCCCTAGTAGTTGGCTTCGGTGATCTTTGGGCTTTATTGACAGGGTTATGCAATGGGGTTTAAATGGTGGGCTGGGTTTGCCCATGGTGGGCTGTGGCCCTTGTGGGCCTATCCATGTCAATACAAAACTAATCCGAATATGTGATTGTCGTTATCCGATTGATTTGATTTTTTACAGGGATAATATAGTCAACAAACCCTAAAATGTAAATGGTTCGAATCAACAAAATAGGGCCTAAAAATGGGCCCAATGGGCCAGGAAGCACCTCTAGAGTCTGATTTTAGGCTGGAAAGAAGCCAGTCCCAGGAAAAAAAAAAACTGTGGTTTAGATGATGGGACTTTGCTACTTTTGATTGAAATAAATTAAATTCAAAGAAAAAAAAAACTATTTTACTGTAAGGGTTGCATTTTTTTTTCAAATTTGAATTTGAATTTGAGAGAATTTGAGGGATCTGTGGAGTTTATCACGTGTCTCGTTTTGATAAGTCGAATCTTTTATTTTGTAGGCCTCTCCATGTATACAATCTATGAAAAAAATTAAGTCGATACAACAATAGTAACATTTTCATTTTGTTGCATTTATTTCCAAAAAACAGATCCATTTATTTTATTTTATTTTTCAAAAAACCAAAAGGGAATCTTATATATATATATATATATATTGTTGAAAACTTGAGAGAACTTGTAGGGCTTCTGGGATTCGAACCATTCATTTATTTTGTAAGGTCCTTTGTATATATTATTCATGAAAAAAGTTAGATTGATTCGATAATCATAATATTTTTATTTATTATATTTGTTTCGAAATAAAAATTGATGATTTATTTTTAAAAACATTATGATTATTGAAACGACTTAATTTTTTTCATAGATGATGGCCCTGTTTGATAAAGACTTATTTCCAGTTTATTTCAGATTTTAGCTTAATTTAAGCTATTTTGATGTGTTTGGTTCAGCTTAACAATACAACTTTTAACTTTTTATAAGTCAAAAATCAACTTTTTCTTTGAGTGGGGGAGGAGAAGCTTAATTTATAAGTCAAAAATCAGCTTATATTCACAGCTATAAATTATAAGCTGTTAGGCTATAAGTTATAATCACTTTCCCACAACTCTACCAAACGGGACCGATATAGGGTTGGCCATAATTTTGTGAGGGCCCATGGCAAATTTAAAAAGAGTGATGTTAAATGCCCTACCTAATTACTTTGTACCTTTCATTTCTTTGAACTCCCACTCACATAATTTAAACCCTCTCATTTTTTCTTTGAACCCCCACCTTAATACCAATTATACCCATGTTCTTTGCACTCCAAACTCTTTTTCTTCTGGTAATCCTTTTCACCACCAGCAACTCTTCACCGTCAACAACCTTCCTTTCGGCGACCTCCACCCTCACCGGCGACCCCAGTAACACTTGCCCACCCTTTGTCAGAGCCCTCCAACCTCGTCCAATGAAGGAAGACAAAAAACAACTCTTGACCTAAAAAACAGCATAAAATGAAGATGAGGCATCACCATCGTTGTCGTCGTAGATCTTATCTCCCCATCTCGACGCCAGCGACTTCAGAATCTTTTTTGCCTCTCGTAGTAGACAACCACCTCTACTTCCTTTGCTATTATTATTCCTTGCATTTTTTACAGAACCCATTATGAATGAATAAATGAATGAATCGCATAGATTGATCGATGAAGGTGAAGGTGTTGGTGTTGTTGCCTGGTTAATTTTGATTTTAACTTTGATTTCAATGCAACAGAATGTATAGTTTGATTTGGATTCAAGGCCGTTAAAGGACAATAAATGAATAAGTGCCTATCGATTTGAGTTTGAATAAGTCAAATCTCAATACGACCAGTGACGTGAAGGGTGAATAGTGGCCGGAGGCAATGGAATGGCTAGTAGAATTAGGGTTAGGGTTCATGCTTGGACAAAATTATAATTTAAAAAAAATAAATGAGATGGAAGGGTCTTAAAAAAAAAGGCAAGGGTGAAGAGCACTACTCATTTAAAAAATGGAGCCTTCATATGTATATATTTAACAAAAAGGCAACTTCAAAAAAAATAAAAAATGAAATTAATAATAAATGCCTACAGTATTTCGTGTGTTTTTTAAATTAAACCTCAAGATTTTAATTCTATCAATTTAAACTCTATAATTTTAATTCAGTTTCAATTTAACCCTTCCATTATCGCACTAACAAATAACGGATAAATTACTCTTTTTTTTACCTATATAATTTTGTGCTAAATACACTCACCGATGTGCCATATACACCCCATTTGTTTTTAAGTTCTTCATCAGAGTTGTCTTTTAGCAAGGTACGGGAAAGTCGCCGGAAACCCAGTGGGCACACTGAGGAGTGTTGACACTATCATTCATGCATATATGGTTAGCACCACAAGCATCATGTATTCTAAACAACAACTCATCCATTGATTTAAACTCCGGTCGAGTCTAAATTTTGAGATTGACATCGTCATCGAGAGTCAATATTCAAAGCTAGGCATCGCCAAAATCGGACGAAATGAACGAAGCACGGTTGCTCTGAACTACTTTTCCATCAACATACCTATAATACACATACAAATATTTAAATTTATTAGATCTAAATCTATAATAGAAATCACAAATTAGATTTGAATGGAAATGAAGAGAGAGTGGCTCACGAAAGCATGGAGTCCTCTAGACCCTCCTTCGGTCAAGGTTAATGTAAATGGATCTGTTAAAAATCAAATCACTAATTCGTGACTGCTCTGGGCTCTGACTTGGTGCCTTTGTTCAAAGTATAAGTGGAGGGTCTGTTGTATCGACAGAGCTGTGGGCAATTCGTCGAGGCTTATGGGTAGCTTTGGAGAAGGAATTCAGAAATGTGATGGTGGAATCTGATGCGCAAGTGGGCGTTGAACTGATAGAACATCAAATAACTTACAGCAATGTTAGGTATCATGAAATTTTTTTCATGAAAATAATCATGAAAGCTTTGTGACCTTTGGATTACACTTAGAATAAAACACTACATACTAATTAAGGTAATCCAAAGATTATAAATTTTTTATGATCATTTTCATAATCCCTAATTTTTTTCAATAACTTATATCCTGACCACAACCTTGTGCTAGAAATTCGAAGGAAGGCGATGGAGGTGCTCTCGGCAGTTTGTTAGACGGAGGCTAAGTGCTATTTTGAGAGGTGAATTAAAAATTACTTTTTATATTTTAAATTTTTTTTTTTTTTTACAAAAGAATTAAAAAGTAATTTTTAATCATTTTTTCAAAACATCCTTAATATCCATGTGGATATGATGCCGGCAAAAGGCTTGCAAGCTTCAATCGCAGTTTGGCATTGGATTTTTTAATTGGAGATTTTTTTTAAGTTTTGAATTAAAAATTTTATTTGATTTGATTTTTTTGATTTTTATAAAAGAAAAATTAAAATAATTATATTTTGAATGTGACATTTTAGTCTTGTTCGGATTAAATTATATAAGTGTGATTTTTTGTATACGTGTATTTATTTGGGTCACATCAATCAATATCTCTTCGCTATTTTTCTACACATCTTTTTATAAAAAATCAAAAAATATATTTATTTAAAATATTTCAAACTATCTTATGAACTTATTTTAACCTACTTCATCTTTTATATTTTCTTAACCCAACTAAATTAACCAAACGAAGGCCTGATGGAGCTTCAAAGCTCCCCCATATCAGTTCCACCCTCGTTGGTCTAGGATTTAAGGGATTGGGCCTTCTGTAGGAGGCTACAGCTTAGTTTTGTTTGGTTTGTGTTCTGGCCTGGAGGCCTCCAGAATACCAATAAAAACAAAATGCCACGTATATAGTAAAAAAAAAAATTCATCGTTAGTGTGATAGACAGACTTGGATAAGTTAAATTGAAATCCAATTAAAATTATAGGGTTTAAATTAATAAAATTAAAATTTAGGAATTTAATTGAAAAACCTGTCAAATCTTGTTTTTTTTTTTTTTAATTTGCCCTTAAAAAATAATAATTTGTTCAGTGTTTTTATTTTTATTTGCTTGCACTGATACAAAGGGTTGTTTTGGGAAGATGGTAAAAAGTGACTTTTTGACTTTTAACTAAGCTTTTGGCTTTTTTAGACAAATGGTTTGGGAAGTTGGTAAAAAGTGACTTTTGACTTTTTTAATTAATGTTTGTTTATGATGTCAAATCATAATGAAATGACCAAACTACCCCTATTTATTTAAAATATTTACAACTTCCCCTATGTAACACATTTTGACCCATAAGGGGTAAAATTGTAATTTCACCGTTGGCTACAAACCAACTTCCCAAATGAAAAAAAAGACCAAAAAGCCAACTTTTGGCTTTGGCTACTAATCCAAAAAAGTGGCTACTAACCATGTTGCCAAAATTTGCTTGCTTATATAAAATACTAAAATCATTAGTCTTTTTTACTGTGTTATGCATGAAAATTATTTAAAATGTTGGATGATAAATTCAATTTAAAAATATTGTATTAGTAAATAATTTGATTATAATTTGCTTTTCACAATAATTATAATATTGTATTTTTTAAATTATTTTATATGAATTTTATAATTAACATAAATCATAGTTATAGAGATAAAAAATAAATCATAATTATTGAAATAAATTTTAAACATTTTCGATGGATAACACTATTAATTTATTCAAACTTTTTTATGGCATAACTAATTGAATGTAAAATTTGATTAATTTCAACTTAAAAAAAAAAATTTAGCTCAAGAAGCAATTGTAATTGGTGTAATAGTGGATAATATTCTATAAACAACCCATATATTAATAACGGGGGAAAATATCATTTTGGCTCCAAATTTTCACGCATTTTTTAATTTGACCCTCAGGTTTCGATTAATATCAATTTTACACCAAACGTTTAAACTTTTGATCAATTTGACCCCTGCCATCATATTCCGTCTATAATTTCGACGGAATGTGCTGACATGGCACCAAAATTCATTTGAAATTTTATTTTACTCCATAAACTATATCTTAAAAATCAATTTGCCCCCCAAATATTAAAAAAAAATTAAATTTAAATATTTAATGAAAATTTTTTTATCTCAATAATGATAAAATTAAATTTTCTTATATTTTGGGAAAAAATTGATTTTTAAGATATAGTTTGGGAGGTAAAATTAAATTCTAAATAATTTTGGTGCCACGTCAATACATTCTGACTAATTGTAAACGAAATGTGATGGCATGAGCCAAATTGATCAAAATTTTGAAAGTTTGAATGCAAAATTTATATTAATCGAAGTCTGGACATCAAATTGAAAAACACGTGAAAATTTAGAGAGTAAAATAATATTTCCTCTAATAACGATCCATTACTATTAAATATTTCACCACTTCAATTATTTTCAAAAATATTTGAATGAAACTTCATTTTTCAACTACTAATACAATAATATAATGTTTGTTTCACCAAAATAAAATTGAACAGAATGAATGGTTATTGACTATTTTCTCACAACGGTGAATGACGATTATATTTATAGTATATTTTTTATGATTTTTGAGTGAATCAAACGTGAAAATAAATATTTTGATAGAATGATTATTTCATTCTAGTTCATTTCAATAAACCAAACGTAATCTTACAAAATAAACAATTTGGATGATCAAAATGAGACTCCGAGTTTCTCAAAGTTTTTGAAGCTTAAATTTAAACATGAAAAAAATGTATTTGTTTTTTTTAAAAGGATTGAGTTTCTCTCATATTGTCATCTCAACATGAAAGAGCTTGAGGGATTCCTGGAGTCCGCCATAAGTTCCGTTTCAATAATCCAAATCGTTCGCTTTTTAAGACTCGTTGAGTAGCATATTCATGTCAAAAATCAAGATATTGAATATCGATAGCTATATGTTTGAATCAAATTTATATTACCAAAAAATATATAATTATTCTTGAAATTATATTTATCGCCTATTTTTTAAAACAAATATAATTTAAATATATAACTATCAATGTCCAATCATTTTGATTTTGTACGTAAATATTCTACTTAATGAGTCAAAAAATAAATGTTTGAATCATCAAAATTAATTTAAAGGGCAAATTACAAACACTCCCCTCGAGGTTTGGTGAAAATACAGATTTCTCCCTGAGGTTTGAAAAATTACATTCCACCCCCTGAGGTTTATATTTTCATAACAAATTGTCTCCTGAGATTTTTATTTTCATACAGATTCTCCCCTAATTTTTCCTAATTTGTTATAAAAATTTGACCCTCAAGGAATAATTTGTAATTTCTCAAACTTCAGGGAAGAATTTATATTTTCACCAAACCTAAGGGGGTGTTTATAATTTACCCTAATTTAGAAACAAATCTATCAAATTCAAACGTTCTCTCAAATTGATCACCTAATTTGAGATAAACCTAACTCTTTTTAGGAAGGTCGGGTAACATGTATTGGATAAAATTACCCAGAAGAACAAAAATATGTCAATCCAGAGGACGAAGGGAGCATTGCCCATCTTCACAGGAGGGAGATAGGGGACTTAACTTTGTGTTTGGACCGTTGGATCCAAAATTATTAAGTGGTTGGGATACAGCTCGCATCATTTAATAAGTCTCCATCATTTACCACCACAGGACCATTTTAATTGGTAAAAGAATTTGCTCCTCTCCTTAATTATGAGAGTTTGAATTTTTTACTATTTAAGTGGAAGTCTGGTAGTATAGAATGATCTGTTAGCTCCTTCAATTTGACTTGTAAAAATAAATCTTAAAGTCACGTTTGATTCATAAGATTAATAGTGAAGTATTAATAATTTTATTAAATTAGTGTGGTATTCACTATCCAATTGGATTGATATCTATTGGATTAATAATCCAACCCGTACCCCATTACTAATAATCTTACAAATTTGTTAGATTAATTATCTATTGGATTAATAATCCTAAACCAAAATGTTAAAACAAATATAGGATAATTAGACTCACGAATTAATAATCTCAATTTCATGCTCCAATCCACCCAATCAAACCTGCCCTAAGAGTCCTATCTTAGTGATGTTCTAGGCATAAAAAAATAAAAATAAAAAAAATAAAAAAATAAATTGTCTCCATCATTTGTGGTAAACAACTCATAATATTGCATGGAAGCTCTCGTATGCTCGGAATCCACGTCTACCCAAATAGGACGGTTTGTGTAAAGACAATGGCGAAGCATGGTCTGGTCCCCCTAATAATTTGAAATTTCCCTATTAGCCCCCGATCGTTCATCAATAGTATTATGATGCGTATAAAATTGTAGAAATGATAAACGAGTCTAACAAGTAACTTCTTCAAATTTAGCTGGAAAATGTTAATGAGTTTTAAAATTTATTTAAGTTTGATTCATTAAACTTTTGCACTGATCTCAAATAAAAAAATTTTGAACTAAGTTCGAATAATTTGATATTTTTATATAGTTTTAAACTTATTGAACGAAACCAGACAAGAATTTGACTATTCAAAATTGATTTGAAATTTTAACGAGTTGCAGAATATGTTTAACATTGACTTGTTTACTTAACAAATCAAATTCAAATGAGTTTTTAACCAGTAAAATATAAATCGAGGTCAAATTGTTTGATTTGTTTATCAATTCTATAAAATAGTCCCCAAAAGTTTTTGAAAAAATCATTTATTGGCTCTTTATTCCATGAATAATCTTACAATGTATATAGGTTGACCCCCACTTATATTTTTAAGGGGAGTGATTCATCCCCGAATCTGGGGCCCGAATCTCCACAATTTCCATTTCAAGTAAAAAAAAAAAAAAAGAAGAAAAAAGAAAAAAAAAACAAGTGTCAAAAATGAAAATTAGGGGGATTAGGGGATTTTTTTAAGGGGATTTTTTATTTTCCTATTTTTAATTTCACATTACGTAACTAGCACTATATTCGTGCTATGCGCAATTTTACACCCAAAAAAAATAATAATAATAAAATTAAAAATAAAATTGTAAGTTAAATACTAATTAAAAATACTTGTAAAATAGATAAGTTACACTTACGTCCTTTAAGGATTAGTACAATGGCAGGAACCTCCCATAAGTTTAATAATAACATTGACATTCTTTAGTTTTGAACCTATTACAAGATTACCCCACTACTAAGAAAAATGGCTAAGACCCCCAATGGGGGTCACTGGGGGTCGCCCTGATTGGCTCAAAAAAAATTTTTTTTTTTTTTTTATAGACTTCAGCCACTGGCAGTGTGCCATGTGGCACTGGGAGTGCTAGGGGTGCCCAGTCACTGGAGGTCTCTAGCATTGTTGCCACTATTAATCCTCTGTTAGACTAGTTAATAGAATTTGCTGATGTCATTGACTATTACGTCAGAAATGTCAACATTGTTTCTTAATTGTTTTATCAATTCAAATGATAAATTTCACTCACATTCCTTGAGATTTTGCATAAAAATTAACAAAAACTTGTGCATATTTTAACAATGTTGAACGAAATTCTTTATAAACAAAAACTCCTAAATTGTTCAAATATTATTAAAATATTTAGCAAAAAAATTCAAATTTTCATTGATAAAATATCTAGAAAGAAGCAATATCTCAAAAATTAATATTATTATAGATAGGACCCTAATAATTTCAAATAAGACTTATTAATGTAAAATTTATCATTTGAATTAATTTATTGTTTAAATTTCTTTTCTTTTCTTTTTTAAGGTAAAAACAAATGAACTTTATTTGTTTATTCTTAACCAAATGAAAATTGTGGAAGTCGAGTAAAATAAATTGCTAGTCGGCAAACAGGGGACATCCAAGCCCATCATTGGTAGGCCGAATTCAGCCAAGGCCCATTGGGCTCAAACAAGTCATTGTTGAGTAAATGCTAATGGTGTTCTAACAACTTGGACTCTAAGAAATTCAAGCACTTCTATCTCTCTCAAAAGGACTGACTAGTTCGTCAGAGTGATAATCCCAGCATCGCTGCCCAGAGTTTTCTTTTATTTCAGGTAGCAAAGCAAGGATCTTTCACGGGCTTGTTTGGAGCTGAGGAGTATAGCAAAACCACCCCTCACAATTGGCGCCGTCTGTGAGAATATTCGAACTTGCCTATTGCAAACCCAATTCAAGATCCTCCAATCATTGGAGTTAACAATAAAACACCGGGAGCAACTTCTAGTCTGGAAGAAACTCATGTATGAAGGTCCTTAAACTTTGATCCAATAACCCTTTCCTTATCTTCAATGTCAGCAGAAGATACCATGCAAACGTTAATAAACCAAGTGAAGCGTAACGAGCAGCATCTGGAGGACATGGCAGTTGACAATGAACGTTTGTGCCATGAATTGACAAAAGCCCAGGAAATGCCGCCACGCCGTGAGCGAGGCAAATCACCAAGAAGGAAAGCAGAATAGCAGCATCAACCTCAGGGGTGCGATCACAGTAGCAGTACAGCAGATTCTTCTTAAGAAGTGCCCAAGAAACGAAATCGATCTGATTTTTCCAGTTCATCAGATGGAGAAAGTTCGTTGCAAGCATGACACTTTCAAAAAAAGAAGGACGATGATTCTGATTCAAAAGACAAGCATGATCCTTTTATACAACGTATAGCAAAGGTCATCTTAGCTAAGAAATTCAAGGCACCATCATTCAGCAAGTTAGACCCAACTGATCACGTTCATCATTACAAGCAGGCCATGATGTTGCACGTAGATGATAAGGCACTTATGTGCCGAATCTTTCCTAGCAGCTTAGGACCTTTAGCTGTTAGATGGTATTACAAGCTTAAGCTGGCTTCGACTAAGAGCATCCACCAGCTCCAAAAGTCTTTCCAAGTCAGATTCATCACCAATGAAGTGCAGCCCAAACAGGTCGATTTCTGTGGTCAATGAAGATTGGACCAAACGAGACCCTGCACTAGCACTTGGCACGATACTGGGAATGTTTCAACCTGGTAGACGATGATTGTAACAACTTAATGGCGATCACAACCTTCAAAATGAAATTGCATCCGGACAACTGACTTTGGAGTAGTCTGACTCGCAAACCCCAAAAATCAGTTTGGGCTTTGATAAAAAAAAAAGTATAAAAATATTGCAAGAAGGAAGATAATGCATTCTAAGTTCAGGCTAGGCTTCAAACTATGAACTCTGCAACTCCAGTTGTGGCGCAGCCGTTGGCTGTTATGCCCCCTAATAGACCACACTACCGAGAATGAGCCTGGAACTACGGGGAAGGTCTAGAAGAGATGGTTGCTGAGATTCACGCCAATATCACGAACAATATCAACTAGACAATAAACGTCCATGGATGTCCGATAAGAAGTACACAGAATTGTCTGAGCTGATTAGTCAAATTCTACCAAAAATTAAGCATCAGATGTTCTCCAAATGGCCAGCTAAGATGTCTGGGCCACCAGACATGAGAAAGAGAGACCAGAGATGCAATTATCACAAAGATCACAACCACATGATTGACAAATGTTACATATTGAAGGATTATTTAGAAGAACTGGTGTAAGAAGGTTACCAAACTAATTACCTTCTAAAGAAAGTTGCGCCAACAAATGCGATAACCATATGGCCCGAGTCTCCTCCACTCGACGTGATTCATATGATATACAGCCCCCCACCATTAAACAAGTTAAATACAGTTCAGTTGCAACCAGCATCGGAATCTTCCCAGCCCAACTCCGAATCAATCGAGCAATTGAAATGGCAATGAGTAGCACCAATTAATGAGATCAATTTTTTCCACGCTGATCTAGAAGGTTTGACCCTACCTCATAATGATGCTCTGGTTATTGAGTTGCGGGTGAATAAGTTTGCCATTGGATGTAATTTGGTTGATCAAGGAAGTGCCTTTGAAATAATGTACTACAAGACATTCCATAAGCTCGGCTTCAAAGATGAAGATCTCAAGCCAGCCGATTACCCACTTTTTGGCTTTAATGCCAACCCAAAGTATCCTTTAGGGAAAATTGTACTACTAGTGCATGCAGGCACCTAGACACTAGACGTAGAATTCTTAGTTGTCAAGCTTCCGTCCCCTTATAACATGATTATTGTAACGCCACAAATTTTTAGCCCTAAATGATAATACAACAATCATGGCTCTTTCAATGAAAACCGAATATAAATCTCCAAACTTACATTACATAATACAATAGTTCTTCATGCAACAATGCATTAATCCAACAACAAGTAAATAAACAAATAGATACCCCCAAAGGTTTACAAGTTTTCAAGGCTTGAGCCTGGTTACACAAAACAATTATTCGAACCCACACACATATAGCCCTTGGCTTACACACAGAGTCGCAGCAAAATGAGAGTCTTGTACTCTTAACACACATTTTCTCGCCTTTAGTTAGGTGGCATCACTACATCTTTTCTTGAACAAAAATCCCGTAGGGTCAGCATAAAGCCCAGTAGGAAATCCTTAACAAAGTATATACATTTTATACAAGTCTCAAGGGATGAAATACACATGCCTTGTTTGCCCCTTTTTGAAGATAAATCATATTTTCATCTTTCGAAAACCATCATACTCAATAATGTCATGCAACTTCAATTGTTCAAAACTTAACAATTTATTTCAAGGATGGTAAATACGACTCTGGTAATCCCTCGGTCGGTGTCTGAAAATAGACTATACAAGTACTACTAAATTGTCATTTTTACCGGTATTAACCGGAAAGCTCGACACTTATTCGCGCGGGCTTTCGGTCTTTCACCCCGAACTTTCAGGCCAACTTATTTAATATCATCTACACCACCTATCAAGACTTACCAATATATTTACCCCAAAACCATTTCATGAAAACATGTTTCTCAACCTTATTTTCTCAATGCAAGTTTTCAAATCAACTTTCAAAGTTTAATGTAATCAAATAAATTGTTATGCCAATAACACAAGAAGAATATAAATACTTTTATTCCAATTCATCATCCAACGAATAACACAATTCCCACTTCTTAAATATCCTCAATAATTAGTCATTTCAAGACTATTTCAATGTTTTGAACAATAATTTTCAAAATGAACAACAATTCTCATATTCTCTAAAATTCATCATTTATATAAATATAAATAAGAAATTTTCCAAATATCCATTTATTTTGACACACAAAATAAATACAACAATATCATTCATGGATTTTCCGTCTCTTTAAAAAAATTCCCAAATTCTAGGTTTTCTCACCAAAACTATACAACTCAAATCCTTTGAAATAAAACTTTCCAAAATCATCTTTTCTTCAATCAACGAAGATCATAACCCATAAGATTATTTTAAAAGAACAAGAGACAAACCCACTGGCACGACCCAAACCCGCCCCTATAGGTTTAGCATCATAACTGGCCAGTAATCCTGGGATTACCGAAGGCCTCTGAGACAAATTAACATAATATTAGGGGCCAGCAGAAGCAAATAACAAATATACAACGTCCATTGAGCTGTGCGGACTTATATGAGACAGAAAAATTTTAAACTTTTTATGTACATATAAACACATCATCCCTACGTCATAATATATATATACCGATCAGACAAAAAGGACCGAGCCCCTTTTTCAAAATACACAAGAAGATGTTTAACCAAACAAGAAAACATAACTTAAATTTTAAATCACATAGCGATAATCATTTGACATATTCGGAACCTCCACGGGAGGCACATAGGTTGGCTAACAAAAACAGATTCTAGGCAGATACCTCTAAGCCTGGTCGCACGCCTGATCACCTACATACATAAATAATACAGTGAGCTAGAGCCCAGTGAATAATAATAGAGTAAACGGTTTTAATGAATGAGTCCGTATAGATTCAGAATTCATAATTCAGTTTCGTATCAAATTCATAATTTGTGCAGATCATATACAGAAATCATGAGGTATGCTTAAGTATACGTAATACATCCAGAGCAGATACGGAACAGATACAGACACGTGAGGGTTACGAATAACCAGTTCCATAAAGGAACCTCCGGATCTGGGTAACAGAGAATAAACACGCTGAGCCCCATGACGGAGCCTCCGGTACGGGTAACAGAGTGCAGACAGATTAAGTTCCATGATGGAACCTCCGATACCGGGTAACAACCAACAGATATCACATGATGCTAAGGATGTCACGAATATATATCAAAAATTGGACAATCATTCATCGTACAGAACATATCATTTCAGAAAACAGATCTTAATTCATCACACAGAAAATAAATAAAGTTGAACATAGCTTTACTATGTTATTACTCACAGATAGCCACAGAAGCAAATCAGACGGACTGGACATATCAGATAAATCAGGCAGGCAATGGTGCATGACCTACACAAGCACATAATATATACACATTGAAATACAATATTACTTCCTTGGTCAAACTTGACTCTTCTAGTCTTTTTTTTCCATCTAAATAGTCCGAAGTTCTACTATGCTTATTTTTTTCCCATTCAAATAAACCGGGTTCTTATTTCATACATTCTTTCATTACTAAGCCCCTCTTTTCCAAATAGATTGATCTTTTACTTGGCTTCTTAAACAATTACCACTAGATCAATGATTCATTCTTTAACTAACTAATTTATGTTGATTGATAGCTTATTAATCTTTATTGAGTCATAAATCATGTCTAGAATGCTTTGGGAAGAGATGAGGATAAAAATATGAACTAAATGTAACTTTCCAAAATATGCTGAAAATGGGGTCTCCGCTCGAGCGCCACTTTGGTCGCTCGAGCGGACTGTAAAAGTTGAGAAACTCTGGGAGCTCGATTTCTACGCTCGAGCGAGACTTTCCTCGCTCGAGCGGACAACGTAAATTCTGGAATTCCAGAATTGCAATTTAAATTCAAATTTGGTATTCAAAGCCTCAAAACATGTATTTTTGGCACACAAAAATGGAGAACCACAGTATGATTTAGTAAACACTTTTAATTAGAAAACATTCATTCAAAATCATGTTCCAATTGCCCAAATTTAGTTTTAATTCATCTTATTAATATCAACCCACAATTCTAAGATATAAATTAGATTTCTCAACCTCTTGAAATTCCATGATGTACGTAATACAAATAGATCCAATTTTACTATTAATAACAAAATCCACTTAACTCAATTTTTAACAAAATATTTAATTTATAATCATGGGTGTTCTAAAATGTATCTAAATTGAATAAAATTCCTAAATTACATCACATGCATGGATTAAATAAAAATCTAATTATAAAATCAAAACTTTAGGATTAATTCCAAATTTCCATAAACTTGATTTTCTTAAAACATTTCCTTTGTCTCTTCAAAATATGAACTTGAATGGCTCAATTCCCTTAAAACTCATGTATTACAAGAAAATGCTACAAAACCAAATCAAAACAATTAATCTTCCAAACTAATTTCCACAACTGTGAGTCTACTTAATTTCTTACTTAAAACCTTATTTCTTACAAAAATCCACGAGACTAATTCCATAACTTTCTTAAAGATTCATTGATGCATGTAAAGATGAAGCCCAAATTCATGAGGAATAACACCGATTAAACCTACTTGATAAATTTCCCAAACTCATTTCCTTAATCTCAAGCTTAACTCAATTTATGTTAACCTCAATTTAATTCATAATCATAGAGGTTCCATAACATCAATTTAAATTTTGAATAAAACTCTTTCATTATATTGCATGCATGGGTTGGGGATCAAAATCGAATCAATGTCTAATTTTCTATAAATTGAACATAGCTCCATTTATTCATCATTTTGCTAACTTCTATTTACATGAAATTGAACTCAAGTTAACAAATTTAAGAAATCATAATTCATACTCTTGATCCTAACTTGATTTTACATGCAAACCCAAATCTTAACAATTCATAATTGATCTACAAAGCTTTATTTTTAATGCCTTCAAAATTCATGATTTATGTATCATTAGAGTATTAAACTTGTAAAATTTATTCATGCATGTAACAATCTAGTCTAAATTCCTTTCCATAGCTTTCAAATTATAAGATTGAACTTCAACATAACTCAATCCTAGAATGCATGTAACATATAACTTCAAAATCCAACATATTCATGTATGTATGTAAGGAATCAGCTTCTTCTTAACATGCTTAAGCAAAATACATGTAATGGCCCATAAATCCAACTCTATACCATAGGATCTTCAAGGTTTGAGAGACAAATCCTTACCTAGAGTCTTCATAGACACTTAATCTTGCATAATCTTGACAAATCCAAGCCAAACTTGAGTTTCTTCTTCCCTTTCTTCACTTTTCTCTTGGTTTTCCTTCAAAATTTCCAGCAAAGATCTAAGGAATTGAACTGTCCCTCACTCACGGTTCTGTCTCTCTCACCCACGGTTCTGTCTCTCTCTCTCTCTCTCTCTCTCTCTCACGGTTTTGCCAAGACAAATATGACGCACAGAATGCACTCAACAATTAATAAGTGGATTTGCCTACTCTCTCTCCTCATGTACACATATAAAACTTGAAGGTTTAATAATTTATTATATATATATATATTTAATATACACCCACAATGTTAATCAGTTGAGTATAGTCAAATTAGCCACTGGTCATTCATTAGCTTAATTAATCACCTCTTGATTTTTAATTAATCTTAATTGATCATAACTAATCACAAGTCTCAATCTTCATAATTTAATTAACTTAATTAACTCCAATTAGGACCTAATTAATCGAATCTCAATTTTACTAAACTGAATCAAATATTTAATTAAACTCCCAAATGGGTCCATAATTAAAATTAAATTGACTCAACTTCTCAATATTACTTCCTTAAGCCATTTGGACCCTTAATTTCTAATTTCAAAATAAATCTTCAATAGAATCATATATGAATCAATCCCCATAATTTTCATGAATCCCAGATTAAATTATAATAATTGGCAATTAAATTCCAAATCTCCTTAATTAATTAAGTGCTAAACTTTATACGTAATGAGATCGTTACACCCACTTTCAAAATCGCTCAACTTCTCGAATCAACAATGAATTTTCAAAGCTATCGAAAGATGATTTCGAAAATCATATAAATCTTACAAATATATATAACTCTAAGAAAATCCCTAGATCAAGTTTTGAAGAAGAAATGAGATAAAACCCTCAAAATCAACGGTGTCAAAACTTGATCTTCACCACACACAATGAAGCCCTTGAGAAGTTAACCAACTTTGATGAAGAACTTATGGCAGAACTCTAATGGATCTTGAGAAATTAAGATTTTGATCCAATTTGGTGTAGGAAAATGTAAAAAGAATGGAGAGGAAAGGGTTTTTAGAGAGAGAGATATGCAAAAGTGATCTGAAATATCAGATTCACGAACTCATATAACATGGTCCGCTCAAGCGTGGAAAGCCCCACTCGAGCATCAAATACACTTTCCTAGTACTTTTGCAGACAGGTCAAACTTCTGAAACCAAATATTCTTCGCTCGAGCGCATAAACGGCCGCTCGAGCGGACAAGCAATTTCAAATACATTTTGTATTTTTGCTTCGAGGACGCTGCCCCCTGGACCCCCGCGAGCTAACCGAGCAACTCGATCCCCAACCGGCCTAGCTGAAATAGCAAAACATGAAGGAATGATCGAAACTGAGATCGCCACAACCTTCCCCCCTTAAAGAATTTCGTCCCCGAAATTTCAAATCAAACTACTCAAACAAAGGGGTTTCTAGCGATCAAAGCCACGTTATTTCATTTTCAAATCACAATACTAACTCTCAACCAAATTCCATCATTTCCACCATGGTTATCTCATTAACAAGAACCTCCCAAATATCCATAAACATGAAATTTCCTAAAAAGTAATGGCAACTCTTAACAACCTTATGCTTAAAACAACAACGCACATATCAACATGTGGTTAACAACTTTAAATACGTTTCCCTCAACACTAAGGAATATTACAAAGAAAAGCAATTTAAACATTTTCAAATAAATTCGGATATTTGGAGTGGACTTCCGCCTCCCGTTCCCACATCGCTTCTTCAACCCCATGGTGTCTCCACAACACCTTTACCAACAATATAGTTTTGCCCCATAGCACTTGCTCCTGGGTATCTAATATTTGAACCGATCATTCTTCGTAAGAGGCATCCTCATCTACCTCCAAGTCAGCCCAATCAAGCACATGAGAAGGGTCGGGTTCATACTTCCTAAGCATAGCTACATAAAATACATTGTGAACTCCCGAAAGTTGTGGCGATAAAGCTAACCGATATGCCACTTCCCCAATTCGCTCTAAGATCTCAAAAAGCCCAATGAACCTTAGAGATACCACTCTTACCAAATCTCATCAAACCCCACCTTGGTGAGATTTTTAGAAACACATGGTCACCAATTTCAAAAGATAAAGGTCGTCTCCTCTTATCGGCATAACTCTTTTGTCGGCTTTGGGTTGTAGCTAACCTCTTCCGAATGAGAACAACTTTCTCGGTTGTCTCTCTAACAATTTTCGAACCCAGTAACAATGCATCACCCACTTCAGCCCAACAAACCCATGATCTACAAGGTCGGCCATACAAGGCCTCAAATGGTGTCATCCCAATACTAGCTTGGTAACTATTGTTGTAAGCAAACTCAATCAATGGTAAGTGCCTTTCCCAAGGCCCCTTAAAATCAAGGACACAAGCTCTAAGCATGTCCTCCAAAATCTGAATGGTACGTTCCGACTGTCCATCAGTTTGAGGATGATAAGCGGTGCTAAGAGTTAACTTAGTTTCCAATGCTTCTTGAAGGCTTTGCCATAACCGGGCAGTAAAACGAGGATCCTTATCCGACACAACAGTCACAAGGACTCCATGAAGTCGAACTATCTCTCTAATGTACAACTCTGCTAAACGTTCAACTGAATCACTAGTGCACATCGGAATGAAATGGGTAGACTTAGTCAACCTATCAACAATCACCCAAACGGTGCCATTGCCTCGTTGTGTTCTAGGAAGCCCAACTACACAATCCATGTAGCACGCTTCCATTTCTACTCGGCTATCGGTAAGGGTTGTAACAAACCCGCTGGTCTTTGGTATTCGGCCTTCACTTGTTGACAAGTAAGGCACTTCGATACAAATTAAGCGACATCCCATTTCATACCCCTCCACCAAACTGACGACTAAGATCATGATACATTTTAGAGCCTCCCAGGTGTACCGCAAGGCGTGAGTGATGGAACTCCCGAAATACTTCCTCTCTACAAGATTCGGGTACAAACAAACGGTGTAGGTGACATACACTTAGATCCAAGTGAACGTTCAAACCTTTCTCTTCCTTTCCATTAGAAATCTTAACACGGATTGATTCCACATCACGGTCTCCTCGTTGTGCCTCTATGACCTTACTAACCAAGGTAGGTTAGGCATTCAAAGTAAACAAGGTAGCACTCTCTCCGGACTCATCCAAGTGTAAATCAAACTTGCCAATAACATCTAGCATATCCCATTCCCGAGAGGCCACACTTGCCAAACTACTCACAGATTTTTGACTCAAAGCATCGGCCACTACATTGGCTTTCCCCGGATGATAGTGTAACTCATATTCATAATCCTCCATAAATTCCATCCACCTCCGTTGTCGTAAATTCAAGTCTTTTTGAGAAAACAAATACTTTAGACTCTTATGATCGGAGAAAACCTCAAACATCTCACCATACAAGTAATGCCTCTAAATTTTCAAGGCAAAAATCACTGCTGCTAATTCTAAATCCTGGGTGGGTAATTCTTCTCGTGAGTTTTCAATTGTCGTGATCCGTAGGCCACAACTTTTCCCTCTTGCATCAAGACACAACCAAGTCCATCCCCGGACGCATCACAATAGACAGCGTAATTCAAACCCCTTTCCGGAATTATCAAAACCGGTACGGTAGTCAATCTAGTCTTAAGCTCTTGGAAGGACTTTTCACAAGCCTCACTCCACACAAATTTGATACCCTTTCTAGTCAACCTAGTCAAAGGTGCAGCTAGTCTAGAGAAGTCCCTTACAAAACGTCAATAATGCCTCGCTAATCCCAAGAAACTCTGAATTTCAAAAACATTCTTGAGTTGTTCCCAATCCTGTACGGCATCTATCTTTGAGGAGTCTACAGTCACTTTCTCTCTAGACACTACATGCCCCGAAAACTTCACCTCTGTTAACCAAAACTTGCATTTTTCAAATTTGGCATACAATTGGTGCTTACTAAGTAAACCCAGTACTACCTGCAAGTGAGTCTCATGTTCCTCTTCAGATGTTGAATAAATCAAGATGTCGTACACAAAGACGACCAAAAAACGGTCCAAGTATTCCCGAAAAATTCTGTTCATCAAATCCATAAAGGAAGCCGGTGCATTGGTCAATCCAAAAGGCATTACAAGAAATTCATAGTGGCCATAACGAGTATGAAAGGCTGTCTTCTAAATGTCCTCCTCCCGGACTCTCAACTGATGGTACCCCGATGTCAAATCTATTTTTGAGAAGCAACGAGACCCTCTAAGTTGGTTAAACAAATCATCTATTCTAGGTAGGGGATACTTGTTCTTAACAGTAACTCTATTCAACTTGCAGTAATCAATACACAACCGCAATGACCCATCCTTCTTCTTCGCAAAGAGAACCGGCGCTCCCCAAGGTGATGTACTAGGGTGAATGAAGCCCTTGTCTAAAAGTTCTTGGAGTTGAATCTTCAACTCATGCAATTTGGCGGGTGCAAATCTATACAGTGATATGGAAATCAGTGTCGTGCCAGGCACTAATTCAATGGAGAACTCGATCTCCCGGTGAGGTGGTAAACTAGTAAGATCTTCTGGAAAGACATTTGAGTATTCACAAACTACCCTTGGTTACTCAACACAAGCCCCGTCACTCTCACTATCCAAGAGAGTTGCAAGAAGGTCACTAAGTTTGCTCCTACTACGAGGGTCAACAACTGGCGACAAGGCTCTATCAACTCGGTTCCCCAGAAAATAGAAACGATCACCACCCAAAGTGCACACTGTAACTCTCTGACGGTAACAATCAATCACAGCTTGATAAGAACACAACCAGTCCATGCCTACAATGAAATCAAACTCGACATATCTAGCAACACAAAAGTAAACGGAAGTCAACGCCCGGCAACTGCTATTTCACAATCACGACAACCCCGGTCTAAATCAACTGTACCCCCAATAGGTGACTATACTCTGAGTGGAGGCACTCACTGTGCTACCTTTAACCCCAATGCAGAAGCAAATGCAGTAGATATAAATGAATGAGACGCACCTGTGTATATCAATACATTAGCCAAAGAATTACACACAACAAAAATACCTCTCACAACTGAGGATTCGCAATCGCTTCCGCACGCAGTAAAGATACACACGCCTGCCCCTAATTGACTTGCTCCCCTCTCGGAGCATAGGCCTATTATACTGACTGAGCCGAAGCAGCTCCCTGATTAACTCGCGAAGCTTGGACTGATTGAGCCTACTAGTGGCTCTAAGTCTGCCTCGACCCTGATGCGCTAGATGCGCCTCCCAACTATGGGCAAGTTCTCTTCATATGCCCCGGCTGACCACACTAATAACAATAAAACCCTCAACCTTTATTCTGAGACTGAGACTGACTTTGAGATCGGTTAGGTGGTGCTAACATTAGCTGCCCTCCTCCCTTCTGTGGGTATGAGAAGGATTTGCGACCCGGTTGGCCACACTTGAAACACGCGAAACTACTCGATGCACTTTTTCCCAGACCCGCACTAGGCAAAGGAAAAGTGGATCTAGACTGTTGTGGTTGGGATTGGGATGGATAGGTGTTCCTGCTCTTCTTGTTCTGCCTATAGTCTCCTTGAGACTCTTGGCCCCTAGACCTCGAACTCCGAAGCCTCTCCACTTCGGCTTGTATAAAAATTTCTACGTGTGTCGTTGTCTCCACGAGACGGTCATATTCCCAAATCATATTTCTGACAAGCTTGAACACAATTTTTGTTTTCAATTTCTTTTCAAATTCAATGCAACGACGCTCTTTCGTTGCCACCAGCTCTGTTGCAAATCTTAACAAACTAGAGAAGACCACCTCAAACTCGGCCACGGGCATGTCGAGTTGTTTGAGGTCTTTAAACTCTTGTCTCAATCTCTTCCTAGCAGTGAGAGGTATGTACTTATCTTGGAAAGCAACCATAAAGGCTTCCCATGTCCGCTCCACTCTACCCTTGGCATATTTCCTCCATTGACCTGCGTCTCCCTTAAGGTAGTAACTCGCTAGAGTCACTCTTAGTTCACTATTTTTGATGTGAAGCATCTCAAATGTCTTCACAGTTTGTTCGAGCCACTCATCTGCTTTCTTGGGCTCGGGGCCACCATGGAACTCATCTGGTTTGGCCCGCAAGAACTCTCTAGTAAGGAAATTCGCCATTAACTCCGCGGTGTTCTCTCGGGCTTGATTCTCCTCCCTCAACAAGTTCATAGACTCTCTTAAAGCCCATGCCATTTCTCGAGCTAAGGCCCCCATTGTGGTTTGACCCGCTTGTCCCACCTGCTCGGCTACATTAGCTTGGCCTACTTGCTTGGCCATATTAGCTTGGTCGAACCCTTCTTCTTGCACCGGAACCCTATGGACCGGTACCTCATGCACACCTCGGCGAGCCCTACCACACCTCCTGCCTCTACCACCACGAACTTGACCCCTTCCTGACATCCTAATAAAGAACACAAGAGAAATAATTTAGCACATTAACTCATATGTGCTCGTAACTTGACTCACACGTTCGACTACAACAATTCAATATATTTCTGCACCATATACACAATTTAATTTCACTCCACATAAGCACTTAGTCATGTAAACATATACAGACTATTCTTTTCCGATGAAATCCGTCCCACGAAAATCCAAGAATTCTTAGTAGAATGAGTATTGATCAAGTACCCTTCTAATGAGACCTCAAGGAATTTAACAGGCGCAAACAACATCCCAAAAGTCCAATCCCATACCCATTTAGTCACATAAGCATGTTATCACATAGTCACACAACGCATAACACCTCCTAAACATGCTAAATGAACCCATTATGGTTAAACAACCACTTTCCATGAGTTCCAAGTATTCAAACTCGATAGCTCTGATACCAAGTTGTAACGCCCCAAATTTCTAGCCCCAAATGATAATACAACAATCATGGCTCTTTTAAGGAAAACCAAATATAAATCTCCAAACTTACATTACATGATACGATAGTTCTTCATACAACAATACATTAATCCAACAACAAGTAAATAAACAAATAGATACCCCCAAGGGTTTACAAGTTTTCAAGGCTTAAGCCTGCTTACATAAAACAGTTATTCGAACCCACACACATACAGCCCTTGGCTTACACACTGAGTTACAGCAAAATGAGAATCTTGTACTCTTAACACACATTTCCTCGCTTTTAGTTAGGTGGCATCACCACATCTTTTTCTGCACAAAAATCCCGTAGGGTCAGTATAAAGCCCAGTAAGAAATCCTTAACAAAGTATATACATCTTATACAAGTCTCTGTAAACGCGCCCTCGAGGGCCTCATGGTACAGTTCAGACTCAAATTGTCACGGTTCTAAATCTGATCTCACAATGTGCAATGTGAGATTGATAAATCACCAAAGAGTCCAAATCCGGCAAATCGTTTTGGAAAACTGGTTTTTAAGAAAGAAGTGCCAAACATAGACTGCTTTGCAAGATACAGAGTCGCCACCTAAATATTTTATTTTTGGGAAAATTTAGGAAACCCTGACTCGTTGCCTAAGGTCACATGTTCGTCATCACCAAAGTTGCCTCGGCTCAAGAACTTGGGTACGATTGGGGAAGGTCATCTATAAGCACCCCCGCTAGCTCGATCAAAGATCGGCCTGTACTAAACATGATATCTTATTTTTGAAAACACATGTGTTCTTATTCCGATTAATTAGCTAATTTTACTATGTGATGCGTACAACACACAAGTATAGACTGGATCGCCTAATTTGGAACAAAACATTGCATATCCATTTGTTTGAAAAATGGTTTGAAGTTTACTGCTCGTAAGTAGGCTAAAATGTAGATTTTGATGAATTATTCCAATTCAAGTAATCCAACCTTCAACCACAGGCATTCAGGCAGTTATATCAATTAAGCAAATAGCCTCATGGCAAGCATTTTATCATGGCAACACTCACACACATGCAGTATGCTAAAGCGTAAACAATCACAGTGTACTTCGAGCCAAAACAGAAACTAGTTAGTAATCAATGCATGATCCTAGTTCATGTTAAGATGGCTAATGCAACACATGCAAAATGCAACTAGAAATAGGCTCGGCTATCCTAAAATGGCATGTGAGATGCTATAATTGGTACATGTATTCAAATTGGAATTGAAATACAATGCGGTTAGTATGATGCGCCGAGCCTGATGCATGCAATATAGATGAATGATGCAAACATACATAGCATAAGGATGCTAACTGAAACATGACCTAAAACTAACCACCGAAAGCAGTAAGTAAAAGGGAGAAAAAAATGGGAGTTGGAAGACATGCATCGCACACACGCACGCTTATTACAACAATTCGCCCTCTCGACGGAGAGTCCGAATAAATAATATAAACCAACTAACTAACTAACTAACAACCTAATTAATTATTACATAATCAAATGAATAACTAGCTACAACTAATTATTACAAAACTTAATTAATTAACAAATTAACTAATTAAATAACAAAACCAAAATGCTAACTAACAAGTAAGCAATTAAACAATGCTGCCTCGGCAAGTTGAAAAAGATGAACATGCATGCTCGGTTCCCGTCTCAAGAAGCTCTCCGGTTACTCTTTAGAGGCTCTGTCAGCAGGGTGTTCTTAAGACCTTGCTGCTGGAACTTACCAAAAACATGCTGGGGAGTGCATTAGTGGCCTGCCGGCAATGGGAAGCCACTGCCGACCACCTGCCGGCCAAAGATGGTACACTGCCGGCCAAGAATAAAGGACTGCCGGCCATTTGTAGGGCACTGCCGACCACTGATGTGCTGTGACACCGAGCTGCAACAGAGCACAAAATAGAGAAAAGAGAGGGTCTCCCAAGAATATGTATGCACTATGCCACTCCATATCACCTCAAAACATCAAGGGAGAGGCATAATTGGATCCAAGACCATCAATCACGCATCTCGATGCATGATGGCCAAAGATCCAATTTGTGCAAATCAATAATAAATGAATGCACAAATAAACACCTAAATGCCTAGAACTCTATCATGGATAATCAAGAGCGTCGACGACCGAGAATTGAGACACGTTTCATCACTTGAAGTATGAAACGCCCCTCGTTTCTCGTGCTCGGATTAACACTTAATCCAAACAACAATGCAATGCAAGGATGGCATACACAATGCTAACTCGAACATGCAATCATGCAATATGACTTAAGCATGCAAAATGCAGTGTAATAAACATGCAACAACATGTAATGGAACTAGCATGCGACAACATGCAAAGATGGAGCGAGCATACAACAATATGCAAGACAAGCATGTAACAACATGCAAGGGTGGACTTAAACCAAAATGGGCAGACCTCAACTATGCCTAAATCAGTGGCCATAATGCGTCAAAACTAAGTCATAAAAGCATATATAAGCATGCACAATGCAATGGCTTAACGACTAGACCTCATAACACAAACCTCAATCATGATAAAGAAGCGATAAACATGGAAGTGTGACAACACTAAAGGCTCTGAAATCAAGTGTGAAATGATACCAAATTATTCAAACAACACAAGTAAAGCATGCGAAGGTCCTTAAAGCATGGAGCTATCAAAGAGGATTACAAATGAGGCATGCAATACATGGCACAAATACATGAACTAAGCATGGACAGAGCTTAAATAGGTCAAAATGAGTACCTAAACATGCTGAGATGAGGGCCCAAAGACCTAGGCATGCAAGCATACAAGCTAAGCCATAAACTAGGTAATAATACACAACACTCAAAGGTACTAAAAGCATGATTGAAGTGGGAATATGGCGATGCTGTAGGCTCTGAAATGAAGTATTAAGTGATGTCAAATCATCTAAATAGCTCAAAGATAGCATGCATGAGTCAACAAAACACAAAGCCTGCAAGGCCAATTACACTATAGCTACACAAAGCATGAAAGATATGGCAAGGGCAACTCAAAACAATCCTAGTACATATTAATATGAGACTAAAACATGCATTGAAGAAAGCCAAAACAAGCTAGCATGGTGAGCATGAGGCATGATGCATACAAGGCAAATAAGGTGGATTACACTACACATATTAAGACCAAGCATGGGATGACTCAACTAACAAAAATCAGAGTTAATGCATGGCATAATAACCCCAAAAACCCACTGAGATGGCATCCCAAAGACCTAAGCATGGAGACATACACAATGATCCATTCATGAGGCATGAAACACAAACTCTCTAAGACATTGAAAGCATGTCAAATGCAGGTGTATGACCACATTTCATGGACTGAAATAACATTTGAAATGATGACCAAGCATGGAAACATCACATGCATGGCATGGTAGGGGCCTCAAAACCCAAGGCTAGCCAAAGCATTTACAATATAGCTATACAAAACATGAGTGATATGACCATGGCAACCCAAAATAGTCCTAGAACAGCCGAAAATAAGAATAAAATCATGCTAGAGCAAAGCCAAAACATGCTAGAATGATGAGTCAAAACATCATGCACATAAAGCTAGTAAGCAAGATTTGTTCTACAAGTATATGGAACATGCAAAAGATGACCAAACCCACTTTAGACAAAGTTATGTCATGGAAAACATCACCAAAAACATGCTTAAATGGACTCAACATAAGCTAGGCAAACATGCTACTTTGATGAGCCACAAATGGGATTACACTATACATACAAGAAACATGCAAAATATGACCAAACCAGCCATGGATAGATTCAAGGCAGGTCCTAAAAGTCACAAAAAAGGGCTTGAACCAAGCCTCAAAAGTAAAGGGATACATACTCCTTTGATAGGCCAATAATACAAGCAAACAAAAACAAGAAGAGATGGGGCCACCCCCTCTGATTTTGGACCTCAAAACCACATTCCTACCACTGAAAATCCACTGGATTTCAATGGCTAAAAGGCCAAACAAATCCTAGTTCAAAGGCCTTAAGGCATGGCCCAAAACAAGGCCAAACAAAGCATACAAGAGGGTTGTACACCCCTAACACCAAAAAGACCTCAAACAAACTTCAAAAGCACTTAAATACATAACTTTTTTTAGTTGAAATCAAGGCCTAAAACAATATGTAAGCATGGCCAAAATGAGGTACAAATAAATGCTAAAACGGGGAAGAAACTCACCCTTGAAGACCAACTTTGAAACTTGCAATCTCAGGGGCCAAAAACGAAGTTTCAGAGCTCAAGTAACCCCCTCAAGAAACTCAGCTCAAAGATGGGGGTGTATCTCTATGTGTTGTAGTGCAAAAGTGGAAGAAAAATGGACTTTAGAGCACTATTCAATGCAATATAAAGAGAAAGTGTGAGAAATATATATATATAGAGAGAGAGAGAGAGAGAGATCTTTCTTCTCTAAAATGGTTGAACCTCTGCTAAGGAAGAGGGCCTCTCCTTATATAGAAGAAAAACAAGAAAAAGCTTGTTAAACAAGCTTGGCAAGAGCTTCATCCCTCCATACACATGTATGGAAGGGAGAGGAGTGAAAACCAGCTGGCTCAAAAGATTTGGCGTGAAACCTGCTGAGACAGGGGGTCTGCCGGCCATCAGTGGTGGCCGACAGTGGCTCATTGATGGCCGGCAGGCATCATCAATGGCCAGCAGTGGCAAAGGCATGGCCGGCAGGGCCAAAAAGGGGCCACTAGTGCCTTTCACAAAGCATGCAGAAAGGGCCAATACAAGGTCCAAAAAATGGGACAGGAAGGATACAGGGTTTGGAAAGCTCAAACCTGTGACGTTCCGCCACGGTAGTCAAGTACTCAGCAAGCAATCGAACTAGTTGTTGGGTGTACCTGCAAGCACAACCAAGTCTTGAGGACGGTCAAAAATGGGGTGTCTATAGCTGCCCCTCTTTGACAGAACTTGAAAGTCACAAAGTGATGGAAGTGAATGTCAAAGCCTAGAGACGACCCATTTTTGACAAGGCTGGAGACTCAGGCAAACATTCGATATAACAATGCAGAGATGTGCCCGTAGGCTGGGGCAAAATGCAAATGACATGCAAGATGCAAGAGCATAACTTATGATTATGCAAAGAGAGCTATAACGAAGCAATTATATACAATAAATGCAACAGTTTTAAGCAAGTGAATAACAGTCCTACATATTCCAACAGAAAGGATGTAAGAAAATTATGCAATTCTCACCACGTCTCACGTGGAGTGAATATAATACCGTCCGATTCGTCTGGTCGCGTCAGCTTCAAATGAACTATACATACAATATGGTGCCTGTAAAAGAAAGAGACTCAACAGGTACAGTATCGTTAGAAACATACATAGCAATGCAAGTGAAAAGTGCATGATAACGCAAGTGAAGGGGTGCAAGACAATGCAATCCTGAGGCGCGAGACAACGCGGGTGGAACGTGCGTAATAGCACAAAGAAAATATGCGAAACAGCGCAAGTAGAAACATGTCCGTAATAGTGCAAATAAGACATACGTAACAGCGCAAGTAAAACACGTAAGGCATGCGTAACAGCGCAAGTAAAACAAATAAAACATGTGTGACAGCGCAAGTTAAAACATGCGTAATAGCGCAAGTTAAAGATATGCGCAACAGCACAAGTAAAACAAGTAAAGCATGCGTGACAACGTAAGTTAAAGAAGTAGACATGCGTAACAGCGCAAGTAAGACATACGTAACAACGCAGGGAAAACAAGTAAAACATGCGTAACAGCGCAAGTTAAAGAAGTAGACATGAGTAACAGCGCAAGTAAAACAAGTAAAACATGCGTAACAATACAAGTAGAAGAAATAAAACATGCGTGACAGCGCAAGTTAAAGAAGTAGACATGCGTAACAGCGCAAGTAAAACATGCGTAACAGCGCAAGTAGAAGAAATAAAACATGCGTGACAGAGCAAGTTAAAGAAGTAGACATGCGTAACAGCGCAAGATAGATGTGAATAGCAATATAAGTAACATGCGTGACAACGCAAGACAGATGAAGTGCGTAACAACACAAGTAATGAGAAATGCAAAACAACGCAACTTAGTGGGGTGCGAAAAAACGCACTTAACGAGCATAACAGCGCAAGTTAGAGGGGGGGTGCAAAACAACGCACTTAACAAGCGTAACAGCGCAAGTTAAAAGGGGGTGCGAAATAACGCACTTAACAAGCGTAACAGCGCAAGTTAAAAAGGGGTGCGAAACAACGCACTTAACAAGCGTAACAGCGTAAGTTAAAGGGGGTGCGAAACAATGCACTTAACAAGCGTAACAGCGCAAGTTAAAGGGGGGTGCAAAACAATGCACATAACGAGCGTAACAGCGCAAGTTAAAGGGGGGTGCGAAATAACGCACTTAACAAGTGTAACAACGCAAGTTAAAAGGGGGTGCGAAACAACGCACTTAACAAGCGTAACAACGCAAGTTAAAGGGGGGTGCGAAACAACACACTTAACAAGCGTAACAGCACAAGTTAAAGGGGGGTGCGAAACAACGCACTTAACATGCAAAACAATACGAGTAAAACATGCAAGAAAACGCAGGTTAAAGATGCAAAACAATGCGAGATAGATAGAATGCAAAATAATGCATGATATAGATATTCAAGACAATGCATGATAGAGATATGCAAAACAATGCATAATAAAGATATGCAAGACAATGCATGATTAGATGATATGCAAAATAACGCAAATATACAAAATGGATATTTAATACAACAAGTATATGCTAGGTGGCAACAAAAACATGCTTGATAAAGACATTTTGAAGGCAACTCCCGGTTTACCTCCCGGAAGATTTGCGATACATTCAAAAGGATACATTTCGTGCGCTTTGATGGGCGATGACCACTGTACATTGAGAACAATGATTCCCAGGTTTCCACGGAGGCGTTTTGAATCGAGTTTTGAACACTTCTCGGAATTGTTGAAATCCAGGGACACATACCAAAACAAAATAGGCAGAGAAAGCTGGTGGAGGCCTGTCAACCATCAGGGAAAACCATCGGCCCCCTGCCAGCCACCAGAGACCACCGCCGGCCATCAACAATGAGCTGCTGGCCATTGATGTGCCCCTGCCGGCCATCGATGGTAGATTCAGGCAAAAGGGTCTTTTCGGCCATGGGTCTTTAAATAGACCCAAAACTAACCCATTTCCTCACAAACCCTTGCATAGAAATCATTTCCCTTGCACTCTAGGTGTGCCTTCTCTGTAGATTCACGCGTTCTACGCGTTTCCCAACACCCTAAACAACCTTGAATCGTTAAAATTCCTTTGCTCTCTTCGATTTGAACCAATCAGAAATTGAATCTGAGGCCTCTTTAATCATTTCCTGCGTTCAAGGATCATTTCCCCCGAACTTCTCTCGAGGTTAGTTCACTTTCCCTGGGTTTTTAACTTTACTTGAATTTTCTCTTCCTTAGGGTTTGATTTGTTCAAAATTTCACCATTTGCTCATTTTTGCTCATTTTTGCATCTATCTCAGACGACTGACGATGTCCCACATGATGAGGGCTTCCCCGTACTCTCTCTAGTAGAGTTAGCGGCAGACTTTGCGGTTGAGCCAGAGGTCGAGCATCAACCTTTACCATTGAGCACACGTCCCTTGGACCCCGCGAGGTATCACCTGGAGACTCACATTATTCCGGTGGCAGGAGGCATCCATACTTTTACCGATTTTGATAAGGGCGCACCAGACGACCTCTTACTGAGATAGCCGATGTCTCACTTGTCGGCCATTGCTGTGGAGGTACCAACTCTGCTTTTCTGCAGTATTACTTTCAACTATTTGCATTTCTTGCACTGTTTCAATCTGATCGCATCACATGCTTTGATCTAACTATATTTCATACATTATTGCTCTGCATTTAACTGTACTTCGCGCATCACTGCCCTGTATTTACTATACACGACTGCACCTCATGCGTCACTGCTCTGAATTTGACTGCATCTTCGACACATCACTGCTCTGCATGCAACTGTATTTTCAATACATCGCTAATCTGATCTGAACTGCATTTTCAATACATCGCTGATCTGTCTTGAACTGTATTTTCAATACACTGCTGATCTGTCTGAACTATATTCTCAATACATTACTGATTTGATTTGAACTGTATTTACTGTTGCAGGATGGATCCCGCTCCTTCAGGGGTTATGGCGCTACGACCGCTCGGGATTGGTACGATGTGCTTCCCTCGAGGGTCCGCCAAATCATCGACGGGACCGGCTTTGGCGTATTTTACTGCAGCTTGACACGGGTTACAGCGAGTCACCCTCTTCTAGGGGCTCTTGTGGAGAGGTGGTGGGACACCACCAACTCTTTCCACTTCTCCACTACGGGAGAGATGACGATGACTCCTCTCGACTTCGCCATGATCACCGGCTTGAGCGTAGGAGGTGATCCAATTTCCCTTGATCCCGACATAGGGGAGTGGGTGGCCGCATGGGATGCGCTACTTGGAGCACGTCCACCCATTCTTCGAGCGGGTATGGTTAGATACACTTGGTTTGAGGAGCACTACAGAGGGGAGGACCCTGAGACCAGTGAGGAGGTAGAGCAGTACGCCAGGGGCTTCCTCCTTTTCCTTTTCGGTACCACCTTGTTTTCGAACAGGTGGAATACCGTGGGTTTGTACTTCTTGGGTGCTCTGGTGGTACTCCAGCGGGTCCGTTTCTACGACTGGGGCGTGGCCGACCTCACCACTCTTTATGGATACATGAGCTCCACCTCTCGGATGTGTGGGAGGTTGATCGGCGGCTACTAGCGAGCTTGGGAGGTACACAACCTAGTTTCCCCTTTTCATTACTTCGCTTAGCATTTGTACGTTTGCTTTGTTCAACACTTGTACTCTCTGTATTTGCTCTTGCACTGGCTGCTTTCTGCTTTGCATTTTCTATACACCATGCCCATACACTGTACTGACCACATCTTTCTTACAGCTGTGGGTGTACGCATACTTCCTAATGCTTGCTCCAGAGCCTGTGGAGGAGACCCCGGCGACCATCTCATTTTCTGATGTATACGACGGTCCGCTCCGTCGTAGGACCAAAGAGAGCTTCATGTTCTTTCGGCAGTATTTCGACACGGTCATAGCACGCGAGGTAATTCTACAATGAGATTATTTCAATTAACCTGATGCACCCACTTTGGTTATTTGACAACTGATTACCTTGTTCGTTCTCTTTTCCCAGATTACATGGCGACCATGGGATACGATTCCTTCAGGGCTCCAAGACCAGTACCACACTGCCCAGACTATGTCTCATTACCATATCCTCTTCGAGGGGCCGATCTGCCGCTCCTGGTTTCTGAGTGAGCGCTTCGTGCATCAGACCTTGGGATTGCCTGCTCTATTTGTACCGATGGCACCTCCACCATTGATGAGGGAGACACACATGTAGTCTGCCGACCAGGTGATTCAGTTCATGGTAGGGCTGGAGACAGATTTTCTTCCATGCCGAGGGTGACTACGCAGCCTTTATTCGAACACATCTGATGCCACCTTTGACTGGTACCCGATGAGGAGAGGGAGCGAGGGCTCCAGCTGCGAGAGGGAGAGGCGGAGCGACCAGGTCTCGTAGGAGGAGAGGTCCTGAGGGGAGACAGGGGACTGCATGGCCCGTGTTGCCTGCTACTATGACATGCCGAGGGCGGGCTGGAGAGACTTATCAGATTCCTTTCGCTCCTCCTCCAGCTGGTCACGAGCTTGTCGGAGTTTACGGCTTGACCCCGATATGAGCTATACTTTTTCTTCTGTATAGTCATTCGATTTCATTTGATATCCCGCAAAATACTAATGACTTCAACATTTTTGCAGGCTCCCATTGAGTACAATTGTCAATCTCTGGAGATGACGGCTTCGGTGATAGGGATACTGCAGACGAGCATGGATCTGCTCAGTATTTACAGTATTCCGATGAGTTCTTTCAAACTACAGTTCATGCCACACAGTCTTTTCTTAACACGCCATTATTTGCACAGTTGCACACTACACTGATCTGATACATTACTCCCATACACCGCTCACGGTACACATTCACTGCAAATCATTCATTGCTCACAGCACATTATTCTTGGCATCTGATACATCTTGATTACTAATGCATTTTGGCAGATTGCCCTTTTTGAGATTCCTTTCTTGGCCTTGAGCCCATCGGTGCCTCGGCGAAGTAGGCGAGTCCTTGGCACCTCCCGGCGGCGAGAGGCGGGACAAGGGACTAGTTCACGGGGGCCTGCCCCAAATGATGATGAGTCTAATGAAGAGGTAGTGAGTCCGCGGTCAGAGTCGTCTCAGGATGGAGATGGAGCTGGGGATGGCTCGAGTTCAGAGTCAGGTGCTGACGGTGGCGATGTTCCAGAGTCCTCTCGGTCGAGGAAGAGGACGAGGAGGACTTCTCAGTCTTGAGACGACTGGCGCCGATCCAGACATTTTGCTGATTCAGACGTTGTTCTTCTTTTTGCTTTATTTTTGTTTTTACTAGTAGTTTTGCACATTGTACTGCGTCAGGCAGATTTACTTTTTTTTTTAAAAAAAAAAAACTATGCTCTTTTGTAAAAAGAATCTATGATGGAATGAAAGCAGCTTTTTGTTGAAAAAGTGTTACATTTGTACATTTTATGCATCGCGCCGCATTGCATCATTTAACACAACAATGTAAATGAGTTTGAACTTTTGTTTTGAAAACTAAACACTCGAATTGCACTAATCAGGTAGTGAACCGACTAACAACAAAACAACTCGATAATCAAAACAAAGTCTTAACAAGTTTACAACTTGATAAGCAAATTACAACAACTCGATAAATGAGAGGAGATGATTACAACTCGATACAAAATCGAATACTAATACATCTTAAACGAGACGCAACAAAGTCTGACAGGACAAAAAACAAGACCTTAAAAGACACGAGTAACAGGAATTCTCTGTAGCAAACAACTGGGTCTTTACCAAGAAGGCCAATGAGCATGAGGGAGGGGCTGCTGGCCACATAAGAAGGCCTGCCAGCCATCAGTGTGCCACTACCGGCCATTGATGAGCCATTGCCGGCCATCGATGGCAGACTCTCCGAAATGTCGACATCTGTCCTCCGCTCACTGCCTTATCTTCTATACGAGTTCTAGCTTCGGGATTCTCTTCATTTCAGCTCAATTTTGCACCAAATGGAAGCACTTCTTGTCCAAAACCTCACAAATTGGATTGCCAACTTAGATGGCTCGGAAAAGCTGAGTTTCCGGGGCTTCGACATAAATGCACTATTCACGTTGGGTCACACCCCACTGCGTTTCCCGTTCCTTCATGCCGCGACAAGATTTTGGAATCCGGTGACGTACGTCTTTAGCTTTGGCGGGCAAGATATGTGTCCTACTTTCAAAGACTTCCAAGCTCTAATGGAATCCGAGCGCGACGAAGAAATCTTGCCACAATTCTGCTTTGGCCACGCCCAAGCCTTAGGACGGATATGCAGCCTTACTTTGCATGACACTCGGTCATTGATTCACGGCAAAGAGCTGGACATTCCAAGCTTGATTTGTCGATTTTCTGATGCCGGTGACCGCGGCGACCATATTTGTAGGGTTATCGGCAGCATGCGCTTTGCTTGTGTATGCTGTCTCATTTCTTGCTGGCCCCAGGCTCTGGAGGGTTTAGCACTCGTTTGATTGAGGTCGTCGAGGGCTTAAGGGAAGGCAAGAACTGCATTACCATGACTTTAGTTGAGACATTGATGGGCTTGGACGCTTTTTATCGCCAGGAGACGGCTAGATTGGCGGGGAGCCCACTACTATTGCAGGTAATGTTTCCCATCTCATCTTGCATATGTTTCTCACATTGCTCGGCCCTCAAACTTGGTTTTTCTCTCAAAACCCTTTTCTTACTTTTCTCTCAACGTATACCTCTCTATTCTTTAATCTCTCATTTTTCATCCCTCCTCAGGTGTGGTTGATGGATAAATTGAAGGTTGTGGACTCATGTCCAGCATACTCAGCTCGCAGCTATTTCTTCTGGCGACGTCTAGTCGATGCTCCTGATGAGGGATGGTGGTGCAGCTGGATATGTAGCTTGTCTGCTACAGACATTGCTTGGCGCTGTCCTTCGCTTAATCTATCGGCAATGAGTTACAGTATGACCCGTCAGCCCGAGATTCAATTGATTGGCTTGACACATTGTGTGTTGTATTTTCCGTTCCGATTCCAGCGCCAGTTCGGCCATGATCAGACTCGTCCGGAAGATGGGATAGAAAACCCTACTGTATTTCTGGTCCGAGGTGCACAGCTGGCTAGGCATGCCACAGCCTGGAGGACGAGAGAGCTTCTGGCCCCCGCTCCGATTTTCAATTGCATTCTTTCTGATGAGTGCACAGTTTGGCTTGCTGAGGAGGCACAGATTGGGCCTACTTTAGCATCAGAGGCTTCCACCAACTCTAGGAGGGGACGCAGGAACACCTGACTATGCCCCGGATTTATTTTGCTTTATCAATACTTTCAAGTTTTCTTTATGAATGTAATAAAAAAGCAACTTCAATTTGTATTCAAAAGTAGAACTCTGTATTGAAATCAATGAAATTGAAGTTTGTGGACTGAAAATTTTCTATTTGGTCCAAAAATGGTCTAAGTTGTAAAAAGATTAATTTGAGCAAAATCAACTTTTATTAAAAAATTTCAAAACCATTTTCGATATGGATCAAAACTGGACATACCCGAGATCCATCGCTGAGATGTACAACCTCGGATCCTAGCAACTGGAAAGTTGCTCCTAGTCTGAATAGCACTGCACTGGAGATCATAACCGAGCTCTTAAATGCTGAATAGACAAAGATGACCAAACATGATCACATGGACAAAGTTGATCGGGGAAGTGTTTATGGCTCGACTTCAAGATGAAGTTGCCTACATATCCCAAAGATGGGAATCAAGCCTTACGTAGTTTGGCTTGGGTTCACTCGAGTATTAACTCTCTCCTTTTGCGCTCTAACTTTTGCCAAGGCCACCCTTTGTGGGTTTTCAACCTTGCGAGCTCAGTTTTTGTAATTTCAAATTTTTCATCCTCTAACTTTTGCCTAGGTCGCCCTTTCAGGTTTTCGGCCCAGCGAGCCACTCAGGGGTAATATTTCTTCAACTTGTCCAAGTTGATCGGTTGGGAGAACTCTAGGCCATCTAGGTCCATCAGAACGACAACTCCACCTGACCAAATAGACTTGATGATGTAAGGGCCAGTCCAATTGGGTCTGAACTTGCCCCTAGGGTCGTGAATGGGAGCTCGGTTGTCTTTGAGCACTAAATCCCCTTCCTTCAAATTCCTGGACTTAACCCTCTTGTTGAAAGCCCTGGCGATTCTTCGTTGATAACCCTGAACATGGTGCAGTGCTTTCAGCATTCTCTTATCAAACAGCATGAGTTCTTCGAATCTGCTCTGCTGCCAATCTGCCTCAGCTATCTGACACTCAGCCAATACTGGCAATGATGGAACCTCAACTTCAATAGGCAGAACGGCTTCCATCCCATAGACCAATAAATACGAAGTCGCCTCGGTAGAAATTCTAATTGAAGTCCGGTAGCCCCACAGAGCAAATGGCAGCTTATCTAGCCAATCTCGGTAGGTTTCCACCATCTTCTGCAGAATATGCTTGATGTTCTTGTTGGCAACCTCAATTGCTCCGTTGGTCTGTGGCCGGTATGTAGATGACTTGTGAAAAGCCACGTTGTACTTGTCCAACAAGTCAATCACTTCCTTCTTGAAGTGGGAACTATTATCTGAAATGATCTCATTCGGGACCCCGTAGCGACAGATGATGTTGTTCCTGATGAACTTGGCAACATGTGATGCCTTCAACACCGCATAAGATTGGGCTTCGACCCACTTCGTGAAATAGTATATCGCGACCAGAATGAATTCATGCCCATTGGACTTTTTCGGAGTAACAGTTCCAATCACATCTATCCTCCAGACTGAAAATGGCCATGGTAAAGTCATGTTGTACAGTTTTGATGGCGGAATGTTCATGCGGTTTGCATAGATCTGACATTTGTGGCATAGCTGGACAAAACCAATACAATCGTCCTCCATAGTGGACCAGTAGTAACCTTGTCTAAGGATCTTTCGAGCTAGCATCACCCGATTTATGTGCGCTCCACACTCTCCTCCATGGATGGCCTCTATCAGGCGCTTCGATTCTTCAGCATCAACACACAGCTTATGCATTCCCAAATGACCTCTCTTGTACAGTTTACCCCTGCAGATGATGAACTGAGCAGCCATTCTTCGTATTGCCCTCTTATCTTTGGCGTTTGCCCCTGGTGGATACGTCTCTTTTTCCAAGAAGTTCCAGACATCGTAATAGAAGGGGTTCTTGTCTTGAACCTCATCTATGGTGGCAATCAGCTCGTAGGCCGGTACAAATTTCTGGTTAATGATGATCGGACGCATCCGGACTCCAAAAGGGACGTCTATCATGGAAGATAGAGTTGCTAGTGAATCTGTGAACTCGTTGTTCTCTCTTAACAGATGAGCGAAGTTCAGCTTCTCAAACCGTGGAATCAACAAGTCCAAGGTCTGGTGGTAGATCCTCATCTTTTCTTCTTTGACTTTCCAATCCCCTTTAACCTGAGATACAACAAGGTTTGAATTCCCGATGACATCCAACCATTTTGCCCCTAGTTCTAGGGCAGCTTCTAAACTAGCAATGCATGCTTCATATTCTGCTTCATTGTTCGATACTTTGAAATGGAGTTTGAATGCTAGAGGGATGCAAGAATTGTCGGGTGCTATCAGCAACACTCCTATCCCATACCTATATTGGTTTGACGCTCCGTCAAAGTACATCGTCCAAGTTTCGTCTTCGACATGCAAAATGGCCTCGTCTGGGAATAGGTACTCAACTGCTCCATCCCCTTCAACTGGGTGATCGGCAAGGAACTCCGCTATCGCTCTCCCCTTTACTGACTTGCGCGTCACATACTTCAGATCGAATTCGGAAAGCAGAAGCAACCAATGAGCCAGGCTACCCGTAAGTGTCGATTTCTCGAAGAGATATTTGATGGGATCTAATCTTGAAACCAACATCACGGAGTGAGCTAACAGGTAGTGCCGCAGCTTCCTGGTAGCCCATACCAAGACCAAACAAGCCTTCTTCAACAGAGTGTAGCAGGTCTCGTAATCCAGCATTTTCTTGCTCAGATAGTAGATGGCTCTCTCCACTTTGTCCTCAGACTCTTCTGTAAGCATGCAGCCCATTGTAGTTTCAATCACTGAAAGATACAAGATCAACGGTTTCCCCGGCTTAGGTGGTGACAACACAGGTGGGTTCTGTAAATATTGCTTAATCTGTTCAAAAGTAGCTTGGCATCGGCCGTTCCATTGGAACTTCATTCCTTTCTTCAGGAGACCAAAGAGTAGTTCACAAACCAAGGTTAATTTTGAGATAAAACGTTTTATGAATTGCACTTTACCTAGAAATCCTCGCACCTCCTTTTCAATCCTTGGTGGTGGTATTTCTAAGATAGCCTTGATTTTGGAAGGGTCAACTTCGATGCCCCTTTGTGTGATCAAGAACCCCAACATTTTTCCTGCCGTAACACCAAACGTACATTTCTGAGGATTCAGCCGCAACCGGAATTCTCTAATCCTTTGGAAGAACTTTTGCAAGGTGGTGTAGTGGCCCTTTCTTTCTTTAGACTTGACAATCATGTCGTCCACATACACCTCAACCTCTTTGTGGATCATGTCATGCAATATCGTGGTTGCAGCACGTTGATATGTAGCTCCAACATTCTTCAGCCCAAATGGCATTACCCTATAACAATACGTCCCCCACAAGGTAGTAAAAGTAGTCTTCTCCAGGTCTTTGGGTGCCATTACAATCTGGTTGTAGCCTGAGAAGCCATCCATGAACGAAAGCAATGCATGCCCCGCAGTAAAATCCACTAACTCATCGATATGCGGCAGAGAAAAGTCGTCCTTCAGACTGGCTTTATTCAAATCCCTGAAATCCACACATACTCAAATCCGGCCATCCTTCTTCGGCACCGGAACCATATTGGCCAACCAAGTTGGGTATTCGGATACCAGCAGGAACCCTACGTCAATTTGCTTGGTGACCTCTTCTTTAATCTTGATAGCCCAGTCTGGTTGACAGGTTGGGCCTCTGGGTCAAGAGGGATCCGGTGCTGTACAATCTCATGATCGATTCCAGGTATGTCTTCGTAGGACCACGCTAAAACATCTTTGAAATCTTTTAATAAAGCGACTAAGCGCTCGCGCTCCTCCGAAGACAACGTGGACCCGATCTGGACCAGTCGCAGGTCCTTTTCAATACCAACGTTAATTTGGATGATTTCATCAACCAGCAGTTTTACAAACCTCCCCTGCTCTTGTTCTAGCAAATATTTCAAAACTGAAGGAATTTCTTCCTCGTCATTTTCATCGAAATTTTGAAAATCTTGATTAATACAATAAATCAAAGGCACAGAAAAGTAATCGAAGGCTACAGCTACACAATTCTCATTAATCACTTCATCCAGTCCATCTGATTCTTCTGTTACAACAGACTCAAAAGACAAAGAAAAAGACGACCTGGACAGGACTATGGCATCCGGGTTGTCATCCCCAGGAATACTGGACTCGGACTTAGATGAGCCGGAACCTGATTCTGACCCTACGGACTCGGTAGAATCAGATTCTGGCTCACTACCTAACCCGGTGCTGCTCGATAAGAATCCCTCCTCGTACTGCCAGACGAGAGAGGGTGCGATGGATGCATCTAAAATGTTAGAAGGTGGGCTCGCAGTCGTTTCGTTCCTAATCATAGACATCGAGAGATCATCCCCGAAGTACTCATGTACGATCGAAGGATCTGATAGTAGACAGGCCAGTGCTACCCCCATTTCAAACTCGGTGTTTTCGGAATCCACTTCCTTACACTGCTCAACCTCAGTTGATGGACCTGTGTGCTCCTTGGCGACATCATCCTTGGACAACTGCAAGTCGAAGAAGATCTCAAATCCCGGCATGCGCCTCTTTTCTGTGTTCACCCATGGCTCTGGGAAGCCGCAAAATGGAAAGTCTTCCCCCTCCCGGACAAAGCGTCCGTTCAGGGTACCCTGGATGGGTCGGTGCATTAACTCAAAATGTTTCTAGGTCTGCCTGGCTCTGGCTCTTCCAGCCATCTGTTTGCCTTTCCTTACCCAGTTCTCTTTGGTGGGCACATAACCCAAACCAACGGTATGCGAATTGTGTGGCATATTGGCCGATGTAGTAATGCCCTTCCGGCCACTTTTTCCTAATCCCATCCCGGGGATGTGCTGGAGCTTTTTCATGAGATACACAGATTGTGCACTGACGTATAACCCCTTATCAATGGCTAAGATGTTCTGAACAACCCGGGCCTCGGCTAGGGTAAATCCTGATAGGAACACATCCTCCGTGCCATGCTCGATTTCCAAAACCGGTGTAGACACCTCTGGCGGTGGATGAATTGATGAATTTTCGAAAACTATAGCTACCCCCTTCTTGTGAGGGTATTTTAACATCTGGTGTAGTGTAGAAAAAACTGTCTTCACCTGGTGCAGCCGCGGCCGCCCTAGGAGTAGATTAAAGGTTGCGAGAACGTCCAAGACATGAAAATCAACATCGTGTTGTCCTGGACCAACCTAGGTCTGAATCTACACAGTCTCCTTCACCTCTCTGCTTGTATTGTTGTAGGCCCTTATCATTTGGGTAGTTGGCATGAAGTCTGCGAGCTTCAACCCGATTACATATGCTGTCCTTGACGGGCGCATGTTAATGGCGAATCCTGTGTCGACAAGAACCACCGGTATCCATTTGTTTCTACACTCCACAGAGATGTAGAGTGGTTTGTTGTGATTCGAGCCCTCAAGCGGCAGTTCCTTGTCAAAAAAGGTCAACGTCGGGGAAGCTCCTCCCAGAAAGACCAGTCCTACCAGCTACTCAGGAGTGGTGTCTATTGAGAGTTTGGCCTTGTCCATCGCCGAAAGGACAGCCTGTCTATGTACCCTTGAAGCCATCAACAGTCCCCAGATGGAGATCTCTGCTTGTATCTTCTTCAGCTGTTTTAGCACAGCCTCTTCTTCGAGTAACTTTTCTTTCTACTTCTCTGCCTCCTTGTCCTTCCCGAACGCTTCTGGTTGATCTAAATGCGGGGGCTTGAAATACTGCCCACTCCTGGTCATGTGGTCAACTTCACCAATGTACCAGGTATCATCCGGCTAGCTTTGTCTCCAGTCGTCATCCGTGTGGGCAAGACATAGGTCGTCATCTTCCCACCACATGCCATCTGCAATCGACAAACACCTGTCCGACTCCGTTAGAACTATTCTTGTACCCACAGTACCTTCCGTTCCTGTGCTCACAACACGTTCTGTCCCCTCAGGGTCTTTGGCTTTCCTGACTCTTTCAGAATCCTCAGTTCTTTCTCGCTCGAACTGTTTCAGTGCGGCTTGCTGTTCAATGTCCTCTATACTCGAAATGCTCTGGTCCTGAGCAAAATCCTTATCACCGGTGCTCTCCGGCAGTGCATTCTAATTCCCAGCCTTTTCGGCCATTGTTGATGTCTCCGTCCATGGCGGACTCTGCTCTAACTGAGGTTGTTCCATAACATCTGGTTGGTCGTCAAGCCATCCAGTAGTTTCTGCTGACCCATCAAACCAATTGACTATTACGTCCCCTGAATTTTGCTCTTCAAAGAACTACAAATTTACAAGGTCTTCTTCCAGATCCGCTAGATCATCTAGCCCTTAATTAGGTCTATCATCTCATACTACACAAATCTCTGTCCCCACTGGCAATTCCACATTCGGCCTAGCCTGGCCTGCTGATGTAATGTAACCGCTCGGGTTGTACTTGAAGCTCACAGACCCTTCAGGCTCCGTATAATCATTCTGATCTACCTCTATAGTCGACACAATTTTATCTCCGGTAGTCACCACCACCATCTCAGGTCGGGTTTGGGAGATGTCCATCATGCACAAGTCAGTGCTGTCAGGAATGAACACCTCCGGCTTAGGTAGGTGAGAAGAGGTGATATATATGCTAGGGTCGTATGACACAACCCCAGTTTGGATTAGATTAATGCGTTTGGAAGGTGGAGCTTGGTTGTGTGGTGGGAGAGGGTTGGTTGTGACATTTGGTTTTTCCGGAGGCACAATTACCTTGTTATCAATGAGATCCTGAATCTCATGATGCAATCGAAAGCACTGGTCGGTATCATGACCATGCTGTTGGTGAAAGGCGTAGTACTTGGCTGGGTTATGGGAAGCAGGTAGTTTGTCTGGTAGTGGCCGCGGCTCTAGGGGCTTTAAGTGCCCTTTCTTGATCAAAACCCCCAGAGCTTTGGACGAGGGCATGTATAGTGGGGTGAAGGTTCTTTGGCTTTGAGGGGAATACTTGGTTATTTGTGAGCTATTTTCAAACGCACCGATGAATGGCGTAGCTGTAAGGGTTCTTGGGGTATTGGTGGTGGTAACCATACTCACATCTAAAGCTCTGGCAACTACAGCACTGCTTGTGCCTGCATTCGAACTACGGTTAAATGCCCTCTTGGGCTGCTCTTTCTCATTATCAATGAGGCCTTGTTTCATGGCGTCTGCGATTTGCACCCCAATCTCGTGGAGGTCTACAAAGGTAGGTAGGGGGGAGGACAATCATCTTCTGCATGAGCTTGGGTTGGAGGTTACGCACAACCATCCGTATTTGGTCCTTGTCGATAGGCCTGACGGTCATTATCGAGGCCTTGGCCCTCTACCAAGTCACAAAATCAAAGAAACTCTCCTTCGGCTCTTGCCTAGTTGTTTCGAGATCACGGGTTGTAATCTCAATCTGTGTATTATAGGAGTATTGAGCTATGAAGGTCTCAGCCATCTCCTCCCAACTCCTCTTAACAGAATCTTCCAACTTTACGTACCAAATAGCCGCTACACCCGACAGGGTCCGGCCAAACAGGGAAAGCTGCTGCAATCTAGAGAGGCCCATCAGCCTTAGTATATCTAAAAACAGCCGCAAGTGCACCATAGGATCTCCAGACCCGTCAAAACGGTCTATGTGCGGCATTTTAAACCGGTCCGACAGAGTCACGGCTGAGTCAGTATACCCATCCTCAATATCTGGAATGGATTTCACACCCTGAGACTTCTTGAACAACTTTTCAAGCTTACTCACTTTTAATGCTATGGGGTCCACCTCGAACTCAAAGAGTGAATCTGGCTGGTTGGTGGGTGTAGGTGCCTTGGATAGCTAGGATAGGATCGGGGGCAGAGCCGGCCCATGTTGGAATGTCCATATCACTCTGGACGTTAACTGTCTCCCCGAGTATGGGAACTCTTGGTGAGGGAGGGACCTGGTGTGAGGCAGACGCTCCAGTTTGTTGCTGTAACCTAGTGATTAACTCTGCCTGTTGGGCCATGACCTCGGCCTGTTGTTTGGCAGATTCTGTTTGACGGGCAGCGTCCTGCTGCATGGTTTTCATACTCTCTTAGAGTTGGCGCACCATTTCCTCCATACTTGCCATATTGTGTTGTTCTAGCTGAATACCGATACCAGGTATATCTGTCCCTACAATAGAAACTGAGACCTCAGCCTGACTGTTCACTAATGGAGTAGACCACTGATCTAGCGACAACAGATCGATACACTACCGGTGAATTTCACCGTAACCGGGGTAAAGAAAGAAACACCGCTTGTTGTTCTATCGATCCTCGATCGATTAAGTCTACGACCTCTAACCCAGAGTGCTCGGGGAATATCTACCTGGTCGGATGCAATTGTGCTAAACTACCTTGCAAACAGATAAATAAAGCATAATAAGGAAACAATAAGCAGAAAAACAAACAGCATAACAGCTTAAATAAATACAATACACAGTTGACACACACAAGCTGAAAGAACTGTCCTCAACCACTGATCACTGTTCCCCAAATTACTGCCCCAAAATTGAATCTAATACCCGCAGATATAACTGATTCACAAAATACAGATGCCTGCAGGCCTGATATCCAGACTTGCAAACTGATACGCGCAACCCTGTAGAGATACACTTTAACAGTACATAGCAAGCAAATGAGAGCCAAAAACACCCCTATGTTAGGGTAGGATTTCCCTGTCCTATTTTGTCGGGAGCTAAGGTTTCACTATGCACACAGCGGTTTCAAACAACCTAAAATCGGGTAAGCAACCTGTCCTAGTTTGGAATAGTCACTATGGATTCCGATATGCACTAGGTCGAATGGTCAAAAAGGGTGCCCCGGTAAAAACCGAGGTTTGTGTTCCCGTCGTGGCAGAGCCCGCAACCGGTCAGCCTTATGGCACGCTTCTCAAAGTGGGCCCCCAGCAAACCGTTCAGGAATAGCATACGGCAAACACAGTGTCCTAGGCGCACCAATGCACATGCAATGTAAAGAAACACATAAGTGTAATCAAAACAAGATGTCATGAGTTCGAGTCAAGTTCTCTAACTCCCCAACAGAGTCGCCAGAAACTGTAGACGCGCCCTCGGGGGCCTCATGCTACAGTTCGGACTCAAATTGTCACGATTCTTAATCTGATCTCACAATGTGCAATGTGAGATTGATAAATCACCAAAGAGTCCAAATCCGGCAAATCATTTTGAAAAACTGATTTTTAAGAAAGAAGTGCCAAACATGGACTGCTTTGCCAGATACAAAGTCGCCACCTAAATATTTTATTTTTGGGGAAATTTAGGAAACCCTGACTCGTTGCCTAAGGCCACGTGTCCGTCATCACCAAAGTTGCCTCGGCTCGAGAACTTGGGTACGATTGGGGAAGGTCATCTATGAGCACCCCTGTTCACCCGATCAAAGATCGGTTTGTACTAAACATGATATCTTGTTTTTGAAAACACATGTGTTCTTATTCCGGTTAATTAGCTAATTTTACTGTGTGATGCGCACAACACACAAGTATAAACTAGATCGCCTAATTTGGAACAAAACATTGCATATCCATTTGTTTGGAAAATGGTTTGAAGTTTGCTACTCGTAAGTAGGCTAAAATGCGGATTTTGATGAATTGTTCGAATTCAAGTAATCCAACCTTCACCCACAGGCATTTAGGCAGTTATATGAATTAAGCAAATAGCCTCATGGCAAGCACGCTATCATGGCAACACTCACATACATGCAGTATGCTAAAGCGTAAACACTCACAGTGTACTCCGAGCCAAAACAGAAACTAGTTAGTAATCAATGAATGATCCTAGTTCATGTTAAGATGGCTAATGCAACACATGCAAAATGCAACTAGAAATAGGCTCGGCTATCCTAAAGTGGCATGTGAGATGCTATAATTGGTACATGTATTCAAATTGGAATTGAAATACAATGCGGTTAGTATGATGCGCCGAGCCCGGTGCATGCAATATAGATGAATGATGCAAACATGCATAGCATAAGGATGCTAACTGAAACATGACCTAAAACGAACCATCGAAAGCGGTAAGTAAAAGGGAGAAAGAAATGGGGGTTGGAAGACATGCATCGCACACACGCACGCTTATTACAACAATTCGCCCTCTCGACGGAGGGTCCGAATAAATAATACAAACCAACTAACTAACTAACTAACTAACAAGCTAATTAATTATTACATAATCAAATGAATAACTAGCAACAACTAATTATTACAAAACTTAATTAATTAACAAATTAATTAATTAAATTACAAAACCAAAATGCTAACTAACAAGTAAGCAATTAAACAATGCTGCCTCGGCAAGTTGAAGAAGGTGAACATGCATGCTCGGTTCCCGTCTCAGGAAGCTCTCCGGTTGCTCTTTAGAGGCTCTGTCTGCAGGGTGTCCTTGAGACCTTGTTCTTTGGAACTTCGAAAAACATCTTTGGGAGTGCATCGGTGGCTCGCCGCCATGGGAAGCCCGCCGACCACCCGCCTTGACCAAGAATGAAGGATCGCGGCCACGATGTCTTTGTGACACCGAACTGCAGTAGAGCACAAAATAGATAAAATTGAGGGTCTCCCAAGAATATGTACGTACTATGCCACTCCATATCACCTCGAAACATCAAGGGAGAGACATAATTGGATCCAAGACTATCAATCACGCATCTCGATGCATGATGGCCAAAGATCCAATTTTTGCAAATCAATAATAAATGAATGCACAAATAAACACCTAAATGCCTAGAACTCTATCATGGATAATCAAGAGCGTTGGCGACTGAGAATTGAGACACGTTTTATCACTTGAAGTATGAAACGCCCCTCGTTTCTCGTGCTCAGATTAACACTTAATCCAAACAACAATGCAATGCAAGGATGGCATACACAATGCTAACTCGAACATGCAATCATGCAATATAACTTAAGCACGCAAAATGCAGTGTAATAAACATGCAACAACATATAATGGAACTAGCATGCGACAACATGCAAAGATGGAGTGAGCATACAACAATATGCAAGACAAGCATGCAACAACATGCAAGGGTGGACTTAAACCAAAATGGGCAGACCTCAACTATGCCTAAATCAGTGGCCATAATGCATCAAAACTAAGTCATGAAAGCATATATAAGCATGCACAATGCAATGGCTTAACGACTAGACCTCATAACACAAACCTCAATCATGATAAAGAAGCGATAAACATGGAAGTGTGACAACACTAAAGGCTCTGAAATCAAGTGTGAAATGATACCAAATCATTCAAACAACACAAGTAAAGCATGCGAAGGTCCTTAAAGCATGGAGCTATCAAAGAGGATTACAAAGGAGGCATGCAATACATGGCACAAATGCATGAACTAAGCACGGACAGAGCTTAAATAGGTCAAAATGAGTACCTAAACATGCTGAGATGAGGGCCCAAAGACCTAGGCATGCAAGCATACAAGCTAAGCCATAAACTAGGCAATAATGCACAACACTCAAAGGTACTTAAAGCATGATTGAAGTGGGAATATGGCGATGCTATAGGCTCTGAAATGAAGTATTAAGTGATGTCAAATCATCTAAATAGCTCAAAGATAGCATGCATGAGTCAACAAAACACAAAGCTTGCAAGGCCAATTACACTACAGCTATAAAAAGCATGAAAGATATGGCAAGGGCAACTCAAAGTAGCCCTAGTACATGTTAATATGAGACTAAAACATGCATGGAAGAAAGCCAAAACAAGCTAGCATGGTGAGCATGAGGCATGATGCATACAAGGCAAATAAGGTGGATTACACTACACATATTAAGACCAAGCATGGGATGACTCAACTAACAAAAATCAGAGTTAAGGCATGGCATAATAACCCTAAAAACCCACTGAGATGGCATCCCAAAGACCTAAGCATAGAGACATGCACAATGATCCATTCATGAGGCATAAAACACAAACTCTCTAAGACATTGAAAGCATGTCAAATGCAGGTGTATGACCACATTTCATGGATTGAAATAACATTTGAAATGATGGCAAAGCATGGAAACATCACATGCATGGCATGGTAGGGGCCTCAAAACCCAAGGCTAGCCAAAGCATTTACACTATAGTATACAAAACATGAGTGATATGACCATGATAGCACAAAACAGTCCTAGAATAGCCCAAAATAAGAATAAAATCATACTGGAGCAAAGCCAAAACATGCTAGAATGATGAGTCAAAACATCATGCATAGAAAGCTAGTAAGCAAGATTTGTTCTACAAGTATATAGAACATGCAAAAGATGACCAAACCCACTTTAGACAGAGTTATGTCATGGAAAAACATCTCAAAAATATGCTTAAATGGACTCAACATAAGCTAGGCAAACGCTACTTTGATGAGCCACAAATGGGATTACACTACACATACAAGAAGCATGCAAAATATGACCAAACCAGCCATGGAAAGAGTCAAGAAAAGTCCTAAAAGTCACAAAAAAGGGCCTAAATCAAGCCTCAAAAGTAAAGGGATACATGCTCCTTTGATAGGCCAATAATACAAGCAAACAAAAACAAGAAGAGAGGGGGCCACCCCCTCTGATTTTGGACCTCAAAACCACATGCCTACCACTGAAAATCCACTGGATTTCAATGGCTAAAAGGCCAAACAAAGCCTAGCTCAAAGGCCTTAAGGCATGGCCCAAAACAAGGCCAAACAAAGCATACAAGAGGGTTGTACACCCCTAACACCAAAAAGACCTCAAACAAACTTCAAAAGCACTTAAATACAGAACTTCTTTCAGTTGAAAGCAAGGCCTAAAAAAATATGCAAGGATGGCCAAAATGAGGTACAAATAAATGCTAAAAAGGGGAAGAAACTCACCTTTGAAAACCAACTTCGACACCTGCAATCTCAAGGCCCAAAAACCAAGTTTCAGAGCTCAAGTAACCCCCTTAAGAACCTCAGCTCAAAGGTAGTGGTGTATCTCTATGTGTTGTAGTGCAAAAGTGTAAGAAAAATGGACTTTAGAGCACTATTCTATGCAATATAGAGAGAGAGTGTGAGAAATAGAGAGAGAGAGAGAGAGATCTTTCTTCTCTAAAATGGCTGAACCTCTGCTAAGGAGAGAAGGCCTCTCCTTATATAGAAGAAAAACAAGAAGAAGCTTGTTAAACAAGCTTGGCAACAGCATCATCCCTCCATACACGTGTATGGAGGGGAGAGGAGTGAAAACCAGCTGGCTCAAAAGATCTGGCGTGAAACCTGCTGAGACAGGGGGTCTGCCGGCCATCAGTGGTGGCCGGCAGTGGCTCATTGATGGCTGGTAGACATCATAAATGGCCGGCAGTGGCAAAGGCATGGCCGGCAGGGCCAAAAAGGGGCCAGCAGTGCCTTCCACAAAGCATGCAAAAAGGGCCAATATAAGGTCCAAAAAATGGGGCAGGAAGGATACAGGGTTTGGAAAGCTCAAACCTGTGACGTTCCGCCGTAGCAGTCGAGTACTTGACGAGCAATCGAACTAGTTGTTGAGTGTACCTGCAAGCACAACCAAGTCTTGAGGACGGTCAAAAATGGAGTGTCTACAGTCTCAAGAGATGAAATGCACATGCCATGCTATGCCTCTTTTTGAAGATAAATCATATTTTCATCTTTCAAAAACCATCATGCTCAATGATGTCATGCAATTTCAATTGTTCAAAACTTAACAAGTTATTTCAAGGGCGGTAAATATGACTCTGGTAATCCCTAGGTCGGTGTCTACAAGTAGACTATACAAGTACTACCAAATTGTCATTTTTGCCAGTATTAACCGAAAGTCTCGACACTTATCTGCGTGGATTTTCAGTCTTTCACCCGGACCCTCAGGCCAACCTATTCAATATCATCTACATCACCTATCAAGACTTACCAACGTATTTACCCCAAAACCATTTCATGAAAACTTGTTTCTCAACCTTATTTTCTCAATGCAAGTTTTCAAATCAACTTTCAATGTTTAATGTAATCAAATGAATTGTTATGCCAATAACACAAGATGAATATAAATATTTTTACTCCAATTCATCATCCAAGGAATAACATAATTCCCTCTTCTTAAGTATCCTCAACAATTAGTCATTTTAAGACTATTTAACGTTTTTAACAATAATTTCCAAAATGAACAACAATTCACATATTCCCTGAAATTCATCATTTATATAAATATAAATAAGAAATTTTTCAAACATCTATTTATTTTGACACACAAAATAAATACAAAAATATCATTCATGGATTTTCAGTCTCTTTAAAAAAATTCCCAAATTCTAGGATTTTTCACCAAAACTATACAACTCAAATCCTTTGAAAGAAAACTTTCCAAAATCATATTTTCTTCAATCAACGAAGATCAAAACCCATAAGATCATTTTAAAAGAATAAGAGACAAACCCACTTTCAAAATCGGTCAACTTCTTGAATCAACAATAAATTTTCAAAGCTATCAAAAGATGATTTCGAAAATCATATAAATCTTGCAAATATATATATATAACTCTAAGAAAATCCCCACCTCAAGTTTTGAAGAAGAAATGAGATGAAACTCCCAAAATCAACGATGTCGAAACTCGATCTTCACCGCACATAACAAAGCCCTCGAGAAGTTAACCAACTTTGATGAAGAACTTATGGCAAAACTCTAATGAATCGTGAGAAATCAAAGTTTTGATCCAATTTGGCGTAGGGAAATGTAGAGAGAAGGGAGATGAAAGGGTTTTTAGAGAGAAAGAGATATGCAAAAGTAATCTGAAATATCAGATTCACAAACTCATCTAACATGGTTCTCTCGAGCGTGGAAAGCCCTGCTCGAGCGTCAAATACACTTTCCCAGTACTTTTGCAGATAGGTCAAACTTCTGAAGCCAAACATTCTCCGCTCGAGTGCATAAACGGTTGCTCGAGCGGACATGCAACTTCGAATGCATTTTGTATTTTTGCTTTGGGGGCGCTGCCCTTCAACTCCGCCAATGTGCTGCCCTCGGACCCGCCAAGGGACGCTGCCCCCTGGACCCCCACGGGCTGACCGGGTAGCTCAATCCTCGACCGGCCCAGTCGAAGTGGCAAAACATGAAAGAATGATCGAAACCGAGATCGCTACAATTATAGGTTGAACATGGCTCCACACAATGGAGGTCATTCCAAGAACTTACCCTTAGCTCCTTCATTTTCTAACTTAGTATGGCATTGAGCAAATTCGCAAATCATAAACGTCGACGAAGGATTGTTACTTGACAACCTTGGCATGGAAATCGAAAGAGCTTAAGGTCAATTCGATAGAAATCCCAGACCAAGAGGGTCTGAAAGATGTAGGGAGAAGCCCAGCTGAGAAAGAGATGGAGGATTTGACTCAGGTTGCAATACCCAACAAGCTAGAGAAATTTTTCATGCTCGACACCAACTTCAATGTTGCCAAACAACAAAAATTGGTAGCTTTTTTGCTTAGCAGCATTGATGTCACCCAGACCCCGTATGACATGCCTGGGGTAGATCTAGAAGTGGCTATGAACTACTTGAATGTTGACCCCAAAGCCAAGCCAGTTGTTCAAAAGAGTCGTCGTTTAGCTACTGAACATGCTGTTGCCGTGGTTGAAGAAGTTGACAAGTTACTGGAGGCTAGGGCAATTCGGGAAGTTACCTATCCTACGTGGTTGTCTAATATTGTCATGGTGAAAAGAAGACATGAACATGGCGTATGTGCATTGATTTCACGAATTTGAATAAAGCTTGCCCCAAAGACTGCTTTCTTTTATCTCAAATTGACCAACTTGTAGATGCCACCGCTCATCATCAGCACATGAGTTTCCTAGATACATATCAAGGTTATCATCATAATGCCATGGATCCTTCCGATCATGACAAAACGGCATTCCTCGCTCCAAGGGGAACTTATTGCTACAAGGTTATGCCCTTTGAATTAAAAAATACCAAGACAACTTATCAGAGGTTGGTCACGACCATGTTTAGCCAATCCTACTGTAACCTTTGATATCCTCCAGAGGTACAAGATGAAACTTAATGCCTCAAAGTAAGCATTCAGTATTGGTTTGGGTAAATTCCTTGGCTATATTGTTAATCATCGTGGGGTAGAAGCTAATCCTAAACAGATCAAGGCTATTATCGAACTCGGCTCTCCTAGATCCGTCAAGGAAGTTCAAAAGTTAATAGGCATGGTTAGAACACTCAGCAGACTTATCAGTTGATCTTCTGACCGATGTAGGCCATTTTTTCGAACACTTCGGTAGGGTAAATCATTCAAATGGACTTTAGAATGTTAGTTGGCCTTGGAATGGCTAAAAGTTTACCTCGGCTCTGTCCCTCTTCTATCTACTCCCATGTTGGGAGATGTGGGGAAGTGGTTTGAAAATACTCTTCAGATCCTGGAAGACGCCAATGATCCTCAGCTAGTCACCTGCAAAGATACAAATACTCCAGTCGGGGGTGCCGGAATTAGCACTCCGACGGACAAGTCAGTTCTTCTACTCAAGAAAGCTTGTTGACTAAGTTTTTAGAAGTGATTCTTACATACCTTTACAAATCTGAAGCTCTTGTATTTATATCCATTCTCTGGGCCTCGAGCCAAAGTCTACTTTTTATTTATTATTCTTTCATTTGTCCTGATATGCCTTCTCAAGTCTATTCGGCCTTAAAAACGTATTCGGCATCCTAGTTGAGCAGAATGGAGCCGTTCATTTCCCGGCCCCTCGGGTATACCAGATTTCGTTCCTCTATTCATTCGGCTCCCACAATTGCCCCCCAAGCGTTCTGTCAATGATAGTTGGGTGAAATGCTTGGTTCCGATTTTCAAATATTCTAAACCGAAGTTTGGGGGTTAGACTTATCATGCGGACGTTTAATTACTCCCCCTTTAATCGTCGTCTCAATTTCCCGACCCTTCGTACACGCCTATTTATTATGATTTAAAATCTGATGTCCTTTCGAATCCGTGTTCTATGACGCTGGTTGCTGGGTTGCTCTTTGAATCGTTCTTGCAATTCTTCCGTCTGTGATACTCTCTTCATTTTTGTAAGTTTTCCTCTCCCCTGCTCTGAAGCTTTTCCTAGTTTGTTTATTCCGTCGCATGTTCTTATAGACAGTAGGTTATGGCAAAACATTTGAAAGACCTCCTTTCGTTAGATCGAATTGCTAGCTTTAGACGCCATTTCTATATTCCTGACGATGTCCACCTGTCGTTTGTGGTGGACGGCGCTCTTGACATGGAGAGGGAGGACGAAACCACGATTGTCTTTCCCCTTTTGTCAATCGCAAAGGGTGGAGTCTGCTTTCCCCTTCACCCGTTTCTGAGGGCTGTTCTTCGCTATTGGGATTTGATCCCTTCCTGACCCAATGTGAATTTCTTTAGAATTATAATGAGGGTCGTAGCGCTGAACCGTTGCCTTGGAATTAATCTTGGCATTCCTACCATTCGGCACTGTTATGCTTTGGCCAAGTCCTCTGGTCGGCATGGGCGTTACTTCCTCAGAGCTAAGGATACAGATCATCAGTTAATCACTATGCTTTCCAGCTCTGGGAAACGAGTTAATGATGTCATGGTCGTTGTCCACGGCAACTGGGAGTTCGGCGAAGGGGAGGACCGTACCGATCCTATTCCTAGACGTAGGGGCAAACCAGGTCGCCGAATGCTCTCTTGCTTTTATTGTGTGTTCATATTTCCCATACCCTGTTTTCTTGAGTCTTACGGCTTGTCTTGTGCAGGGAACGATTCGAAAAAAGTCCAAGCTTCAACTGACGACGCCGTTCTTTTGGACATTAGGATTGCTCTTAGTTATTTCTACCGTCATGATCTTCATAGCGAGGAAGCGGCTCACGTTCTGCTTTGCTACGAGCCTACATATACAACCTTTTCGGCTGCGGAAAACATATCGATTCCGAAAGGGGAAGATTTTCTCGTCGCTCATATTTTGTCCGACTTCAAAAACTTGAGACAGGTAGGTTTTGAAGGGTCCAATTCGGAGAATACTGAAGTATCCGATACTGCCAAATCAGATCAGTCCGAGGCCGAATCTGAGGAGGTATTGGATTCTGTCAATCCTCCCTCTACTTCGGGGCGAGGGAACCTTTCTGTTGACGACGTTCCTCAACGTACAGACAATCTTCCCATCTCGGGCTCCACTAACATGGCTGGGTTAAGCCTGACAAAGCTTGCTAAGAAGGCGAATGCGGAGAGGTTAGCCGTACGGCGAAGAGCGGAGGGCCTTTCGACCGAACTGCCCACCAGTGAATCCCAACATTCCCTCCCAGTTACCGAATCAAAATCCTTGGGAATTGCTGAGGAGGCGGCAACAAATAAGAATGCCGAATCCGCATTGGTTGGGAAAGCCGCTCAGGACGTTGAGGGAGAGGCGGAGAAACGCGGTAGGGATCGTGAGGTCGGTTTAGAAGATCACGGCGGCAAACGTCCTCGAATGGAGGGATCGAGTGAGGTTGTGCCCTTTGTGATTCGACCGATGGTAAGAAACATGCCAGTTCATTCGGATGCCTCGGCGCTTAAAGACCCAGAGGTCGCGTTCGGCGTGGCGACCTATTTGTCGTTGCCGTTTGATATGGAGGCTTTCCAGTTGGAACCGGATTTGAATGCGACAATGTTAGCCGCGCAGTCGGCCCTTTTGGTGCGTATTCTGACTTTTCCTTCACTTCATCCAAACATTGTTCGCGTTACGTTTTTTGAAATTTTCTCTTGCAGACCGTTGGTAGGATAGCCGATGTAGGCCGCCGCCATCTCAACGCCGTCAAGCAGATCAATCATTTACGAAAGCAAGTTGAGGACCAGAGGAAAAGGGCCGAGGACGAATTTTTAAGAGCGAACCAGGAAGCTTCTCGGGCAGAGGACGAGGTAGAGAAAGCTCATGATGCGGATAAGTTGAGAGCGGAGGCCGAGAAGAAGGCCGATGATATGGAAGCTGCACTTGGCTTGTCCCAAAAGGCGGTTGCTAGCCTGGAGGCTGAGTTGGCTGAAATGAAGGCGGCGAAGGAGATTGCCGATTCAAAAGGTTTCGAAGCCAAGAAAGAGGCTGGACTCGCCAAGTATGTGGACCAGGATTCTCGGTTTGAGAATCGGGGCTTCAAACATGGTTGGCACAAGGCCCTTGCTACAGCTGGAGTTTCGCTGAATATGCCAATACCGTATGAGCAAGTGGACATCGATCCGTTGGAGACTGATTCCGAGGGTTGATCTTTACGATACACAATTGTTATGATTTCGAGAAAGTACTTTTTCCATTTGTTTTTGTTATTTCGTATTTGTTTATCAGACATTTTTCATGCGGGCTGATATTATAAAAGTTATGATACATAAATGGACGTCGATACTTTTTTGTAGTTATAAAATGTTATGAATTCTACTCAATGTGCTGATGTTTCCGTAATTTTATGGTGATATTTCTTAATAGATCTATAATCTGTCCTTACCTTAGCCAGGGCGCGAGCATGAAGAGCCGAATGGTTCATACCCGTAAATTTGTAGAGCATCTTTGAAAACGGGGCCGACTAGATTAATAAATCTGCCCTTGCCTTGGCCAGGGCGCGAGCGTGAAGAGCCGAATGGTTCATACTCGTGGGGTGGCCGAGGCATCTTTGAAAACGGAGCCGACTAGATTAATAAATCTGCCCTTGCCTAGGCCAGGGCGCGAGCGCAAAGAGCCGAATGGTTCATACTCATGGGGTGGCCGAGGCATCTTTGAAAAGGTGGCCGAGTAAAATGGGGCCGACTAGATTAATAAATCTGCCCTTGCCTTGGCCAGGGTGCGAGCGCAAAGAGCCGAATGGTTCATACTCGTGGGGTGGCCGAGGCATCTTTGAAAACGGGGCCGACTAGATTAATAAATCTGCCCTTGAATTGGCCAGGGCGCGAGCGTAAAGAGCCGAATGGTTCATACCCGTGGGCTGGCCGAGGCATCTTTGAAAATGGGGCCGACTAGATTAATAAATCTGCCCTTGCCTTGGCCAGGGCACGAGCGCAAAGAGCCGAATGGTTCATACTCGTGGGGTGGCCGAGGCATCTTTGAAAAGGTGGCCGAGTAAAACAGGGCCGACTAGATTAATAAATCTACCCTTGCCTTGGCCAGGGCGCGGGCGCAAAGAGCCGAATGGTTCATACTCGTGGGGTGGCCGAGGCATCTTTGAAAACGGGGCCGACTAGATTAATAATCGCCTTGAATTGGCGGTAGCGGCGTAAAAGAGCCAAATGGTTCATACCCATGGGCTGGCCGAGGCATCTTTGAAAACGGGGCCGACTAGATTAATAAATCTGCCTTCATACTCGTTGGCACGCGGATCGTCGTCCGACGTTTGGCGTTCGGTCATACTGACGCTGCCTTCGGGGAGCTGCGCGTATCTCAGAATAAATGGGGTAAGTTCGTACCAAGGGTTCTATTTATTTGGGTACAGGGTTGAGCCAATACTGGGGAAGGACCAAGATTGGCTGAATTCAAACGTCGAAATGTATCGCAATGTGCGAAGCCTTGGTATGGGAAGAAGCGTCCAAGGATCGGGAAAAAGCAATGGCCTTTAGTCGTCGAAGCGAGTCCCTCAAAGGGGCGGTCAACGAGGAGGTTCCCCATGCCCGCCATCGAATCGAGGTGGAGCGGCCGCGCTGACCATTGAATTTTGCGGTTTTGTGAAGAATAAACCGATGTGAGGCGGATTCCATCATTAAAGACCGGATGTGGCGGTCGAGTTTGCTCGGCGATTTTTCCGGAAGTCCAGCAATCGATGGTTGGTCGTCGTGATTTCGAAGTGTTTCGTGACGACATACATGGGGCTGTAAAGGGGTTATATAATGCTTATGAGATTGGCATGCGTCTGCGTGAGATGAGACGTGACATTGAGAAAAAGGACGAAAGGAATCGCAGTCTAGAAGCTCGCGCGAAAAAGGCCGAGAGTGAGCTTCGGGAGCTTAAGAAGGTTCGAATGGCTGGCCGTGACGGAGTCAACTTAAAGTGGGCGGAAATACGTCCCAAAAGGCCCCGGGTTACGAGAAAGGATATGAGGATGGTTTCAAGGCCGGGGTTGATAAAACCAAGACAGACCTTGCTGAGGAAGTTTGTCGATGCGAAAATCGCGGTTTTAAGCATGGCTGGATCAAGGCCCTTTAAACCGTGGAAGTTCTTGGGTCCCTAGGCATAGATTCGGCTTCGCCCCTATACCATCGACATTATCTTCCCTATTCCGAATTTGAAATGGAGAAGAGCAACGATGAGGAGGCCGATTAACTAGAGTGTAATGCAACAACAGACTTCACTATGAATAAATAGGCTTTCATTTTCAATGTCCGTCTTTGATTGTAAAATATTTCTAGTTCAAACGTATCGATTCATTTTATTGGAATATTTAGGATTTTGATTAGAATATTTTGCACTGCATGGTATAAACGTTCAGAAATGCATTAGTCGGCCATAAGGCGTCATGCACCAAAGGGGCTCCGTATCCGGAGACTTGTTTCGACCAATCGTGACATCCACGAAGGGCGCTCCGAATCTGGAGACTTGTTTTGGCCAATCGTGACTTCCACGAAGGGCACTCCGAATCCGGAGACTTATTCGGCCCTAAGGCGTCATGCTCCAAAGGGCGCTCCGAATCCGGAGACTTATTCGGCCCTAAGGTGTCGTGCACCAAAGGGGGCTCCGAATCCGGAGACTTGTTTTGGCCAATCGTGACATCTACGAAGGGCGCTCCGAATCCGAAGACTTATTCGGCCCTAAGGCGTCGTGCACCGAAGGGGGCTCCGAATCCGGAGACTTATTCGGCCCTAAGGTGTCGTGCACCAAAGGGGGCTCCGAATCCGGAGACTTGTTTTGGCCAATCGTGACATCCACGAAGGGCGCTCCAAATCGGGAGACTTATTCGGCCCTAAGGTGTCGTGCACCAAAGGGGGCTCCAAATCCGGAGACTTATTCGGCCCTAAGGTGTTGTGCACCAAAGGGGGCTCCGAATCCGAAGACTTGTTTTGGCCAATCGTGACATCCACGAAGGGCGCTCCGAATCTGGAGACTTATTCGGCCCTAAGGTGTCGTGCACCAAAGGGGGCTCCGAATCCGGAGACTTGTTTTGGCCAATCGTGACATCCACGAAGGGCGCTTCGAATCCGGAGACTTATTCGGCCCTAAGGCGTCATGCACCGAAGGGGGCTCCGAGTTCGGAGACTTATTCGGCCCTAAGGTGTCGTGCACCAAAGGGGGCTCCGAATCCGGAGACTTGTTTTGGCCAATCGTGACATCCACGAAGGGCGCTCCGAATCCGGAGACTTGTTTTGGCCCTAGATGTTGAGCTCAAACATGTAAAAACACGAAACCTTGCATTACAACGACATGTGTACAAGTATCAAGCCCACAGGTCGGGTCATTGATAAAATTTACGTAGATGTGTTGAATTCCACGGCCGTGGCAGGCTTCTTCCTGACATGTCTGAGAGCCGATATGCCCCTGCGCCTGCAACGGAATCTATCTGATAGGGGCCGTCCCAGTTCGGACCAAGCTTTCCATCAGCCGGCCTCCGGTCGGCTGGTAGTACCTTCTTTAGGACCAGTTCTCTTGGATTGTAGCGGGGCAACTGAACTTGCCGATTGTATGACTTAGCGAGCTGCTGCTGATAGCGTGCCATGGATGCTAAGGCACGGTCTATTCGTTCTTCAATCAGAACCAGGTCCAGGGCGAGCATCATGTCATTTCGGCCTGTGTCAAAGGCTTGCGATCTCAGAGTTGGTAAGCCGATCTCTAGGGGTAAGATTGCCTGGGTTCCGAAGCATAAGGCAAACGGCATTTCTCCGGTAGATCATCTTGGCATTATACGATGGGCCCACAATACACTCGGCAACTCTTCAACCCATCTGCCTTTGGCACTTTCCAGCCTCTTTTTGATGCCATCCAAGATGGATTTGTTTGAAGCTTCCGCTTGACCGTTACTTTGGGGGTAGGCTGGCGTAGAGAAGTAGGGCTCAATACCATATTTGCTGCACAATTCTCGGTATACGCCACAATCGAACTTGGTACCATTATCCGAGATCAATGCTCTTGGAATGCCGAATTGTGTAATGATGTTCCTCCACACAAAGCGCTTAATGTCGGAATCTCGTATATGGGTTAGAGCCTCCGCTTCGACCCACTTTGTGAAGTAATCTGTTGCTACGATTAGAAATCGCTTGTTCCCTGGGGCCCTCGGCAATGGTCCTACGATATCAAGTCCCCACTGAGCAAACGGCCAAGGGCTTATGATAGAATTCAAAGCTTCTGCCGGCTGATGGGTTAGTGGGGAGAACTTTTGGCATTGTTCGCATTTCTTGACATAATTTTCTGCGTCGGCTCTCATCGTCGGCCAATAATATCCCTGTGTTATCGCCCGATGGGCCAGGGAGCGTCCCCCCGAATGGGCACCACACCGCCTCGTGTATCTCGAAGGAGCAGCTCCTCTACTCTGTCCTGGTGCACGCATTCCAAGTATGGACCAGAGAGGGACTTTTTGTAAAGCCCTCCTTGTGGATCTAAGTAGTACCGCAGGGCCTTGTTTCGTAGCTTGTGTGCTTCTTTTTTGTCCTCTGGGAGTTGCTCAGAAGAAAGGAATGTAGCAATGGGGTCTTTCCAACTTGGAGCAGATTCTATAATGTTGATGTGGGTTTCCTTCGGAGGGCCGATACTTGGTTCCGGGACGAAACCTACTTCGATGGTACGCTTGAGCTCGGAGTTGATGGCGGAGGCTAAGCAAGCCAGGGCATCTGCGTGTGTATTTTGATCGCGTGTTATTTGGTTTAGTTCATGATGGTTGAATTTAAAGAAGGAGTTAGCGTTTTCATATAGGCCATACGCCGTCTCTTGCCGCGTACTCCCTCTTCAGCTGGTTAATTACCAATTTTGAGTCACAAAACACCAACAAGGCCTTGAAAGGCGAGATGTGCGTTCATGATCTGGCTAAAGGGCTTCATATTAAACCCGTTATATAACGCTTCGAAGCCGAGCTTGACGGCCTGCTCAATTACTGCACCGTCTGGAGACATAATTACGACGCCGGCGCCGCTGCCCCGTTGGTTAGACGATCCATCACAGTATAATTGCCAAATGTCCCCAACATAAATTCTCCAATCTGGCTTTGACCGAACTTCGGCCTTTGGCTAGACATCATCAGGCTTGAGGTCGGCAAGCCCTCCTGTGAATTCGGCAACAAAGTCGACAAGCACCTGCCCCTTGATTGCAGTTTTAGGTAAAACCGATGTCGATTGGCGAGTTCGAGAGCCCACTTGAAACACGCATACGATGCTTCGCATTAGTAGAACTGATCGAAGGGGATAGTCTGTTAGCACCCTAATGCTGTGTCCTTGGAAGTAATGCATCAGTTTTCTTGCTGCCATGACCAAGGCTTGGACGAGTTTTTCCAGCGGTAGGTAGCGTGTTTCGGCGTCCACCATTGCCTTGCTCACATAATACACTGGCTGTTGCTGCCCTTCTTCCTCTTTTAATAATACGGCGCTGACGGCCCTGTCGGAGACTGCCAGATATAGAATGAAGGGGTCACCGGTGGCGGGTGTTGTTAGAAGAGGTACTGTCCGGAGGTAGGTCTTGAGCCCATTAAAAGCTGCTTCGCATTCAGCAGACCATTCGAAAGCTCTGCCCTGACGTAGTGTCTGAAAGAATTGTCTGCAGCGATCTGTAGATCGGCTGATGAACCTGTTGAGTGCAGCAGCCATTCCCATCAACTTTTGGACTTCTTTCACTGAACGCGGGGAACTCAGTTCCAAAATTGCTGTGACTTGCCTCGGGTTGGCTTCGATTCCTCGGTGGTTGACGATATAACCCAGGAATTTGCCGAAGCCGATCCCGAATGCGCATTTGGAAGCGTTTAGCTTCATTCTGTATTTGTGTAGGGTGTTGAATGTCTTTTCCAGATCGGCTATATGGTTTTGTTCTTCTTTGGATTTGACCACCATGTCATCGATGTATACTTCCATAGTGTGTCCGAGTTGTTCTTTGAACATCGTGGTGACCAGTCTTTGAAAAGTTGCCCCTGCATTCTTCAGTCCAAAAGGCATAACCTTGTAACAGTAGGTTCCTCTTGGAGTGAGGAATGCAGTTTTGTCCTGATCATCTGGATTCATGGCGATCTGATGGTAGCCCTTGTAGGCATCGAGGAAACTCATGCGTCGGTGGCGTGCTGTCGCATCGACGAGTTGGTCAATTCTCGGTAAGGGGAAGCAGTCTTTGGGGCAAGCTTTGTTCAGATCTGTGAAATCAACGCACACTCGCCAAGTTCCATTTTTCTTTTTCACCACCACTGTGTTGGAGAACCACGTGGGGTAGGTGACTTCTCTAATTGCTCCGGCGTCAAGCAATTTGTCAACTTCTTCTACAACGGCGGCGGTGTGTTCTGCAGAGGATCGCCGGCCTTTCTTAATGATCGGCTTGCACCGGGGGTCGACATTGAGATGGTGCTGTGAGACTGACGGGTCTATTCCCGGCATCTCGTATGGAGTCCACGCAAAGACGTCGAGGTTGCCGAGTAAGAAAGTGATCAGCTGCTGTCTGTCGACCTGGCTCAGAGAGGCGCCGATCATAAAAAACTTTTTCGGGCTTCCATCAATGTCAACCCGGTCTAAACCTTCCGTGGCCTTTTCGTTCGGTTGACGCCCGACGTCATCCAGGATCTCTCGACTGGGCACTTCAATGGAGTTTACTTGCAGTTCCTTCGGCGTCTTGGCGGCGAGAAGGTAACATGCTTGCGCTGACTGTTGAGAGTCACGGATCTGCTCAACGCCGTGTTCCGTTGGGAAACGTAGCAGCTGGTGGTAGGTTCTTTGGACGGCCTGCAGGGTATACAACCATGATCGCCCCATGATGAGATTGTACGGCGACGGTAGCCTGACAACCAAGAATTCCATATCCACCGTTCTGGAGCCAGCTCGAACGGGTAGACTAATCTTTCCCAATGGGTACTCCGGGTTGGCGTTGAAGCCGAATAGTGGATAAGGAGCTGGAGTCAGATCCGAATCGTTGAACCCGAGTTTGATGAAGGTTTTATAGTACATAACCTCTGAAGTGCTTCCCTGGTCGATAAGGACGCGTTCGACGGTGAACCTATTTACGCGTAGCGCAACAACCAGAGGATCTACGTGAGGAAGTGTTACGCCGCTCAAATCAGAGTCGTCGAAGGTGATGCTTGGCACTTCTCGGAGCCGGGGTCGCTTTGTTGGTGTGAGCTGATGCTGGGGGCTTGGAAGTGACTAGATTGCATGTACAGTCGGGGCTATCGGCAGGCTGTATATCATATGTACGGTGTCAAGCGGGACGCTTCTTGGGCGACGTGCGTCCTCTGTTACCTCCTGAAGGTAATCGGTTAAGGCACGGCGACCGTCGGCATTGTGCTGTTGGCCTCAAGGTCGTTGAGGACCTGCCCTTGGGAATCGCTCAGGAACCTTAAGCCCTACCCGTTTGGACTTTGCTTTTTCTAAGGCCAAATCGCGGCGAAGGCGTTCGTTCTCAGTGATGATGTTGTCCAAACTCTGTTTGGTCTGTCTGGCTTGTTCTATGGTCACTTGTATCGTCTCCTTCGTTGAAGTCGTTGGTGAGTTAGAGTTCGAGGCGCGTCGTTGCGCGACGGTTTCCTTTCCGAGCGTATTTGCCGGAGTGAAGTCGTCTCTCTGTGCGGTCTCGTCGGTGGCTATCGGAGGATCTTCAGTCACGTCTTTCATGGATATATTTGAGTATTCCCACAGAAGGCGCCAATTGTGGGGAAGTGGTTTGGAAATACTCTTCAGATCCTGGAAGACGCCAATGATCCTCAGCTAGTCACCTGCAAAGATACAAATACTCGATGGGTGCGGAATTAGCACTCCGACGGACAAGTCAGTTTTTCTACTCAAGAAAGCTTGTTGACTAAGTTTTTAGAAGTGATTCTTACATACCTTTACAAATCTGAAGCTCTTGTATTTATATCCATTCTCTGGGCCTCGGGGCCAGAGTCTACTTTTTATTTATTATTCTTTCATTTGTCCTGATATGCCTTCTCAAGTCTATTCGGCCTTAAAAACATATTCGGCATCCTAGTTGAGCAGAATGGAGCCGTTCATTTCCCGGCCCCTCGAATATACTAGATTTCGTTCCTCTATTCATTCGGCTCCCACAGGAGACATTCTCATCCTATACTTGGCAGTATCTGATCATGTTGTAAGCGTTGTCCTTCTTTGTGATGAACTCAGCGAGCAGAAACCCATTTTTTATGTGAGCAAGTCCATGGTTGACACAGAAACAAGGTATTTACCCTTGGAGAAATTGATTCTAGCCCTTGTGGTGGCCGCTAGGAAGATAATGAATTATTTTCAAGAGTACGCCATTAAGGTGTTAACAGATTACCCCCTTCGTTCGGTGCTGCACCGAGCAGAATCGTTAGGAAAAGTCTCCAAGTGGGCATTGGAACTTGAGCAGTACAATCTCCAATTCTCGCCATGAATGGCCATCAAAGGACAGGGACTGGCTGACTTTATTGTTGAATTTACCAGGCCAGTAGGCGACGCCAAGGTCATCTTGCCAAATCAATCAGTTCCCCAACCACAGCTAGAATGACGAATGTACATAGGGAACATCTGGCAATTGTATTGTGACGGATCATCTAATCAGCAAGGTAGTGGGGCAAGAGTCATTGCCATGAGCCTTGAAGGAGCAGTAGTGAAGCAGTCGATCAAACTTAGCTTTGATGTTTCTAACAATGAGGTCGAATACGAAGCCCTCATCGTCGGCCTTCGCAGCTCACTTCAGATGGGAGCCAAATGGTTGCATGTTTTTTGTGACTCAAAATTGGTAATTAACCAACTAAAAGGGAAATGCGGAGCTAAGAATGATCACATGGTAGCCTATGTGAGGATAACTAAGTCTTTGCTGGACAAATTTGATGGCCATGAGTTCAATCAAATTGCTCGCGATCAAAACACTCACTCTAATGCCTTAGCTTGTTTAGCCTCGACCGTCAATTTAGAATTTAAACAAACCATTGAAATGGGTTTCATTCCTGAGCCAAGTATTAGTATCCCCAAAATGGATCTTGTAGTGCATATCATTCATAGGGGACCGAGTCAGATAGACCCCATCACTACATTATTAAATTCAGAGCAATTACCAGAGGATAAGAAAGAAACCCATAAGCTTCGAAACAAGGCCTTAAGGTATTATTTAGCCCCTCAGGGAAAGTTGTATAAAAAATCTCTTTCAAGACCTTAGAGTGTGTCCATCTCAACAAGGTTAAGGACTTTTTGGCCAAAATACATGAAGGGAGTTGAGGTGCCCATTTCAGAGGGGGGCGATCATTAGCTCACCAGGTCATTACTCAAGGCTATTGGTGGTTGACTATGCGTACTGATGTTAAAGCCTATGTCAAGAAGTGCGAGCGGTGTCAGATATTCTCCCCATTAACACATCTGTCAACCGAAAAACTGAACTCCTTAACTAGCCCTTGTCCTTTTGCTCAATGAAGTCTAGATATTGTTGGACCATTGTTGAGAGCCCCAAGCAATAAACGATTCCTAATTGTTACCATAGATTACTTCACCAAGTGGGTTGAGGCAAAACCATTGGCGCACATTCGGGACACTAACATTAAGCACTTTGTCTGGAAGAACATTATAACTCGATTCGACATTCCTAGAGTGCTCATCTCTGATAATGGCACTCAATTCAATTGTGGCATTTATAGGGAGTTGTGTGACATGTATGGAATTTGGCCCTACTTTTCCTACCCAGCTTACCCACAAAGTAATAGACAGGTAGAGACTTCTAATAAAGTGGTCCTAGACGGCATTAAGAAAAGACTAGAGAAAGCAAAAGACAAATGGGTTAATGAATTGCCAATTGTATTGTGGACACATCAAACTACACCACGAAGGTTTACTGGGTAAACTCCATTCGCCTTGTGCTTTGGCAACTAGGCAGTCATACCATTGGAAATTGGCCTCCCAACTCTCCGGTTGAGGGCGTTCGATACTGGCAGAAATAACATGATGCTTGCATTAGATATGGATTTAATCGAGGAGCACTGAGATCAAGCCCTTGTAAAGATGGCACGATACCAACAGCAGCTGGCAAAGTCATACAATCAACTAGTACAACTACGCTGATAAACCCCTAGGGAGTACGTGTTATCGCATACACGAGTCCATATGATCTATAAGACATCCTAGAAAAGAATTAGGGACATTACATCTGTATGTATGAGTGTGTATGACATCATGTGACATCATATAAACATATCTAAACTGAAATGAAAGTATGAACATGTGTACCACGAAATAAAATGAATATGAACGCTATGAAAACTGTAAAGATTATTTGTCTATGTTTATTAGTGCTCTGTTTATCTATAGAATATGGAAGGGACAAGAAGTGATAATGTAACAGAATCTTCTAATGCTCAGATAGACCGTATAGAAAGAATGATAAAAGCTTTAATAGAATCAATAAGACAACAGCAAAGACGACAACCTTTGCCTCATCCACTTTCCCCAGTACAATTTGAGCTGATGAACAATGACATTATCGATTTGACTCAGAAATTCAACAAAATGAAGCCACCAACTTTTCTGAGTGATATTGAGCCACTAAAGGCCAAGACATGGATACTAGAGACTGAAAGATTGTTTGAAGCTTTTCCCTGCACTGAAACTCAGAAAGTGCTACTAGCCACCTACACTTTAAAAGAAGAAGTCCGATGTTCGTGGATTTTGATACATAATGATAATGGGGCTATGACATGGAATAAATTTAAAGAGATCTTTTACAAAAAAAAAAAAATTCCCTCAATGCTTTCGAGATAGCAAAGTGTCTAAATTTGAACAGTTGAAGCAAGACAGTATGCCAGTGGCAGAATATGAGGCTAAATTTACGGAGTTGGCCTGATTTGCTCCCCATATGGTAGATACGGATTACAAGAAGGCTCAAAAGTTTGAAGGTGGGCTTAATCTGGAAGTGTTTGACCCAGTGGGTGTTCTAAAACTACCTAAATATGTAGATGTGCTTGACAGAGCATTAATGGCTGAAGCCAACTTGGCAACTATAAAACAGACCAAAGCGCCAACAAGCGAATAAAGTGGCAAAAGATATGGGTTCAATTTTAGAAAGGGTTGATTATCTTCGATGAGTAAGAACAGGATCTTCTAGTAACTCAAGTCAAAGTAGTGGATCTACACCTATCTGTTCTGAATGTAGAAGAAAACACAAGGGTGTATGTTACCATATTTCGAGTGCATACTTCAAGTGTGGCAAGATTGGCCACATGGTAAAAGATTGTCCACTCATAGCTGAAAATACCAACTGCCATGCAACAAGTTCAGTCAGATTTGCTTCTGTACCGAGAACAAATACAAGACCCAATACGGGAAAAGAAACCTAAAGGCAAGAGAGAGTGTTTGCACTTGTGCCAGGAGATATTCAGAACAACGAATCTGTGGTGTCAGGTATACTTCCCATTTGTGCTCAAAACTCATATGTATTGATAGATTCTGGATCTACACATTCCTTTGTGTCTCATACTTTTTCTCAAAAATTGACTACACCTCTAGAACAAATGAACTATGTGTTATCTATATCTACACCATCTGGGGGTTCTATGATATGTTCTTATGTGTATTTTGCATGTGACATTATAATTGGTGATGTGTTGTTATATGTTGACTTGATGCTTGTGGCTATTGATCATTTTTTGATTGCATATTGGAGATGGATTGGTTAACGAAATACTATGCTACCATTGATTATGTTGCTAAATCTGTTATATTTTAGCCACTGGAGTTACCTGAGTTTGTGTTTGTTAGGAATGGTGTAATTCCTCCTCCATATTTGATCTCTTCTATAAAAGCCAATAAACTACTGAGGAAAGGTTGTAGGGGTTATTTGTGTTCTGTATTAATTTTGCCTACATATAGTACTAATGTGGAAAATATTCCCATAGTCCATGAATCTCCTGATGTGTTCCTTAATGAATTGCCCGGGGACTTAATTGATAGAGAGATTGAATTCACCATCAAAGTAGTACCCGGAATCCAACCAATTTCTAAGGCCCCTTACAAAATGTCAACCTCTAAATTGAAAGAATTAAAAGTCCAACTTCAAGAGCTATTAGACAAGAAGTTTATTCGATCGAGCACTTCGCCTTGGGATGCTTCAGTTCTATTTGTCAAAAAAAAAAAAAAAAGATGGAACCTTGAGATTATGTATAGACTACTGAGAATTGAACAAGGTAACTGTCAAAAACAAATACCCATTACCCAGAATAGATGATTTGCTTGACCAATTTCAGGGAGCCCAAGTGTTTTCTAAAATTGACCTTGGATTCGAGTATTACCAATTAAAAATTAAGGCAGAAGATATACAGAAAACTACATTCCGAACTAGATATAGACACTATGAATTTCTGGTAATGTCGTTTGGGATAACTAATGCACCTGCCGCTTTTATGGATATAATGAGTAGGGTCTTCAAACCATACATTGATGAATTTGTTATTGTTTTCATAGATAATATTTTGATTTATTCTAAAAGCAGTAAAGAACATGAGAGTCATTTGCGAACTATGCCACAGACTTTGAGAGAAAAGAAATTGTATACAAAACTATCCAAATGTGAATTCTGGCTTGACAGTTTAACTTTTATGGGGCATGTACCGTTGACCGACATAAAATTGAAACTATTGTGAACTGGCCAAGACCAATTACTGTGACAGAAGTTAGAAGTTTTTTGGGACTGGCTGGCTACTACTGCAGATTTGTGAAAGACTTCTCAAAACTTACTATGCCATTGACTTAGTTAACACAAAAAAATGCACAATTTCATTGGAATAACCAAAGAGAGTTTCCCTTTCAAAAATTGAAAACCAAATTAGTGATTGCACCAATTCTAACTCCGCCTAATAGTATAGATGAATTCCAAATATCTAGCGATGCTTCATATAAAGGATTGGGGTGTGTGCTAATACAAAACGGTAAGGTAATTACTTAAGCTTCTAGATAACTCTGACCACATGAAAAGAACTATTCGACCCATGATCTCGAGCTTGCAGCCATAGTCTTTGCTTTGAAAATCTGGCGCCATTATCTGTATGTAACAACTTGTGAGGTGTACACAAATCACAAAAGTTTGAAATACTTCTTTATCCCAAAAGAACTGAACATGAGACAAAGAAGATGGCTTGAATTGATTAAAGACTATGATTTATAAATTCTGTACCGTCTGGAGAAAGCTAATACAGTGACAGATGCTTTGAGTAGAAAGGCAATTGGGAATTTGGCATGTTTGCTTACCGGTCAGAAGGAATTGTTGTATAAGTTGGAAAGAAATGAAATTGAGATTGTCTTACGTGAATAGGATGGAATTTTAGCCGCCATTTCTACACAACCAGCAATCATCGAAGAAGTTAAAGAAAAAAAGCTAGAAGATGAATTTTTGAAAAAGATTATTAATAAGATTGAATCAAAACTGAGACTGAGATTTGTGTTTGAGGGTAGTGTATTGAAATTTCATGGTAGGCTTTGTGTACTGGATTGTTCAAAATTGAGAAAATGTGTCCTGACTGAGGCACACAAATCTAAATTTGCTATACATCCGAAAAATACGAGTATGTACAAAGACTTGAAACAGAATTTCTAGTGGCTTGGAATGAAAAAGAGTATTGCTGACTATGTAGCCAATTGTTTGCATTGCCAACAAGTGAAAGCCAAACATCAACGGCCCGTTGGATTACTTCAACCGTTTCCAATACCAAAATGAAAATAGGAGCATATCACGATGGATTTTATTGTCGGTCTGCCTCATTCTTTAAATTATTTTTTATTTATTATTTTTTAAAAAAAAAAAATTTTTTTGAAAAAAATATTTGTTATTTTTTAAATATTAGCCAAATAATTTGTTATGATTTAGATATATATATATATATATATGGGCTATCCAAAAAAATTTATAATTTAAAAATTCAAAAAAAAATTAAAAAAATATTTAAAATATTTTTTTTTTAAAAAATAAAGTATTTAAATTTTAAAAAAATAAAAATTATGTATATAATAAAAATATTTTTAAAAAATACAATGCACAAATATAATAAATACAATGCACATTAAAAAAAATAAATAAATATTTACAATAAAAAATATTTACCCTAAAAAATAAAATTAAGAAAAATTTTAAATATTTTTTAAATTTTGTTAATTTATCAAAGTATTTTAGGTTGTTTAGCACTTTGAAAATGTAGCAAGGACAATATCATGCATCAAGATCTATTTTCGTGATGTCAGATACTTCTATAAACAATTCCTAACGTTTACTTCATGGCAGATGGTAAATTTTTATACGAATATAAACCTCAAGGGACATGATGGAATTTCTGAAACCTGGGGGGTGGGATGCAATTTCTGAAACCTCAAGAGGGGTATAGGTAATTTTCCCTTTTAAAAATAATTTTTGGAGTTTTGGATGATTTATTTTATTTATTTTTTTAATTGAATAGATGGGTGTTAAAGAAAAAAAAAATGATTGATTGATGTGTAGAATGTAAGAAAAAGAGAAATAAGAGAGAAAAAGTGATTAATTGATGTATGAGAAAAGTGATTTTAAATTTTTTACCAAACAAATTTTTAATTTTTTAAAAAAAATTATTTTCAAGAGACAAATTAAACAAAGGCTTATTTTGATAAATAAGTTAAAAGTCAACGTTTTTATTTTTTATTTTTTTTTAAAAAAAAGTGCAAAAAATTAGAGAGATGATGTGAATTTAGGAAGTTGGCTATTTTAGTAGGTTAAAATATTTATGTTTAGGAAGATGGTTGGATTTTTTTATAATTAGATGCGATATTTTGTGAGAGAAAAAATAAAATGCTTATGAATTTAATGTGACATTTTGTCTTATTAACAATTTAATTTAGTTTTTTTTTTTTTTTTTTATAAATTTTAGTCTAAAAAATCAAAAAAAATCCTTTGCTAAATAAGGTTAATAAATTGACTTTTAACCTAATTATGAAAAGAGATTAAAGTCAATTTCTGTAGCTGAACTTTAAACACGTAAAAAAATAAAGAAATAATATAATTTAAAAAATTCAAAAAAATTAATAAATTTATTTTTAACCTAATTGTCAAAAGATAGCAAAGCCAATTTCTCTGGCTGAGCTTTACTCATCATGAAACAAACACTATCTCCCGGGCCAAACATGTGTCATATTGGCTTGGTTACGCCACTGTGTTTGAGATACGGTGATTCCAGTGTGCTCAGCTTCAGATCCACTCTCTCTCTCTCTCTCTCTCTCTCTCTCTGTTTCTGTTTCTGTGTGTGTGTCCGTCTTCTCAGCATCTATCAATCTCTTGCATCGTGATGTGAATATATGTATAGGCTTTATGCAGTTTTCGGACCGTGATGTGAATGTATGTATAGGCTTTATGCAGTTTTCGGACGAATCAGGATCATCGGCCGCGGTTTCCAGCCGCGGTTTCAGCAGCCCCCCAAAATGACGTCGTTTTGGGGGGTTTTTGTTTTTTTTTTTCTTTTTTCTTCTTCTTCTTCGTTCTCGCCGAGCTCGTCGCCATGGTCGCTTTCGGGCGAGCTTCGCCGTCGCCAGCTTCGTCGAGCTCGCCGACCTGTCATCGCCCTCGTCATGACTCGTCGAGCTTCGCCGTCGCCCGACCTTCGTCGCCGCCCGCCTCCTCCTCCTCCTCCTCCTCCTCCTCCCCGATGATTAGGCCCCCTCCATCCGGCCCACCCCTCCCTCCTCCCCTCTCTCCTTCCTTCCTCTCCCTCCCCGAGGAAGAAGAAAAAAAAATTCAAAAATTAAAAACCCCCAAAGCAGCGTCGTTTTAGGGTGATGAAACATTTGCCCAAAAAGGGCGGCCGAGGATCCTCGCTCTTTTCGGACCACAACTATGAATCTCTCTCCTTTCCATGTTCTGTTGTCTGCGTCCCCCTCTCTTCTACTTTCTTTTTTTTTTTGAGGAAATTATGAATTAGTAGTATTAGTTTGGAATGTGGGTTGGTTTTTAATTTTTTGATGTTTTTAATTTAGGATTAAAAATTTTTATTTAGGATGAATTTTTTAGTTTTTTTAATTTTTATGAAAAAAAAATTGTAATAATTATGAGTTGAATAATATAATATTTTGTCTTGAATTAAAAAACTTATTTTATTTTTTTATAACTATTTTAACCAAAAAGTTGAGATTTTTTTTTCCTAAACGAGCTCTAAGAAAATTTATTTATAATTCTCACTTTAAACAATGATGATTCCTTTAGTTTAAAAAAAAAATTATGAATTAATTATTTCTATTGATTTTTAAAAAAGTATATTTAAAATATTATTTAAGAATTAGATTTACTATTACACTTTCATTTCTGTTATATATATATATATATATTTTATGCTAAAAATGTAAGATATACGTTTTATAAGAATCAAATTTATTATGAATTTTTATTTGAAAATCTTTTTTATTTAGAATAATTTTAAATATGAGATTCTTCAAACATTTCAAAAGGAGTATAAAAATAACTTAAAATATGAGATTTTTCAAATATTCTAAAACAATGTTCAAACATTTCAAAATTAGTACAAAAATTTTTTAGTAAGTTTTAGACAAATATATAATTTCAAACTATAACACTCCAACGTAACACTCCAAAGAGACTCTTTAGTGAAACACTCTAATGTAACACATAAAAAAATTCATTTAGTATATTTTTTCAGACATAATACTCAAATGTAACACTATACAAAAAGGATATAAAATTATTCAAATCATTCCAAAATAAGTACAAAAATTTCTTAATGAGTTTTGGGTAAATGCATAATTTCAAATTATGAGTGTTGCATTTGAAAAAATATATATTAAAGAGTTTTTTAGTATTTTTGTGTATACTAGATTGGAGTGTTACGTTTGGGAATAAATTGATTAGAGTGTTACATTTAGAAAAAATACACTAAAAAATTTATTTGGAGTGTTACATTATTTAAATTTAGGAAAAGTGCACTAAAGCGGTTTTTAGTGTATTACATTGGAATGTTATGTTGTTAGAGTATTACATTGTTGTTCATAATATGGGATTTGTTTCAGAATTAGGAAAAATTCAAAACCTCTATAGTGTGGATTGCTCAAACCCACTTTTATTCCTAAAAAATTAAACTCAAGCATGTAAGTGACTATCATTTTGTGTAATTTCTACTTTAATGGAATCTTTTGCTTCATAAAAAAATAAATAAAATGGAGGATTAAACCGTTCATATGATCACATTTTGAAATTTATTAATATTTTCCAAATTATTATTTATAATAAATTTATAATTTTAATTAGGGAAATTTACCTATAAATCCTATCTTGAGAAATGATGATCAATTTAATCTCAAAAATTTTCTTATAGACCAATTTGTCTCATTGATTTTAGAAAAGTAAATTTAACATATTATTTGGAAATTAAATTTACAGTTATACCATTATTTCTATTAATTTTTTCTCATTTTTTCTTTTGTGCTAGAAAGATAATGTACACAATAAATGAGAATCAAATTTGAGATTAATTTTTATATAGGAATCTTTTTTATTTAGAACATATTTCAAAAAGAAGTACAAAAATAATTTGAAATATGAGATTAAACATTCTAAAAGGATGTAAGATTCTTTAAACATTTTAAAATGAGTACAAAATCTTCTTAGTAAGATTTGGGCAAATGTGAAATTTTAAACTATAACACTCAAATGTAACACTCTAATGTAATACTCCCAAAAAAATCTTTAGTGTATTTTTTTTTAAAAGTAACACTTCAATATAACACTCCAAAAAAAATTTCAACACTCCAATGTAACACACAAAAAAAGACTCCTTAGTGTACTCTTTTCAAACGTAACACTCCAATATAACTCTAAAAAAGACTCCTTAGTGCAACACTTCAATATAAACCAAAAAAAAAAAAACCTCCTTAGCGTACTCTTTTGAACGTAATACTACAATATAATACTCTAAAAAAAATGTGGAATTTTTCAAACCATTTCCAAAGGAGTGCAAAAATTCCTTAGTAAGTTTTGAGTAAATGTATAATTTCAAATTGTGAGTGTTACGTTTGAAAAAAAGTATATTAAGTAGTTTTTTTTAGTATTTTTGTGTGTGTTACATTGGAGTATTACGTTTGTGATTACATTAATTGGAGTGTTACGTTTGAGAAAAATACACTAAGAAATTTTTTTTTTTGTGTTTTACGATGAAGTGTTACGTTTGAAAAAGTACACTAAATAGTTTTTTTAAGTGTTACGTTGTTATGTTTGAAAAAAGCACACCAAGAAATTTTTTAATGTGTTACATTGAAATGTTACGTTATTAGAGTGTTACATTTTTGTTTGTAATGTGAGATTTGTTTCAAAATGAGAAAAAATTTAAAACCTCTATAGTGCAGATTGCCTAAATGTGTAATTTTACATTTAGAGAAATCCACATCTTTCCCAGAAAAATTAAACCCGATTATGTAAATGATTGCCTTTTGTGTAATAGACTTTTGGATTCATAAAAAAAAAATAATGGATTAAGTAGTTCACAAGATTATATTTTGAGATTTGGTAGTACTTTAACCTTTAAATTATTAATTTGTATAAAATTTATTATTTATTTATAATTTTTCAACAAAAAATTTACACTGAAATGAAATTTTCTCTTCTCTTTTCTCTTTCTATTTCATTTCCATGTAAATAATATCAAATTCAGACTTATAAACTTATAATTTATTTATAAAAAAAAAAATTCAAATTTATTTTACCTATAAATTTCACATTTAGGCCTTGTTTGTCGTGTATTAAAAAAGTCAAAAAATTACTATTCTATTTAAGTCACATTATTTTATTTAAATCATATCACCTCTCTACCACATCATTTCAAACCTAACTCAAACCTAACTCATAATTCAAAAAAAATCAAAAAATATATTTATTTAGAATATTTCAAACCACTATTTCATTTAACAACTGCGATTGGGACCTCGAATCCCCTTTCCCCGAATCCTCCTAATCGACGAAACGACGTCGTTTTGTGTTTTTTTTTTTTTTTTTTTTTTTCCATTTCAGAAGAAGAGAAACAGGAGGAGGAAGAAGAGAAGAGAAGAGGAGGAGGAGGAAGAAGGGAGGCGAGGAGGGAGGAGGCCAACAAACTAGAAATTTGGAGGCGGAGGCGGAGACGGAGGAGGAGAGCCGAGGCAGGAACCGCTTCTTCCCTCTCTTCTCTTCCTCCTCTTTCCCGATCTCTCTCTCTCTCTCGCCTTCCTCTCCTCCTCTCTCTCTCCCTCTGTTTCTCCCTCTCTCTCTCCCTTTGTTTCAGGAAAAAAAAAAAAAAAATTCAAAATCACTAAAACAACGTCGTTTCAGTGATTCGGGAGATTCGGGAGAAAATTTTTCGAGGTGCAGAACATTAATCTTCATTTAATTCCTATAGTACAAATATATTCCGAATAAATTATGAATAAGATAATGATGAGTTCAATGCATTTTTGTTGTAATAAACTCATCCAAGTTCGTTAAGTCCCTTTGTCTTCTCTCACTTTGTATCTTTTCTTGTAGACCCATCTCACAGAATCCCCTCCCCTCGCCCCTCTCTCTCTCTCTCTCTCTCTCTCTCTCTCTCTCCCCCTGCGAAGTTCTCTTATTCCAAGCTTTCAGAGGTTCAATTCATATCAACACAGTTTCCAGAACAAAACAGGGGACCATAGATGGGCCTTTTCAAGGTCCTCAGCCTATTGAAAACCCTTCTCCTACTGTCTACAATTGGTGTCGTAACACCCTTTATTGAAGCTTCTTCTGATGGGAATGTTGCTAGAAAATTGTATTTCACAACCAGAGTCATGGAAGATAACAACATTACCAGCTCCTCATATCCATCCCCTTCTCCTCCGCCGTCGCAGCCGCCGTCTCCGGCGGAGAGATCAAACGTGTCGTCTTTCAAGCCCAACATTGCGGTAGTTGTTGCGGTTCTGACCACCGTATTTTCAATCACATTTCTGTTACTTCTCTATGCCAAGCACTGCAAAGGGGGAAGAAATGGGTACTACTCCGCAAGTTCCAGAGGGAGGGCGCCGCCGTCCATGGCGAGGAAGAACTCCGGCGTGGACCGCACGGTGATCGAGTCACTCCCCATTTTCCGATTCGGTTCGCTGAGAGGCGAAAAGGATGGGCTCGAGTGCGCAGTGTGCTTGAACCGGTTCGAGTCCACGGAGGTCCTCAGATTGTTGCCCAAATGCAAGCACGCGTTTCATGTCGAATGCGTCGACACTTGGCTCGACGCACATTCCACTTGCCCTCTCTGCCGCTACCGAGTCGACCCCGAAGACATTCTCCTCCTCGCCGATTTTGCCAAAATTTTAGCCCCAAACGAGCCATTGCCACCGCCGCCGCCGCAGACGACGGCGCTAGGCGGCGAGGAAAATGAGAGATTGGAAAGTATACGGCGAGTCTCGGGGAGGCATTCGTCGGCGGGGGAGAGAGGAAGTAGCTCTAGCTCTAGCGGTGGTTCCTTGCAAATTGTCCTCCACAGACCGAGCGATTCTTCGAGAAGATCTCTGGATAGTTGGAACATGAGGAAGAAGAAGAAGCAGCCTGATATTGTCTCTGTTGGATGCTTCGATCGACAGTGTCGGAAAGATGGGCTGTTACTAACATCGCAGGAGGACCGGCGGCGATTGGAGCACCGAATCATAATCGGCGGCGGCGGCGGCGGAGGGGGAGGGTTTCACCGGAGGTGGAGCGACGTGCAGGCGTCGGATCTGCTGTATCTACGGTCGGAAATGGTAATGAGTGACAGCCGTCGATTATCGGCGTCGTCCTCGGGATCTCGGCCGTCAGAGAGCCGACACCAGCAGCAGAATCATCCGCAGCAGCAGCAGCAGCAGAATAATGAGTGGCAGAGTGGCAGAAGCGTAATAAATGGGAGAAGCGTGTCGGAAATCACGCGGCTGAGTAGGTTCGGGAACACGAATGATAACGGCCACCGTCAGCGGCGGCAGAACCACCAGGAGTGGCGGTGGAGGTGGCGGCGGAGGGAGGCAGAGGGAGAAGCAGGGGTGGTTTCGAGATGGATGGGTTGGATTTCACAATCACAATCAGAAACACAACTGACTCAACCAGATGTACAGTCCTGACCCACCTGCACCTTACTAGCTTATAGTCATTAGTACCACTGTAGCTGTACCATTAAAAGTGTATATATCTAATCTATATATCTTTCGATAAGCTAACGCCTCTATGATAATTATAGCTCATCTGCTCTCAATTGGCTTCTATCTGGCATTAATGTTTGCTTTGTTTGGTTGGTGTGAGTCATGAGAAAAGGAAACGAAAGAAAATGAAAGATGAGAAAAAGGCTGGAAACAAATGAAAAGATAATCATGTTTAGCCTCCGTTTGGCAAGAATTTTTTTGGATTTTTTTAGTTATTTTAGTCACAAAAGACAAAATAAGTTTTTTTAGCTACAAAAAATAAAACATCACATCCAATCATAATCATTATACTCTTCTCTCACAAAAAAAATCAAAAAAGTCAAAAAGTCCTTCCCAAATTAAACTTTTAAGTCCAGGCTAAAAAAATCAAAAAAATCAAAAAGTTAAAAAGTCAACCCACTTCCCAAACGGAGGCTTAAAAGGAGTCTTGCATTATGATATTTTTCTTAAATGCAATAATTTTTCTAGGAAAGTTTTAAAAGGAGCTCTACCTCTTTTTTATCATATGAAAGAGGAAGAAAAAATAATTTTTCTAATATTTTCATGTCTACCAAACAAGTAGGATACTATTCAGCTGGTTTGGTTTTGATTTTCAAAAAATACTCTTCAAAAAATTTTATTTTTTTATTTTTTGTATTTTTTTTGTTTTCAATGATTTTTTTTAATATTTTAAGTTATTTTTTAAAAATTTTTAGACATACCTAACATAAATACACTTAAAAAGTATAATATTTATAAAAAAAAATTTAAAAATTTACTAAATACCAAAAATATAAAAAAAATATAAAAATTCAGTACATTTTTCGTACTTTTGTGTATTTATTAATTTTTAAAAATATTTTTTTTTATAAATTTTTTACTATTTAGATACATCTAAGTAAGACATATCTAAAAAGAAAAAAAAAATTTGCTTAAAATTTTAAAAATATTCACTAAAAACAAAAAACAAAAAACAAAAAACAAAAAACAAAAAACAAAAAACTTAATTTTTAAAAAATTGAATTCAGAAAATTGAAACCAAACACACTGATTAAATTTTTAGATGGAATAATTTTATGTGTTTATCTTTAACAAGGAATGTTTATCTTTAACAAGGAATGGCTTCTCTCTCATCTGTCATCGGACTACACAGACTTGTTGGGCCGTGGTGGACCTTAATTTGGGTCTATTTCAATGATCTAAACCGTTCAATATGTAAAACTTGTCAAGTATATCATTCTTATAAAAAGTCACCTCGATCAGATATCAATAATTATTTGCGCAGAATACTTTTCTATTAACGAAAAGTATGATTTTCAAATTAAATTGTGACAGAAATGTAATATGATCAAATGACTATCGGTATCCGATTAATATGATTTTTTTCAAAAATGATATTCTCAACGAGTTCTACACATTCAACGATTTGAATCATTAAAATGAACCCAGATCAAGACCCAATACGGCTCAATAGGGCTGAGCAAGGAATCTGTGAAATCCTTAATCTGATCCAGTCCAGTCCAATCCGATAGGTTTGGGTTGGTTTTTTTAATCCACGGTTCGGTTTCGGATTGAAGAATTAAAAATCTGTAGTCCACGAATTGGTTCCGGATTGGAATCGATCCGGACCGTATACAAATAGTCTATATTTTTATTATACATTCTCCCCCATAGTATCTTCTCTTATTTTATATAAAATCTAAATTCAAACCTAAAGCCGTATAATATCTTCTTTTATTATTTTTGTCTGTTAGTTTTTAGTTTTAATTTGCAATGGTCTAAATACTTATGGTGAAACCAGTTTTCTTATGGTTATTTAAATTTTAGAACAGTATGTCACTATTATAGAAAAACATGTTGCTATTATGAAACTAATATAGTACTATATTTATATTTTTATGAAATTAAAGTGTCATATATATATTTTTGTTATTTAATTATGTGAATCCGTGGTCCTAAACCGATTCAATTCATATTTAAATGGATTGGTTCGGATTGATTCCATGATTTAAACGGATTGAATTGATTCCAATTTTTTAAAAATTATAAATAATAAATTGATTCTGATTTTATCCCAATCCAATCTAATCCAACCCAGACCATGCGCACCCCTTCGGCTCAACAATACCATCTGTTTAAAAGCAACTGGAGAGTAGCCCTTGCCTTTTAACAATACTATAAATAATTTCATTTTTTTTCCCTCATTCGTAGATATAAAGCAATGGGTTCATATTAGTAAATAAATATAAAATCTACCGACTTATATTTTAGAGTGGGAAAATAAGATAATACAAAAAATGATTATATATAATACTTTCTTAACTTTTACGATAAATTACAATAAAGTCCCTTAAACGATGGCCTATTTGCACTTTGTCCTACTGAATTTTAAAACTCAATAGTTAACTATCTTAAAATATTATCATGTTACACTTAATCTTTTCTATTGAAATTCTGTTAGAGATTTATACAAAATCTCATCAAGTGTGAAGCACATGACACACTTGATTTTTTTAGATAATGTCACTATTATCTAAAAATCTTGTTTATAATTTGTTTTATCTTATTGACAAAATGTAAACAGACTCACCAAATAAGCGATCTTATTTATAATTTGTCTTATCTTACTGACAAAATGTAAACAGATTCACTGGATAAGAGTATTATTGTTCTAAAAATTAATAAAGTGTATTATGTGTTTCACATATGACTTGATTTTGTGTAAATCTCTAATGAACTCCTAACATAAGAGATTAAGTATAACAAAATAATATTTTGATGTGGTTAACTATTGAACTTTGAAGCTCATGAGACCAAAGTGTAAACGAGTCATAGTGTAAGAAAGTTTACTATAATTTACCTTATATATATATATATATATATATGTAAGTATAGTTTATGATTTTCCATATTAGCGTCCATGGGGCCCATTTGTTTGATGGATATAAGGATAGGATATGGGGGAGTCGGACAGACAAGATATAGAGAATTGGATGGATATAACATGACATGAGATTTACATATTTTTTGTTTCCTTACATTTGGTGTTTGGTTGCTTCGGATATACAAACTCTGGATATTATATACTTCAAAAGAAGAGATATGCAATACCACTGTCACGACCCAAACCCGGCCCTATGGGTTTAGCATCAGAATCGGCGATGTCCGAGATTACAAGGCTCTTGAACGATGTCTGATTAAGCAATCTGAGGCTGGCGGAAATATCTGATAAATAACTAGTGTCCATTGAGTGAAAATCAGTATGCCAAAAACATTTTTCATGCATTCATACTGATTCGAGAACAATACTGATCTATCTGATATATAAAACATTCAAGACGGGGACCTAATCCTCGATAACAAGATAAAATAAAGAGATGACAGTCCATACAAGAGTGCAAAGAAGGAGACCGATGGAGGACACAAAACACCCCAAGCCATAACATGGCAACTCGGAACCTCGCGATGAGGCACATAGGTGGCTTGACAAAGCGGGGACCAACCCATGCTCCTAGCTCCGATGCTCGAGAACCTACATATATATATAAATAGTGAGTTAAAGCCCGGTGAATAACATAATGCGTAAAGAGGTTATGAATGAATGTCCTACTGATAATGAAATCAGTTCATTAAATAGTATTTCGATCATCGATATTTGATCAATCGGTCATATGTGGTACACCGTTAGCCTATAATGATGAGGTCCAAAAGGAACGTGTCTTATGACCGCGATAATGTTGGCCATCAATCAAGAAGCGATATGGTTCCACAAGGGCAACAGAGCTCAGATAAAGAATAAAGAAACAAGAAGTGCTAAGGATGCCTGTCTGATTCGAATCTGGGACATACATTCATTCAATAAGTAATATCAGTTCAATAAACAGTTCAGTTCAGTATTCAAAAGATAACCATTTTGAACATATCTTTACACAATTGTTACTCACAGAGATTGGGCTATAGCAACTAGAGCGCGTCCCCGAGAGCCAACCCTAAACAGTTAACAAATAGAACACACACTAAGTTTCACAGTCGGGAAGGATGATAATTAAATCTCTAAATTTCCTCGGTGTGGTTCTATGTCTAAATCCTCATTAAGATGTCCTAAACTAGGCCTAAGAATGCATAGGATGAAATGAGGATGCAAAGATGTGCATAGGAAACAATTTCAGAATTTTCAGTGAAACAGGGCCTCCGCTCGAGCGGACAAGCAAACAAAGTTCCCCGCTCGAGCGGCAATATTCCCGCTCGAGCGTACATCCTTCCGCTCGAGCGGACTGATAAACAGTGCAAGATGCTGGATACTCGATTTTTCTGCTCGAGCGCGCATTTCTCCGCTCGAGCGGACTGTAAAACAAGTCGAAGAAAATGCTGGAAGCATGATTTCCCCGCGCGAGCACTACTTCCCCCGCTCGAGCGGACAGCAAAAATCTGGAAAATCCAGGTTTGTGTTCCAAGTTCAAAACTCAAGTTTTATGCTCCCAATTCGATCCTCTTGGGCCCATTTTCTGGAAAACTCTTTCAAACACATAGAATAACACGTTTTAAAGCTCAATTTAAGAAATCAAGGCCCAAGGGTGTTTCAATTAAACTCAATTTCAAACTAATTTTCAAGAACAACATGCAAACATGACATGCATCCACTCAAACCAATTCAAGGCTCCAATGTGATGCTCTAATGAGTTCAATACTTCAAAAATAAGATGAAAACATGGATTTGTACATGATTATGAACATGCATGTGGTATTTGCCCATGAAATCCACTCCAAACTCCCTCAATTCAACATGCATGTAATAATTTGACTTCAATCTAATATGCTAAGCTTAAAACATGACTTAGCTCATCAATTTAGCATGAAACATGCAAGAACAAGTTTAAACTCAACAATGAGAAGGTCAATGATCTACTTTAGGTCTTGTATTCAAGGCTTAGGAGCTCAATTATGAAGTTGAGTTAACAATTCCTTCAATTTTGCTAGCCAATTCCTCAATATCAAGGCAAGTCCCTCACTCTCCCTCTAATTCTCTCCTTTGGTTGGTTGGAACAAGAATATGACTGAGGGAAATGTTTTGTTTCAACATGTATAAGGCTCCAAGTGCTGATGTAGTGGCCACTAAGTGTGGCAAAATGGTAAATAAACCTAAGTTTGCAATTAGCTCATTTTAATCTAGTTTAATCATTCCTAATCAATTTTGGATAAATATACCATAAAATCAGATAAATTCTACTGATCATGAAACACTAAACGGTTTTCAGTTCGGCCACCGATAAGGCCTTCAATTTGCAGTTTAATCATAAAACACGAACAGATAATCAAGTAATTAAACAGATAAGAATGCAATACAATAGATAAACTTATTCAATTTCAGTTTCGATTTCCAATCAGTCCATTCAGTACTTCAGTTAATTCAATTATCAGTCATTATCAGTTCAGTTTAACAGTAACGATAGCTAATTGATAGTTTATCGATAATCGACGAGGGTTATTCTGATCTCCTTATAAGGAGTTTAGTCCTCTAAACTCGAGTTACCTTCAGTCTGGAAGAAAACAAGGTTCAGTGGAAACAGTTCTGGGTATCTTTTAGCCATGTCATCTTCCCTTTCCCAAGTGGCATAGACGCCACCATGGTTCTGCCAATCAACTTTTACCAACGGGATCTCTTTGTTTTTCAGTTTCTTGATCCGTCGGTTTACAATCTGTATAGGCCGTTCCTCGTAAGTGTAGACATCACTAAGCACTATCCGAGTAGGCTCAATCACATGGAAAGGATCCTGGAGATAATCTCTCAACATAGAAATGTGAAAGACGTTATGCATATGCTCCATTTCAGGAGGAAGCGCAACTTGATATGCCACCGGATTGATTTTCTTGATAATCTGATACGGTCCGACATATCTTGGCGCTAACTTGCCTTTGACTCCAAAACGAATCTGGCCTTTCATCAGTGTCACTTTTACAAAGACGTGATCACCCACTTCATACTCTCTGTCCCGTCTTCTGACATCTACATAACTCTTACATCGGCTTTTATGCGATTTTTAGTCTCTTTCTCAGTCGTTTCATATACAATCTTGGACCCAAGCAAAGGCCCGTCTCCAACTTCTGCCCAACAAATTGGAGATCTACATTTTCTGCCATACAATGCCTCGGAAGGCGCCATACCGATACTTGAATGGTAACTGTTGTTGTAGGCAAATTCAACTAGCGGCAGGTGACTTTCCCAACCTCCCTGAAAATCAAGGACACACATTCTCAATAGATCCTCCAAAGTCTGAATGGTCCTTTCTGACTGTCCATCTGTCTGAGGATGATAGACACTACTCAGCCTCAATTTAGTACCCAATGCAGTCTGTAGGCTTTGCCAAAACCTCGATGTAAACTTCGAATCCCTGTCAGAAACAATAGACACAGGCACTCCATGCAGTCTAACAATTTCATCAATATAGATAACAGCCAATGTGTCCGCATTATAAATTGTCTTGACAGGTAGGAAGTGTGCAGATTTAGTCAGTCTATCTACAATAACCCAAATAGAGTCCATACCTTTTCTGGAGCGAGGCAATCCAACGATAAAATCCATCATGATATGCTCCCATTTCCACTCCAGTATGGGCAAGGGTTGCAATAAGCCCGCGGGTCGCTGATGTTCCGCTTTGACTTGTTGGCAATGAAGGCATTTGGACACAAAGTCGGCAATTTCCTTCTTCATTCCCGGCCACCAGAAATTCTGTTTCAAATCTTGGTACATTTTTCGTATTCCCCGGATGGATAGAAAATTTCGAATTGTGGCCCTCTTGCAGAATTCTTCTTTTCAATTCAGAATCATTCGGTACACACAGTCTTTCTTGAAACTTCAGTACATTGTTTTCAAATTTGAACCCTGGTCTCGGTTTAATCTCTCTTTCTTCGACGATCTTCTTCAAGAAGTCATTTGTTTGCTGTTTCTCCTTAATCTCTTCAATCAATGCCGGTTGAGCAGAAATAGCAGCTACTGTTCCACCTCGTTCCCTCAAAACAACTTCAATTCCAGATTTTTCAAGGTCACAAAGCAACTCTCTCTGTCCAGTGAGTAGACAAGCTAAATTCGCAATTGACTTTCGGCTCAGTGCATCGGCAACGATATTGGCTTTTCCCTGGTGATACAGAATCTGTAGGTCATAATCTTTGATCAGTTCTAGCCATCTCCGCTGTCTCATGTTCAGTTCTTTCTATGTGAAGAAATATTTCAAACTCTTGTGGTCGGTATACACTTCACACGTTGCCCCGTAAAGGTAGTGACGCCAGATTTTCAGTGCAAATACTACTGCAGCCAGTTCCAGATCATGGGTCGGGTAGTTCTTTTCGTGTGGTCTCAACTGTCGGGAAGCATAAGCGATAACTCTCCCATTCTACATTAAAACACACCCCAAACCCTTATGAGAAGCATCACTAAACACAGTGTAACCATCCGTACCTGAAGGTAAATTCAGAACCGGTGCAGTCACAAGTCGGGTTTTCAATTCTTGAAATGCTGATTCCCTTTGGTCAGTCCAGACAAATGATGTCCCCTTCTGAGTCAACTGAGTCAATGGTAAGGCAATTTTGGAGAAGTCTTTGACAAACCTTCTGTAATATCCAGCCAATCCCAAAAAGCTTCGGACTTCTGTCACATTTGTGGGTCTAGGCCAGTTCACTACAACTTCAATTTTCTGCGGATCAACAGAAATTCCATCTTTGCTAACAATATGCCCCAAAAACATAACATGATCAAGCCAGAATTCACATTTAGACAGTTTAGCATACAGTTTCTGTTCTCTTAAGGTTTATAGGGCAAGTCTCAAATGATGTTCATGTTCTTCTATACTTTTGGAGTAAATCAGTATGTCATCAATAAATACAACAATAAAGTCATCAAGGTATGGTTTGAAGATTCTGTTCATAAGGTCCATAAATGCAGCTGGTGCATTGGTAACTCCGAAAGGCATAACTAAAAATTCATAATAGCCATACCTCGTTCTAAAAGCAATTTTATCAATGTCTTCTGGTTTAACCTTCAGTTGATGATACCCCGATCGGAGATCAATCTTGGAAAACACTTGTGCACCCTGTAACTGGTCAAACAAATCATCAATGCGCGGTAATGGGTATTTATTTTTCACAGTTACCTTATTCAGTTCGCAGTAATCAATACACAGTCTCAGTGAGCCATCTTTCTTTTGTACAAACAAAATAGGTGCACCCCACGGTGATGTACTAGGTCTGATGAACTTTTTATCTAGCAGTTCTTGCAGTTGTACTTTCAGTTCTTTCAGCTCAGTTGGGGCCATTCGGTAAGGGGCTTTAGATATCGGTTGTGTTCCCGGAATTACGTCAACGGTGAATTCAATCTCCCTGTCGATCAAATCTCCTGGCAGATCATCTGGAAATACATCTGGGAATTCTCTGACTATAGGAATACAGTTCACATCAGTTTTAACATTATCATCAGTAGATACAGTCAGTACAGAACACAGATATCCTTTACATCATTTTCTAATCAGTTTAACAGCTTTCACAGACGAAATCAAATACGGAGGAGGTACTACTCCACTCCCATTAAATACAAATTCCGGCAAACGGAAAACTACTTGTTTTGCTACACAGTCTATAGTGGCATGATATTTTTGTAACCAATCCATCCCCAATATTACGTCAAAGTGATCAATGTTCAATGGCAGTAAATCAATAAACAGATGCATATCCCCAACAATAATCTCACAAGCAGGATACATATATGCACATTTCATGGATCCCCCAACAGGTGATGATACAGCTAATAGATAATTCATAGGTTCTAAGGGTCTATTCAATTTACGCGAAAAAGCATGCGACACATAAGAATGTGTAGACCCCGAATCAATCAGTACATATGCATTTTGAGCACAGATAGAGAGGATACCTGACACAACAGTTTTAGTATTTTGCACGTCTCCTGGTACTAGGGCAAACACTTGGTCCTGCCTCATAGGCTCTTTCCCGGTCGCTTTGGGGTTAGGCTTTGGCGCTTCTGATTGATCTTTGCGAAGCAGTAGAAGGGCAATCTTTCACCATGTGGCCCACCTTGCCACACCTGTAACATGCACCAGAAATTTTATAGCAAACTCTTTTATGGTTCTTACCACATTCGGAGCAGGGCGGTATGGAACCACTCCTTTGGCTGGGGCTATTTGTTGACCCCGTATTCTATTTCTTGTTCAATTGATTGTGCTTGCCTTTCTTGAATTTGAAATTTTGTCTCTTACCACGCCATTCAGACGCCGGTGTTTCAGATTGTTTCACAGCTTCGATGTTCGACTCGGCTATCAAAGCTCGGTCAAGAACCCCTACATAAGTCGGTAATTTCAAAACATTTATTTTGTCTAGTATTGCGACATTCAGGCCGCCTTCAAACCTTCTGGCCTTCTTATATTCAGTATCTACCATATGTGGTGCATATCGAGCAAGTCCGGTAAACTTTGTTTCACATTCAGCAACAGACATTGTGCCCTGTTTTAACTGTTCAAATTCAGTGACCTTCGCCCCGACACCTCGAGGAAGTACTTTTCGAAGAAGGCTACTTTAAACTGAGCCCAAGTCATAACAGTATTGTCATCACGAGTAAGCATCCACCACCTTCTCGCCTCTTCTTGCAAGGTGAAGGTAGCTAACAGTACTTTATTTGCCTCCGAACACAGAAACACTTCAAATAGCTTTTCAGTCTCAAGAACCCACGCTTCAGCTTTTAGCGGTTCAAGGCCTCCCTGAAAGGATGGCGGTTTCAACTTGCTGAACTTCTGGGTAAGAGCAATAATATCCCCATCGTTCACATTTGCATTTGGTTCTGGTTGTACCGGAGGAGGAGGAGGTAGGGGCTGTTGGTTCTACTGTTGCTTAAGTCTAGCAGTTAACAGTTCCATCATTCTTTCCATTCTGGCCATTCTTGCCTTGGTGGATGAGGATTCAGGTTCATTTGCATTGTCCATTTCACTATAAGTAGTTATAACAGTTATAGCAATTATAGCATTAAACAGTTGCATGTTTAGACAGTTATCATAGGGACATGTATTCACTCATAACATAGCCACACACTTTTTCCCGATCATGAAATGCCCTACTCACTTTCTAGGACACCCTATAGCTCGTTTGGACACGTGTGTGGGGTATAACTCGTGGTTAAGTATTGCTCTGATACCACTCTGTCACGACCCAAACCCGGCCCTATGGGTTTAGCATTAGAATCGCCAAGAATCCGAGATTACAAGGCCTGCTAAACAAGATGTCTGATTAAGCGGAAGCCAATATAGTAAATAACTAGTGTCCATTGAGCTGTGAAAATCTGTATGCCAAAAACATTTTTCATGCATTCATACTGATTCGAGCGATACAGTCTATATCTGATCATATACAAACATTCAGTACGGGGACCTAATCCCTCGATAACAAGATCTGATAAAAGCGATGAAGTCCATACAGTAGTGCAAACAGTAAGGAGACCGATGGGGGACACAAAAACACCCCAAGCCATAACATGGCAACTTGGAACCTCGCAGTGAGGCACATAGGCTGGCTTGACAAAACTGGGGACCAACCCACGCTCCTAGCTCCGGTCTGGCTGTTGAGAACCTACATATATATATAAATAGTGAGCTAAAGCCTAGTGAATAACATAATGCGTAAAGAGGTTATGAATGAATGTCCTTACAGTAATGAAATCAGTTCATTAAACAGTATTTCAGTCAATCAGTATTTCAGTCAATCAGTCATATGTGGTACACCCGTTAGCCTATAAACAAGAGTCCAAAAGACCGGTCTTATGCACTCCAACAATAATGTTGGCCATCAATCAAGAATGATGGTTCCACAAGGGAACCGACAGAGTTTTGATAACGATGTGATAAGTGCTAAGGATGCCTGTCTGATTGAATACAGGACATACATTTATTCAATAAGTAATATCAGTTCAATAAACAGTTCAGTTCAGTATTCAAAAGATAACCATTTTGAACATATCTTTACACAATTGTTACTCACAAAGATTGGGTTATAGCAGCTAGAGCGCATCCCCGAGAGCCAACCCTAAACAGTTAACAAATAGAACACACACTAAGTTTCACAGTCGGGAAGGATGATAATTAAATCCCTAAATTTCCTCGGTGTGGTTCTATGTCTAAATCCTCATTAAGATGTCCTAAACTAGGCCTAAGAATGCCTAGGATGAAATGAGGATGCAAAGATGTGCATAGGAAACAATTTCAGAATTTTCAGTGAAACAGGGCCTCCGCTCGAGCGCAGGTTTCCCCGCTCGAGCGGACAAGCAAACAAAGTTCCCCGCTCGAGCGGCAATATTCCCGCTCGAGCGTGTCACACAATATTCCGCTCGAGCGTACATCCTTCCGCTCGAGCGGACTGATGAACAGTGCAAGATGCTGGATGCTCGATTTTTCCGCTCGAGCGCGCATTTCTCCGCTCGAGCGGACTGTAAAACAAGTCGAAGAAAATGCTGGAAGCATGATTTCCCCGCTTGAGCGCTACTTCCTTCGGCGGGACAAAAAAATCTGGAAAATCCAAGTTTGTGTTCCAAGTTCAAAACTCAAGTTTGATGCTCCCAACTCGGTCCTCTTAGGCCCATTTTCTGGAAAACTCTTTCAAACACATAGAATAACACGTTTTAAAGCTCAATTTAAGAAATCAAGGCCCAAAGGTGTTTCAATTAAACTCAATTTCAAACTAATTTTCAAGAACAACATGCAAACATGACATGCATCCACTCAAACCAATTCAAGGCTCCAATATGATGCTCTAATGAGTTCAATACTTCAAAAATAAGATGAAAACATGGATTTGTACATGATTATGAACATGCATGTGGTATTTGCCCATGAAATCCACTCCAAACTCCCTAAATTCAACATGCATGTAATAATTTGACTTCAATCTAATATGCTAAGCTTAAAACATGACTTAGCTCATCAATTTAGCATGAAACATGCAAGAACAAGTTTAAACTCAACAATGAGAAGGTCAATGATCTACCTTAGGTCTTGTATTCAAGGCTTAGGAGCTCAATTATGAAGTTGAGTTAACAATTCCTTCAATTTTGCTAGCCAAATCCTCAATATCAAGGCAAGTCCCTCACTCTCCCTCTAATTCTCTCCTTTGGTCGGTTGGAACAAGAATATGACTGAGGGAAATGTTTTGTTTCAACATGTATAAGGCTCCAAGTGTTGATGTAGTGGCCACTAAGTGTGGCAAAATGGTAAATAAACCTAAGTTTGCAATTAGCTCATTTTAATCTAGTTTAATCATTCCTAATCAATTTTGGATAAATATACCATAAAATCAGATAAATTCTACTGATCATGAAACACTAAACGGTTTTCAGTTCGGCCGCCGATAAGGCCTTGAATTTGCAGTTTAATCATAAAACACGAACAGGAAATCAAGTAATCAAACAGATAAGAATGCAATACAATAGATAAACTTATTCAATTTCAGTTTCGATTTCCAATCAGTCCATTCAGTACTTCAGTTAATTCAATTATCAGTCATTATCAGTTCAGTTTAACAGTAACCAGTAGCTAATTCAGTAGTTTATCGATAATCAGTACGAGGGTTGTTACAACCACCCCTTAGGCACTGTTTGATTGTCCAAATTGGAGATAAGAGTTTGAAGAGAATATATAATACCTAAAAATAATAATGTGATATAATATGTTATAGAATATGAGATAAATTATATATGGGGTCACTTACACTATATTTAGTTAAAAGAAGATATAAGACGGAATAAGAGATGGTTATTTTTTATTTTTGGATAAAAGATGAGTTATATCCGACAATATGGGATATACAATATCATGAGGGTATTACATATCTCCCTCTCTTTTTACATCATATACTATCCGAACCCCTTATATTCAGAGCAACCAAATGCAAAATATAAGGAGATAAAAAAATGTGAGACACACCTCATATATATTTTACCCCAGCATTATATTCGATCCTTATATATGGTAAATAAACAAGGCCTTTTAGTGTTGCTTATCCTATACCATTGTATATCCTATGCTATATCATACTATAACTAAACATAGTAAAAGTAATTCCACAATTATATAGGTGGTGTTTGACAAGACACTAATATGGTTCAAAAGTTACTAAAATGGTCAAAAACAAATACAAAAAAGTTAGATTTTTTTTTTTAATTTTCTCTACTCTTTGTAATTTTATTATTATTATTTTTTTATAAAAAAAAGTCAAAAGTTATTCCCAAACATTTCAATATTTTTCAAGTCATATTTTAATAATTAAAAAAACACTAAAAAAATTAGTTTCCAACTGAGCCTATAATTCATCCCATAAATACATTATGTCTTATCATTTATTCCTATAAATTACATATCTCTCCAAATTGTTATATCTAATCCGAATAGTCTGACACAATTATTTATTTATTTATTTCATATTTGAATCTAGCAAGTTGGTTTCTATCAATAGTATAATCGGGTTTTGATCAGCTCAAACTATTAGATTTTGATCCTCTCCATTATATGTTTGTAATGGAGGATTTCTATTACTTATCTAATAGTTATAAAATATTGTGAGATGTAAATCCCAGCAACATAAATCCGAATTGTAGATCTCTTGAGTCCAAATAGGACTAGAGCACGGCTGAGCAAGAAAAGGAGTTAGTTATAATGACCGAACTAGAACTAGCACTTCTGAGTAAGATTAGAAGTCAACTCAGTAGACCGAACTAGATTATGGGTGTGGACGTCAGTCTGAACAACCAGACTAGGTCAACGCTTAGTCCTACATATATGAATCAACCACGCCTAAAAATCCATGAATGTGGAATACAAATCCTACATAAGGTGGGACAGACATGAGGAGTGGCAGGGGAAATGTTAACCGCCTCCAACGGTAATCTAAGAGGGTATATATTTGATTCCAACTAAAGAGAAATGTAGGCAAACCAATTGCACGAAAGATTTTACTCTAAAACTCTCTTACTTCATAACTTTCAAACTTACTAACTTAAATCATTAGGGAGTCCCCTAATTGGCCACTAGTCAGAGTTCTTTATTTTCTTGAGTGTTTCACGCCGAATTTCACCAAGTTTACGTCAGAGGGTCACCGCAGCAAGTGTGGTAAAGTTTTTCTGCAATTAATTTAAATTAATATCATCACACTTATAGTTGGATGATACTTGGAGAGATTTACAATTCCATTATTGTGGATCGAATAATGCAGAATTTTTTTTTAGAGTCTCAAACATTTTTTTCTTAACATAATACATTGGTAATATACATAATAGTCAAAAAGGTTTAATTACACTAATGGTCTACATGTGATCCACAATGAGCGATTGCAATCCTCTCATCATTGTATTACAATCACGAGAGACTACAATTCTATAATTGTGAATCAAATTGTGAAAGATTTTTTCGGTCTCAAATATTTTCTTGAAAGTAATGCAATGATGATGTACATAATAGTGAAATGGTTTAATTACACTATATGGTCTACAAAAACTATGTGACGTGTTCCTTTGACCTTTAATTTTTTAATTTTTGTTGCTCTGATATCCAAAGTATGAGATCTATTACACTTTAATTTTTGATGTCAATATCATTCAAAATCAATTACAGGTGGAAAACTATCTTTGAAATTTTACCCACAAAAAAAAAAAAATTTAAAGTTCGAGGGGTCAAAAATATGACAAAGTGCATACTTTGACAAAAATGTAACAAAATATATACGTTTACGGCCATGTATTTGATTTTGTTACAACTTCATATAAAATTTTGAAAATACCCTTTCTGCTATTAATTTGAACCATGCTATACCAAAAGTGTAACAAATCGCATAATTTAGAGATCGTAATGGAATTTTGTAAAAGATTAGAGACTATAACAGATAACATAGGGACTACTTCAAAATTTAGTCATAACATTACAACCTAACCCCTTTTATTTTTTATTTATATTTTTTCTGTGTCTCAATAAGTTCGCAGCAAGTTTTCAATACTGACTAAGACAGTTTTTTGTGCTAGAGAATTTTGTTACTTCACACTTTTTGGAATTCCCTAAATAAAGCAGCTTTTCAATTACAAAATTCAAAAGCTACAAGTTTGTTTGGGGAAGTCTGAAAAAAGCAATTTATACATGAAAAAGCAATTTGGTTTGGAATCTATGCAACATTAATAAAAATACTATATTACCCCGTCTTTGGTTGACAAATAGATCTTTCTCCCACATAATATGGTAATTTTAGAACAAAAGGCAAATGATTGGCATGATCCACAAACTTTTCTCCATCACACAAAAAAAATGTAGCTTTTTATTAATTCCTAAATATTTTACTTTTTTTAGATTCTTAAAAATATATAATAAAAAAAAACTGCCAAAAATGGCAATTACCAAACCCCACCTGGATATAAAACAAATACTAAAGAGTAATTAAAACCAGTTTTTTTTTGTGTTTTTATTTATTTATTTATTTATTTTTTTTTATTTTAAAAAAAGCACTTTTGCATTGTTGCAAAGAGTACCTTTGTAGACTTGCTTATGAAATGTAACTATTGGGCTTGGCTAGTTGGTTGTGCTCAGTTTAAAAATAGTCAACTAACAACATTGAATTTATAAGAAATTTCAATGACAAAAAGAGCATTTCGAATCACACATACAATGGGTTCATCTAAAAGTTGGACATACTTAAAAGTGGTCAGAAAATTTTTGACCTCTAATTAGGACACTTAGGGCCTGCCTGTTATAATTTTTTAATGAAGAATAATTTAAAATGCCATAAAAACACCATAGGAGTAAGTGTTTTATGAAATTGTTTCACAGAAAATTTTCATGCAGAGAAACCTTTTGTAGTACCAAACCAAAGTCTTGTGTCCAAATCAATTGGCCACATGGATCCTTCATCATGAATCTGCTCTGTAAATATTTAATCAAATTAAATAAATTCATGTTCTTATTAATGGCACACATTATAGAGTTTGCAGATGGATGATGTCAGGCCTCATCCTGCATGATGGGAAAAAATTTCGAGGACTATATGTGGTTTTCCGTTCAAAGCACAAACAGTTTGAAGAAAATACAAAGTTTACTTTCATGATTGAAGGCTGGATGTAATGTTTGTATGGATGATCCAAGAAATAGAAGAAAAGAAAATGTACCAAACCTGAATAAATATTGTATAAGGATGAAATTCAAAATTTGATTTTCTAGCCAAATCCGCCTTTGCGGGAGAAGTGCATTTGATTAAAGGAGTATGGGAAATCCTACAGAAAATGGGTCAATGAAGAACCGAACATAGTTTGACTACTGGGTCTGAAAAGACTAACCACCATATAAGTAATCAAGGTACAACTACCTGAGGTAAGGCTTATTGAGGTACTATCCCCACGGGAAGACTCATTGTGAAGCCTAAGGTAAAGACTTACTAAGGCACCGCCCTTGCGGGAAGACTTGTTGCGTCGCCCTTGAGAGAAGACTTGTTGAGGCGCCACCCCTAAGGCACAACTATCTGATGCAAGACTCCCTGAGGTGGCCTTAGAGGGATGCCTCCTTTCTGTGTAAACAAAGATCACTAGTAGGAGCTGATAGCAAACCTAGAGATACCAAAAATACCGCGGCAAGTCAGAATCATGACTTCTGTGAAGATGGATGAAGACAAGCCTGAAAGTAAGGGACTTCCTTTCCATTTACCTAGGTTAAGGACTTGTCTCCGTCGCAATGGCATGACCAAGGGAGCCCTTGAGGCTTGGTATGAGGCATAGCCCGGCTGAGCTAAGGCCTTGCTATGACCCTAAATTGGGAAGTTGGGGATCTTATTTTATTTATTTATTAATTTATTTTGATTCAAAAGTTGGGGATCTTGTGGTTTGGTGGGTAAGAGTAAAGGAATCGCTACAATGAATTCAAGAATAGCTGAATGAAGGCTATCGCTCCCGAGTAAGGTCTATGAAATGTTGTTCCAAGTATGGTACTATTAGGGCAAGTTCCATCCAGGAAAGCGCCACCGAGTTAAGTGATACTAAAGAATGAGAGAGACACGTCTCCACCAAAGCCCAGCGATTAAGACAGAATATTTCACGTGGTCCCAAAGACACGTGTCATCATCCTATTAGCCATTTGGTCTCTTGACTATCTAGAAAAAGCTTATAAATATGACCCATTTCTCAAAGTTTAAAAAGAGGATTTTGGGAGAGGGAAGGTGATGCCCATTTGTTTACTGTCATATTAATTCGTTCCTAACTGCTCACATAGTTTACTGTTCACATTTTGGGAGACGTCTCAGATTGTTTACTGTTCACATAGTTTTGCCTCCAGTGATACATCATACACTTATTTTTAGTTTATGTTTATAAAAAAAACATAAATTACAAACAAAATGTTTAAAAAATTTTAAAAACATAAACTAAAAAATATGTTTGTTTAGGTTTAAAATATTTGTATTTATTTTTATTATTTATGGCAATGGGATCATACACATTATAATTGAAAAAAAAATTAATTAAAAAATTTAATTGAAAAAAAAATTAATTGGAAAAAAATATTAGAAAAAAGATATTAATTGAAAAAAAAAATTAATTAAAAAAATAATTGAAAAAAAATTTAATTGGGAAAAAAACTAATTGAAAAAAATTAATTGAAAAAAAATTATTAAAAAAATTATTTGAAAAAAAAAGAAAAAAATTAATTAAAAAAATAATTGAAAAAAAATTAATTTGGAAAAAAAAATATTTGAAAAAAAATTAATTGAACAAAAAAATAATTGAAAATAAAAAAAATAATTGAAAAAATAATTATTTGAAAAAAAATAATTGAAAATAAATTATTTGAAAAAAAAAAACTTATTTTTGAGACAACCATTTATAAACAAAAAAATTATGAAATAAGTTTTATGACAATTTTAAAATTTTTGTAAATATAACTTCACATTTTGGACCTCCTACAAATATACATTCTCTCTATGTGAAAAGTTCAAGAAAGAATTGATGCACCTGCAAAGCTGCTAATCAGGGTCAATTCTTAAATTTAAGAGAGAGAGAGAGAGAGAGAGAAAGATTGGGGCCTCAAAAATTGCAATGTTCCATTAAGAACTCGAGATGTAGTTTATGGAGCAGTTAATCATTACAAGGGATCAGTCAGTGCATAATTACAGGTACTGTTTATTCAACTAAGCCACTTTGGGAACAAACAAAACTGAATCAAGTGGTGGCACCAGCCCAAACAAGCATTTTCTGGGTGAAAGGCTAAAAAAAATAAAAAGAAAAAAAGAAAACTTCACTTATTTGCTTCAATGAATTCTCTGTACTCTTTCTTCATTTTGACCCCGGACACAGTCCTGCATATCCAGCACAGAAGAATTAGCTAAAAATTTAGGCTAATTTTTATGGTTTGGTGATGTGAGAATATCATGACCCTAAATTGCTCCCCCTTTAAAGCTTTGGTTCACTTCCTAAAGCAAATTTCTGGTACACTAAAAACAGAACAAGATGTCGGTTGAAATTGCTAAATATTGTCTAAATCTACTGTTTCAAAATATTTGTAGCAAACTTTCAGATGATATGCAACATCTAAATTGCTAACTATGGCCAAACTCTGCTACTCAAATTATTTCTAGCACATTTTCAGATGATATCCCATTAGATGACTGTACAAGGAAAACCAAGGGTAATTGCAGGAAATAAAGGAATGAAAACAGGACAAATAAAGGAATTCTTTGCCATCAAAAGATTAGTTAAACACTCATCAATAAAATAAAAGAAAAAGAAAAATAAGAAGAAGAAGAAGAAGAGACATCAAATTACAAATATTGGGAAGCATGACAGGACGTCAAGAATATATATATATATATAGCAAAAGGCAAAAAGGGAAAAATTAGACCAACCTGAGCATTTCCTTATTCTTGAAAAATTGCACACATGGTGTGCCCATAATTTCAGCTGCCTCTGCAATCTCAGGATCTTCCTCAATATCAATTTCAACGAAATGTACATTTTGATCAAATTCATCTATCACCTGCCATTTGAGAAAATGAGAAAATTTTATTCCATAACTAGTGTTTCTTGAAATCCTAAGAAGCAAAGACATGAATACACCAACACGGTAATTTTTTAAAAATGCAAGACACGACACACAAAAGACACATAAAATATATAGTTTCATATAATTTATGATGTTTTAAGGCTGCGCTTGTATCATTGATTTGGGTAGGGATTGGAAAGGGAAAAGGAAAATGTGGATGAAATGTAGTTATATTTCATTCACATTTCACCTACTTTTTCCCTTTCCATTTTTAAATCCCTACCCAAATTCATGATCCAAACACAACGTAAATGATGAGAGATTAATAGGTATAAATCTACATTATTTATGTTGTATTATTGGATCCGAAGTTATTTTGTTCAAACTTGTAATGTTTTTTGTGTCTAAACAATGGACTCGTGCCCCTCAAAATTTATACTAATATGTGTCTCTTCAAAACTTGGTGTGTTAGGGTCTAAAAAGATTAAAAATAATAGGATAGGTTGCACCATGTCAAAAATGAATATCAATGTCTGACACAGATATGCCATTTACTTGGAAGTTTCTATGCTTCTTAGTTCAAAACTAGAAGACATATAGAAGGGAGCAAGGAAGGTTTTCTTGCTAATGAACTGAAATTTGAATGAAGAGACTGATGGACATAAGACTTTCGTGATTCCAAAAGTCTATCATCTCTTTATTCACATGCAAGACCATGGTCTAAATAAATAGCTGCATCAGTAGACGGATCGGTGCAGCAGTATTAGGAGTATTGAGTTTTGTGTCAAGAATCGAGTGACAAAGTGAATTTTTTAAAATCATTCACAACCCCTCTGAAATTCAATGATGTACAATATTTGTCTCTCCTAAACTTACTACATTTTAATTAATATATTAATATATAGAATATTGTGAGGTTCATAATATATAGAACAATTTACAATAATAAATTCTAAACTACATAAGTGTACGCTGCCCAAATAGACACCATTTGGTATCACTTATAAGTTAATTTCCATGATTATAATTTTTTAGATTATTAGCTTAAAAGAATTAAAATAATTCATAAATCTGTTTGGTATAGCTTTTCATAATCTGAAAGCTAGCTTTTGAGGTAAAGGTGCCCTCATGCTTTTATACTGCATATTACTTTAGTAGCCAAGTAATGTGGGACTTCGCTTCACACCCTCCCTCACACCCAACATGCTCACTTAGTATCACCTGCAACATGCAGGCCAGGGCCACACGCTATCCATCCTTGGTACTTCGGCTCCAATACCATGTTACATGGTATTAGGTAGAACTCAACTCCAAAAGCTAGCTTTTGAGATGAGGGTGCTCTCATGCTTTTATACTGCACATTACTTTAGTAGCCAAGCAATGTGGGACTTCGTATCACTATGAAAAAAGTTGAATATGTTTGGTTAGATATGTTGTCAAATAATTTTTGTTGTGCAAATATCTAGAATGCCCTCAAAGGTTGTATTAGATGGGATTCTTTTGTCCATATGTAATCAAGTATTTCAAATAAGCTAAAAAAAGCTACAAATTGTAGGCTAAGAAAATCTCACTTTTGGCCAAATAAGCTGAAAAATTCAAATGAGTTCAAATTTAAAATTGCAACCAAACACCATTACTCAACTTTTTTTAAGCGAATAAGTAAAATAAGTTGACAAGTGCTACCAAATGCAGCCACAAAGCCTAATACTAAAATATATATTTCTACCCACATACCACAAAACGCTGAACCCAATTCCACATCACAATTGCACACAGCCCCCTCTCTCAAAGGCACGTGCATCTCTTATTCACGATCACCATTGTCTTATTTGTGAACGAAGGTCATTGCTCCTTAACCATCATCAAATATCATTATAGAGAGAGGACTGCGAGAGACTGGTAGAAATGGGTGGATGCATGGATGGGTGGATCATTTGTTTGAAAGTATCAATCAGAAATGAATGGATCACTATAAGAGAATCAAGCAAGAATTGTGTGAGAGGGAAGAGCAAATAGAGCCGGTGATAAGGGGGAAGAAATTTTTGATGTAAAAGTTGTGCAGAGGAAGGTTCAATGGCTCAGATAGGTTGAGAGACAAAGGAGATGAACGGATGAGATTTTTTATTTTTTATTTTTGAGCTAGACAACAAATAGCTAAAATGACATTGTCAAAATAACAGTGTACCAATGGAGCAACATTGCTAAAATTTGGCATTTTGGTACTGTAGCATGCCAAATTATAGCATTGGAATTGCTATTTTGGCAATGCCAAAGCCATAATTTGGCTAGCTACAGTGCCATATTGCCAAAGTCCACAATGGTCACATGTCATTTTGATACAATGCCAATTAACTTTCGCTCTTTTTCAGAGGGTGTTTGGAATTAATTTTTTTAGTGATTTTCTTTTAGATTTTTTTCGTCTCTAGTAAAAATAAATAAATAAATAAAAGTAAAAAAATAAATAAATAATTTGAAATAAAGATTTCAAAAAAGGCCACTGGATTTACAACATTGGATCATCATCTCTTAATTTACAACATTGGATTCCCAATCTACGCTCCATAATAATTGTAGGCCACTGGATTCTCAAATCTTACTCTTTAGGTCTACCTATTCTCATCATACATCTCAGTCGGTGACAAAGGAAACGATCAGATCTCGTTTGGAATGACGATCTTCAATCTCTAATAATCATTGTGAAACCTTCTAATCTCCAATCGTCACTGTTGTTCATGGTTGCAATTACCAATTTTGTCGATAAACTGATGATTCGAGATGACATCACAATATGAGGGAAACAACCGAATCTGAGGGGGCATCAAGATCTGGCAAGATTTGATGATTATCAAGATTTGAGAAGAATGAAGATCAAAGAGGAATGACGATCATCACCATCAACGACGATCATCGCTATTGTGTTCTCAAGAATATATATATATATATTTCATTTCTTTGTATTGATTTTAGGATTTTTTTTTTGGTATTACTTTTTGTTTTCTAAATTTTTCTGTTCAGGTTTGTTTTGACACAACTTGATTTTGTTTGTTGTTCGGTGTTGGGAAACTTTGGAATACAAATCAATTATTTTGATGATGTGTCAAGGTTTAGCATTGCCAAAATTTGGCAAGAGGGATAGCAGATCACTGAAGAGTTGTTTGTTCAGTCTTGTCAAAATTTCGCAATAGTAGATGTTTTGGCAAGACCTCTGGAGATGACAATGCCAAAATTTGGCACCAAGGATAGCAACGCCAAATTTTGGTAAATTCAATGGTAGACCCAGTGGAGCACCTAGTTGCTATAAGATAGCTATGGCAAATTAAATAGAAGCTCAATTGGAGTTGCCTTCTTGGCTGCAATGTAAAATTACAAGAAAGAAAATCAAGACCAAACTAAGCCTCAGTAGGTGACTAACTAGTCCATATTGGTGGAAAAGTTACCAACGACTAGGTGCATTTTATAGAGATCCAACTATGGTTAGAAAGATGAGATGATTGTTAAGCCAAAAAATGAAACAATCATTAGAGCAAGGTTGCCAAATTTTGGCATTTTTGTATTGTATCATAGCCCAAATTTGTTATTTAGCATTGCCATTGCCAAATTTTGGCTATGTTATAGTACAAAAATGCCAAAATTTGACAATTTTGCTCCAATGCTTGTATTATTTTTTGGCATAAACATCATCTTATCTTCGTAACCACCATTGAACCTCTATAAAAACACATCTAGCTATTGATAATAATGCCAACGTTGGGCAATATGCCAAAACTTGTGCCAAATTTGGCACCAATGATAGAAATACAAAAGTTGGCAACTTCAATGGCAGCCTCATGAAGCACCCAGTGTAATATAGCTATGCCATCTTAAATAGCAGCCCCAATGGAGTTTCCCTAATGGCACTTAATCCCACATCGTTTCAGTTGAATGCCTTGAGGCATACCTCACACTGCAAGACAAAGCAACAACACGAACTCTTGCAATCTCACACGGGGAAAGAGAGTGACCTGTGAGGCAACACCAATGTATAAAAGAAAGCATAGTGTGCCACACGACACTAAATTACGCTTGAGTTGACCTAAGTGGGCGTAGTAGGAACCATTTTAGGTTTTCACGGTTCACCGATGTAAACGCGACTTCAGGCACTTTTAATGAAATGTTCTGGTTTCTAAGAGTAAATTGTTTGGGTGGTTTGCCTCCACTGGAATTAAGACCGGTTGACAGGTCTATCAGTCCATTTTTTTAAACATTACCAAATAGGTGCCTAATCTGTATGCAATAAGGAGCCAAAAAACTGTATACATTGAAAACCTATGAGAATGTTTGTACAAAATTGAAAATTTGTTTCCATGATGGGTGAACCAGCCTAAGAACCAACTGTACAAGAGAAAAAAAAAAAAAAAAAAAAAAATTACTCTTAATTTCACACCAGACTCTCCAAGCCATCAAAATTTCTCTTGTTTTGCTCACCCCAAATCATCCACATAAATCGCCAAACTTTCCTTCTTTGCCTACCCACCAGACGTCCACTCCAAGCCAAAAAGAGCTCCTCCTCACCCAAAAACACCCAATCAACACCAAATGAAAGGAGGATCAATGTTCAGATTACCTAGCCACCTCACCACGAATAAGCAAATGGTCAACCATCTTCTCATCATGCTTGGACATACAACACCAATTAACATACATTTGCCTTCACATTACCAATCGATAGTAATAATTTTCCATAAGCCACACCCAAATAAAATAAGCCACCTTAGCCAAAGCCTTAGAACTCCACACAGCTATCCAAGGGCATAAAGTTCCCCCATGCTCCAAAAGCACCTCACGGTAAGACTTCACACTAAAGATGTCCGCATGGAACTGAGCCCATCAAACCACATTACCACCATGAACATATTGCCTGATCTAGGTATGCTACCTGTAAATCTTTTAAGTCTCAATTGATATATGTATATACACTTTTCTAAGTGGGCTTCTTGATATATAATATCTACATTTAAAAAAAAAATGAAATAGATATAAGTTTTATAGATTTGTTCCCATGTATGTTTAGCACCATTCAATACCTTCATTCCTTTTCTGTTCCCATGTCTTTTCTCTCTCTCTCTCTCTCTCTCTTTCTCTCTTTACCAACAATTACAAGATTATATGCTCAGGAGGACACCAAATAAAACACAATTTTATGGCTAGATTCTACAGGAATTTTTATTTTTAATTTTTTGCAAGTCTAGAATCTACAGGAATATAAATTCCACCAATGTTCAACAAATGAATGTAAAGAAGAAGGAAATGACACCTTTATCCAACAATAAAAGGAAGTAAACATCATTCCCTTCAAACGATAAATAGGAAGCTCTTCTCTCTCGAAGGTCCTATTTCTTTCTCACAAGCATTTTTACATTTAGGAATTTATAATAGCGAAGACTGCTGTGAACAATTTGGATAGCTCTTCACCAGAAATTCCAGCAGCTATACAAGGGCCCAGAACTATAAAATGTTCTAAATCTTTTGTCGAAATTGCCCAAGCCAAAAAGTGCCACGTAACACAGGTTTATTGTTACACGATCTTGGGTAGAACTCAACCCCAAAAGCTAGCTCTTGAGGTAAGGGTGCCTTCACTCTTATATGCTTAACATTACTTTAGCACTAAAGCGATGTGGGACATTGCTTCACATTTATAACTTTATACATGAATTTGTAAATGTACTTTTGCACTGATGATAAATTTAACCTTTTTATAAACATGCATTCAGAATCACAAATCACACAGCATTCAATGAATCTGGTACCTTGCTAAGAATTGGCTTCAGTGTCCTACATGGACCACATGTTGGTGCTGTGTATAGTACACATATAAGCCTTGGACTTTCATGGTACAATTTTCGTAGAGCATACTGTGGGGAACAAAAAGATCAAGCTTAGGGCTTAAGAGAATTAAAATCATACAGGAAATACAATTTGATCAGAGGTCACTACAAATAATAATAATAATAATAATAATAATAATAACAATAACAATTAATTTTTTTATAAAAAAAATATCCATTATATTGATGCAAGCCTCTCAGGAAAACAACATTTACCTGGCCCTTGTGCTTTGTAAGTGTGATGTCAAAACCCTCATGTACATCTCTATCTGTGAGATCCTTCTTAATCTCTTCAGTCTTGGGCTATGAAAACAAGGGAAAACAAAAAGAATAAGGAACCAAATGCATGAAATAGTGAGATTAACATTAAACTATGGTGTTACACCCACTTTATAATATGGCATCCACTTAAATAAATTTCCACTAATTAATTCCCACTTTCAAGTAAGAATGAATGACTAATAATCTAAACTTAATCATCCACAACTCAAATAAACCTATTACTTTCGAATTTCCTTAAACATTCCACCATAAGAACGACCACATTTAAGCTGAAGGCATAATCTTTTTCTTCAGTATATGTGTACACATAAATATTGGACTGCATTTGTGTAGCTGAAAACAGGTAAACCTCAGGTTTTGCTAGTCTCCATGCAGCCAAAGCAGATCCCAACTCCATTACCAGGTTCAATTATCTCAGAATTACATAGATTTGAAAGGTTGACTAAGGAAGAGGTTCAGCTGCAATGTCTAATCTTAATTCTTTTGTTTGCCAAATTTACAAGCCACTGCAGGATTTTGGCCGAGGATGGCCAAAAAAAAATCATCTCAGTGACAGAGTCATGCATTGTACTGTGGCTACAAGCCACCCACGTTCAGGCTCAAGTTCTTTAGGATGCTTTGGAATAGGCAGTAGTTAAAGCATTCGGATCTTGACCTATTCCACAGATCCAGCAACAGTGCTTTCGTCCTGTTTGTGCAGGATGGAATCCAATAGATGTGATATCAAAAGTGTTTTGTATGATATTGGTCCAATGAGATACAGATTGGTCTGCTATCAAAAGACTGGGAGTAGAAGGCAAACCCCTACCTGCAATGTGAGCAACTGAGTAGCACAGACACATATACAGACACCTGATACAGCACAGACACAACACTGACACGTTGATTTTTAAAAAATGCAGGACATGAATTGCTTCATACACATTAAAATCTTATTATATATGTCATATATGTGGATATTTTATTTGAAGATAATGGAAAAAATATAAGATAACACTAATTATATTAAGCTAAATATTTCATATCTTAAACATTAAAATATTATTCATGTAACAGTTTGATTATAAAGAATGCAAAACAATTATAAAACATTGTAATACATATAATGTATTTATCGTATAAATATTTCAAACCATATTTAGAGTGCATAAGTTGTGTTCTGAAGAATGTAGAAATTATAATTATGAAGGGACTCATCACATATGACAGGTTCGGAGGATTTAAGAAGTGTTAGCGATATGTGGTAAAGTGTCCGATATCATAAATTTGATTTTTTAATTAAAACACGTTGAAGAAGTATTAGACACGAGTTTAGAAGTGTCTGAAGAATGTCAGTGTCCAACACGACATGCTTCTTCAGCAGAAGTGTTCGTGCTTCTTACGCCAGCAAGATGTAAACTTCCAATTGTTCATTTTTAGGAGAGGTAAAAAGAGAGATGACACAAAATAAGTTGCACTGCATCTTGCACCATTTTTTATGCGGAATGTGTGCGCATTAATTTTGACAGAGATTTTATTTATATAATGTCTTTAAAATTTATAATTGTAGTTTAATTAGGAGTCTTTGGTTTAATATTTTATTCGGGTATTAGTTTCCTATTTTGATTAAGGTTATTGGCCTACGAATATTGGGTTTTGCTTTGTATTATGCAGATTTGGGCTAATAAAATTGAGTGTTAGTGGCCTTGTGATTAAGACTGTTGCCCTTGTGTTCTTCTCCTCTCCCTCTTCTTCCCCTCCATTCTACATCAGTTTCCTAGTATAAGAACAGTTCAATATCAAATTCAATTACCCATGTATTCTATGATGTGATTTAGGGCACCATTAAAGGAACTTAAAATAATGCAGCCTTAAAATTTTTTTATGGAATGCAGAGATTATAGAAAGCTCGTAGATTATGGGGTGTTACAATAAAGTTCTGGGACTGCAATACAGGCTATATTGCAGCTGTGAACAGTAACCAAGGATAGCAATGGCTTCTTTTATGTTTTCGGGGTTCATATGGTAGAATCGCTTTATGTAGAAGTTGATTGGACCTATTTTTGTAGAGTTTGGCAATATAAAAAATGATTATTAAGGTCTGGATGGAGGTTACTGAAGGTGAAAAAAATCAAACAAAAGGAGGATGACAAAGAGGAGTAGAAGCAGAGACAAAAAGTCTTAAAATTTTATGTAGAATAGAATCATTTAACTTCGCCCACTTAACACTCCTAAACACAATGATAAAAAGTCTGTTTTGGTCTGGAGTTTTGATAAGCCTGGAAACAGAAACATTTTGAAAACATTTCGTAAACATTTTGGAACCTTTGGAAACTTTTCAAAAGTTTTTAAAAAAACAAAAATAAAATTTGAAAACATATAAAAACGTTTGGAAACATAAATTAAAATGCATCTTAACATATAAATGCCTAGCATTTGGTTAATTAAATTTATTGATATTCATTAACCAGTTACAGTAAGACCCACAGAAACACGTATGGGTGCAGGGAAAGGATCTCCTAAATATTGGATAGTTGTTAAACTAGGTCGAATACTTCATGAAATGATCAGTGCAGTAGAAAATATATTGTTAAATATTGTCAAATAACTCACTTTTATTAAACACAATTGTAAGTGATTCAAAAAGTATGCAAGATTCTACCAAAATAAAATCTAAAAATTAACATAGACAGTTGTAATAATAGTATTACTATCTTACTAATTTACTAATATAATAAAATACGAAAGTCTATATTTTCTCAAAAAAAATTATAAAAAACTTTATGAAAAAATTTAAATTTGTTTCGATACAATTATTGTTTTCAAATATTGAGTTGTGTTTTAATGCATTTCAATATGTTTTGGTAATTTTTGACTGAAACACGGCCTTATTTGGTTTAACTCTCAAAACACAATTTTAAAAAAAAAAAATTCAAAATTTTGTTTGGTTGGAAATTTTTTGAGAAAAGTTTCCAAAATCACTTTCTCTCTCCTACACATCAATCAAACACTTTTTCTCTCTCCTCTCTCCTTCTCAATTACTTTTTCTCTCACACACATCTACTCAACTACAACCAAATATCAAATCATCCCAAACTCTCATACTCCAAAACTATTTCCAAAATATACAACCAAACAAACCAAAAAAATTTCTAAATTCTTTCCCCAAGATTATTTTTGAAAATTTATCTCCCAAAATCAAACCAAACACACCTAAAATTTTTATCATTCCATTAGTTGTCTTCTTCTTGGACTAAGGTGATGCAGTGTTATTTATATAGGTAAAAGCCTGAATGTGACAAATAAAAAAGGGGAGGTCAAAAGCCCATAAAGTGGTTTGACATTGAACTTTTGGTAATCAATTACAAAGAGGGTGGTTCTGGGAGCTGTATTTTTGTAAAGTGATAAAACAAAAAGGAGAGATTTAGCCCTCAATAAAGCTTTGTGTAAGGGGTGAAAAACACCACCTGGTCAAGCGAAACCATGAACATGTTAAATGGGTCACCAATCTAACTAGAGGTTCCAACAGCCTTCAAATACTTCCAAAAAAAAAAATGAAGTAGGTAGAAAGAGAGAATGAAAAGGGTTTCAATAGTTTTCAGAGTTCTGCAACCACCAAACTTGACTAGTTCAAGGGCAGGGCAGTTGGAACCATCTAACACCCTCAACTGCTTGATCCATCATTTCGCACATTGGTTTTGTATAAGTTTTCACACAACGCACCACATGCTGCCCTAATTCTCTTTTAACCTCACAAGAATCCACTACAAAATTAATCACAGATATAGATCGAAGAGGGAAGTTGAACAAATGAAACGGAACGCAATCAGGACTAAAAATACCTGGTGAAATTCAACAAGGAGATTATTGCTCGTAAGATATCTCTCAACTGATAAAGCAGCAATGCATCCTGAACCAGCCGCAGTTATGGCTTGCCTCCATTCATGATCCTATATGAAGATCAAGAAACTGAAATACAAGTCTCAAAAAATTACAAGTTCAATGACTAATACAAATCTGTAAGATCATCATGTACATGTTGGGCCCATTCCCTAACAGTTCATGATTTAAAATTAACCAAATTACCCTTAACTACTAAAATTTAATAAAACATAAATAAATCTTTCTTGTCCACTTGTTCTCTGTAATACTTCTTTTAATACTAAATTAGAAATAATTACCTTTTAATCAATAACAAAGAGAATATATTAAAGGAAGTTCAACAAAGAACAAGTGGCCAAGAAGTCCACCAAGCACAAGCTAAAAGGAAGATAAAAAACTGAAAGATTACATATCACACACAGCTTTCCAATAACTAACAATAAAAAAATAAGGAAGTCTCCTTGAAAGAGGGGGCCGATGAAGCCCAAAAATATACAAAACAGAAAATTTTATCCCATAAACCCCTTAAATCTTCTATATTTATCCTCAAACACTCCTGAATTTCTTAGCGTGTCTTAGATAAATCTAAAACAGGCCCTGTTAATGTTAGTGCAGACTCAGCAATATGACTAGGCATAAATCGATCCTTCAAACCATGAATAGTTATCAAAGTTATTTTCTCTAAGACTCATTAACATATTGAGTCCTCCATGTATACTTCACTCATTCCATAACTGTTCATCTGGAAAGGAAATACAGTGTCATGGAAATATTTGTGCACTAGGATTGCACTAAAATTGTATACATCTCTTCCACCAGATATATGCATTTGATCAAAGTGTCTGGCAGCAGCCAAACCTAACCTGTCCCACACCTTACTGATGGAGTTTCATTTCCCAAATGGGTAATTAATCCATTTTAAAATGCCAAAGCAACACATTTTGGGGCATGTAATGAACCTGGAGAGTTCCATAAAATAACAAACAGAAGCAGGAAATAAGCAAGTAACATTTGACATAGTTACCTGTACATCTCCAGCAGCAAATACACCTTCAACGGAAGTTTTTGCAGTACCCTCCTCCACCAACACATAACCTGAGCTGTCAAGTTCAATTTGGCCTTCCAAAAATTGGCTATTTGGTGAATGACCTATCCCATAGAATAAGCCTTTTGCCTCAAGCACAGACTCCTCCCCAGTGTCAACTTTTCTAACCAAAATGCCAGACATTTGCCCTTTCGTATTGCTAACAATATCCAGAGTCTCTGTATTGAAGTGCACGGTGATATTTGGATTGTTGTAAACTCTGAAACATTCGCCATAATCAACCTGTTAAACAAACATTCAGGGAGTTGAAACTCAACATCTAAATTGTTCATTAGTAATTCTATTCACCAAATGGGGTGAAAAGAGTAACCCATCCCGTTAAATACATCAAACTCGTATAACAAGAAAGATTCAAACCAGAACATGCATCCAAAAAGAAGGGGGCCACGCACATGCGAGAGGGGATAGAAAACAACCACCACCATAGAGGAAACTTCGGGTCAAAGTTTCATATCCAGATATCATAATGCCCCCACAAGCAATCATGTTGAATAATACAAGTTTAGGGGTAATACTCAATAACGAACTAAGGGGCAATACCACAGACAAAGAATTCGCATAAACATACCAACTAGGAAGCACAAATGCTTCTAAAAAGGTGCCTTGTACGTATGGGGGTACGTGTTAGACACCAACACTCTTTGGACATGCCCCAACACTGTGAACGTATTGTATATTTAGCATTAGAGCATTAGAATTTCCTATTAAGAGTTTCTTATTTTGTTCTTTCCTAATGTGTTTAGTGCATCTCTCTATTTAAGCAACATTCGGTCTTCTAATTGATTAAGGGACTAATGCAAAACTAATTTTCTCTCTTTCTCCTCTACCAAGTTTTGAGACCTTGACGATGGGGTTATGAGAAACAACCACCCACCAATGTTGGACAAACATCCTATTATTTTTCAAATCTTTTAAAACCAAACACACTTCAAACATTTGGCAGCACACATCTCCCTTAGACACAACACAAGTAATTATCTAGTCATACCGGAAGACCATTTTGGTGGTGTGCCACCCAATAGCAAGGGGCTTTTTTAATTTTAGGAATTCAAAACCCTAAAACTTCCAATTTGTTTTGGAATAGAGTTTTTTAAAATAAATATAAAAATAATGTAAATTTAAACATATTAATCCCTCTTCCTTTAGCTTTTTAAATTTGAGAATCCAAAAGCCTAAAACTTCCAATTTGTTTTAAACTAGAGCTTTTTAAAATAAATATGAGGACTCTTTGTTAATATTTCTTTTTCAACACAGAATGTGGAAAACTGAATCTTACTTTTTTGGTATAATAAATGTAGTTATTATTATTATTAGAGTATTGCTATTTAGACCCAAAAGTTAGACCCACTTTCTAAACCCAGTGATGTATCAAGAAGATGATTGGTTGATAATTCAATATTTTTTAATTATCAACTACTCATCTTCTTGACATATTACTGAGTCTAGAAAGTGCATCTAAAAAGTGAACTTGTGTATCATTTTCCTTATTATTATTTTCATATCTATTTATTTTTTACCATGTCCGTGTTTTTCTTTATTTAAAATTTCCCCATTAATGCATACATATTGTATTGCAGCCGCATGGTGTATGCATGCATTCATGCTACTTATTATCCTACCAAATCATCATATTATCTGGAAAATGTTTCCACTGGAAGCAAAATAGGAGCCAAGGGTAATTTACTAATTGATCCAGGACAACACTGACCCGAAACAGTTGCTTAGGGTTGAAGACACTAACTAGATAGCTTAAGACCAAGATGACTAGTAAGCTTGCAAAATGTTGGGGTAATAGTGATATCTTTAGCTTGAAAAATTTATTAACCTGTGTTACCATATTATTGTAGCATCCTACTGATACGCCTCACACATTGCATAATTAAGAACATCATACAACATCACCTAGGATGGTAACGTAGTTACCAGTGAAATATGTCTCTTTGCTTCATTAAAAGCCCATTATCATATCTAAGTATAAACAATAAGTAATTATAACCACAGAAAACAGTTATAAGAGCCCAGTTTTAAGAAAGTAACACTTAGTGCTATGCTCCCAAATAGTAAATTGAAAGCCTAACATGCTTTTAGAAAGCAGAGAGGAATCTGGCACATTTTGCAGATGTTAATCGTCCTCTATTGGTCAAACATAAAACTACTCTTCAGTTCTATGTTAGCCTTCATAACCTAACCACGAAATCTAAATACTGCATTTTAAATTCCCAGTATCATATTCTAGCTGGATGGTAACACAGGTAAATGTCAGATCTACTGTTTCTGCTGATTATTAAGGGCAGATGTCTGTGATTTCATCTGATATCATATGAATAAGAGAGCTAGCAAAAAAATAAAGACATTCTTTTCTTCACTTTTCTCTGCCAACCCTAGAAATCATTTTTGTACTTTCATATTAAGGTAACATTGTCATTAATATATATTTTAAAGGCTTAATTTCAAGTGTTTCACTCTTGGATGCTGATGGCTATAATTCTGATTCTGAAAGAAACCACTGTTGTATACATGAAAAAACACAGTAGCAACAAAGCAAATGTAATCTGAAGTCACTTGAGACATTTTTCAATTCATTCTCATACAAAATGAGTTTTGCAGAGAGGGGGGATGGTAGACGAAAATTCCAAGAAAATGTTTCTGTAAGCTATTTAAATTTGTGAGAAAAATGTGCTCTTTCAGCAATAAACCCTAGATACTATCGGTAACGAGTCAACATTTTAGTTTTTTATTATATAGGTTCATTCCGAGTCACAATAGAAGTCTCTATTCTTTTTCCTTTCTTTTTCTTTTTTGAATAAATTTTCTTTTCATTATGGTAATGTGCAAGAGGTGGCAAATCAACTTGTTAAAGTAGCGACTGAGAAAAGGAAGAATGTATTTTAAAACTTTAATTAAAAACAACACATTTTTTTCACGATAAAGTTTAGCTAAACATGTTTTGATCAGCATAGCTTATCTAAACATGTCCATAAAATTTCTTTATCGCAGATCCAAAAAAAAAAGAAAAAAACTGTCTACATATGATAATCCCAAAGTCTGAGGTAATTGAACGTTCCTCCAAGAAATTATTTGAAAGATGGAGAAAAAAGAAAAGCACAAAACAACCAAAGTATGCATTGCAGTGAAGGGCAACAGCAAATAGCTTCAAACAGGAAAGCAAGGGGCCCTTGCAATGCATGTGCAAAATTGATCCAACAAAAATGGTTGGAATCCTAGAAACTCTCCCATCCCATTCTGTTTTAGAAAAAAAAGGAAGAAAAACTGAAGAAATTATACATGCAAACACAAAGAAGAAAGAATTCCACAATATCTAAGCTAGAAAAAAGAGTCAAGAAGCTGTATACCTGAAAGGAGATAATACAAAAAACAAAATCTCAAATAGATGCCTTCCAAAAAACAAAAAACTTCAATAATATTGTCCAAAATTATACACATCTAGAGGCAATATAAGATGAGCAGTTTTACTCAGCATGATGTAGCAACTAAAAACAAAAATGTAAAGTCGAAAAAGAGGAATAAAAAATAAATAAATTGTTCATCTTAGCTCACCTATCTTGCATTGCTTTGGATGCCCTTAGTTGATCCCGGCGTACAAGTAAATGAACACGACGGCCATATTTAGTCAAGTATAATGCTTCCTCCGTAGCTGTATCACCTCCTCCAACCACAGCAAGAACTTGACCCTTAAATAGTGGAGATGCTCCATCACAAATTGCACAAGCACTAATTCCTCTACTCCAAAATTCATCTTCACGAGGTAAATTGAGTCTTCTTGCAGTAGCTCCTGTGGCCACAATAACACTATGGCAATTCACCTGAAAAACAAAGGTGAACAAGTAAACTTCACATGACTCTTAAGCACCAGATACTAGAAGGACAAGGACCAGCAAGTAAGAACACCACAGCCAAAGGCACAATAGGGGTAAAGGAGCAAGGACACTAAAACCGGACATGTGGAAATGGGGGCAACAGGCTACACACTCTCGATACAGCTAGAGCATGTCATATGAAAATACATACATGCAGAGAGAGCAGAGTGCCAGCAGCTAATGAGGAACTTTTTGATTATAAGGTAGTATGTATAACCAAACCAAACCTTAAGTCCCATCAAATGGGGTCGGCTACATTAATCCTTTTTCTCCCCTCGACTTTATATAGACTTTTTTGGAATTATCATTTATACAAGAGTATGCTCTTCAAGAGAAATTGTCATTATGTCACTTTCCATATTTTTTATCATTTATGTCATGGACAAAACATATCCATATAGATTGGAAGCCAAAATTAAAGGTACTTTATCAAAAAAGTAAAGAAAAATCCTAAATATCTAGTCGTCCACAGTCACCATGTCACAGAAGTTTGAAAAACCTGCATTTTCCCATCCCATATTCTTCAATCTTAATGAAGATCACTCTTTCTAATACTAATGTGATACCAGAAAATTAAAAGAGATAAGAAAACTTCATAAGAGTGTTTTTTTAAAAATGGGCCGCACGCAAGGTTTTAAAAAGCGGCCGCAACCATTACGCAACGGTTGTAGTGGTTACTGCCACCCGTTACGGCCGCTATAGCGGTGTGACGGAAATTCACATGTGTAACAGCCGTTTCGGTGTTACGTAACGGCCATAGCGATACCGTAACGGTCCGTTAGACACCGTTACACCATTTTATAATATTCTGAATAGCTTCATTTTCCTAAGAAAAAAGACACATGTTTACAAAAACAAAAAAACAAATATTCAAGTGATCCAAGCCAAACTAACATTTTACTAATTCCATAAAGTAGTTGCTACCCACATAAATCATGTTACTAATTCCATAAATCCTGCCACCTGCAACTTTTGAAAATCAAGCCAAACTAACATTTTACATCTATGAACCTCATAAACTTTCTTCTCTCATAAAATCCTTACCCTAACAAAAACCCACCACAGTAACTACTATAGGCGTCTTTGACCCAAGTTTTCTAATTCTATCCACACATCACATGCTCACAGGAAAAGGGGCAAATTAAGAATTTTATGTGAAGAGTACTGGAGGCATTATGCAATAAAATTTAAGATTAATGTATGTGTGTGTGTGTGTGTGTGTGTGTGTGTGTGAGAGAGAGAGAGAGAGAGAGAGAGAGAGAGAATAAAAGTGTTCCAAAAACGTTATTTAACAACGCCCCCCCATCAAATGGGGTCGGCTACATTAATCCTTTTTCTCCACTCGACTTTATATAGACTTTTTTGGAATTATCATTTATACAAGAGTATGCTCTTCAAGAGAAATTGTCATTATGTCACTTTCCATATTTTTTATCATTTATGTCATGGACAAAACATATCCATATAGATTGGAAGCCAAAATTAAAGGTACTTTATCAAAAAAGTAAAGAAAAATCCTAAATATCTAGTCGTCCACAGTCACCATGTCACAGAAGTTTGAAAAACCTGCATTTTCCCATCCCATATTCTTCAATCTTAATGAAGATCACTCTTTCTAATACTAATGTGATACCAAAAAATTAAAAGAGATAAGAAAACTTCATAAGAGTGTTTTTTTAAAAATGGGCCGCACGCAAGGTTTTAAAAAGCGGCCGCAGCCATTACGCAACGGTTGTAGTGGTTACTGCCACCCGTTACGGCCGCTATAGCGGTGTGACGGAAATTCACGTGTTATAGCCGTTTCGGTGTTACGAACCATATATGACATCAGAACGGTCTGTTAGACACCGTTACACCATTTTATAATATTCTGAATAGCTTCATTTTCCTAAGAAAAAAGACACAAGTTTACAAAAAAAATATATATATATATATTCAAGTGATCCAAGCCAAACTAACATTTTACTAATTCCATAAAGTAGTTGCTACCCACATAAATCATGTTACTAACTCCATAAATCCTGCCACCTGCAACTTTTGAAAATCAAGCCAAACTAACATTTTACATCTATGAACCTCATAAACTTTCTTCTCTCATAAAATCCTTACCCTAACAAAAACCCACCACAGTAACTACTGTAGGCGTCTTTGACCCAAGTTTTCTAATTCTATCCACACATCACATGCTCACAGGAAAAGGGGCAAATTAAGAATTTTATGTGAAGAGTACTGGAGGCATTATGCAATAAAATTTAAGATTAATGTGTGTGTGTGTGAGTGAGTGAGTGAGAGAGAGAGAGAGAGAGAGAGAGAGAGAGAGAGAGAAAATAAAAGTGTTCCAAAAACGTTATTTAACAACGCGCCCCCCCCCCCCCCCCCGGGCCACACACACACACACACACACACCAACAATCTCTTTTTTACAGCAAAGGTAATTATTGGTGGATACTTGAAACATTAAAAACTCACATAGACCTTCTAAAGCATGGCTGTGGCCCATTCCAAAGTGTTATCAAATAGGTCTTGAACTATAACTACATGTATCAAGCTACTGATGGGCTGGATTGCACACAAGAAAGACTCCTAAAACCTACTCAAAGTTTGATTCATAGAACATTCAAATCCTGACAAAAAGTAGAAAACACCAAAAATATGAATTTGTAGTCATAAAAACTAGAAACATATTTACTAAATTCATAAATTGACTTAATTAATTGTCAGCAAGAATAAGAAATATGAAGACTTCTAACCAACAAGCAGCCCTAATATGTAGGTGTTACATTTTTCCAAAAAAATCATTTAATGACAACATAGCAAGGTCATTCAAGGCAAATTGAAAGCGTCGAAGCAACAGTTCAAGTCAAGGTAAATGTATTTCTATGAGATAGAATAGCAAGATTACATACTTAGGTAACCATTTGATTATATAAATTAAATAGAAACTACATGCCACAAAAATTAAACATCACCTTACGTTCACTACTTTGGACAGTAAAAGGACTGTTCTTCACATCAACAAATTCTACATCTTCTTGGAATAATTCTGCTCCCCAGCGTTCAGCTTGCCGTCGCATCCTAGTCAGCAAGTCAATGTAAAATTTCTTGATTAATTATGGTCAAGTTTGTAGCACCCCACACAAAAAACACATGCGAATAAAAGTCCAAAAAGCTAATTTCCAAATTTTTGATTTACCGGTCCATCAAATCAGGACCAGTTATTCCATCTGGAAACCCTGGGAAGTTCTCCACTTCAGTGGTGGTCATTAATTGTCCACCAGGAACACCACCCATTTGATACCCCTCGAACACAACAGGCTTCAAGTTGGCACGAGCTGCGTAAATTGCTGCTGTGTATCCAGCAGGACCTGAACCTATAATTACCACATTCTCAACACCTTGAGCTGCAAAAAGAAAAATATTAATTCCATTTTTGAACTCCATAGTTTTCCACAATATTCACAAGCCAAATACTAAAGGTGATTATAAATGGTAATTTGATCCGAACAAAGATAATTACTGCATGAAACAAGATTAAACAAAACCATCACAAACTATTATATTATTATACAATCTCTTTCAAAATGAATGAAGCTCGCATCAAATGCAAGAATAAGACAACAGCACTTGTTGAGAGCATTGAATGTGAAAATAAATCAGAATATATAAACAGTTATGTGGTAAAAAACAAAACTATTCATTATAAATGTCAATGAAAACTAACAAAACAAATTATGCCCATTATCATGTGGTAGTGACTAAACCAATGGACAAAAGTACTCCCTCACATTAGTGAATGATGATTCCATTTGTAATATATATTTTTTCATATTTTAGTGAACCAAACGTGAGAATAGATATTATGATGAAATGATTATTTCATTTACTTCATTTTAATGAACCACGCATAAGATAAGAACTAAAATTATTTTATGACCCTATTTTTTAGACAGATTTCAGGGTCCCAAGGTGGGCCATCTTGCCAGCCTTTCCTCAGGGCCCGCCCTAGATAGAAGAGTTAGATGCATCTTTGCAAACTCATGAATTAAACATGTGTCCTCCTAAAAAATCCTCAGACAAAGGAATAGCCCTAAATTTTGTTAAGTAAGATGAACATGAGACTGAAGTAGAGAGAATTGAAGATAAGGAAGACTTTGCCCTTTTTTGCTAAAACATTCAAAAGATGAGATTGAAAAAGGGAAACAATCAAAATCAGTTTAAAAAATCTGGGGGCTATCAAAAATCAGGTCAGATGAGAAAAAATAGAAAGAGTTTTCAACTGAAACCTAAGAATAGGGAATTCAATGTCATTAATGTCGTTGTTTTGGTCATATCAAGCTGATTGTGGTAATAAGCAAACAAAATGTAAAGGCCTAAAAGCTACTTAAGATGATGAGAGGGAATAATAATAGTGAGCAGAGTCAGTCCGATGAGAACTATGCAAATTACACAGTTTTAGTAGTAGCTACTGTAAATCCTTTTGGGTGTTTTGACCCTGAAGTGGATGAAGTGGCAACGTCTGAGATTGTCCGGAATGTGAGCAAGTTGAGGTAAATCTAATGGAGATACTGATGAGTCAATCCAAAATGTTTACGAAGAGTGTCTAAAACTAAAAAAAGGGTGGATTAAATTTGAATATTAAAATAAAGACCTACAGGAAGGAAAGGGACAGTCTTCAGGTTGAATTCGTTGAGAAAACCTGAACTGTGGAAGAAACTCAAAACTCAAACCTGAGTGTGGGACAAACAACTCAAAACTCAGAGCTGCATTGTTAAAGAAACTAACTTCACCTCCATATAGAAGAAAATATTATTCCGGCTGAAGTACAGCTTGGATATATATTAGATAACTTTGGATACGACAAAAATTAAGAAGAAATTTGAGTATGTGTCGCGTGCATCCGGTACATGTGTGAAAGTAGCATGCAAATACCTGTACTAGGTAAGTATATGGCATGTTTGTCGAAGAACTCATGCTTCACAGACTAATACCCCAAATCCTCACCTTTTATACACTAAACCTACTTAAAACCTCCTTTCAATTTAGAAAGTGTAAAAATGTTATTTTCTCCTTATTTTCTAACTAATCTAGTATAAAGTTCGTAAGTTTTTAACTTAGCTTCTCTAGTTGACCTTTAAACCTATATCTGTTTTAAAAAATATTCATTTCTATCCTTTTTGCAACTTTTTTAAAACATCACTTTATGTTTCTACTAAGCTTGAATTTCATTATTTGACCACCAACTATCTTTACATATAGGGCATTTCCCCCCAAAAAAAACTCACTGAATTTTCTTCGATCACTTTCTACCAGTGTACGACATTGTTCTCCAACCCCCACACCAAATGCCACATTGAAGAGATACAAGCCAAATGAAAGTCATAAAATTTGAAAGAGAAGTGGTGAGAATTCTAGAGTGAAACCTAAAATCTAAAATTGAATAATTATTAGAAGCTCACATGTATTTGCTCCAGCAGCACTGAATAATTTCTCAGAAATATTAGATAGGAGCAAACAAAAATGCACAAAATTCAAATTCCACAGGAAAACGCCTAAGTATAAATATAGATATAGATACAAACAAGTTATTAAAACCCATTTCTCTCCTATTTGGTAATCGAAACAAGTGATTAACACCCATTTCTCTCCATTTCATTTATTTTCTCTCCGAATCACTCAAACCAAACAAAGTGCAAGAGAGGAAGAGAGTTGAATACATACAAACATACATACATATAAGAGAGAGAGAGAGAGAGAGAGAGTAACCTGAGGAGCTAGGGAGATCATCTGAGGAAGAGGACGGGGAGGAGGAGGAGGCTCTGAGTCGAATTGACGAAGGAGAAGAGCGAGTGAAGGCGTGGTGAGTTCGAGCGACGCGAATGGAGGGGGAGCGTCGGAGAGTCGGCCTGGCGGATCGGAGTAAGATGGCACTGTTTGGAGTGGGAAGAGGGAGAGCGTTAGAGAGAGTGGAAGGAGCGGTGGTCATCCTCACTCGCTGCTGCTCAGATTCCGAGTCCTACTCCGACTCCGTTTGCTATCTTCGTAGCCAGTTCTCAGTTGTTTCGGACCATACAATACAATACTCAACCAACAAACTCACCTCACCACCCTGTTTTTCTTTGTTTTTATTGTGATTTCACAGACACACGTTTGCATTAGAGAGCATCTCCTACAGCAGATGCCTTTCGCTTACGGGTGAGCGCCGCGGTTTTAAAATAAAATTATTAATTAAAGGGCAAATTACAAACACACAGTTTATTTAAATTATAAATTATGTTATGTGATTTTAAAAATTATATTATATATTTTAAAAATTTTAATTTTATAATAAATAGATCATTTTATTAATAAATTATTAAGTTAATTAATAGTTTTTAATAATATTATAATTTTATTTTAATTAATAATTTTAATAATTTATTATTATATAGGTGAACAGTTAGAAATTTTACTGTTTTAATTAATTCTGTTAAACAAAAACTTCTGACAGGGAAGTATTTGTAATTTTTCAAACCATCGGGAATAATTCATATTTTAAACAAATCTCAAGAGATGTATTTATAATTTACCCTTAATTAGATGACGGATTGATAAATTGTGAATTATACGATTTTAAATGAATTGAAGAATATTATAATTAATTATCAAATATTTATATAATATATAATATTAATTTGTATAATATTTTTTTATATATATAACATAAATTAATTTTATATAATATTTTTTTTATATGTATAACTATTAATTTATAATAAATTTTACATCTTATATCTCTCTTACACTTATTTTTACTTTGATCTTTCGTTAGAGATTAAAAAACATAGATTTATCAACTATAGTATAATGTAACCGTTTCAAAGGCGAATTATAAAATTTATGGAATGATGTAGATCTGCACGATTTTAACAGATTTGGTGGTATTTTGCACAGCCCTACTTGCACTTGTGTTGGGCAAATGTTAATACATTCACTAAGCACTTGTTAATATTAGAGTATCATCGGCCTCGTTTGGCAAGTTAACATTTTAGCTAAAAAGTCAAAAAGTTACTAAAAAAAATCAAAAAACCTATAACATATATCAAAAAGTTAAAGATTTCATTTTCTCTCTATTTTTTGTACATCTTTCGTAAAAAGTCAAAAAGCCACCCCAAATATACTAAATTTTTTTAACTCATATTTTAACTAAAAAGCCAAAAAGTTACTAAAATAGCATATTCTCAAACGAGGCCTAATCTTCTTTTAGCTATTTTATAATACAAAATCATTGAAACACATTCTATCAAATTCAATTATTGGCTAATTATTTTAGTTGAATATCAAACCGCTAGTTACATGTAACTCGAGAAAAGATGACATAACAAATGAAATAAAGAATAAAGAGTCTGTTGGAGAATATATTTGAAAGATAGTTAGCTAAAATAGAAAAATAAACTTTTAGTTAAAATTTAACTAAAAATTTGACTATTTTGATAAAGATACTCTTAGAAAGCAAATGCTAACACAACAAATCTTATCCTCATTGTTTAATACTAATAAAAAATTCATAAAATAATAAATAAATAAAAATTGGCGGCAAATTCAAGTTGCGGGGTGCATTAGATATTAGGTCTAAGAATTAATTTTATTTAATAAGAGACACGCGTTGAAAAGTCACTGAAAAATTGACTAGAGAGTTGCCGGTGGACAATGGCGGTAATAAGTTCAACAGATAGGTGATATTGAACAGATAGGTGAACATATAGTTGGATAGGGACATATGTACAGACAGTTGGATATTTGAACAGATAGTTGCACATATAGGTGACAGATGTATACATTTGAACAGATAGTTAGATATTTGAATAAATAGTTACATATTTAAATAGATAGTTGAACAAATAAGTGACATGTGTACACATAAGTGCATTTGAATATATCGATAATATTTGAATAGATAGACAAATAATTAAGCTTTCAAATAGATAATTAAGCTTTCGAACATATAGCATGTCTTTTTTGATAAATAATGTCATTTTGCCCCAAAAATATTTAAGTTTAGGAACAATTCAGAAATAGACCTCTGAACTGAGACCTCCCAAAAAAATTGAAAATAAAGGGAAAAAAAAATACAAAAAGTGTTGAAAGAAGCAAAAACTATTGTAAAATTAGTAAAAAGTTTTTTGCTTTTTTGTTTTTGTTTTTTTGTTTTTTTTTTTTTTCATGATTCTATCTTGTGCCTTGAGCACATATGTAACAAGCCTCAATTAGTAATTTAACATATTACAAAATTATGGATACTAATTTTATCGACAAATTTTATTTTTATTTTTGTGAAGATATATTTATATATAGAAAATTCAATTTGTGATGTGATCTTTGACTCCACTTAAACATATGTATTCAGACCTTTTGTCTTATTTCTCGTAGCCATGTACATCGTTTATTGCCTTAAATGGTTGTGGTTGGTTCGTGTCTTGCGTACTCCTTAAGGTTTTGGCAAGGTAAAATTTTGAGTTTCAGGCGTAAAGACGAAAAACTAAAACGTAGAAACACCTTTGGAAGATTTGGACTTGAATAGGTGTGGTTGCACGTGAAGCGGGGGTCTCCCGTACATATGGATTAGTGCAGGCCACTTTGGGTTTTCTGAGCAGAGCCCCGTACACGCAATGAGAGGCTCCGTACGTTCAGTGAGAAGCTTTGTATGTGCGATGATGTTTTTCACACGTGCAGCAAGCCTTGGTTGGAGACTGCTAAAAACCGCATGTGCGGCAGAAGGGCATCGCACATGTAGAGGCGGTCACCATATGTGCGGTCTAGGATGTTTTTGCCTCGATTTTTGTGCATCTCTTCTTTATCTGATGCCCCATCTTCCTCTTTCTTTCATTTTCTCTCAATACTCACTCTTTCTACACCTCTTCTTCTCTTCTCTCTCTAAAAACCATAATGAACTTTACAAAACTCTTAACTTAACCCAACCTAGTAAGAATTTGACTCTAGTTCTTTGCACAAAAGTAAAGAGCATGTCAAGAGCTTTGTTTTGACCGAAGTGATCGTCGATCTGACAAACTCAAAATTTTGGAAATTTTTCATCATTCATGTTCATCTTCTTTCAAGGCGATCAATTGTGCAATCACTTGCTCTCTTACATGTAATCTATCACTCTGCCCAAAAATTACCAACCTTTTCTACACCAATCCACACGTACAAGACAACCTCGTCGTACCTTCTTGAAACTCAAATATTAAAGATGTTACACGTTGAATGGGAATTTATACTGACTCGGTCACAATCATCAATACATAACTCATGTCATTCCAAGGGACCGAAAGCATATCAAGACATCCATATAAGTAGGTTCAAGTCAGGTTTAAGACTCGGGACACTATAGTATATGTTGGAACTAACATCGTTTCGACACTAGTTTTTCGAATCAGGCGCTACAACTTCAAGATCTTTATTTATATTTGTTTCCTTGTCAAACTCTCTTTGTCTCAGTTTTGGATTGCGAGAGTAAGTTATGAATGTGGCTTTTACAAAGAGAGAGAAGTTGCACGATTAGGGTATAACGATTCTGGTTTAGACCTAACCAATTTATTATTTTGGATCCAGGATTCCTTGTCTTAAATGATTGTTCATACCCCTATATATCCTATTCTTGATTAAGTTTGGTTATTTGGATATCATTGTTGTGTTTAGAATAGGTTGAAAGTCCATTTTTCAAAGGAGTCCTTGCCCAGATTTTGGTTAGTTCGCTCGAGTGGTCCTTTGGTCACTCAAGCAGTCTTTGGGAACTTCCAGTATATTTGCAGGTTTGCAAAAGTACTAGGAGGGTAGTATTTTTTGCTCGAGCGGTGTTTCTTGCACTTGAGCGGTCCTTCTTGAGCTCGAGCGATTAGCCTCTGTCTGTAAAACTTTTGGAAGAGTGTCATTGTGCGCTCAAATGGTAACTTTGTTCGGTCAAGCGGTCTCACTTATTATGCTTGGTCGCTCGAGCAATGTTTTGGTTGCTCAAGTGATCTGCGCGTATATCAATTCGTACAAGTCACTTTTTGGATCACTTTTTAATCACTTTCTCTCTTTCTCTAAACATTCCAAAATCTCAGATCTATTCTCTCTTTAGAACTCATCTTTTACCTTCAAATAAATCCATTGATCTCTACACCCTAGTCCCTTTGATAAAAAGGTAGAGCTTACTTAGAGCTTCATTCTAATTGGAGCAAAGTTGATTTTTGGCTTCATCGATGTTTCTTCACTCTCTCTTGTCTCCTAGTTTTGAGGTAGGGATTTCTTCGCACTTTAGTATGGTTTTTAACTTGGTTATTTGTCTTTTTAAAGAAATCTTGAGATTTGGAGATTTTTAAACAAATTTAAGATTTTGGTTTGAAATCAAAAGAGGGATTTTCAAATGAATTCTTGAAAATGGTTATAAGATTGTAAATGTGGTTGAGTTGTGATAAAATAATGTATTTTTATCCTTGGAATTGATTTATAAAGAAAAAAAAAAGGGGGATTTGCCCTAAAAATCTTGAATACTCGATTTTGTAAAAAAAAAAATGGAAATGATGTTGGGTTTTGCGAAATTGGAATGATGATGATGACGATAGTGGAGTTGGATATACATTATCACTCCCATCTTGAAATTTTGAAAAGTATATCTTTATTGGAAATTATCTACATGTTTAGAGATATCTGTTTTTGCGCTATCGGTGTAGGATAGCTATGATTGTTGTAGAAATTGCATGAAAATTAAGAGAATTAAAACTAATTTCTTATCTATTTGCATTTTGCATTGAGCATTGTCGCATATTTGACACGTTGAAAATGTATATTATTTAGAGAAAAATGGGTGAATACCTTGGTGAATCTGGCTAGAGGGTGTGATTGTGGTATTATTGTTGACCTGTGTGTCCTTGGTGAAAGTCCAGAAACTCGCACGGTTAGGTGTCGAGCCTTCCAGTTAGTACCAGTAAAAATGGCATTGGTAATGATTGTATAGCCTATTGGCAAACACGTACCTAGAGATTCTCAGTATTTGTGTTTACTGCCTTGTTTTCTATTGTAAAGGAAATATTTTCATGAATTGTGATATAAACTTAACATTGCATGGTTTTAGAAAGAGATATAAAATGTTTGACGTGAGTATTACATATGCATTCACCTTGTAGCTTTGTTAAGATTCATATATTGTGTTTGAGTATCTCTGTTGGGCTTTGGCTCACATTATGTAGAAAATCATTTTTAGGTGCTAATGATATCCCTTCACCAAGGCCGTAACTTGGGAGGATTTAGAGCCAAGAGCTTCTTTTGTTCTTGTTGTATTTACTTTTGTACAAGCCTATGGCTTTAATTCTATTGAGTTTCAAACTCACTTTTATTGTAACCAATCATCGTCTTGGAAAGTTGTAACCAATAGGGCATTACTTTATTTGTTTAACTTTTATTTCGTATTACTTACTTGTGGCACATGCTATAGATTTAAGGTTAGGACTCGTGAATGTATAAATGTATGTGTTACTCTTTTCGTACACTTGAAATATATGAATGGAAGGACTTTGCTCTCGGAATATGTTGTTTAATTAATTATTATTCTTATTTTATTGTTTTTTTTTTTTTGGGGGGGCGTTACATAGGGTTTCATAGAAGAAGAATGAGAGATATGCAAAAGTCAGAAGGGGTTTAAGAGGGTTATCCAAAGTTGGGAAACAGTTTTCGAAGTTAAAGAATGGGTATGGAGGGTACCGCCGAAAATGGTAGGGGTAAAGGTACGAGTAGGGTCTAGAAGGTAAGGGATGTTGTACCACCTTGACCTTTTTAATTAATGGGTTTACTTTAACTCTTTTATTAATATAGTTGGAACCTTCTTATTTGACCTTAGAGCGTTGGTTGATATGCCATCATGCTGATTGAGTGAGTTTTGAACCAAAAACCATGATTCAGATAATTATTCTTAAGTAACCTTTACTCTTTTAACTCTTTTTCTTCCTACACTTTGAATTTTGATATGAGAATAAAACCATTGGATAGCTTGTTATTGAGGCTTCATTTTAGACCCTTGATTTGCCCGAAATGGAGTTCAGACAAGAGAGTTATATTTGTAGTTTGGTTGTTAACATAGTTCGTTTGAGCACAAAAAATGAGCACTCGAGCAGTCCTTTGACTATTCTAGTTTTGAATTTTGAGACCTAAGATACTGAGAGCTTGAATTTACCACTCTAGCACAAGAATGAGCACTCGAGCAGTCTACTCTGCAAAAGTTTGAGATTCTGCAAGCCTTTTCTCACCACTCTAGCGTAAGAATGAGTGCTCAAGCAGTTTGTCTAATTTGCCTTCACTACTATAGCACAGGTTTGAGTGCTCTAGCAGTCTGTAGACCGCCCAAGAACTCCCGGCTCTACGTGCGAGGGCGCGAATTCGTTTGTTCTTAGCTACTACAAGTTTGGACTCATGTCACGGTTCTGAATCTAATCTTACAAAGTGCAATGTGAGACCGATAAATCACCAAAGAGTCCAAATTCGGCAAATCATTTTGGAAAATTGATTTTTATAAAGAAGTGCCAAACATGGACTACTTTGCCAGATACAGAGTTGCCACTTCAATATTTTATTTTGGGAAAATTTAGGAAACCCTGACTCGTGCCTAAGGCCACGTGTCTGTCATCACCAAAGTTGCCTCGGCTCAGGAACTTGGGTACGAGAGGGGAAGGTCATGCAATGAGCATCCCCGCTTGCCCGATCAAAGATTGGCCTTTACTAACATGATATTTTGTTTTTGAAAACACATGTGTTCTTATTCCGGTTATTAACCTAGAATTACTATGTGATGCGCACAACATACAAGTATAGACTAGATCGCCTAAATTGGAACAAAACATTTCATGTTCGTTTGTTTGAAAACAGTTTAGAGGTGCTACTCGCAAGTAGGCTAAGACGCGGTTTTGCCACCCTCAAGTGGGCTTAGAAAAACATGATTCGATGAATTGTTCCAGTTCAAGCAATCCAACCTTCACCCACAGGCATTCATGCAATTAATCATTTAAGCAGTTAGCCTCATGGCAAGCATGCTAACATGGCAACATACACATCTCATGCAAGGATGCTAAAGCATAAACACTCATAGTGTACTCTGAGCCAAAATAGAGAACTAGTTAGAAATCATGCATGATCATAGTTCATGTTAAGATGGTTAGTGCAACACATACAAAAATGCAACTAAGATAGGCTCGGCTATTCTAAGATGTCATGTGAAATGCAACTTGATAACATGCTGTTGAACACGTATTCAAGTAAATGTATCTGAAGTACAATGCAGTTAGTATGATGCGCCGAGCCCAGTGCATGCAATACAGATGAATGGATGCACTCATGCGAGCATAAGGTATGCTAAACAAAATATGCCCTAGAACTAACCATCGTAAACGGTTAAGTAAAAGGGAGAAAGAAATGGAGGTTAGAAGACATGCATCACACACATGCACGCTTATTACAACAATTGGCCCTCTCGCAGGGAGGGTCTGAATAAGAAGCTAACTAGCTAATCTAAGCTAATTAAACTAATTATTACAACACAAATCAAATAGCTAAACGCATTAACTATTTAAGTACAAAATAAAGCATAACTAGCTAAGTAAAATAGTAAAACAGTAAAACAGGAGCCTCAAGGCAAGAAGTATATGCATGCTTGGTCGCCTCGTTCGGAAATCCGTCGCGATGCCCCAACTTGCCGCTGTTTGCAATTGTTCTTAGAACACTACACCAAGCTCCAGATAGCTTCCAACTCACCTTGGAGACCTGTAGGAAGGCTGTCGACCAGTTGTTGATGTTGCCAACCACTTGCCGACCACCTACCATTGTTGCAGACGAGAAAAGGTGGTCGGCCATCTAGTTTTCCTGGTTGGCCGACCAGTTTTGTTGCCACACTTCCAGTTTGCTGCAACAGAGGACAAGAAGAGGCATGGCAATGTATTTGCAACATATGTGTGCATAACCACCCTCCTTATCATTTCATGATCTCAAAGGAGTGCGGTTCTCAACCCTCGGGCCACCAATCACGCATCTCGATGCATGATGGCCGAGAAGCCAAGATTGCACGAATCAATGTAAATGAATGCACAAATAACACATAAATGCCTTAAACTCTATCATGTGTGATCAAGAGTGTCAGCGACCAGAAAATGAGGCACGTTTCATCACTTCAAGTATAAAACGTCCCTCGTTTCTTGTGTTTGGACCAACACCTAATCCAAACACATGCAATGCAACAACAAGCATGCAAACAACATACTATCCTACCAATACTAATGGCATGCATACACAATGCAATGTAACATGAGATTCTAAACACAATGTAATGCATGCATGCACAATGCAATATAACATTAGCATGCAAACAACAACATGTAAACAAACAAGCTCAATAGACTTAAACCAAAAATGGACATACCTCAGTCATGCCCAAATCAGTGGCCATAATGCTAAGAAATGAAGGCAAAAAGCATATACAAGCATGCACATGCATTGGCCCACCAACTAGGCCTAAGAGCACAACTCTCAAGAGTGCTCAAGGAATGACAAATGTGGAAGTGTAACAACACTATAAGCATTGAAACTATGTATGAAATGATGCCAAATCATTCAAACAACACAAGTATAGCATACTAGAGTCCTTAAGGCATAAGACTAGTAAAGAGGACTACAAAGGGGGCATGCAATACATGGCACAAAGGCATGAACCAACCATGGACAGAGGTTAAATAGGTCAAAACAAAGACCAAAACATGCTAAGATAGGGGCTCAATGGTCTAAGCATACATGCATACAAGCAAGGCCACAAGTAAGGCAACAATGCACAACCCTTAAAGGCACTCAAAGGGTGGAAGAAATAGGAACATGGCAATGTGTAGACCGCCCGGAGAACTCCCGGCTCTACGCGCGAGGGTGCAAATTCATTTGTTCGTAGCTACTACAAGTTCGGACTCGTCTCACGATTTTGAATCTAATCTCGCAAAGTGCAATGCAAGATCGATAAATCATCAAAGAGTCCAAATTCGGCAAATTGTTTTGGAAAACTGATTTTAATAAAGAAATGCCAAACATGGACTGCTTTGCCAGATATAGAGTTGCCACCTAAATGTTTTATTGTGGGGGAAATTTAGGAAACCCTGACTCATGCCTAAGGCCACGTGTCCGTCATCATCAAAGTTGCCTCGGCTCGGGAACTTGGGTACGAGAGGGGAAGGTCATGCAATGAGCACCCCCACTCGCCCGATCAAAGATCAGCCTTTACTAACATGATATTTTGTTTTTTGAAAACACATGAGTTCTTATTCTGGTTATTAACCTAGAATTACTATGTAATGCGCATAGCATACAAGTATAAACTAGATCGCCTAAGTTGGAACAAAACATTTCATGTTTGTTTGTGAAAATGATTTGAAGTTTGCTACTAGTAGATAGGCTAAAAAACTCGCATTTGGATGAATTGTTCCAATTCAAGCAATTCAACCTTCACCCACAGGCATTTCTATAGTTAAACACTTAAGCAGTTAGCCTCATGGCAAGCATGGTAACATGGCAACATACACATCTCATGTAGCATGCTAAAGCGTAAACGCTCACAGTGTACTCCAAGCCAAAATAGAGAATTAGTTAGAAATCATGCATGATCCTAGCTCATGTTAAGATGGCTAATGCAAAACATGCAAAAATGCAATTAAAATAGGCTCGGCTATTCTAAGATGGCATAAGAATGCAACTTGATAACATGCTATTTTGAACACGTATTCAAGTAAATGTATTGAAATACAATGCAGTTAGTATTATGTGCCGAGCTCGGTGCATGCAAAACAGATGAATGGATGCACGTATGCAAGCATAAGGATGCTAATGAAACATGCCCTAAAACTAACCATCATAAGCGGTTAAGTAAAAAGGAGAAAAAAATGGGGGGTTGAAAAACATGCATCACACACACGCACGCTTATTACAACAGTTGGCCCTCTTGACGGAGGGTCCGAATAAAAAGCTAACTAGCTAATCTAAGCTAATTAAACTAATTATTACATAACAAAGAAGCTAATTAACCAACAAGCTAACTAATTAGGCTATTACAACACAAATAAGCAGCTAAACACATTAACTACTTAAGTACAGAACCAAAGCATAAACTAGCTAAGGAAAGCAGTAAAAAAGAGGTCCTCGGGATGAGGAGTGCATGCATGCTCGGTCGCCTTGTTCGAAAATCCGTCGCGATGCCTCAACTTGCCTCTATTTGCAATTGTTCTCAGAACACTGCACCAAGCTCCAGATAGCTTCTAACTCACCTTGGGGACCTGTAGGAGCATGGCCGACCACCTAGAGGTATTGCCAGCCACTGGCCAACCAGTTACCATTGCTGCAGACCAGAAAAAGTGGTCGGCCAGCTAGTTTTTCTAGTCTGCCGACCACTTGTTGTTGCACTTCTGCAATTTGCTACAATAGAGAGCAAGAAAGAGCATGGCAATGTATTTGCAAGATATGTATGCATAACCACCCTTCCTATCATTTCATGATCTCAAGGGAGTGCGGTTCTTGACCCTCAGGCCACCAATCTCGATACATGATGGCCGAGAAGCCAAGATTGCACGAATCAATGTAAATGAATGCACAAATAAACACACAGAGCCTTAAACTCTGTCATGCTTGATCAAGAGCGTTAGCGACCGAGAATTGACGCACGTTTCATCACTTTAAGTATGAAACGTCCCTCGTTTCCCGTGTTTGGACTAACACCCAATCCAAACACAATGCAAGCAACAACATGCAAACATGTAATGCAATTCAAGCATGCAAACATGCAATGCAACATGACATACACAATGCAATGTAACATCCTAGCATACGCAATGCAAAGAACATGGCATACACAATGCAAACAACAACATAGCATACACAATGCAATGTAACATGAGCATGCAAGCAATATAGCATGCACAATGCTAAGAACAACATGGCATACTCAATGCAATGTGACCTAAGCATGTAGACAACATAGCATACACAATGCTAAATGCTAAGAACATGGCATACTCAATGCAATGTAACATAAGCATGCAAACAACATGCAAACAAACATGCTAAATGGACTTAAACCAAATATGGACAAACCTCACTCATGCCCAAATCAGTGGCCATAATGATGAAACTAAGGCACAAAAAAGGGGAAGACATGCATGCACATGCATATGCATTGGCTCATTAAGTAGGCCTAAGAGCACAACCCTCAAACACATTGAAGAAGTGATAAACATGGAGGTGTGACAACGCTACATGCTCTGAAATTAGGTATGAAATGATGCCAAATCATTCAATCAACACAAGTATAGCATGCTAGGGTCCTTTAAAGCATAAAGCTAGTAAAGAGGACTACAAAGGGGGCATGCAATACATGGCACAAATGCATGAACCAAGCATGGACAGAGCTTTAATAGGTCAAGATAATGACCAAAACATGCTAAAATAAAGGCTCAAAGGCCTAGGCATGCATGCACACTAAGCCATAAACAAGGCAACAATGCACAACCCTTAAACCACAATTAAAGAGTGATGTGCATGAGAATACGACAATGTTACATGCTCTGAAATGAAGTATTAAGTGATGCCAAATCATCCAAATAGCTTAAAGATAGCATGCAAGAGGCATCAAAACACAAGGCTAGCAAGGCCGATTGCACTACAGCTATGCAATACATGAAGCATATGGCAAATACAACCCAAAACAATCCTAGAGCATGTCAAAATGATGCTAAAACATATATGGAAAGAAGCCAAAATAAGCCAACATGGAGGGCATGAAGCATGGAATAGGCAAGGCCAAAAGGGAGGATTACACTACACCTACGAAGACCAAGCATGAGATGGCTTTGCCAACAAAAATCAGAGTTATATCATGGAAAAATAACCCCAAAAACATATTGAAATGATAGCTCGCAAGCTTAGGCATGATGGCATACGCAATGACTCATATTTAGGGCATAAAGGACCAACCCTTCAAAGCATTGAAAGAGTGACAAATGCAAGTGTATGACCACACTATATGCACTGAAATCATATTTCAAATGATGCCAAATCATGGAAATAGCCTAAGCAAAGCATGCTAGTGGCTTCAATACATAAAGCTAACAAGTTAGAATGCACTATAGCTATACAAAGCATGACATGCATGACCAAAACAACACAAATCAGAGCTAAAGCATGCCAAAACATGGACAAAAGCTTCTTGAAGTTGAGCCAAAAGCATGCTAGAATGATAGTCTAAAGCATGGTACACATTAGGCTAGTTCATGGAAATGCATTACAAGTGCATAGAGCATGCAAGGGACCATCAAACCAAACCTTAACAGAGGTATAACACGGAAAAACAACACCAAGAACATGCTGAAATAGAATCAAATCATGCTAGAAAGGCATGCTACTTCATGAAGCATACAAGACTAGTTTTCAACATTTACACTACAAGTGTATAAGGCATGCATGAGGTGACAAAACCAAGTCAAAATAGTGGTATGCCATGCTGAAATAAGGCCTAAAATAGGCTGAGATGTGGCCAACACAAGCTTAACAAACATGCTCAAACATGAGGCAAATGAAGCAAGCATACAAGACACAAGGAGAGGGGATGACCCTCTCCTATTTGGGACCTCAAAACACCATTTCCACCACTGAAATTCCTCTGAGTTTTAGTGGTGAGGAGGCCAAAATAAGGTGGTCCCAATAACTTAAAAGGATGGTACAAAACAAAGCCAAATAAGGCCTAAGAGGGGGTAGACTACCCCCAACACAAAAGAGACCTTAAACAAACATGTTAAGCATGCAAAATCAGAACTTTTTGTAGTTTAAAGTCAAGCCAAAATAAGCATGCAAATAGGTCCAAAAGCTTAAACCAAAACAAGGGTTTTAAGGGTTAAAAGCTCACCTGTGAAGAACACCTTCAAAGCTACAACTCCAGCACTCTTTTTGAACCAAAACCAATCCAAAAACTCCAAAACAAACCTCAAGAAGCTTCAGCAACAAAAGGATGGTGTTTGAGCGTGTGTTTGTGTGTTAAAATGTGATAAAAATGCACTTTTGAGCACAAATATGAAGCAAAGAGCAAGATAGAGACAAATGTGTATCTATAGCTCAATGCCAAAATTCTGAACCTGAAGAAGGAGGGGGGAGGTTCTCTCTTATAAAGAACAAGCAACAAGCTTGTTGGACAAGCTTTTGGCCTAAAGCCATCCCTCCATACACGTGTATGGAGGATGGCTTCTGTGCCCTCCAGCTGTAACAGCTGGAAAGAAAATATCTCCAAAAAGGTGCTGGAAAGCAGCCGACCACTTGAAGTGGTCGGCCGACCAGTGGTCTCCCAGAAATAAAATTGGTCGGCCAGGGGGGGGGGGAGAGGTCTGCACACTAAAAACAAAGTGGTGGTGCGGTGGCCGACCAGAAAAGGTGGTCCAAAGACCAAGAACACCAGTTGGCCGACCAGAAAACTGGCAGGAAAGTGGTCTCTAAGGGAAAGAACTGGTCTCATACCTGTATACCACCTTCCAAACAAGGTTTGTACCAAAAACAAACCAAAAAGGATGCAAGACGAAAGTTCGAGAGGCAAGAAGCGCAACCGGCAGCCTCGAAAATTAGTTTACGGGCATCAAAAGTGGTCTCCCAGACCACAGTGTCCCTCTAGGTAGAGGCAACAAGGCATGGTCCGAAAACCAAGCCAAACGGAGAACGTTAAGCGGTCCCGAGACAAGGTGCGTGGCCAAAGGCTCTGAAAATCGAAAACTAATCTCCAAGCGAGAAAAGTGGTCTACGACAACAAAGAGGTGGTCTACAGACCTCTTCCTCTCTCCAGGGAAGGGAAACAAGGCTTGGTCTACAAACTGAGCCAAAGCACAAAGAATTCAGAGGCCCGGAGGCAAGGCACCCAGTCGAAAATTCTGGAAACTCGAACGAGCACAACATGCACTATCACCGAGCGCTCAATCGATGACGTCTGAGTCTTAAGGTCAGTCAAAAATGGGGTGTCTACACAATGCTATAGGCTCTGAAATAACATGATAAATGATGCCAAATCATGTACATAATACAAATGAAGCATGCTATAACGCTTAAAACTCAAAACTAGCATAGGCACTTGTACTATATCTATGCAAAACATGAAGCATATGGCCAAGACAATCCAAAACAGTCCTAGAACATGTCAAAATGATACTAAAACATGTAAGGAAGGAAGCCAAAATAAGCTAGCATGAAGGGCATAAAGCATGGAATATGCAAGGCCAAAAGGGAGGATTACACTACACCTAATAAGACCAAGCATGAGATGGATTCGCCAACAAAAATTAGAGTTATATCATGGCAAAATAACCCCAAAAACACATTGAAATGATAACTTGCAAACTTAGGCATGAAGACATACACAATGACTCATGTTTAAGGCATAAAGGACCAACCCTTGAAAGCATGGAATAAGTGAAAGATGTGAGTGTATGACCACACTACATGCACTAAAATCACATTTCAAATGATGCCAAATCATTCAAATAGGCCAAGCAATGCATGCTAGTGGACTCAATACACAAAGCTAACAAACTAGAATGCACTATAGCTATACAAAGCATGGCATGCATGACCAAAACAACACAAATCAAACCTTAAGCATGCTAAAACATGGTTAAAAGCTTGCTGGAGTTAAGCCAAAATCATGCTAGAATGATGATCAAAAGCATGATACATATTAGGCTGGTGAATGGAAATGCACTACAAGTGTATGGAGCATGCAAGGGGCCATCCAACCAACCCAAAATAGATCTAAGGCATGTTAAACAACACCAAAAACCTACTGAGATGGACTCAAAACATGCTAGAAAGACATACTACTTCATGAAGCACACAAAGCAAGTTTTCAACATTTACACTACAAGTGTATAAGGCATGCATGAGGTGACAAAACCAAGTCAAAATAGTGGTATGCCATACTGAAATAAGGCCTAAAATAGGTTGAGATGTGGCCAACACAAGCTTAACAAACATGCTCAAACATGAGGCCAATGAAGCAAGCTTCCAAGATACAAGGAGGGGGGATGACCCTCTCCTATTTGGGACCTCAAAACACCATTTCCACCATTGAAATTCCTCTAGAATTTAGTGGTAGAAAGGTCATGCAAAGGCTAAAACAAGCACCTAAAAGGATGGCTCAAAACAAGGCCAAACAAGGCATAAGAGGGGGTAGACCACCCCCAACACAAAAGAGACCTTAAACAAACATGTTAAGCATGCAAAATCAGAGCTTTTCGTAGTAGAAAGTTAGGTCTAAATAAGCATGCAAATAGGTCCAAAAGCTTAAACAAGGGTTTTAAGGGTTAGTGACTCACCCTTGTAGAACCACTTCAAGGCTACAACTCCAGCAACTTCTTTGGATCAAAACCAGTCCAAAAGCACCAAAACCAACCTCAAGAAGCCTCAGCAACAAAAGTATGGTGTTTGAGTGTGTGTTTGTGTGCAATAGTATGATAAAATGACACTTTCAAGCACAAAATGAAGAAGGAGAGCAATATAGAGACAAAGGTGTATATGTATAGCTTAAGCACTTTTTCTGAACCTAAGGCATAAGGGAGAAGGCTCTCTTATATAGAAAAACAAGCAAGAAGCTTGTTGAACACACTTAAGGCTCTAAGCCATCACTCTATATACGTGTATGGAGGATGACTTCTGTGCTTTCCAACTGTCACAGCTGGCAAGAAAAGATCTCCAAAAAGGTGCTGGAAAGCTGCCGACCACTTGACGTGGTCGGCCAGCTACTTACACTGGTCAGCTGACCAGTGAAAGTGGTCTCCCAAAAAGCAAACTGGTCGGCCAGGGGGAGGAGAGGTCTGTACACTGAAAGCAAGGCAGTGGTGTGGTAGCCGACCAAAAAAGGTGGCCCAAAGACCAAGAAAACCAGTTGCCCAACCAGAAAACTGGCTGGCAGGAAGGAAAGTGGTCTCCAAGGGGAAGAACTGGTCTCCCACCCTTATACCACCTTCTAAACAAGGAAAACAAGGTTTGTACCAAAAACAAACCAAAAAGGATGCAAGACGAAAGTTTGGGAGGCAAGGTGCGCAACTGGAAGCCTCGAAAACTAGTCTATGGGCATCAAAAGTGGTCTACGACCACAAAAAGTGGTCTCTCGGACCACAGTGGCCCTCTAGGCCAAGGCAACAAGGCATGGTCTGAAAACCAAGCCAAACAGAGAACGTTAAGCGGTCCCGAGACAAGGCACGCAGCCGAAGGCTACGAAAATCGGAAACTAGTCTCCAAGAGCGAGAAGTGGTCTACGACCACAAAAAAATGGTCTACAGACCACTCCCTCCCTCCAGGGAAGGGAAAACAAGGTTCGGTTCAAAACCAAACCAAAAGGGAAACAAGACAAGGCACGCAGCCAAAGGCTCCGGAAACTAGAAACGAGCACAAACATGCACAATCACCGAGCGTTCAATCGATGACATCTGAGTCTTAAGATCGGTCAAAAATGGGGTGTCTACACAATCTGTTCAAAATATATGCATAAAGGTCACTTTTTTCCGTCAAATTTGTGGGCCCAAAACCCACTTTTTGTCCTTACACTATAAATAAAACCTTGTAGACTCTCTTTCCTCACTTTTTGTCCTTGCACTATAAATGACCAAGCTATTTCTTTAGAAGAGGCATATCATCAATACCTGAAAGTTGATTTTCATATAGGGTTAGCTAAAGCCTAGTAAAGATAAATTTAATGATCTGTATGATGGTTAACAATGCTATATGGTGAATGCATATGAAATGTCGTCACAAAAACATGCGTTTTCCCTTTTAAAACAATGCTATGCCAAGTTCAATTCACAATCGATAAAATCATTGTCTCAAAATACAAAATAGAGCCATAAATACACACACTAGGAATCTCTAGGTACGTGTCTGCAAGTAGGCTATACAAGCACTACTGAAAGCCATTTTATCGGTACTAACTAGAAGGATCGGTACTTAACCGCACGGGTTTCTAAACTTTTACCAAGGACACAAATGCCAATAAAAATAACCATAACCACACATCAAGGTGTTTACCCATTTTTCCTCAAAACAACGCTTTTCAATGTATAAGTATAAAACCAATGTTCAATTTGAATGCATGAGTGAATGGGTTTCAGTTAACCTATTTCACCTGTAATTTTTACAATAAGTAATGCTATCCTCCACCGATAGCCAAAATAGATATTTCTATTCAATATATTCCAAAATGGACAATATAACAAATGAGAGTATAACCAACCACTTCCACAACATTTCCACAACAAATATAGCTTTATCTCAACATTTCCTTAAAAGAAATCCTATTTATTTCCATATGGTTCAAAACCATGATTTCCACAACCAAACAACAACATAGTTCTCATTCCTCCACCTTGAACACAAATCAAGGTTTTTGGTAAAAAGGTTTGGGGTTTCTCATTCTTTTCAAAACTAACTCATCAATTACCAACACAATTCATTATTTTGAATACAAAAAAGAAGTTCTAAGAAAACCTTATTGTAGACGTGCCCCGCGTGAGGGCCTCCGTGCTACAGTTCGGACTCGATTTTGTCACAGTTCTTAATCTGAACCAAAGAATCCAAATCCGGCAAATCGTTTTGAGAAAAGAGATTTTTAGAAAAGAAGTGCCAAACATGGACTGCTTTGCTAGATACAGAGTCGCCACCTAAATATTTTTTAATGGGGGAATTTAGGAAACCTTGACTCGTTTGCCTAAGGCCACGTGTCCGTCATCACCAAAGTTGCCTCGGCTCGAGAACTTGGGTACAATCGGGGAAGGTCAGCTATGAGCACCCCCTCTCGCCCGATCCGAAGATCGGCCTCTAGTAACCATGATATCTTGTTTTTGAAAACACATGCATTCTTATTCCGATTAATTAGCTAGAATTACTATGTTATGCGCACGGCAAACAAGTATATATTAGACCGTCTAATTTGGAACAAAGCATTGCATATCCGTTTATTTGAAAAATGATTTGAAATTTGTTACTCGCAAGTAGGCTAAAACACAGATTTCAAATGAGTTGTCCCAACTCAAACAATCCAACCTTCACCCACAGGCATTCAAGTAGTTATATCACATAAGCATCTAGCCACATGGTAAGCATGCTGTCATGTTTAACATTCACACTCATGCGAGATGCTAAAGCATAAATACTTACATCGTACTCCGTGCCAAAACAGAAACCAGTTAGTAATCAAATGCATGATCTTAGTTCATGTTAAGATGGTTAATGCATCGCACACAAAATGTCACTAGAATAGGCTTGGCTAGTCCTAAGATGGCATGTGGAATGCAACAAGTAGCATGTATTCAAGTTAGATTTGGAATACTATGCTATTAGCATGATGCGCCGAGCCCGGTGCATGCAATACTGATGAATGATGCACGCATACATAGCATAAGGATGCTAAATTAAACACGTCCTAATACTAACCATCAAAGCATGTAAGTAAAGGGGAGAAAGAAGTGGGGGTTGGAAGACATGCACAAACACACCCACACTTATTACAAATACGACCTCACTCGAAGGGACCGAAAGAATAATACAGATTTAACTAACCTACAAGCTAATTAAATATTACAGACCAATTAAACTAGTTAAGCAAATTAACTAATCTAATAAAACAGTAAACAACCTCGGGAAGAGGGCCCAATGCAATGCGTGCTTAGCTCCGCTCGGAAGTCCACTGCCATGCACAAGTTGCCTCTGTCTGCACTGTTTTCCTTCTCTAATCATTGTAAAATTCCCAAGGTGCACCCTATGAACCTTGTGGGACACCACCGGCCAAGGGAAATGGTCACCGGCCAAAGAAAATGATCACCGGCCACTGGAAATGATCACCGGCCACCAATTGTTGGTCGATCGGCACTAAAGATGGCCGGCCGGCCAAACCTTCCTGTAGAATCCTGTTTTGACAGTAGCAGAGGGCAAAACAAGGCATAGCAATGCATTCTAAGCAAATGTGTGCACCAAGACATCCCTTATCATGTTTATGGCTCAAAGGGACATGGTTCTCGGACCACCAATCGCGCATTTCCATGCGTGATGGCCCAAGGAACTAAGTTATGCATTTTAATGTAAAATGTAATGCACACAAACACATAAGAAACTCAACCTCAATCATGGTGATTCAAGAGGTAAGGTATGCATGCCGAATGCAATGCAACCTAGGCATGTAAGCTAAGTATGCAATATAAACATGCAAGCAAACAATGTATACTAGGCACACAACCTAGGCAAACAAGCATGTGAGTCATGTAACAAGATGTTTATGGGCCAAGTATGTGACAACGTGCAAGGCAAATGTACACACAAACATTCATGCACATAAGGTCCAATGCTTGAGCATAAAGAGGCAACTTGTAAGCATACTTAACATGGACAAATAGCATACATGATAAGCTTTGAAAACATGTAGAAGATGATGCCAAATCAACCTACCAATGCAAGCAAGCCATGCAATCAAGCCCAAGGACTTAAACTATGGTCATATGACACATGAAGCAAATGACCAAAGTGGACCAAAACAGTCCCAAATCATGCAAAAGCAAGCCCCCAAAAAAAAAACACTTAGATGACATCTAAATGCTCTAATCCTAGAGGCATACACAATGGCATAAACATGGAGCAATAAAGACCAACCTTTCAAAGCATGAAAGGGGCATCAAATGCAAGCATACGAGCATATTATGAGGACTGAAATGACATGACAAGTGGTTCCAAACCACTGAAATGATGCAAGGATGGCATGCTAGAGGGGTCAATGCTTAAGGCATATAAGAGAGGTTGCATGGTAGCTATACAAAGCAAAGCATGGACAACCCAAATGACCAAAAACAGACCTCAAACACATCAAAACATGCATATAAGCTTCACAAAGCTAAGCCAAAAACATGCTAGAACAAGGCTTAAAGCACAAAGCATGTTAAGGCTAAAACATGGCATTACAAGACAAGTATGCAAGGCATGCAAGGTGTGTCTAAACTAAGTAAAAACAGAGCTATATTATGACATAATAAGCACAAAAAATAGCTAAGGCATGGTCATCATGCACTTAAACAAGATGCTCACATATGAGGCAAAAATGGCCCTTTTCAAGGACAACAAGGAGAGGGGATGACCCTCTCCTTCTTAGGACCTTAAACCACCATCCTCACCACTGAAATCCCTCAAGATTTCAGTGGTGAGGAGGCCCAAACAAGATGGTCCCGGAGCTCACCAAAAATAGCACAAAATGGGGCCAAACAAGGCCTATGAGGGGTCAAACAACCCCAAACAACAAAACCACTGAAATCCCTCAAGATTTCAGTGGTGAGGAGGCCCAAACAAGGTGGTCCCAGAGCTCACCAAAAATAGCACAAAATGGGGCCAAACAAGGCCTATGAGGGGTCAAACAACCCCAAACAGCAAAGCACTCTTAAACAACTATTTAAAGCACTCAAAATCAAGACTTTTATTAGTTATATACAAAGTCTAAACATAGTTGCAAGATAGGCTAAAAGACTATGCAAAAATGGGGTAAAAAGGGACAAGAACCTTACCCTTGATGACCCTCTTCAAGAACAGCACTCCAGCTGTTTTCTTAGCTCCAAACCAAGCCAAGAACAGCCCTCTGGTCCCTCAGCAACCAAGAGAAGGTGTAGGACTAGGTGTTTGTGTGCAATAGTGAGACTAAACACACACACAAGGCAAAAAGAGAGAGATATAGAGATGGAATAGATACAAATTCCAACCCTAATATCAGAGCTCTTCTAAAAATTTTGTCAACCCTAATGGAGGGAGAAGAGGCTCCCTCTTATAGAGCTCCCTCTTGCAAAGCTTCTTAAGTAAGCTAGTCAAGAGGGAAATCCCTTCATACACGTGTATGGAGGGGGGCAAAGGTGTATGCCAGCTAGCACAGCTGGCATAAAAATATCTGCAAAAGCAGATGCACAGTGGTCGGCCGGCCAAAAATGCAATTTAACCAAAATAGATGGTCGGCCGGCCACAAAAAGTGCTGGCCAGCCAAACATTTGGCTGGTGGCAACAAACCAGTGGCCGGTGGCCTTAAACCATGGCCGGTGATGTGTGGGGGTGGCCAACAAGCCATTCCCTGCCCCTCAAAGGAAAAATACAGGTGTTTGGTGCAAAACTAGACACAAAATAGTCGAGTTGAGAGATCCTGAGGCAAGGCACGTAGCCGAGACCTCCAGGAACTCAAAACGAACACAAACATAGATAATCACCGAGTGTTCAAGCAGTGACGTCCAAGTCTTGAGGACGGTCAAAAATGGGGTGTCTACACTTATGAAAACCCTTTCTTGAGATATCAAAACACAACATGAATCCAAATTCCCTATCCGTTAAAGTGCTACTCTAATAAAATAGCACATAACGAAGCTAAATAACATGCAAAATATTAAAAAGACTCCTACCTCAAAAGTAGAAAAAAAGAGAAACAAAACCCTAAAATTGACAGAGACGAAAACCCAAACTTTTCAAATTAAAATGTTCCTCTCCTTGAGCTCTACCTTTAATTCCAGCACCAAGGTGGAGAAATTCACGGATTGTAGTAGATCAAAAGTTTTAGGCAAGAAACTTAGAGAGATTTGATAAAAATGGGGTTCAGACACTTTATAGAGAGAGAGAAATCAAAAAAGTGAAAAAAGATATTTTCTCGTAGCTTTGTACAAACAGATCGCTTGAGTGAACAAAATACCACTCGTCCATCAGACACAAGATCTCGCTCGAGCGACCAAAACTAGGCTCGAGCGAAGAAACCAAACTCCCAGAAGATCAACCTCTCAGAACAGACTACTCGAGTGAATAAAACACCGCTCGAGCAAAGAATGTCCTACTTCTAGAAGTTCAGACTGCAAACTTAGAAACTAAGAGAAACGAAAGAGCACTCAAGCGACCGACCCACTGCTCAATCGACCAGCCCATCGCTCAAGCGAACCTAAGGTCAAACAGCCAAAATCTTCCCAGAAAATCCAAAATCCCACCTATTTCAATGTAACTCAAACATACCTCAAAACTCAACTCAGTGATAATATTGGACCAGGATAGATATTAACTACACTAACAGGTATAAAATCCATACAAAAGAGTACAAAAAGATCAGGTCTAAACTCTGGCTGCTATAATAGCTATATCTATATCTATAATATAATATATAAAGAGTCGATGTATTGAACAGTAACATTTTTGTCCCTTCTAGAATTACATATTTGCCCTTTATTTTAGCTTTCAACCTCATTTGCTGAAGAGGCTATAAGTGGAATTTTTATTTATGTGCTAACAAAGAGATATACGGGAAATTCTATTTCCACACACTTAGTTACCTCAGTACACACACTTATTAATTCGATTATTAATTAATTTTCTCAATCTACACACTAAAAATTACAATTATACCCTTCACTCATAGTCATTGTACACAGACCACTCAACTCTCTTTTCCACACACTTGTTGAATGACTCTGCTTTCAAATTTGTAGACCTATTGTAGACCCACGCGAAGACCATTCAAGACCATAGTGTGAAGTGAAGTGAAATGAAGACAAAGTCCTCCATTGAAGACCCTATTGAACCTCCATTAAAAATACCATTGAAAACCCTCCAAAATATTTTTGAAGATGATGCATCTTTCTATTTTGTTATTGTATTTATTCTTTTCATATCTCTGTGTACTCCATTTCCATAAAACCCTCATTTTTTTTTTAATTTTACATGTTTTTCAGTTTGGGGATTTCGGCATTGGAATTCCAAAATTATACATTTAATTCGAAACTTAACTTCTGAATAAAAGTGATTAGTTCAACAAAAAAAAAAAAAAAAAACTTTCGACAATTGATGTTTGAATATAATGAAATAATTCGGTACTGGTTGTCCGACTGAAAACAACGAAAGGAAAAAAAAAAGTTATGCACAAAAAAACTAACATTTTCATCACTAATAGCGTATAAATCTAAAGATTAAAGCAAATGAGAGTTGTTATGAAAGTATTGCTTTGCAAGTAATAGAGGAGTATAGAGTGTGTAGCAAGCAAAACGACAACAATGGAAAAACGAGGGAAATTCTATTTCCACGCACCTAATTATCTCACGGCACATATTTTCTCAATACACACACCTATTAATTTGATTATCAATTAATTTTCTCAATCCACACACTTAAAATTATAATTACACCCTTCACTCATAACCATTGTACACACACCACTAACCCTCTTTCCACACACTTTTGATTGACCCTACTTCCATATTGACCCACCCACACCCTTGAAGACTTTGGTCTGAAATTTTCTCTATTGAAGACTTGCATAGATGACCTCCATTGAAGACCATTGTAAATCCTCCAAATAGTGTTGAAGGTAAGAAATCTTTCCTTTTTCTTATAACATTTATCATTTTGTTATTACATTTATCATTTTCGGATCTATATGCACTCCATTGGCATAAAACCTTTGATTTCGGTCTTGTGAGTGACGGTTTGGGGCTTTCGGCACTGGGTTTCCGAAACAATAGAGTGAATTTGGAACAAAATTCCAAATAAATTGTATTATTTCGACAAATTACTTTCGGGAAAAAAAAAAATCTCGATTATTAGTTTCCAAAGTTGATGAATTTCTTTAGTTCTGTAGTTCCAAAATGATGCCATATTTTCGACAGTTTAATTCCGAAAATTGTGTGTTGTTTCGGCACTGAAGTTCCAAATGGATTTTTTTATATATTATATATATATATATATTTAGATTACATAGGCCGCCAAGATTGGTTTTACCTTAGGTTCTTTTCCAACAATATTATTTTATGGGCATGTTTATGTATTTATTTTTTTTGCGAACATCAATACATAACAATAGAAAAGAAAATATGTGCAACACTGGTATTTCCACATTATATTGTTAACACACGTAGTTTTCATTTCTATATTGGTTGATGACTTCAATTTGATGATTTGATTGTGTATTTGTTAGTGTTTTCACTATAAATGCTATATTTGGTTGATGAGAATTATTTGCCTTATGCAGATAGATGTAGGTCCTAGTCAACGTCGGTCAGTAATAATTTCGAACAGAAGACTCCGTGAATTAGAGAATACTGAATGTAGACGTCGACATGGATGTGGACGTGGACGTGCTCGAGTGCATGATGATGATGCATACATTGCCATGGATGATGATCTTATATATGATGCACCAGTTATGGATGATATTGCTATGGATGATGACCCTACTGGTAATGATGATGACAATGTTGATGAAGATATCCTTACTTAGCCATTTCCAGGAGGGCCAACTAATCCATCAATCCTTAAAAGTTTTAAAAGTCATGTTGTCACAGCTATTTGGAATGGTGCTGATGAAAGGGGGCCCTTGAAGTGTCATAGCCATTCATCTAAGATTTGTTCATCGCCATGGTGGGAACAAGGCAACAATGGTACATTTGTACACATTATGGAGATGTCAGGACTTACACACTTAGCTCGTTGCACGTACCGCTTTGTCAACAAAATTGTAGTGTCCAATTTTGTTGAGAGATGGCAACCGGAGACAAACACCTTCCATTTGACTATTGGAGAGATGACTATCACATTGGATGATGTCGCCACTATCCTAGGGCTTCCTATTGTAGGCAAATCTATTAGTGTACGTAAGTTGTCAGAAAGGTGGGTTGTTGCATTAGTAGTTAATACCTTAGAAATTAATGAGCAAAAGGTCAGACATGAGATGTCTAGTGCTGGAGGCAATTCAGTGAGCCTTGAGTGGTTGAGGGCACACTTTCATAATGTTTCAGACAATGATTCAATGGAAAGAATTGCATGTGCAGGTAGAGCATACTTGCTATTTTAGTTGAGTTGTACACTTTTCAGTGACAAGACTGGTACTAAGGTCTTTATTGTTTATTTGAGTTTGTTGCTTGACTTGACGATTGTATCTTCATATGCTTGGGGTGCTACTGCATTGGCATACTTATATAGATAGTTGGGGTACGCTAGCAGGTCCGGTGTGAAACAAATAGCCGGTTACATGACACTCCTTGAGGGATGGATTTATAAGCACTTTCGTGGATTCCAACCATACCTAAATATGAATTACACTCAACACATGCTACATGTTTACCATTGGACTTCTCAAAGAGAGTCTGGTGAAGAGACACAGTTGTAGGCTTTTCAAGAGGAGCTTGATAGGTTGGGTGTACACGATGTAAGTTAAAAAGTCCTTCAAAATTTGAAACTCTGTTTCATACAAAATTTACAGTTGTTATATCGTACTATTGTTATTGTTTGTAGGTTATTTGGGACCTGTATCAGAGTTGCAGAGATATCCATCCGTGTCACCCAGCTACATTTTATCATAGTTGCCTAAAGTGTTTGGAAGTAGTTGAACCATATCACCCTAATAGAGTTTTGAGACAATTTGGCAAAGTACAGATAATCTCTAATCCACTACTTGGCCCTATGCGTGCTTCTCGAGGAGCCACAGCTCCATGCTACAATGTTATGTATACAAACTTAGACATCATTTGGGAGGTATGGGACAACTATGTGTTATCTGATCAGATGAGGAGTACACCGGTAAGGCAACCTTGGGATTGTGTTCCTGGTTACATGGATTGGTACCAATCTATTACCCATATGTATGTTTAAAACCCAGCGTGTCATTCTCAGGTGGATCCAAATATTCATCATTATCAGTATCCTAGCCAAGATGCACAGGTATCCTGTTTTTTTATTTACATTACAAATTATTTATGTAAACTATTATAGATTTGTATATAATTTTGTATTTGTTCTCGTAATGCAGCGTATGTCACAGATATATCAGATTACTTATCCTTTCGTAGAGGCTCATTATGAGGACAGTGTTCAACATCCTGATAGGCTTTACTACGCAATTGATGCATTTGAACAGCTTCTTCAAGATCAGCACATTGGTGAAGTTGCGCCCAGGACATCCGCTCAGGGTCGGTCTGCACCTAGCTTTTCTGCTGCACATCGTTTTGGAGCACATTACACTCGCCAGTCACGTAGCTGATAGTAGTTCATAATGTCAAATTCAGTATTTTGTAATGGTGTTGGTGTATCATTTTGGAGGTGAATATTATTATTATGTTTGGATTATGTACTTTTTGGATACTTTGGTGGATTTAGTAGTAGGTATTTATCAGTGGTACTCTTTAATATTATTACTACTCTTTGGATTATGTACAAGGAGATATGTATTTTGTGATGATGTGAATGGATTAAACTACTAGTTAATATTATTATTTCTTTTTAGATACTTGTTGGCTAATATTATTACTAGTTAATAGTAGTAGCACTTTGTTAATATTATTTTCATTATGTTTTGTGTTTAGACAATGTAAAAATAATATGATATCCATTCCATAAATAAGATGACTATAACTCATATGATATTCTATTAAAAAAAAAAAATGGCCATTACAAAATCCAATGGCAAAATGATACCATTTTGTTACTCTGTGCTAGTAAAAGTCATAAAAACTAATGTCTTAAATCTCTCATGTGTCCTACAACTGCTCTCTAATACATCAATCAATGTCAACTATATCAAATGTCTCTCGAGTAGCTAGATTAGGTCCTATGATGTCTGTGAATTTTTTAATGTAGCTAACATATGCATTCTGCCATTCTGATGCACAAGGATGATTGTGAACTCGCCAAAGCATAGCAATGGGAGGAACTAGATGACCGGCCTCCAAAAATATCTGCATGTACATCCAATGACAATTTGACCAAATTAATATAATGCTAAAAAATTACATATATTTGCCAAATCCATCAAATTTGCAATTACACAAATATTAAACAACAATGTTAGGTTATTTTCATAGGTTATACCTGCATAAAATGATTTCCATTGACAAATGCAATGGCAATCTCGTGACGATCAGCTGGGGTTATTGGCGGTGATCTCAAGGGTAAGAAAGTGAGACATTGTTGCAATGACAAGTGGTACAAGACTACATTATAAAATGATGCAACAAGATGCCTCATGTCAGGCATAGTCATCCATTGATCAAAGCTTGGGCTATCTTCGAAATATGAGAGGATGTGGTCAACTCCTCAACCCTCTCATGCGACTCGTATAGCATGACATATTCATCTCGGTGATTATTCAATTCATGTAGTAGATCACACCTAACTTGCATCCCGTCATTAGCTAAAACCATGATTCCCATCATTATCTACATCTTTCATGAACTTTATGAATGGTTTTAACATAGGTGAGAAGTCACCAACATATGCACTCGGTAAACTTGTTCTAGTACGATATGTCTTTGTCTTCACATTTCGTTTCTTCTCATGCACTTTCAAAGCTCTCTTTTTCTTTGACTGACTGGAAGCTAATGTGCTTTGACTATTATGGTCATTGTCAACCAACTCAAATGTACACAGGTCACGACGGCAAGATATATCAATTTTCTTATGTCCTCGAAGTGGATTAGGCTTCACATCAGGCTTAATAAGAAATGTGCTCCCTGGATTTGCAATTTCCCTCAACTTCTTCAACATATCCAATTGCATGGTAATATCAGACTCATTGAACTGCTTCAAAATCATCTCAAAGTTCTGGGATACAAGTCAATACCAATTTTTGAATCTTCGGATTATGCGCACATATATTAAGTTATGTCCAATGTACATGTATGCTACTGAGTGGAACAGGACGGCCTTGTCTCATGTAATCTACAATCTCATGAGCACAAAAGTAAACCATGCGTGCGCTTAAGAACACACCCACATGCTGCAACATTAATTCCAACTAGATTTGCTCTTTTACTCATTGCCATCACGTACTCCAATGCACAAGTAGACACATTACCCCGAAGCTCTCTAAATTGAGAAGATGCTTTTACTTGAATGTGCTGCAACTCAAGTAGACAATGTATTTTTTCAAATGAAATCTCAAATGTCGTTTGACTTGAACCTAATTACCTTTTCAATCTAGCATGAGCACTCTCAACCTTGTTCATATAGATGTAAACAAAAAATCGTCAAGAATAATAATTAAAAATAATAATATGATTTATAAGAAAATAAAAAATAAAAAATATTGCCGATTGGTTGTAACATTGCCAAAATACATACACATGTCTGTTTATACCGAAATGAATTTTTCTTTATATGGATTCAACCAGCTCACAGTAACATACTTGACTGTCTTGGAATGAAATCCTTATGCAGTATTGCAAGGTGATCATTGTACTCCTCTTTAGTCGATGATAACACTAAATAGTTCCATGCAGTGTTAAACTTCTCTCATTTTTCTTTTATCTCAAATATTTTCTTGCATTTCGCCAATATATTCTTATTAATATACCAACGACATAACAAAAGTCGAGCATTCGGAAAGGTGTTGTCAATGGCATTCATCAAGGCAAGCTCTATGTCTGTGACAATGACTTCAGGTAAAACACTGTTGTCCCTAAGATCACGTAATGTTTGTAACGCCTATACATAATTATCAATCCGTTCAGTTCGTAAGTATGCGAAAGCCATGAAGAATGTCATATGAGTTGATGTCACTCCCACAATTTCAAGAAGAGGAAGCCGTCTTATATGTGCAATCCATAATTAACACACGAGGGAATGTACGAAGCAAATCCAAACTCACTAGATGTGCCCAAAACAAGTCCGTGACAGTTATATAGCCTTCCTTACATCGATGACGCTCAATGTACTTATGTTTCGCTAATTCACCCAGCAATTGTTGCATCTGGGATCTACCAGCTTTCTATAGAACCCTACATTGATGTCGTACATTGTAAATTATCTTTATTGTGCTCATATTAAGGGCATCTCTCTGTTTGGGTGTAATGAGTATCTCTTTTGGTCTTACTAGGCTCTTTGACATATCTACTAACAGTGACTTTTCATTAACTGACAATCTCTCTGCATATGAATGTCCTTGGAGATGCTCCATAGCTGGATGATTATGCAGTTTGCAAACTACATTCAATGTCCATTCATCGTTTTGTTTTCAACTTGTATGCCCTAAAATGAAATGGACATTCGCACTTCTTCTTACTAGTTTGTCTCAACAAGTCTTTCGAGTCATCTTTCAATTTCTTACACGATTTATACTTCGCACTCCACTTGCAAGTAAGATAAATTCTTGGTCTCTTGCGACCGCCACCATAGTCTGACGTCCTTATAATAATAACAAAGCCATTTATCTTTCTAATATCACGTACCCAAGTGAGCAATTTATCTTTGTTGTCAAAAACCTGTATATAATGTCACACAACTTTCATAAGAACAAACTAAACAAACTAACTAATAAAAATTATGAACTTACGAATTCCATGTTAAAGGTAATCTATTTACCTGTAAAATGACTAGTACAATCCATCATAATATCCGATTAAACCTTGGTTTCTTTAGTGCATATAATCTGAAAGGGGGAAAAAAACTTTTCATTTAGTTCTATAGAGCCAAAAATAATAAAAATATTCGGCACTTGTCTACTGAAATAAACTATAAAATTCAGTTTTAACTATCGAAAATAAGAAAAAAAATTCAAAATTTTACTATCGAATTAATTTGTTATTTTCGTAGTTCAATTATCGAAAAAAACAATAATATTTCAACACTTGATTTCTGAATTTGATGAAGAAAATCAACACTGGTGGTCCGATGGAAAACGATAAAAAAAAAATAAAAAATTACTATACGAAAAGACTAACCTTTTTATCATTGATTTTGCTATCACCAGACATATTTTTTTTTCTTGAGTTTGAACTTCTAATGGTTTGCAATTCTTTCATATCAAAATCAAGCAAAAATCATGAAACTAATAAGAAAATGATATGAATAATAGAGTATAAACATAGAGATTAAAGCAATATGATAGATGTTTTGATAGTATTGCTTTGCAAGCAATAAAAGAATATAGAGTGTGCAATAAGTAAAGTAACAATAATAGAAAAATTAGGATTGAATTTTTTTAATTCAAAAGGTGTACATTGAATTTTTTTTTTTTTTTAAAAGATGCATATAGAATTTTTTTTTATATAAATTATTGGTGTTACTGAATGTTTATTATAATCATTTTTACTTAAGACATTATTATTATTAAATTAATATTTCGTAATGGGGGTATGTTAAACTAATTAAACGGCCGTGAGAAATTTCCCGAAATCGGGGGCTCCGAATTCCCCGAAATTACATATCAAGTAAAAAAAAAAAAAAAAAAGAAAACAAAAAAAAAAAAAGAAAGAAAACAATTATCAAAATTGAAAATTAGGGGGATTAGGGGAGTATTTTTAGGAGAATTTTTCATTTTTCCTAATTAAATATGTGATAATAGAATTTTCCAAAATAGTAGAATCTTCCTTTTTATTCTTTCCTCTTCCTGTCTTCGTTCTTTCTTTCTCTGTTCCTTTCAAAATTTTCGGATCATTCAACTAAAGCAAATATAGAAGCTTAATTCAGCTCCATTTCGACTAGGTTTGAAAGCGAGTTGGTTCATCAACATCGACTCTTGGTTTTCCCCAACGCCCTCGATCGCTACACAGATCCGTCGAATTGCAGGGTTTGCCCACTTCGTTTGCATTTAGTTCGAAGAGAGGAATATTGCTATTGTACTTTACTGTTGTTTCTTATCTTTTCACTTTGTAAAAATTTCTATTGGAGTTTATTCTATGTGCTGTTTTTTAGTGGTTCAATCAACTCAAACATTGAATAGATTTAAATGGTAAAGTAGCATTGTCCTATAGTGAAGTAAATCTCTTTCGAAGGTATCAAATATTATATGAAATCGATTGTCCATCCCTAATTTCTATTTGATGTGTAGAAAAAAAAAAAAAAAAACAGAAAAAAAAAAAAATCATTATTGATCATTCCTTAAAAGTAGTGAACAAGGGTATTTCCCAATAACAACTTAAAATGTTTTATTTACAAATTATTCACTGAATTTTGTTTTGTTATTGAGATGGTTTAATGTGTATCTATATGTATGTATTTTTTTTTTCATAATTGGAATTTTTCTTTTCATTTCATTTTCTTTTCTTTTCTTTTTTTTATTTTTATTTTTATTTTTATTTTTTTAATAATGATTTTAATGGTTGTGGTGGAAAAAATACTCTTTCCAAACAGGAGCTGTGCTTTGGAACTATTACTAATAGGACTTTTTTTAAGTGTGCAACTTACACTTTACACTTACGCTTTTTTTGTTTGCTGTCCTATTTCATGTTTATACCTTTCACTTATGCCTTTTGTGTTGGTTGCATATGGTGTGCAACCTTAAGGGGTTGCACACCATAACAGGACCCTTACTAATATAAACAAAAAGTAGATTATACTTTGCACTCTTGGGTTTGATTATAAATTTGAGTACAAATTTGGAAAGAGAAAAAATAATGTGAGAAAAATATGAATAAATATAAGGTAATTTTTTCCCCAATTTCTTTGTTTTTTCATTTTCATTTCCAAATCTCTACCCAATTCCATATTCATAATCCAAACACAACCTAAAATTTTATCCAATTCTCACTATATTAACTTTTAAACTTACATATTTTTTAAATTTTATTTTTAAACCATTACATTTTTGTCAATGTGACCCAACTAATATTTCCCTCCAATTATGTGATAAAGAAATTATAAAGTTAGAACTAAAAGATAGAAGTCTCTATTGGATGCTTATGATGTTAAAAGATAGAAGTCTATATTGGATGCTTGTCTCTATTGGATGCTTATAATGTTAAAAGATAGATGTCTCTATTGGATGCTTATAATGTTAAAACTATTTTTCAGTGTATCTAAGTCAAAAGTTTGTTCTAATCGTAGTGCTCCTTGCCTAATACATGAAATACACAAGTCAGCAAGGCATCACACTTCTATGTCTTCTTAAAGAATTCAAGGATTAAGGTGGGAAATGGAAAAATTAAGGCTCCATTTGGTAAGCATTTCAGGTCATGTTTGATTCACAAGATTAATAGTGAACTATTAATAATCTTATTGAATTAGTGTGGTATTCACTATCCAATTAGATTAATATCCATTGGATTAATAATCCCACCCCTACCCCATTACTAATAATCCTACAAATTTGTTGGATTAATTATTCATTGGATTAATAATCCTAAACCAAAATGTTAAAACAAATATAGGATAATTGGGCCCACGGATTAATAATCTCAATCCCATGCTCTAATCCACCCAATCAAACATGCCCTCAAAGTATAGTTCCACCCATTGATTTGAGTGTGTTGTTTGTTTAGAGCTTTAAAATCATAATTCTACACCAATTTATCAAAACTCAATTCAAAACATAATCATTACTTTTCAAAACTCATAACCAAACACATAATTCAAAACTCTTTTCAAAACTCAATTCAAATCAATATTTTAAATATTTTAAAAATATTTTAATTTTGTTAAGATTTTAAACATTTTAATATTTAAATATGTTATGATTTTTTAATTTTTTGAATATTTTTAAATATTTTAATTTCAAAATATTACGATTTTAATTTTTTAAAATTTAAAATATTTTGTAAAAATAAATTTGAACTCTATTTTATAAAAATATTTTTAAATATTTTAATTTTTTTTGTTATGTATTTTGTTACGATTTGAGTGTAGAGTTGTGAAAGTAGTATGGAGTTTCGAGTTATGTGTTTGGCTATGAGTTTTAAAATAATTTATTAATTGAGTTTTGTTTTATGTGTTTAATTACGATTTGAGTTTAGAGTTATTTTTAAATTTAAAATATTAACATTTTAAATCATTTAAATTTTTTGAATATTTAAATTATTTAAATTTTTACGATTTAAAATTTTTGAATATTTATTTTAATTTTTTACTTATTAAATTTTTTAGATTATTTAAATTATTTAAATATTTATGATTTAAATTTTTTGAATATTTATTTTGAAAAAAAAATATTTCCTTTGTAGTATTTTCAATTAAAAAATTGACTAATGTTATTTTCTATTAATAGTAATTTTTTTTAATTGAATTTTAAAAAGAGTTTGGTTATGCGTGTTGATTAGAATTTTCAATAGTATAAAAGTAGTGTATTTTGTTATGAGTTATAATAATTTGAATTAAGTTTTGAAAATTCATAACCAAACAAATTTTCTTACTTTACATGTTAAATCAAACTTTCAAAACTCAATTCCACAATCAATTCAAAACTCAATTCAACACTCTATTTAAAAACTATAACCAAACAAATTTTGTACACGCAAATCATAATTCCACAACTCACAAATTCAAAATATAACTCATACTCTCAAATCATATTTACAAAACTCTACCAAACACAACCTAATTTATTTTACTACAGACATGTTATTTAGATAAAAATATGTTCTTTAGGATTGCCATGAAAAGCCTCTTTCGCAATTTGGATAGTAACTTTTAGTCTACGTGTGTGTGTCAATTGTGCTTTAATGTTGCATATTTCAGATATTGTTTTCCAATATTGCACTTGATGTATTAATAAAAAAAATTAGCATCCTTTTATTGCTTCGTGGCCCATCAAACAATTTTTATATCTATTGTAGTTGGTTGTTCAGTGCTGATATATATGGAGGAAATTTTTTTTGTAATTGATGAACTACATATAGGTTTTTGTGCATCAGATAGAAAGATCAGAAATGTCTACTGAGAGACTAAAGTCAACTGACAGGATCAAAGAGAGTAGAAGAACTATGCTGGAGATACAAACGCTTGGTGTTTCCATCATTCAAGATTTGCATCAGCAATGAGAAACTCTACTACATTCCCATACGAAGGTTTGCCATTCGGTGAATGTTTATGCCATTTATCACTTAGGCCTCGTTTGGGAAGCGGCCGGTTTAGTTAAAATGTCAAAAAATTATTAAAAAAGACAAAAAGTTAACAATTCATACAAAAAAGTCAAAGATTCTCTTTTCTCTTTACTTTTTACACATCTTTTCGTAAAAAATCAAAAAGTCATCTCAAACATACTAATTTTTTTTAGCTCATATTTTAGTCACATAACTAAAAAATTACTAAATTAGCATGTTCTCAAACGAGACCTTAGTAACACTCTTACCTTAAGTTAGTTTTGCCTCCTTTGGAAACAGATGACATGCTCCTGAATGAATCATTTCCTAACCTTCTTCTTTTGGAGGACTAAACAATATAAATAATGCAGCAAGGTTTTTTTCTCGATTGATGATTTTTATTTTTATTTTTTTGTTTTGTTTTGCAACTTCATGGGATAGATGATGCCTTTGACAAAAATAAAAGGATAGAAATGAGGTATTATTATTATTATTATTTATAATATAATTGTTCATATTATTGTCATCGTTGATGAGCCGTAGAAGATTCAAAATCCTGCCATTCTACCCTTTTGTCTACTGATTGTTTCCCTTTTTTCTTTTTCTTTTTTAATTTTTAATTTTTAATTTTTTTATTATGTGTACAGGGATTGTAGTTGAGACTAGAATAAAAACTATAAGCATAGACCCAAACAATACCAAATGTGTTATTATTCAATGAAGACATTACGGATTCCTTTTGTCTCTTCACACATGGTTTTGCATGTCCTAATAAGGATGGTAATTTGAACCCGGCCTGACGGGGATCTGACCTCGATTTGAGCGGTTTTTTCTCAAAAAATATCCCCAACGGGGTAGGATGGTATTCAAAGATCAATCCCCGATCAGTTTCGGACCGGGGACAGGGATAAGTGTCTCAGTCCCGTCCCCATCCCCGTTAATCCCTGAAGTGAAATTACTATTTTATCCCTATATATATAAACCAAACCCTCATCTTACTTTCACTTCTCTCTCTTTCAATCTCACCGCGTCTCTCTCTCTCTCTCTCTCTCACACTTAGATTTCTCTCTGTCATTCTCTCACTTATTATCATCAACATCATCTGCTACCACCACCGATCTGGAGCCTTTCGTGAAGCCCGTGAAGAAGTGAGAGCATAGTTGCCACCGATGTGAACAAATTTGAAGAAATGAAGAAGCCCTCTGTTCGTGAAGCCCTCCGTTGCCATCGATTTGAACAGATTATGAATTGTGAACCGTGAACCGTGAAGCCACCGATCTAAACAGATCGTGGTCGGATCGATGTCTTGATCAATGGACAGATCGTGAAGCCCTCTATATATATATATATATATATCTGTTGTTGTTGATAAACATTTTTTTTTTTTAAAGTTATGTATATATCTGTTGTTGATGATTGTTGTTGATCTGAGCAGTTGTTGTGTGTGTGTTGAATAGATCTGTCGTCCATTATATAGATTAAATTTTTTTTTCTTCTTCTTGTATGTGTGTGTGTTGAACATATCTGTTGGGGATTTTTTGGAATCGGGAAAACCCAATCCCCGTTAGGAGACGGGAGTGGGAGAGATGATGGGTTCCTCACCGGGGATCGGGGGCGAGGACGAGGATTTTTTTTACCTTCGTGGATCAGGGACGGGGAGTGTCATCCCCGACCCTGCCCCGGCCCATTGCCATTCCCACCTCCTAATAAGGATTTTTCATTTTTGTTTTTTTGAATAGTTCGAAACAATTTTTTAACAGCTTCAAAAAGTTAAATTGGTGCAATCCATGAACATACTCATTTTAATCTATGTTTTTCCTTAGAACAAATGATTGGAAACCCTTATAATTGTTTTTAATCATCAATTAAAGATATATCCATCTTTAAAAATGGGTGTAATCCATGAACATGAGTCATTTTATTGCTATTATGTAGTGAATTAAATGAATTTTCCCTATCTCTTTTTAGTGGAAATTGAGTCATCTCTTGTGTGCTATTTTCTTTTGAGAAGTAAAAAAGGCGGCTTGGGAGCTTATTTTATTGTGTGGTTAGCATCTTTTGAAATATATTTATATCAATATGTTTTGATTCCTAATTATTAATTCTCATGTTTTGGAGTTCTTGACTCTAAAGTTCACATTGCTAATGATATGTCAATGGTTTCTTAATTTGTCAAATTGTTGGTCTTCCACAATATGTTCAACTCAGACATGGAATAAACAATTTGATAGCTGCTCGGGTAAAGACCCAACCATTTATGCTCTTTGATTCGGAATCTGGTACTCATTGTGGTTGTATATGCCCATTCTTTTCATATATTGTTGTTTGGAGAGTAGATATTATGGTTATGAGATTGTTTGAAATAGGTTGGAGTTGGCTTTTCAAGACGGATTCTGTCTGATTCTTTTCGGGTTCGCTCAAGTGGTCTTTCCTTCGTTTGAGCGGTCTTTGGTTCCTTCCAATATTTGTGTTTGCAGTTTGAACTTCTGGGAATGGGGTATTATTTGCTCAAGCCATGGCATGGTCGCTCGAGCGGTATTTTGTGTCTGACGCTTGAGCGGTATTTCTTTCACTCAAGTGGTATCTTTGCAAGTTTGAACTACTGGGAGGGGGTTGTTCTGTGCTTGAACCATGTTTTGGTCGCTCGAGTGATTCCTTGTGTCTAATGCTCGAACGGTGTTTTGGTTGCTCGAGCGGTCTATACATATATCGGTACTGGAAACAGATATTTTCTTTCACTTTTTGATCTCTCTCTCTAAAAGTTTTCTTTATTAGATTTTTTTACTCTCTAGTTCTTGTCTAAACACCCTTGTACACTCAAATATATTGGTCTTGCTGCCCTAGTGCTTTGGGAAAAAGTGTAGACCTCGTAGAAGTGAACATCCTAATCGGAAAAGTTCTAGTTTTTGACACCATCAAACTTTGGATCATGTTCATCTCTCCTTCTAATATTGTGGTAGGGATTTTTTTAACCTTTTTATATGATTTTTAGCCTTGTTATGTGTTCCTTGAAAGAGTGGTGATTTGGGAGTTGTGAGTCTGATTTAGGATTTGATTTGGAATTGGTTTTGGAAGTATAAAAGAGGGTTTTCAAATGGGTTCATTGGAAATGTTGTGGAAATGAGTATATTGATAAGTTGGATTGAAATCTTGAAAATCTCTCCTTTAAATGTGTTTTGAAAGCAATAGATATTTTGTTGGAAATCTTGGAAATCATTGATTTTGAATTAAGGAAAAAGGGAAAGATGTTGGCCTTATTTGGTTTGTGTTTGAGAAATTTTTTTTTGAAATATGCTCTACAAACACATTTTTGGGAGTAATTAAATCGAACAGATTTTTTCAAAAAAATTCTCAAAAATGTGTTTGGTCGACTTTTTCCAGGATCACTTTTGAAATATGTTGCCAAACACATTTTCAAAAAAAATTCTCAGAATTCCATTTGGTTAGTTTTTTTGAGGAAAAAAAAAATACAAGCACCTCCAATTAAAAAAAAAATCTGCAAAAATGCAAAAAATGATATAAAATAAATTCTAATTTTATACATAATTTGAAATTTCCATTTTTATACGTACTCGGATTTTTTCGTAATTAAATTCTGCAAAAAAAAAAAAAAAAAAAAAAGTTGCTAAAATGAAAAAAGAAATCTGCAAAAAAAAGTACTTGGATATTTCCATTTTTATACATACTAGGATTTTAACATAATTAAAAAAAAAAAAAAAAAGAAGGCTGCAAGAAGGCAAAAAAGCATATACAATAAATTCGTATTTTATATGTACTCAACATTTGTTGCCATTTCTTATTTGTCATAACCATATTTTATATGTAATTAACATATCAAGGTTTAAAAAAGCTACCACATGGTTTAAAAAAAGCCATACATAAACTAACAAACATTAAAAAACATTCAAGTATAGTACGGATAACCATACATTAGAAACAAACATTAAAAAAACCATACATGAACTAACAAACATTAAAACAACAACCACATGGTTTAAAAAAAACATTAAAAACAAAATAATATAACATAATTAGTACCGATACATGGACTAACAAAATAAAAATTCAATTACAACCATTGTATGTAACCACGGTTACTGACATCTTACTTAAGTACAACGACAATAAAAAGTACCAACAAAAGGATCATAATAGTAAAACAAAGAAAAGCGTTGCATCCACAACAAGTCCAAAACAACCACTTCCTGCCAATACGAGGCACTTGAGCAGGTCTGAGATGCTGTACCCCACCATCATAGTCATCTACCTAGTAGAAGGAGCCCCTATGATTATCTCAATTAGGAAAACAGAAAAATTAACGACCATTGTTTGCTTTAGTGCGAGCTATAATCACCAACATTGGACCAGCGCCACATGAACAATTTGGTGTCACCTTCATTTGCATATTAGTCAAATGAGCAATCCGATTTTCAAGTATCGAAAATGAAACAATTTATAATGTGAAGTTTAAATAAATATAAAGTATTTGCTGTACAACCACATTGATTAACCTACTATGATTATGTAGTCCATTTTTTTCAATTACCAAAAAGCATTTACCCGGTTATAATCTACCTATTATTGTATGCTTCCCGCATAGATGCTGCAAGTTAATCTCGCCATTGTCCCATCTGCAATAGTTGTTCACGTGACATATTGACATGGTTGTGTTGTTGCATAACTAGTACTGCATCTTCATTTCCATGTACATTTTCAAGTCTACCTTCATCTTGAACTTCACTTGCACCTTCACCTTCACTTTCACCTTCACCTTGATCTTCGTCTTCATTGTCATCTTCATCTTCATCTTCTTCACTTGATTCTTCTATATCGAAAAATTCATCCTGCTCTTGCATCGTACGGATCTAGTTGTGGACAACACAACATGCCATAACAATTGGCCCTTGCCGTACCATATCATACCGTGGTATGTGTTTCAATAATGGGAACCGTTGCTTCAACACTCCAAAGGTTCTTTCTATTACATTTCTCAAAGAAGAATGTCTATGGTTGAATAACTCCTTTGGACCATGATAGCGATGTTGCCTATTGAGCTCCTACAAATGATATTTTTGCGCACGATATGGGCCACGTACCCGGGCATATTTGTATATTTGACGTCAACGAGATAATACTTATCTACAGTAAAGCACTTTCATTAAGAACAAATCATGGCATATTTGGTGTTCGTACAAAAAAAAAAAAAAAAAAAAAAAACTACACTTACTAGGTGTCAGGTGTGGAAAGTCAGCGGTAGTTGTGGTAAGTGCTTCTAAAAAAATTCTCGAATCATGCGCACTACCTTCCCAACCAGTGTATACAAATGTAAACTTCATGTCAAATGAACATGCAACCATCACATTTTGAGTAGTATTCACTTTTTTACCTCGATATGGCATTTGATCAGCTTCTCGTGCCACAGTAGCAATATGTGTGCCATTTATGACTCCTACACAGTCCTACATCATTAAATTTTGAATGCTTTTAAGTGAAAAAAAATTGGCCAACCTTCGAATCCTTTAGTGTATTCATGCATGTAATGTACTGTACTTATTGTCATGACTATATTAAATCATGAACATATTCATTTAATTTGAAATTTGAATTAATTTATCAACACCAAAAATATTTGTTTGCATTTATGTTCATAAGACTTACTATACGAGCCATCAACAAGAAAATAAGTACAATCTTCAAGCCATATAAAATAATTCAAATCAACTAGCATTTATGTTACCTTAAACCATGGCCATTAGCTTCTGTCATATCGAATTTGAGGAGGGGTAACAGCCATGTTTGGTGGTTGGATTATAAATGGCGCAAGATTTCCCAACGCCCACATCATAAGTACGAAATGTCGATGAATTGTCTCATTCGAGTGATGAAATCGATCTCCAACATTTCTTGTGCGTGAACTTGACCGCAAATAAATAAAAAAAACATAGCCAACGACTCTTCTAGTGACAATCTCTTGGCCTACGGATATGAATTGTCTTCCATGACACAGCTGAGAGAGAGCCGTTGGACTGCTATGAAAGATTTTTTGTATCAGAGAGATGGAGGTTAGAAAGGTTCTTTTGAGAGAGTGAGAAGTGAATGACAAAAGATGCCCACGATTGTCTTGGGAACCATTTTAAGCTAGACTCTAAGATGAGTCTTTAGAGAATATTTCAGAAATTTTTTTGCCAAACACGTTTTTGTACTTTTTCTCTCAAAAATTGATTTTGAAACACAAACCAAACAAGGCCGTTGAGCTTTTGAAATAATAACATGAATAAATCTATTGATGACGAGGGTGGAGTTAAATAGGTATTATTACTCCTATATTGAGATTATGAAATTATATTTGTTGTTGGGAGATTTATCTTTTGCATAAAGATATCTGTTTTGGGCTATCGGTAGATGATAGTTTTGATTGTTGTAGAAATTGTATGAGGATTAGGTTAATTGAAATTAATTATTTATACATCTTGCATTGAACATTGTTTCATATTTATATATTAAAAATGTATCATTTTGAGAAAAAATGGTGCATATCTTGGTGAATCTGGTTAGGGGTTGTGGTTGGCTTGTGTGTCCTTGGTGAAAGTCCAGAAACCCACGCAGTTAGGTGCCAATCCTTCTGATTAGTACTGGTAAAATGGCTTTGGTAGTGTTTGTATAACCTACTAGCAGCTACGTACTTAAAGATTCCTAATGTTGTGTATCCATTGCCCTATTTTTTTGATTTTAAAAAGTATTGCTTCACTAATTGATTTATAATCATGGCATTACATTGTTTTGAAAGAGAAATGTATAATGTTTTGGTAAATGACATTCATATGCATTCACCATATGACTTTGTTAAGTATCATACTGTGTGTTAAGGTTTTTTCTACTGGGTTTTAGCTCATCCTATGTAGAAACCAACTTTCAAGTGTTGATGGTGCCTCCGCCTAGCTTGGGAGGATCTTGGAGTTGAAAGTTCATTTGTTTTTCTTTTATTGTAAATATCTTTTGTACAAGCCTTGGGCTTTTTATTTATTTTGGGCTTGATCCACTTTTGTTGTAACCAAGTATCGTATTGGAAATATGTTGCCATTAAGGTATGAACTTATCCGAATTTTCTTTCATTTCTATATATTTTCATGTGTCACATGTTATAGATTCAAAATCTGGGGTTTATAAATTTATAATGCATGTGGCACATTTTGTAATATTTTCAAGCGAATTAATGAAAGACTGAAACCTTATTAGTTTGCCACATATTTAGTGTACCTTTTGAGATTTTTTGTTGATATATTTTGGGGGTGTTACAAAATCGATTCTTTGAAGTTTTTATTGTTTTTAAGCATTAATAATGCTATATGTATGTACTCATTTGTGTTTCTACTATAAAGTTGTAGCAATAGCAATGGTCATTTTATTAATCATTTACATGTATGTACTCCTTTGTGTTTCTGCTATAAAGTTGTAGCAGCAATAGCAATGGTCATTTCATTAATCATTTGTAATTGTTACGACATATTTGAATTTTTTTTTTTTTTTGGTAATTGTAGTATGCAATATATTCATAGTGGGCTTATTCTTTTAATGGATATCTTTTGTGAACAGTTCATTTTATCTATATATATATACTCAATCAAGTATTTTTTGATGTATGCTTCCTCTAATGAACTATTGTAAAATTTCAAACGAATTATTATCAGTGATTAGATGTATGTTGCCTTGTTGTGTTTTGAAAATATTACATCAATGTTATTGTTAAAGAGAAGTAAGAGTATGTTGCCTTGTTATGTTTTGAAAGTATTAAATCAATGTTATTGTTAAATAAAGATAGAGGAAAGAAAAGAATCGGGGTTGATTTTTTTGGACGTTTATCATGTTCAATGTAAAAGTTTTTTCTTTTTCCCAAATTCATTGATTTAAAATTCTTTATTTCTCATTGATAACAATATTTATAACATTTATCAAGCAAATAACCAATTACAACTCCTATAACGAGCATGTGTAACAAGCATTTTGTTTTGTGCCTTGCACGTAGCCACCTCGCTAGTGTATATATAAACCCTAAACCCTAGTATCTTTAAAGTAGGCATTGAGGATGGGGTTGGTGTAGATACTCTATTTTGATCGGCCTTAAGACTTAGGCGTTCTATTCCAAGCACTCGATGATGAAAGTCGCCATGTGTAGTCTTTTGGATCCCTCAACAGGAAACCAAAATTCAAGCTTTAATCCCAACTATCCCAATCTATACCTGTCTTGGCCAAAACCATTTTTGACCCTCTTGAAACCATTTTTATAAATTTTCAGGATTGTGTAGTTGCAAACATTTTTACAATGTCCCAAGGCTCACATTTTCAAACCTTAATGTTGTCTTTTTTTTTTAGTGGACCGAGCAAAGGATAGAGTGAGAGTGAGTAGAGGGGTGAAATTCTCTGAAAATACTTGTTTTTCCTGTCAAATTATGTTAGCTTTACACTATTGATCCAACAGTACATTTTTTTTCACTGGTCGTATAACTATTTATGGCTAAATGAAAAATGTGGTCGGCTAGATAAATAATGGTACAGTCAGCTGACTTGTTTGGGTATAGAGCATTTTCAGAAATTTTGGCTTTTTTTTTTTGTGCAAATTTTCTACAAATATCTTAGATATTTTCATCCCAAAAGTTTATATAAGGACATCTCAGCTTCATCTTTGGGGTTCACCAAATTTTAAAAGGCTGAGAGGCTTGCTTTGAGAGCTCATCACCCTACCTTATCTCCAACCTCCATTCTTCACACATAAATCACTCAAACTCCATTAAAGCTTAGCTTGACACACCTTGCTGAGGATTCTAAGGACTCTAAGCCGTACCAGAAGACCTTGAGGGTGCTAAGAAAGAGTTTGACAACCAAAAAGCTCACCCTCTTTTCAAGAGGTGAACTTTTGACGTCTTCATTCAACTTTTCTCTCTCTTTCTCCCTTTCAAGTTTTGTATATTATTGTTTTATGTTGTAATCACATGATGGGTCCTCATGGATGTGGTTGGGAATAGGAGATAGCCACCAATTCATTGAGTTGATTACTTTTTTTACTTACTTGCACTCTTACACGCTTGTTCTTGCTTGGTAGTGTTATAATCCATTGTTGTTGTATATAGGCGTGTAAAATGGAACCTTATGAATGTGGTTGGGAGTTAGAAAGTAGCCACTCATCCATAAGTTTGATTATATAGTGTAATTTCCTTCTTTTTCATTCACTTTCTTATCATCTTTCTCATCATCTAAGCATGTGGGGTTCATATGTTTCAATCCATACTCAATTCTAATGAGTAGTTGTGGTTGGGGCATGAAACTAGTTGGATGATTCTTAAGATTTGGTGTTAAGAGAGTTGTCGGTTTTTATTTTTGTCGTGGTTCACTTAGAAGTAAGAGGTTTTTGGTCAAAGATATTAAAAACTCTCTTCTTAATCTGTCCTGAACACAGAAACGAGTGGAAACACCCTTATTCCATGGGTAGAAGAGGAGTTCTCAACATTCTTTGATAAATTTCTTACTTTCAAAGCAAAGCTTCCACCAAGAAATATAGGTATTAATCTACTCTCTTCAATTAATAGCATGAATTTGGGTATTAATCTGCCCTTATTCACGAAGAGATGATCACTACAAGAAATTGCATTTTTTGCAACGCAACAAAATATGTTGCTAAAAGGGAAAACTCGTCGGCAAAGAGTTTTACTGGCACACAGAGCTACATTGGCAGCCCGTAGGCAAAAGTGAGTCAGCAAAACTTTTTGCCGATGAAATTAAATTTGCGTTGGTAAAGTAATGCCTTTAGCGACAAACATAGTCGTCGATAAAAGCCTTCATCGATTGTCGGCAATTTACCTTATGTCGGTAAAATTTATTCTAATATAATGATCGCGTGGCACTTCTCCCGACAACAAATTTGCATAGACAACAAATACACTTTCAGCAACAAAATATGAGTCGGCAAAAGTAAACTTTTGGCGACACATTTACATCAGTAAATGTTGCCATTTGCCGACGATTTGTTTGTCGAGAAAGCTTTACTTTTGGTTACGAGAAATTTGCATCGGCAAACAATACACTTCTAGCAACACAATACACTTCTAGCAACACAATATGAGTTGGCAAAAGTGAATTTTTGGCAACACATTTACTGATGAGTGGTTTGTCGAGAAAGCTTTACTTTTTGGCAACAACAAATTGTATCGGCAAAAATAAGAGCAAATATTTACATTTTTTATAAAATTTCTTTTACTGACAATTGATTGGGTCGCTAAAAATTTTTTTTTTAAAAAAACTGGCATATATATAGTGCACATTTGACAATAATTTTCTATAAAATGCTCCCCTGTAACTTTTTTCCCCTTGTAATAACCCGTATTTCTCTGTAAAACATACAAAAAAAATCTATATATAATAAATAATACAAACTAAATTTAATAGTACATCGCAACAATTAATATTGTAAAAAAATTAATATCAAATGCATTTCAATATTCCAAATTTTATTCAAATATCCAATGATACTAAACATATGAATCCTAAAATGTGTCCAACTATCCAACAATCCCAAACATAATATTCTAAAAAGTATCCAAATATTCAACAAAATAACCTATAAACTGAAACAAAGAAAGATAAAATGAATGGCTACGTGCGAAACAAAAAATTATCATATCTTTAATGACCATATATATCACTATTGAACCACGAACGTCCATCACCAACTTGTGAACAAAAGGATAAAAACGTGAGTATTTTATCAATACATTAACTTCAAAAATAATATACAAATATACATAAAATTAATTGAATTAGTTAAACTTATTTCATTTTGAAGTGTGAAGTGTTCATACACGCAAGTTTGAGCTTCATAGGAGTAAAGCTGCCCTTGAGAATGTGGTGGAAAACCTGGTCCATATTATAAAATTAATAACCAAATGAATTAGGAACATAGCCTACTGGAGATCCTAATGTTCAAACACAGGAAATTGATCCCTTAAAGACTAGTTATTGAGAGGGTAATTTATACCTAAATTGGGCCGAGCTAGGTAAATGGGCCGTTCTTTGGGCCACAGTAAGAAGGGTTGGATGAAAGGGGCTTGTAGTTAGCCTGGTCCCAGTAAGCCCTATTGTTATCTCGGTCCCAGAGAGCCCTCTTGTTATCCCGGTCCGAAAGAGCCTTGAAGTTAGTCCGGTTTAAGGAAGCTTTGCAGTCAGCACCGGTCACTATACTCAAAGTTAGCCCGGTCATAGCGTAGTATGGTTAGCTCGGTCAGGACCTTGCTATTTGCTAGCTCGGTCTAAGCATACCACGGTTTGTACAAGAGGAACTGAGGTAAGGGCAGTGAAAGGAAGAACCAAACTAGATATAATTCGGTCTACTCTGCTGCTCAGCATAGCCAGGCTTACCTCGGTCATATTGACATCCAACCATGGTAAAGCCATCTCACTTGGCTTAAGCAGTGAGGGGCGTATTGAAAGATAAGCATTATCTTTCAGGAGTATGACTCCTAGGAGGACTCTACATGGAGGAGTAATAGTCCTACTAAGATTGTGCCACGCGGAACCTATAAAAGCTCACAACATCACCTATGGAGAGGTAACACAACTTTGATTCCCGAATACATAGAGTTTTTGTCTATTTGTCTATTTTGCTGACTTAGGCATTGGAGGAGTATCTGGCACACACCCGCCGGCTAGCTCACGTTTCTGTTTTCAGGGAGTAAAGCAACGTCATACTGAGGAGCGCAATCTTGATCAACAGGATTATACGAGGATAATATTTCGTGCTCGTACAATTGGCACCGTCTATGGGAATAAACAGAAAGAACAAACCTCTTAATCAAGTTATCCTCACTAATCGGAAGTAATGGCACACAACGAAGAGTTGCCACAGTTCGCCATTGACGGACAAACCCCAGAAGGAGGCGGTAGGTGCGAAGGTTTGCCTCCTGTCCCACCCATGGTAGACTTGGAGCCCCAGCGACAGAACCCCCGGAGGGATGCAAGGGGGAGGCGGAACAATAGCCCCCGTCGATCTCAAAGTCCTGAAAGGCAGAGGCGAAGAATCAACCCTCAAGCTCTGGAGGATCGCGTGAAAGAACAGGATGAATTAATAAGGAAGATGGCGGTGGATATAGAAGCCATGAAACGCCAGATCAAGGGAAAATGGGTGGCGACAGGAGAGGGGCGTAAAGGCAACACACCCCTTCGCTACTCAAAAGATTGTAGTAGGCATACCGCGCCATCACAAGCAGAGAGTAGGAGCCTCAGAACAGGCGACACTCAATCCCGGACTTCCAGAACTCGTCACTCCAGGTCTGAGGGGACGAGATCTGAGAAGTCATACACAGAGGGAAGCACTTATCAGCCCTCGAGCACGCACTAGACGTCATCCAGACAGACGGAGTTACCAAGATCGTCTGACTTACGAACTGTGCTAGAAGAAAGGGCACGATGGAAGGAGGATGCCAAGGTGGACGACCCATACAGAGTTTCTGCCCTTCAGCGGTTGGCTCCTCGGACGCATGGAAGCGTCGAGGTAGGAATGCCAATATCGCGCCTTGCTTACGACCCTACAAACAAAGCATTAGCGAGGCTGCAGACCTTGTCATTTGTTCCGGCAATTGAGAACGCGCCCTTACCTTCCGGCTTCCTACAGCCCAAATTCACCACGTATGAGGGGAAGGCGGACCTATACTCGCACTTGAGCCACTTTCGCCAGGTTATGGTTGTATACTGACGAAACGAGGCTTTGATGTGCATCCTATTCCCATCCAGCCTTGGCGACCTAGGATTAACCTGGTTTGAAAGGCTACTAGAAGGCAGTATCGCCTCCTGGGCACAACTAGTAGAGGCGTTCGTGACAAGGTTCAGGAGGAACACCAAAACGCCAGTGGAGATCGACCAGCTTCTCTCAATAGACATGGGCGACAAGGAGACATTAAGATCCTACAATAGTCGCTACTGGGAGACCTTCAACTAGATTAGGGATTGCCCTACCAATCTCGCCATCGCGCAGTACAAAAGAGGTCTTCCAGTCGGGAACAGGCTAAGGGACTCAATCACCATGACGCCACCCCTCACAATGGAGGCCTTAATGGAAAGGGTACACTAGCATATTCGGGTGGAGGAGGATGGCGCCCGTGCTAAAACGAAGTCTGGTATAACCGCAATACCAGATAAAAAGACCTCGGCAAAGGTCAATACGGTAGAGCGTCCAAGCAGAAACAGACGAGGCAGGCGGGACAACGAAGAGAACCAAGATAAGAGATGGTTGAGAGTCCGCACTGCCATTACCACGGTATTCAAAAAACCAATCTATCGGATTCTAAGCGAGATACGCAATGAACCTTTCGTCAGATGGCCAGCTAAGCTGGGAGAAGCGCAAAAGGATTACGATGAAAGATCTCAGTGCACCTTCCATAAGGAAAAGGGGCACCGCACTGAAAATTGCACACCATTGAGGCAGCATCTGGAGGAGTTGGTGGCGGCCGGTCATCTGGACAAGTACATAAAAGGAGGGACGCAGCCAGCCCCCCAGGACCACGACCACCACCCAAACGGAATGCCGATTGACGCCCCACCTCAAGGCGTGATCAACGTAATCAATGGGGTATTCGAACCTGAGCGCGTATGCGAGCTCAGGGGCATGATAAAGAAGGCTGAGCACTTAAGGGAGGTACTAAGCGCCCAACATACTATCAAAAAGGAGAGAACAGAAGCCACGAACGTCATATCTTTTTCAGATAGAGACTTGGCGAGGATATACTGCCCTCACAATGATGCACTGGTCGTCACTCTTCGAGTCAAGGATTTTGACGTCAACTGGATTTTGATTGACCAAGGGAGCTCATGTGAGATAATGTACTACGAAACACTCAAACAATTGAAACTAGAAGACAAAGACTTGGCACCTGCTGTATCTCCCCTGATCGGATTCAACTCAATGCCAGAATGGCCAGTTGGCAAGATAATCCTCCCAGTCAGAGCAGGAAGCGTAACGAAACAAGTGGAATTCTGGGTATTGAAAGTCCCCTCCACTTACAACATAATCTTGGGAAGAACATGGCTGCATGCCATGAGATCAGTAGCATCATCTTACCATCAAAGTAATGCGGTTCCCCAACGAAGCCGGAGTAATTGAAGAGGTCTTTGGAGACCAAATTATGTCCAAGCAATGCTTCGTCACTGTAAATGGGAGCCGCGCTGCCAAAGGATTTGTTCAGATGGTGGAAGAACCAGAAAGCAACGAATTATTCGCGGATGTTGGCAAAGCCGCTGAGCAGAAGGCAGTGGAAGACTTGGTACAGGTAAAAATAGATGAAAAGAACCCGGATAAGTTCTTTTTGCTTGGCTCATCTATGTCCAGCATTGAGAGAATAGAGGTCATGGAATTCCTAATCTCCAACATCGAAGTGTTCGCCTGGACGCCGTACGACATGCCAGGCATTGACCCAAGCTTCATCTGTCACCAATTGAACGTCCATCCAACCGCCAGACCAATCATTCAGCGCACTCACAGATCGGCACTCCACCATGCCAAGATAGTGGCAGAAGAAGTAGAAAACCTGCTAGAAGCAGGAGCTATCAGAGAGGTACACTAACGCAGATGGATCTCCAATACAGTCGTGGTGCCAAAAAAGAATGACAAATAGCGTGTTTGCGTCGACTACAAAACAGTTAACAAGGCATGCCCAAAAGACAACTTCCCCCTCCCGTGGATAGACCAACTGGTAGACCTAACGGCGAGGCACAACTGGCTTAGCTTCCTTGATACGTACAGAGGCTACCATCAGATCGCTATGTATGAACCAGACCAGGAGGTCACATCTTTTACCACACCAAGAGGACTATACTGCTACAAGGTCATGCCCTTTGGCCTAAAGAATGCAGGGGCAACATTCCAACGGATGGTCACCAAGATGTTTGAACCATTGTTAGGCAGAACAATGGAAGCTTGCATCAATGACATGGTGGTCAAGAGTAAGGATGAGAGCGACCATCTCAAGGACCTAGGTGAGATGTTTCAGATCCTTAAGAAGCACAAGTTACGCCTCAATGCGTCTAAGTGTGCATTCGGAGTAGGATCTGGCAAATTCCTAGGCTTCTTGGTGACCAACCGGGGTATAGAAGCAGACCCCTCTCAGATTAAAGCAATTCAGGATCTGGAGAGGCCAAACACAGTAAAAGAAGTACAGCATCTCACCGGCATGGCAGTTGCACTCAACCGATTCATAAGCCGGTCGTTAAATAGACTACGACCATTTTTTCAAGCATTGAAAGCCAAGTTCGAGTGGGACGAAGAATGCGACCGCGCTCTAGAAAGCTTGAAAGAATACATGTCTTCTCCACCACTGCTTGTGACCCCAACACCTGGAGAAGAACTCTTTTGGTACCTGGTAGTGTCACAGCACGTAATTAGCGCAGTGTTGGTCCGAGCGGAAGGAATCTAACATCTGCCCATCTTTTATGTCAGCAAGACATTGTTGGGCGCCAAAACAAGGTACTTGCCACTGGAAAAACTGGCCTTGGCCTTGATGATGGCCTCAAGGAAGTTGTCGCACTACTTTCACGCCCATACCATAGTCGTCCTCACAGCTTTTCCATTAAAAGCTTTGTTTGAGAAGGCGAACTTTTCTGGGGCGAATCCTAAAGTGGGTAGTAGAGTTGGGACAATTTGACATCAAGTTTTAACCAAGAACCGCGATAAAGGCTCGAGCTTTGGCAGACTTTGTCACAGAATTCACCCTAGGAAGTCATCATATCTGCCCGATCGACCTAACTAAAACAACCGAACTAGGGATGGAAGTTGACGCCGGAATAACGCAACCCCTGGGATAGGTTACCCAGACAAGTCGCAAGACAGACCAGAGTAGAGTGGGGGAGGAAGAAGCAAACCATGCTACACCAAGCCAAGACTCACCAACAAATAAAGACTTGGTACAATCAGACAGCAAGGGGCAAACAGCAAGCATGGACCAAGAAAAAAACACCAGCAACACTAATGACCCGAAGACATCATCTGATCCCTCCACTTGCTGGAAGCTGTTCATCGGAGAGATGTGGAAGCTCTTTGTGGATGGAGCATCTAACAGGCACGGAGCAGGACTTGGCATAGTCCTCATCTCGCCAGATGACCTAGTAGTGGAGCAAGCAGTCCACCTTGGCTTTCTCGCATCAAGCAATGAAGCGGAGTACGAAGCGCTTCTGGAAAGCTTAAAATCAGCGACTCACAACTAGTGGTAAACCAAATTTCAGGCGATTACGAGGCAAAGGATGACAAGATGGCCAAGTACCAAGACTTAGTCAGAAAAGAGATCAAGAAATTTGAAGTAGTGCGGATAGAACAGATTGGCAGGGAGGAAAATAGTAGAGCAGACGAACTAGCAGGCTTTGCTTCAATGGCAGATACATCCATCCCTCATTCGTTGCTTATTGACTACTTACCAAGACCGAGCATTGAAGACCCCGAAACAGAAGAGGTATGTTGCGCCGAGCTAGGCCCTTCATGGATAGATCCCATCATAATGTTCTTAAAAGACGGCATCCTACCGGATGAAAAGAAAGAAGCCAACAAAATTAGAGCAAAGTCGCAGCGATTTTGGCTCTCCCCATCTATGTCATTGTACAAGAAGTCATTCACAAGACCTTATCTAAAATGTGTCCACCCCAGCAAAGTGGAAGCATTTTTGTTCGAGATACACGAAGGCGTATGTGGAAGCCACCAAGGAGGAAGATCGTTAGCTTACAGAGCCATTTCGCAAGGATACTGGTGGCCATACATGCAAGCAGATTCAGAGAAATATGTGAAGAAGTGCGAGAAATGTTAGAAGTTCGCACACCAAATACATTAGCCAGCCAGAGAACTCCTACCATTGACAAGCCCATGGCCCTTTGAAATGTGGGGCTTGGACATAGTAGGATCATTTCCAACGGCACCCAGCAATAGAAAGTTCTTCCTTACAGCAACAGACTACTTCACAAAGTGGGTGGAGGCAGAAGCATTGGCATCAATCAAAGAGAAGGATGTGAAAAAGTTCGTCTGGCAGAATATCATCACTCGGTTCGGCATACCAAAAGCTATAATATCGGACAACGGCACTCAGTTCGATGGCAGAATCTTTAGAGGCTTTTGTGAAGAGTACAAGATAGAATTTTACAACTCTACCCCAGCATACCCACAAGCAAATGGCCAAGCAGAAGCACAAACAAAGTGGTCTTGGATGGATTGAAGAAAAGACTAGAGAAAGCAAAGGGCAAGTGGGCTAAGGAGCTTCCCCACGTTTTATGGGCTTATCGTACCACACCTTGGCGGTCTACTGGCGAAATGCCCTTTTCCTTGGCCTATGGCATGAAAGTAGTAATCCCACTGGAAGTTGGCCTCCCCACAATTCGAAGTGAAAATTTTGATCCAGACTTAAATGGAGAAGCCATAGCATTGGAGCTCGATCTTGCGGAAGAAAGAAGAGAAAGAGCACTGGTTCACATTGCCTCGTACTAGCAAGAGTTGTCCAGAAAGTATAACAAAACAGTACATCCAAGACAATTCAAAATCGGAGATTGGGTACTGAGCAATGTAATGGGAAATACCTTGGTACCCGGAGATGGCAAGTTAGGGCCCAATTGGGAAGGACCTTTGTAGACACCCCATTTTTGACCGACCTTAAGACTCAGACATCACCGATTGAGCGCTTGGTGATGTTGCATATCGTGCTCGCTCAAAAGCTTCAGAGTCTCGGCTGTGAGCCCTGCCTCCGGACTTCCGGGCTTTTCTGTGCCTTGCCTCGATTTGCGAACCAGGCTCTATTTTCTTTGTTTTCTCTTCCTGAGGGGAGGGAGAGGTCTCATAGATCATCTCTCGGTGGCCGTGGGCTACATTTCGTGGCCGTAGGCCATTTTGCCCATTTCGGAGCCCGGTTCCCGGTTTTCGGAGCCGTCAGGCCATGTGCCTCGGTTCAGGACCGCCTAACTACCTCCGTTTGCTCCGGTTTCTGGCATGCATCTTATTTACTCCCTTTTGAGGGACACTGTGGTCTGAGAGATTCACTTCGTGGTCAAACACCACTCCCGGTGCCTAACAGTCGATTTTTCGGGGCCTCGGACTGCGCGTTTCGGCCCCCGAACCTTCATTTTGCATCGGTTTTCATTCATTTTTGGCAGGGACCTCTGTTTCATCACCAGGAAGGTCATAGAAGGGTGGGAGGCCAGTAATTGTTTCAGCGACCAGTTATATTCCTTCATCGCCCTCTGACGCCTATTTTTCTCACTTCAAAGCCAATGTTGACCCCCCTAAGGCCACTTTCTTCAGCTCCAAACCACATATTTGTGTTGTACACACCTGGGAGGACACAAATATCACATAGCTGGCCAGTAATTCCATTTGACCCTTTTGAACCCCTTTGAAAAGTGGGTTGTTCTCTCACCTGGTTCACAGTTGCCAATTTTGGACCACAGGGTTGTGTTGAGGGCACCTGGGAGGACATCAATTGGTGGTGGCCGGCCACTAATTCAACTTGGCCTTTTTGACCCCTGGCCGGCCGGCCATGGGAGGTGGCCGGCCGGCCACCTGCAGCTCCAATACTTGGCCGGCCTTGATCCTTACAGGTGGTACATTACAGTTGTATACTTTTTTTCCCCCCAAAATCTGTATCCGGGGGGAAAACTTTTTGGGGGGAAACTTGGCTTGTTTTCCCCCCCTTTTTTCCCTTCTTTTCTTCCCTTCTTTGGTCCATATAACCAGCCTCCAGCATTGGTCCAAGGGTTGGAAAATTGGCCTTGAGTTTGCATATACATACCTCCTTCCATCTCTCTCTTTAATCCTAAAAAACAACCAAGTTCTACCCCTTTTTCACACCACCACCTAGCACTACACTACCACTTCCATTTCCAGCAGCTTGGAGGTCTTCTCAGAGGCTAGGAGGCACCATTTTTCAGTCCAAGAGGCAGCCAAGGCTTAGTCTTCAAGGGTAAGCACCATTTCCCCCTTTTTTAGCTCATTTTTGTACCATTTCTTAGCCCTCTTTTCTTGCTGTTTTGAGCTCCGTCCATAACTTAAAATGTCATTTTTTTGAGCTCATTTTTATATTTCATTAAGGGTCTTACCCTGTTTGGGACCCCCATTTTACACTTGCTTTAATATCCCTTTGCATGCCATTATCTTGCATAGTATTTTTGGCCTATGTGTAATCTGTTTTGAGGCATGATATAAAATGTAACTGAGCTTATTTTGAGCCCTTCTTCAACATTGAAGAAGGGCTCACCACTGTTTGGGACCTCCATGTATCACTTTCCATTGTACCCCTTTTTGGTCCCCATTTTTGCATGATTTATTAGCCTATTGTGTCTCTATTTTTGGACTTTGGTCCAAACTGAAAATGGACCTATTTTGACTCTCTCTTCATGTTTCATTAAGGGTCTATGGCTGTTTGAGACATCCTTGGTATACTTCATGTTATAGCCCTTTTGGTGGCCTCATTTTACATGATATTTTGAGCCTATTTTCACACTGTTTTGAGCTCGGCCATCAACTGTAAAAAGAATTATTTTGGGTCCCTCTTCAACATTATTGAAGGGCCCTCACTTGTTTGATACCTCCATGCACCACTTGCTTCTTTACCCCTTGGTTGGCTCATTTCTTGCATAGCATTTTGAGCATACTTGTATCTGTTTTTGGAGTTTTTCATAAACTGTAATACATCATATTTTTTGCCCCTATTCAATATTGTAGAAGGACCCTTCTCTGTTTGGGGCCAGCATTTGTGACTTGCTTCATTACCTCCCCGGCGGAGCCATTTTTGTATGCTAATTTAACCTTACCTGGGCCCACTGTTTGGCCTCACTCTAAACTGTAAAAATTCTTGTCTCGGGGCTTCCTTGCTTCTGTCTTTTCATTTCATATTCAAATTATGTATGCATTGTATAGTTACAGGCCATTTCATGCGCCAAAACCCGTGTTTCAGGACTCATTTCATGCATCGGGTTTCATTTCACCGGGTTTCAGGGCTATTTTGCATCTCATTTTACCTTTGATTTTTGCATGATAGTATGCCATTTTGTGTGTTTTGCCATGTCTTGTTAGAGTGGCATTCCGTGCCGTAGGTTCGGTTCTCGGTTTGCGTACACGCATGCACGCATCTCGAGCTGTCTCATTTTCATCATTATGGCCTCCTATGTGAGTGTGGCCGGGGTCCACTTGTGTTGGTGTAAGCCCATATTGCATTGTGTATGCCATTTCATTCCATAGCATTGCGTATGCTAGGCCGTATATTAGCGCATTGTGTATGCCATGTTTCCTCGTGCATCGTGTATGCCATTTCATAGCCTTTCGCATGTTAGGTTGTATCTTAATTGCATTTAATGCATATCATGCATGTTGCATCGTGTTCAGAATAGGAGTTAGCCCGGGCACGGGAAACGAGGTACGTTCCGTACTCCGAGTGACGGAACGTGTCTCAATTCCCCAGTCACCGACACTCCGGATTATCCATGATGGAGTTAGGTTTTGTTGTATTTTCATATGCATTCATTTCATATTGAGTTATGCAATTTGACTCCTCGGCCATCATGCATCGATATGCGTGATTGGTGGCACGAGGATCGAGACATGCATACATTTGTGAAAATACATTGCCATGCCCCTTTCCTACTCTCTGTTGCAGCAAAATGAAGAATCAGTAACTTTTCGGAGCTTGGCACGCATTTCAAGAACAGGTGCAAACAGAGGCTAATTGGGGCATCGTCATGGATTTCCGCACGAAGGCAACCCGAACATGCATCATTCATCACCCGAAGCGGAATCAAGGCAGTCCCTGGCTTGCATGCCAGTTTTACAGCTTTCTTAGTTAATTTGTTAATTAATTAGGAATTTGTACATTATTTGGACTGTATTATTTGGACTGTACTATTCTTTTATTCGGGACTGTATATTTATTCGGACCCTCTCGCGAGGGCAAAATTGTAATAAGTGTGGGTGAGTGTGATGTATGTCTTCCAATCCCACGTCTTTCTTCCCTTTTATTTACCTGCTTATGATGGTTAGATTAGGGCATATTTCAATTAGCATACAGTATGATAGCATGTTTGCATTCATTCATCTGTTTTACATGCACCAGGCTCGGCTCATCATACTAACTGCATTTGTATTTCAATTCCAAGTTGAATACATGATAGCTGTAGCATTCCATATGCCATGTTTAGGATAGCCGAGCCTGCTATAGTTGCATTTTTGCATGTGTTGCATTAGGCAATTCTGTATATCTAGGATCATGCATGATTTCTAATGAGCTTCTGTTTTGGCTTGGAGTACTCGGTGAGTTTTATGCTTTAGCATCCTTGCATGCGTGTGAGTGACTGCCATGAATAGCATGCTTACCATGAGGCTAACTTCTTATGTGATATAACTGCCTTGAATGCCTGTGGGTGGAGGTTGGGTTATTTGGATTAGAACAATTCATCAAGTGTTTTAAGCCCACCCGAGGGTGGCAAAATCTGCATTTTAAGCCTACCTGCGGTTAGCAAACCATCTTTCAAAAATAAACATGAAATGTTTTGTCCCAATTCAGGCGACCCGGTCTATACTTGTATGCTGTGCGCATCACATAGTAACCTAGGCTAATAACCGGAATAAGAACGCACAATATTTTCAAAATCATATATCATGGTTAGTAGAGGCCGATCTTTGACCGGGCAAGCGGGGGTGCTCACGAAGTGACCTTCCCCAATTGTACCCAAGTTCCCAAGCCGAGGTAACTTTGGTGATGACGGACACGTGGCCTTTGGCACCGAGTCAGGGTTTCCTAAATTTCCCATTAAAAAACATTTAAGTGGCGACTCTATATCTGGCAAAGCAGTCCATGTTTGGCACTTCTTTTCAAAAAATATGTTTTCAAAATCGATTTGCCAGATTTGGACTCTTTGGTTCAAGATTAAGAACCGTGACATTTGAGTCCTTGAACTGTAGTGACCCCAATATGAACGGAACGGGACTTAACCCTCCCGGGGCGTTCGGGGATGTCTACAACCTTACAAAGTGGTTGGGCTAGCCGGAAAATGGGCATACCAATTGGAAGACAAGGATGGCAAAGCCATTCCCAAGCCATGGAACACTGCCAATCTCAAACTATTTTATTTTTAGCTTTTCAGCACTTGTAATTTTTTCTTTTCAATAAAACAAGTAGCTTTCTTTTCAGCATAATTATTTTATTCTGTAAAAGTTATTTTAGTAAGCCAGAAGCAACAAAAACAAAGTTGGTTGGAATAACCAACTTTGTCCCCTCCTAAGCCCAGGATAAGGATCCAGGCTGCAGGAAATTTGGCAGGAAAAACCAAACACTTTACTCTAGGTTGGCAGGAAAAACCAACTTAGAGGTTGGTTGGAAAAACCAACACCCTTCCTAAGCCCAGGATAAGGATCTAGGCTGCAAGAAGTTTGGCAGGAAAAACTAAACACTTTACTCTAGGTTGGCAGGAAAAACCAACTTAGAGATTGGTTGGAAAAACCAACACCCTTCCTAAGCCCAGGATAAGGATCCAGGCTGCAGGAAGTTTGGCAGGAAAAACCAAACACTTTACTTTAGGTTGGCAGGAAAAACCAACTTAGAGGTTGGCTGGAAAAACCAACACCCTTCCTAAGCCCAGGATAAGAACCCAGGCTGTAGGAAGCTTGGTACGAAAAACCAAACACTTTACTCTAGGTTGGCAAGAAAAACCAACTTAGAGGTTGCCTGGAAAAACCAACATCCCTCCTAAGCCCAGGATAAGGATCCAGGCTGCAAGACGTTTGGCCGGAATAACCAAACGCTTAAACTCTAGGTTGGTAGGAAAAACCAACTTAGAGGTTGGCTAGAAAAACCAACACCCCTCCTAAGCCCAGGATAAGGATCCAGGTTGCAGGATGTTTGGCCGGAATAACCAAACACTTAAACTTTAGGTTGGCAGGAAAAACCAACTTAGAGGTTGGTTGGAAAAACCAACACTTGGTACTCTTTAGCCGAGATAAGGATCTAGGCTGAAGAGGTTGGCTGGAAAAACCAACACTTATTGTTCTTCAGTCGAGATAAGGATCTAGGCTGAAGAGGTTGGCATGTATGACCAGATAGATTGTAAGGTTAAGACCGAGATAAGTATCTCGGCCAGAGAATTTTCAGGTTTCAGTAAGAAAGCAAGTACAAGTATGGAAATAAACTGAGATAACAGTTGGAACAAAAAAAAATTCATTGATCATGCAAAATCAAAGTACAAGGAGATGGGGCTGTAGCCCGGTTACAATTCTTGTCCAAAAACAGAAAGAAAAAAAATACAAAATCAGACAAATAGTTTGTCAAGATCAGCATCTAGTTCAACTCGGAGCCCGGTTTCACTCGGGAGCACGACCTCAGTCGTGAGCACGGTCCCAGTTGGGAGCACGGTTTCAGTTGGTAGCTCGTTAGTCAGATCTTCCACCGTTGGCTCCGCCCGAGCTGACTGATTGGTAGGATCATTGATGACCGGGGTATCGTTGGGCACGGTTTCTTTATCATCTGAAGCTTCGAGAAATTGTTGCTGAGTGGTAACAGCATACTCCGCCAGTGAGCTCGGTATGAAGTATTGAGGAAGATTGAAGACCTCAGTCTCAGGCCCATAACTGAGCTGCACCATAGCACCCCCCCACCCGCATTTGAAGAACAAGTCTTTCGCAGCTTCACACTACTTGATGTACAGGGCTTTGCCCTCTTTAAAACCACGGTCTTCCGCGTCCTCTAGCTTCTTCTCAAGCTTTGTTATTTCGGCACTCTTTTTGCCTTCAAGCTTGGCCAACTCGCGCAAGTATTTGTCTTTCATCACGGCGAGAGCCTTCTGTTTATCAGCATTAGCCGAGGTAACTAGCCTAGCGAGACGCGCTACCTCGGTCTCTAGCTTGGCCACCTTCTGCTGGGACACTTTCAGCTCGGCCGCCTTTTCATTTGCCTCGGCCATGGCTTGCCTGGTAGTTTTTCGAAGTTCCAACACTCGCTTGTGAGCGATGTGGTTTTTTTGTATGGCTTGCAAAAGGATGGTAAGACACTTTTTCAATATAACCGAGCTGAAAGTTGGAAAATTTTCTTTAGAAAAAATAAAGTAAAAGGGCAACTTATCAGCACCATTGATTTTTTGGACGAGCGAAGGGCCTTCAGTTCGGTCAGGTGGTCGTGGTGCCTCATGTCGGCTGGAAGGCAAACACCTTTAGCCAGGTTGAATTCCATCAGGTGGTCTTTTTCTGCGACCACTGAGTCAGAATCCGTGATAGCACGATTCTGAAAAGTGATTTTTGGAGCCCACTTGGACGAGGTAGCTCGGTCAGAGCGCTCCGGTTGTGGGCTCGGTGGAGGGCTTGGCGGAGTTGTTTGTGGAACCACAGTTTCGTCTTCATTAACGAGGCGTGGCTCGGTTGTGGAAGTCCGAGCACGCTTGCTTGGCCGCGATGATGAAGGCTGGTGGGTTGGCAAAGCTACCACGGTTTCTTGAGTTTGACCGGCTCGTGGTGCCTCAGTCGGATTTGTTTCAGTCAGAAGGGCTCGCACGGCTTTCTTCTTGGCCATCTCTTGTTCGGCGGTTAGTGGGATGAGATTGATTTGGGGCAAGGATGGGTCTGGTTCAGGAGAGGCTTCTAACAAGAAGTCAGTTACCTTGGACTTTCGCCTACTGCTGTATCTATACGTCAGTTCAAAATTCAATAGCTCGGCCCAGCCTCTGGTAGGATATCGTAGTGCAGCACGAAGAGTGGCTAAGTTGGGATAACTGTACTGTGACTTGAGAAAGTTCAAATCTGCATAAAAGAAGAAAGGCGAGTTAGTCCGGTTCAGAATATTAAGACCGAGGTAAAAGAAAAGCGTGGAATTCAGCCGAGGTAACCCTACTGGCTATACCCTTGTTCCAATTTATTCTTTGGCCAGGGATCTGGGCTTAGTGGTCTTCAAAATTCCCAGATACCCAAAAAAAATAATCATCGTTCACGTTTTTATCCGGAGTATCCTTTATTATTTTTCACGCCGGCGCCTTATTCGTAAGTAGTAAACCCAGCCATCTTTGGCCAATCCTATGGAGTATTGATGAAAGAGCTCGGCTAGGCCGAGGTTAAGGCCAGTCCGGTGGTTTAGCGTGGCAATGCCGTTTATTATACGGTAGGAATTGGTAGAAAGTTGGGTAGGGCAGAGTTTGGTTTGCTTAAGGAATTCACAGAGGAGGGGCTGTACAGGGAAACATAGACCGCACTCTACGATTGAAATAACATTAAAAGGGACAAAGCCTTGCTTTCCCCAAGGAACGGTTTATGGTTCGACCAGGGAGAGGTGGACATCATCTGGAATTTGGTAGTCCTTACGAAATTCGGCTATGGCCCCTGGTGAGTTTACTAAAAATCTATACTTCCCCATTTGTGGTTTAAGTTATATACAGATTAAACTGGGTGTAAGCTCGGTCGAAGAATGGTGCTGAGTAGCTCGGTTGAGCGCTTAAAGGAGTGCCTGGGCAACCTAAGTCTGCAAAGTGAAAAACAAAGGTGTTAAGCACAGATCGTTGGACTATGCTAAAAGAAATAAAGGCAAGATAAGTGAAGTCCTAGCTCGGTTATATGAGATGCTACCCAGTCCTAGCTCGGTTTAAGCTAGAGGCATTAGCCCGGTCGAGCCTTCGGGGCAGCATTTTTAGTTCGATTTGAACTAAGGGAGCTGGCTTAGCCCCAAGTATTAGCTCGGTTGGTCATTTGAGGTTTTTTAGCACAGTATCGCGCAAGCCTAGTGCGGTTCACTAGCTCGACCAAGTTACGCAGGCAGTACTAAGACTTGTTGAGATTACAAACAATAAAGTAAAGTTTTAGTCCAGTTATACAGTGATGCTAGGTTCGTGCCTAAATATGAACAACTTCCTAGTTCGGTTGAAATATGATTTTGGATCAAAATCAGTGTTTCTCAGGTTATTCATGGAGTACTAGAGGTTCTACTACATGGTTTTTCCCAGAAATATTGAAGCAAAAGTAGAATGTGCTTTGGAAAAACATACAAACAAAACATGCTATGTGTTGCAAAACAAGTGCGAAAACAACAAAAAAGAAGAGGATTCGAGCCACTCACCAGTTCAAGTTGAAGAGTTTGAAGATGAGAGCAACGACAGCAAGAACACGGGCTTATGCAGTGTAGAAATGGGGAAGCAGAAGCTCAAGCAAGAGAGAGAGAGAATGAATAGTGCAAATGAAGGGTTTCAAAACAAAAGGTTTGATTTTGTGAAAAATGAAGGAAAAAGGCGGGACTATTCAAAATTCACGAGGTACGAAGATGGCGCGACAACTGCCTTGGGCCAATCAGAGCATACCACGTGTCATTGGAATGAGAAGCGATTCAGTTACTATGATTGAAGAGACGTTTTGACCGGACAGGTAAAGCTCAGTGTGAATTTAGCTCGGCTGGAAAGACTAAAGTTTTTTAGCTCGGCCGATAAAACAGGTAAATCCCTATCATGCTGCGCAAATGGAATTAAGGGGCAATTGAGAGGGTAATTTATACCTAAACTGGGCCGAGCTAGGTAAATGGGCCGTTCTTTGGGCCACAGTAAGAAGGGCTGGATGAAAGGGGCTTGTAGTTAGCCCGGTCCCAGTAAGCCCTATTGTTATCTCGATCCCAGAGAGCCCTCTTGTTATCCCGGTCCGAAAGAGCCTTGAAGTTAGTCCGATCTAAGGAAGCTTTGCAGTCAGCATCGGTCACCATACTCAAAGTTAGCCCGGTCATAGCGTAGTATGGTTAGCTCGGTCAGGACCTTGCTATTTGCTAGCTCGGTCTAAGCATACCACAGTTTGTACAAGAGGAACTGAGTTAAGGGCAGTGAAAGGAAGAACCAAACTAGATATAGTTCGGTCTACTCTGCTGCTCAGCATAGCCAGGCTTACCTCGGTCATATTGACATCCAACCATGGTAAAGCCATCTCACTTGGCTTAAGCAGTGAGGGGGGTGTTGAAGGATAAGTATTATCTTTCAGGAGTATGACTCCTAGGAGGACTCTACATGGAGGAGTAATAGTCCTACTAGGATTGTGCCACGCAGAACCTATAAAAGCTCACAACATCACCTATGGAGAGGTAACACAACTTTGATTCCCGAATACACAGAGCTTTTGTCTATTTGTCTATTTTGCTGACTTAGGCATCGGAGGGGTATCTGGCACACACTCGCCGGCTAGCTCACGTTTGTGTTTTCAGGGGGTAAAGCAACATCGTACTGAGGAGCGCAATCTTGATCAACAGGATTATACGAGGACAATATTTCGTGCTCGTACAGTTATGTTCTTACTAACATTAAAAATTGGTGCCAACATCCTTATTTTCTGCTAGGTTTTTAATCGATGGCCCGTGGTCGCAAAGCATTTTCAATGCCGAAGTTGCATAGATAGCCTTGGACAGCAGGGGAAATTAGATAGTGAAGAAGTTCTCTTCTGTTACTTCATCAACTCTAACAATAGAAGCTACAACATGTCTAGAGGTACTAAAGTGGTGTGTGGACAACAATGTTAAGGTAGTTACTATATTTATTGTTAGTCCCAAGAATTAAGGTCGGACAAGCTATGGAATGGAATCTGAAGGATCTTTTGCTTTTCATTATGTTACCTTTGTAAAATGGTAGACATTGTTGGTATAACTCATGCACCTAGGCAGGTAGTGCAGGTAGCTCATTTGTTGGCAAAATTAGCATCTTCAGGGGGATGTTAGTGTTTTTGTAATGTCCTATTTTGAGCAATATTACTATATCTTAAGTTTCCTCAAAAAAATAAAATAAATAAATAAAAAATATTGAGCTTAATTTCCAAACAAAAAGTCTCGTGCTTATACTGTGAGTTTCTATAGTTACTTTTGTCCTTAATAAGGTGTTCAAATCAATTCCTAAACATTTTCATGATTATTACATTGTTTTCCCTATTTTAAAGCTAAAGAGTTCAAAAAATACAAGTTTGAGCTTAATTTTGAAATCAGGAGTCTAATACTTGTTCGGTGAGTTTGTATAAGTCACTTTGGTCATTATTAAGGTGTTTGAACTAATTATTGGGTATTTCTATAGCTAATTCAAAAAAATTTCCCTCCGGATGCCAATTTTCAACCTGAAGTGTTCAAAGAATGTGCCCACCCCCCAAAAAAAAAAGTGTTCAAGAAACGCAGATTTGAGCTTAATTTTAAAATAGGGAATCCTATGATTGTTTCATGAGTTTCTACATGCTAGTTTAATGCTTACTAAGTTGTTCGTATTGATTCTTGAGCTATTTTTGTGACTATTTCACGATTTTTCTTTCTAAATGCTTATTTTCAAGCATAAATACTAAAAAAATATTTTGTTCTTAGTTCTATGCTTACTTTTGGTTGCCAAGAAGTCAACTACAACAAAAGACAATCAAAACAACAAACACTAACGGAACCTTGCTTCCCATGTTTTAAAATCGAGCTAAAAGCAACAAACAATACTTAAGACCTAAACCAACAATATCAAACCTGCCATATAAGCACCACAAATTAGCACACAAAGACAACAACCAAACTAGCCCCAATACAGTAGAATCATGCCACAAAGTGTTGAATGCTACTTGGATATTTTTGGTACTGTTGCTGGTAACATCAAGCATTTGGTTTTGTTTATTTCCAACTAGATTGGGTCTTTACTAAAGGCTGCTATGGACGGCACAGGAATAAGGTTAGAGTGCCATGTGTTAGGCTATTTGTTAGAGGTGGCTGCTTATGTGTTGTGTCTTGATACATAGTTTTAACTTGCATTCCATCAATTTCCTTTTAGTTTCTTCATTTCTTATTTCTGTTAAATTTTTTCTTATTTTAATTAATCGTATACATAAGCGATTATGAGATTTTATTAGCAAAAAATCAAGATTAATATTGAACTTGATGTTAGAATAATTTCAATGCCATCGCCCTTGAAGCAGTACTAAAACTAAATTTTATTTTATTTTATTTTATTTTTGGTTATTTTCTTCACAAAGGGGATGATGTATTGATTCCAAATAATAAAGCTGTGATAGTGGAAAACAAAAGGAGGAAAAGGGAAGTCAGAGATGTAAGATTTGTAGATATGAAAATTTGACCACCATTTACAATTTAAACTACCAGTAAACAAATATAATGCTAGAGACATAATTGACAGATTTTGATGGGTTCAAGCAATTGATGGGCTTGCTTTGGCAGTTGTGTTTAAGTGGTGTGAGTAGGTGCTACTTTGGGAGCTGTGTTTAAGTGGTGTGAGTTTTGTCCTAGTCTAGATATTGTGTCCTATTTTCAAATTTAAAGTGTTATGCTTGAGATTGTTATAGAAATGTATTATATATTGTAAGTTTATATAATTTTAGGTTGTTGACACATGTCATTCAAGTTAAATAAAATAAATCAGTTTAATGAGGTGTTAAATTTGTCTCTATTTCAACCAAGAGAAGTTTCATCAAATTTGAAAAATAACTATCCATTAATTTCAAATAACTCATCAAATAAATAGGATTTTCGATTTTTTGAGGTAAAAACAATCATCTATTAGTTTAAATAATTCACCACAGCAACCATTTATTAGTTTTGAATCTTCATCCAATTTTGTGAAGTCCTTTAAATTTGGGTGGATTTTTTTGTGGACTAGTATAATAGCTAAAAAATATTTTGGAGCCTTTTTTTTTTTTTTAATCAATATCTGACAGCCACGACCCTATATTCTTCAAATATAGAATAGCAATTTCGGGCATTTAAAAGCCCAGAAATCATTGTCATCTTATATCCTTTTCAATTTACTACATTCTTTTTAATTTAAATTATTATTATTATTATTGTTATTATTATTATTATTTTTTATGATATACCACAAGTAAATCTATTTCCTAAATAGAGAGCCATTAATCCATCTTCATGGGTGATCTCATGCTTAAGGATAAGATTGCACCAGGTCAATTCCATACAAATTCTTATAAAATCTAAAACTAGACAAACTTTGGTCCATATTAGAATTCCAACCCAAAATTGAGTGGAGGAACAATGTACTAATATAAATAAAACCAAACCAAATTCCTTGGGTGGGATACAGAGCAAAGAGGGATGACTTATCGAAGTAGAATGAAGTAGCGAGGTGTAGCACAATGACAGCAATGGCAAACGGCAAAAACCGTGAGTCAGAGAGAGAGAGAGAGAGAGAGAGAGAGAGAATCGTGGAAAGAGATGAGGGGTTTTTACCTACCAGCAAAAAAAAAGAGGGGAATTTGGGAGAGATTGTAAAAAAGTGAGGTCCCTAGTTTGAGTTTTGTTTTCTAATTTTTTTCTTATTTCATTTTTAAATGTTTAAAAATTGCTCATATCCTTTCTAAAATTACGTAAAATTGATAACCAATTTTGATTTTTAAATTTTTTTTTTCCATTTCTTAAAAAAAAAAAAAAAAAAAAACTAAATTGAGTTTTAAAAAATCAAACCAAACATGGTCACCTCAAACAAATGTGATTCAAACATATAGTTATCAAGTTCGATCATCTTAATTTTTTACATGAAATTATACTCAATAAGTCTTAAAACGTAAATGATTCGAATCACCAAGGTCAACCCCAAAATACACCCAACAAACTTATTTCAAGTTGGATGGCCAACTTGAGAGAATCCAAATCCCTTTGAAAAGTTCTAGTAAAAATGCAAATCACCAAACCATTATGTTTCACTAACAAAATTTTAGCTGACGAATAGTTTTGTCATCGCTAAATGTTTAACTATTTGCCCATGCCAACTTATCGTCGCTAAAAATAATTGACTTATAGCAACGCTTATCGTGTTGCCTAAAAATAACCTACGTAGCTAAAATTGTCAAAACTTTGGCGCCAACAAATAATTTTGGCACCTAGTGAATGTTATGTTTTTTTAGAGATGGTAATAAATTGCGTCATTAAAGGTGTACTTTTACTGACGAAATTGATCATTGTGTTGCCAAAAATATACTTTTGCCTATGAAAAATTGACGTCGTCACCAAAAGTGGTTGCCAAAAGTGCAATTTCTTGTAGTGATAGGTTTCTATTTATTTCTTTGGCTTGAATTTCTTCTAACCTCAATTTCTATTTCATTTGATGAATTGTTGTAAATATCGTATTGTTTGTGGCCCTTTGTGTTGTTAAGGCCTCTCTACCTCTTTCTTGAGTTTGTCTGTGAGGGGAAGAAGTAGAAAGGATGAGCACCCGTTTGAAAGGTGTTATTGTCCTTATTTGGCTTTGCTACATAAAACATATTTTCCCTTGGATCTTTCATCCGATTGTCTAAGAAACAATATGGCCAGCAAAACTTTCATCCGGCCAAAAGCAAAATAGAGCAGTTTCTAAAGGGTGATCTCTTGGGTTCTGAGGTTGCTATTTATAATTCATTTGTTTTTACTTTATGATTTGTTAGATTCAGCTTTGTTTGGTTGAATCGATTCATTGTTGTAAGAACTTCCAACGCGACGTCTCCTATTTATTCATTGTTGTAAGAATTCCCAACCCCACGTCTTTCTATCTATTTTATTTTTATGCTTTTCATATATGTTGTAAAGTATCATGTTTTATTTATCATACCCATATGTGCATCCATTTTTCATGCATACGGATTCGGTTCATTTATATTTGTGGGATTTATCAATTAAAACATGATTTTGTGCGCTACCCACATGCCATGAGATGATTCACATGTCACGTATTAGTAGCCAAATCCTTACTTACATTTTGTGGGTGTATTGCATTAGCTATTCATATGTAGGATCATGTATGTGTATATAGCATATTACTTTTGGTTAGCCATAGATGAAGGCTAGGTGAACATTTGTCGTTTTAGCATTCCGGTTGTGTATGTAATTTCACTATGTCTAGCATTCTACAATGTGGTTACGTGCTTCAGTGATATACCTCCTTGAATGTCAGTTGATGAATGTTGTGTTGCTTAGATTGGAATGATGTTGATTGATATGTATGTAAGCTCAGTTTTTTTTGAGTTATACATTTATTCAAAAAAAACCTTTCAAGACATATGGAATCAAAGCATAACTAAAATGGGTGACACAATCTATAATTACTTGCTTCACGTCATAATGCTAGCATTATTAAGTAACCGGAACATGAGTGTATGGAGACTATAAAACTCATATCATGACTTAATAAAGGCCGATTTTTTGATCGGGTGAACATGGGTACTCAATTCATGGTCTTTCCCCTTCATGCCTAAGTTTCCAAATCGAGACACTTTGGTTATGACGGATAGTAGCCTTTGTCACGAGTCATGGGTTTACTAGTTTTTTTAAAAGATTAGATGACGATTTTAAAATCTGATGATGTAGTCCATTTTTGACAAAATGTTTTTCAATAAAAATGAATTTTCTATAAAAGTTGTCAGATTTGAACTCTCATTTAAGTTTTATATTATACTTGTGAGACTAGATCTGGAGATTGAGAGTCCGAATTGTTGGGCACGCTCGAGTATCCCCCAAATGCATCCCATAGTTGGATGATCATTCTTCATTGCCAAATACTCCATTTTCTCACACACATCTGATAAATAAAAAAAAAAACCAAGCAAAGTAGAAGCAGAGTGCATGTATCTATTTTGAAGATGCTATTTAAGAAATTTGTTTAGGGATTTTTGAAAGATTTTTTTTCATGATGGTGTAATTTGAGATTTTTGATTTGGTTATTATTTGTGTGTATCATAAATTATGATCTTATTTTGAAGGGTAATTTGTGAGAAAACATAGGGTGTTCTAAGAGTAATGTATAATCCTAAATAACTCTAAATAATTTAATGGAGAGTACTAAAAAATTGAACATACTGAATGATTTTTGGTTGTAAATAGAATCACCCCTAATCTAAACAACTCAAATCCAACCTGAAATTTTTTGAAAGTTGGGTTGTTTAATTTTATTTTGGTTAGGATGGACTAAAATTTATTAGCCCAAATTAAATTCCGATAGGAATCAGCCATAAATTTTCTCAACCCAAGCGATCCAAATAACCCGAATTCTATTGTTAATATATATTTATATGTATAATAAACATGAAATATTATAAATTACTGATCATTTTATCACCATTTGGATTATATCATATTGTAATCTAATCTATTCTATTGTTCGGTATGTATATGGTTTGTGTTTTTTTCATTTTTTGAGATAAAACAAATATTTTTGTATTTGAATTAGGACAATCGGAGCAAAGTCTGAATTGTTTAAGTTAAACATGGACTTAGGCTTGGATAAAATTTTTTTTTTTAAATTAATGTTTGGGAGCACTAAAAAAGAGAGTACTAGGAGGAGCACTAATGAGTTGGCTTTCATGATCATTTTCATAAAAAAAGTTTCATGATTCCTAACATTTCTCATTATTTATTTATTTATTTTGTTACCATTTTCCAGCTTATTAGAGCTGTTAATGGTGTGTTTTTTAGTAGTCTCAATCACTTCAGTTTTTTTTTATAAAAAAGTTGACTTGGGCTCTAACTCAGGCTTGAGTTATGAGACATCCCCATACGTTTCAAATTGATTTAATCAGATTTTCAACCAATCCAAACCAGTTAAGTTGTAGCCCTATTAAAAACACTATTATGCACAACAAAAATATTTTGTAGCACTAAAAAAATGGGCACTAATGCTCCTAATTTCTAATCTGAGTAACTGTTTATTTTTATTTTTTTTGGGGTATATAAGGGAATTCGGGGCATTAGTGCCCCCAATTTCTGGGCACTAATCACAGTTGTATTCACAAAACATTTGTGAGATACTTTTCACACACCACACCCCGTCCTCAGATCAAATGGTGGTGTATCCAAATGGGAAAGCAAGACTATGGTTGGTGAAGTGTAGGAGGAGTATTTGAAAACAAAACCAGCAAAATAGATAGATACACATATTATATAAATTTTATATTTTTTTTTGGGTACCCATTATGAAAACAATGGATAGGGATTAAAATCAAGTCAAGAAAGCTCAGCTGCCCAACTAAAACAGAACCTTCCAACACGTCCACATACCATGAATTTCGGCTTTCCCCTCTCTCTCACCCCACCTATTGGATCGCGTGGTCACACGCTCCAACCTTACTCAAACTACTACTATTCCATGAATTTTATGGGATTTCTTTTTTAAATATAATGAGTTATATATATATATATATATTTCTTCTATTGTGTATGTGACTTTGTATAGAGGTTTAAAATTCAATAAAATTTGAGATTTCATTTTTAAATATAATGAATTTGTCAATTTTAAATATAATGAGTTATATATATACATATATTTCTTCCTAAGTTTGAGTAACGTTGCAAGTGCAACTTTCCTTCCCTGATTTTCCGCTTATCCAAAAAAAAAAAAAAAACTTGCTATGACTTTCTTATAAAATTTTTTGTCTGATTGGTGTCATTTTTATTATTATTATTATTATTATTTTGGTTTTTGTATTTCATGTTTTGGAAAAACATCAATGTATGGTTAAAAATCACCATCATTTTCATATATATATATATATATATATTTCAAAATTTTTTGTATGAAGATACTTTTAAAAATTTTAGAAAATAACTTAGTTTATTATTAAAAAATGAGGTTTTCAAAACAAAATTCCAAAAATACTTTTTTGAAACAATTTTCTCAACTAGTTTTTGATTACACATGATGCACTGTAAAAAGATTATAAACAAGCATTACAACTAGGGTTGCACCTCTCTTACGTTCAAATTTGAACGTGACCGTTATGTTTGGATTCGTAGAACTCACCCTGGATCTCATTTCGAAGATATAAACTATTCATTTTGTAAGATATTTGTGTATATCATTCATAAAAAAAATTAGATCAATTTGATAATTGTAATATTCTTATTTTATAGCATTTGTCTCAAAAACATATAAATGACCTATTTTTAAAATACGCGCTCGTAACGCAATAAAGGAGTTATGGATTGTGATTGACTGGTGAGTGAGGTTATGGTGAGGTGTAGGGTTGCAAACGAGTCGAGTCGAGCCGAGCTGAGTTTAAGTACATTTGGGACTTGTTTATTAAGATTTTATTGAACTTGAACTTGAGCTCGAACTCAATAAAAATTTAACATACCGAGCATGAGTCGAGTTGGCTTAGGCTTGACTTGAGTTCGAGCATGTTCACGAACCTTAACGAGCCAAAAAATTTATTAATTCATACTTGCGTATAAGACTAAAGTTATAATTAAAATTTTGATTATACATTTCTACATACAATATATATAAACGTACTAAAAAAAAGGTCAATATTTCACCAAAATAATAATATCTACTACCACTATTATATAAATGTACTATCTATATATTTTTTAAATATATAAATAACATATTTATCTTATTTTATTTTTTTTTACATATTTTTACGTTATTTAATATATAAATAATAAATATTAAACAAGTCAGTAAATGAGTCGAACTTACAAGCCTAGTTTTAAAATGTTTGGGCTTGTTTATTAAAATTTTAACGAGTTCAAAATCGAGCTTGACTTCAAACACAAAAAAAAATTTAACGAATCGAATTCGAATGAACTCTTATTGAGCTGAACTCAAGCCTATTCATGAATGGTTTTATTCATTTACAACCCTATTCATGAATGGTTTTATTCATTTACAACCCTAGTTAAGTGGTGGCTAGGCTGTCATTGGCTGGAAGAAAGGGTGCAATGAGTAAGCATCACAGGCATGAAGTTGTCGTTGTTGCCATAGAGTCTTGGGAGAAAGAAAGATGGTGAAATAAAATAGGGTTTATGATGGAAGATTGTGCGAGATTTTTTGAAGTCAATTTACAATATAGCTGGTGAGCATCCCAAACAAAGCCCCTAAACTCCCTCCTTACCTATTTTAAGGGATAAATGACTCTCTATCCACCTGCATCAGATCCCCTAAATGATCCCTTAAATTAGTTTTTGCTACAGTGACTCCTTATTTCTAGGGAGTCACTGTAGCTCCCTTATATATATATATATATATATTTTGCTTTGCTTTGTTTAGGGATTGTAGTACACATTTATGAATTTTATTTTTTAAAAATTATATTTTAATAAAATAAAGAAAAAATAAAGAATTTGTTAATAGAATAGAGAAAGAATAGAGAGTCTATTGGGGGAAGTAAATAAAAAAGTGATTCCTAAAATAGGGAATGCATTTTTTAATAATATTTTAAAGTAAAATTTAGGTAAGCTGGTAGGGATAACAGGTGAGTTTTGGACAGCATGCACATCCAATCAACAGTAACTATAGGCATAACAAAGAAAGGACATAGGAATTGTATTTTTTTTTTAAAAAGAAAATTTCTTTGTAATTGTACACAATTTTAAAGAATAAAATTGAAAATGTAATTAAATTATTTGATGATGTTAACAATTTTTCTTTTTTTCTTTTTTTGATAAAGTAATAGTAGGGGAAATATATGATACAAAAAATAAACCTCAAGAGAGGTTTTTGCTATTTCAAGACTTGAAGGAAGGTTTATGCAATTTCATTAAATTTATGAGGAAGCCTGTGTAATTTAAAACTAAATCTCAAGAGAAGTTTTTGTCATTTCAGAAACTTCATGAGAGATCTCTGCAATTTCATTAAATCTTAAGGGAGATTAGTGTAATTTATCCAACATTAAACCTTAAGAGAGGTTTCAATCATTTCAGAAACCCCAAAGAATATTTTTACAATTTCATTAAATCTTATGGGAGAGTTGGTGTAATTTAAAACTAAACCTCAAAAAAGGTTTTTGTCATTACAAAAATTTCAAAAGAAGTTTATGCAATTTCATTAAATCTTAGAAAAGGTCAACTTAAATTTAAAACCAAATCTCAAAAGAAGTTTTTGTCATTTCAGAAACTTCAAGAGAGATTTCTATAATTTGATAACCTCAAAAGAATTCAGTGTAATTTATTCAAATTTAATTAATTCTAGAATAAATTAAAAATTAGATAAAAGGATTAAAAGTAAGCTAAGGCCTCATTTGTCAATTATATATTTTAACAAAAATATTAAAATGTTACTATAAATTGTCACATCACTCTCCCTATTTTTTATATATTTTTTTTATTTATAAAAAATTAAAAAATTATTAAAATAATATATTTCTAAATAACGCATAAAAATACCATGGCCAAACAAATTGGAATGGAGCATGAAAAACACACACGCGCTGGCTTGTTGGTAGTACCTTATACATTTCTTATTCTTCAAATTTTAGACAAGGAAAAGCACACAAAGTCAAAAAGTCCCTTCTTTTCCAAAAAAAATCCAACGGGGCCTTAGATTCTGATATTATGAGAGAAAATTTGGATGGAAGAATTTACACGTTAGATATTGGAACTAGAAGAATGGAAAGTATCACCTTACCTACTTGAATTTTAGAATTATTATCCCCTTAGCAAAAATAATTCCAAAGTGAGGGAGACAATTCCCTAAATATGTCCCTATATGCCTATCAATCTCAATCATTAATCAGGAATAATTGTTTCTTTTTTTGGTACTCCGATCAGAGATATATTTTTGAAATTTTTTTGGACAAAAAAGATATTAACCTGTTTGAAAGGAGATCTATATGTCAAACTTATCGCTTGTTATGATTTGTGTATCTGTTTACATATTATCTATTTATCTAAAAATTATTTATTTGTATCTATGTTATTTATATATATTCAAATATTACTTATCTATACAAGTGTCATGTATTTATTCACCTATTTGTCTACCTCATTGCCACTAATCATGGTTGGCTGTCGGTGATTTTTCAAATTAGTTTTTCAATGCGTGTCCTTATCATTAAAAAAATAAAAATAAGTCTTAAATTAAATAACATATGACTGTATAAGTGCGGTGTCTTTTCATTAATTATTCCTCTTTTTAATATATATACACTACAACAAAAAATATTTTTGGCGACGTTTTTTAGCAACCAAACTGAAATTAGTCGCCAATTGTATATAATCAGCGACAATATACTTGTTGGTCACCAAAAAATAAACTATTAGTGATGAGTTGAGATTTTTTGTCGCCAAAAGGTTTGGCGCCAACTTAAATTTCTACGCGGGAGCGCCAAAAATGTTTTCACGACCAAATTAATATATAGCGACGAAAAGTTTGGTCGCTGATTGTAATTTTTGGTGACAGAAATAAAATAGTTGCGGAAAAGGTGAACGATACTTATAGCGACCGAAGGATTTTAGTCGCCAATAAATTAGAAGTCGAAACTACGTCGTTTTGCATTTTTTTTTTTTTTCCCTTAAGACTTGACCGACTCTTTTGGTGAATAAACAAAAAAGACCTAAGCAACACCCAACATAATTTTTGTTCATCTCATTCTCTCCCTCAAGCAACGCACAACAAACACAGAGGTATGTTTCTCTCTCCCTCTCCATCTCCCTCTTCCTCTCCTTCTCCCTCTCACTCTCACTCTCTCACACCGCCTCCTCCTCCTCTTTTTCTTCTTCGTCTCTCTTCCTCTCGCTCTATCGCGCCGCCGACGGCATTCCCTCAAACGGTGCCTCCTCCTTCTCCTATTTTTCTTCTTTGTCTGCCTTTCTCACAGCGCTGATCGCAACCGATGACATTCTCTCTCTTTGATATTTTGAATTTATGGGACTGATTTTGGGACTATTTTGGGATTGCCGCCCCTTTTCTTTCCATTGTCGTCGTCTCTCTTTTGCTTGATTGCTTCGTTGTTGTATTGCTCCGTCTCTCTCGATTGCTCGCTTCATTGCTGTAAACGTGTTTGACTTCTTCGTTAATTCAATATCGTAAAATGTGTTTGATTCCTTGGTTATTGTAGGAGTGTTTACACATTATAATGTTTGATTGCTTTGTCTCCTTACCTCCATTTTAGATTGTGTTTTTTTTACAGTGTATGTATGTATGTATGTATGTATGTATGTATCTGTAAGATATAATTAAACGAAAATTATGTTAAAAAAGTTTGAAGTTGAGAATAAATATTAAGGATTTATGGTTAATTTGTGATGTAATTGAATTAATTTTTTTTATGTATATATAGGGGATGGATGTTGTTTAAGTTAGAAACTATGTATATAATAATTGAATACAGAAAGAACAAAAATAAAATTAAAAGTATGATACAGAGGAAAGAGGAACAGGTCTATATAGTGTAAAATTAAAAGTATGATACAGAACAAAAAGTTATAACTTGTATGGTTATAAACAGGTCTATATAGTGTACTTTGGAGAACACAGAGGAAAGAAAACATTTAATGAGATTGAAGAAACTCACCATTCTTATCTGTTCTTTGTGAAAGAACCCTAGGAAGAAACTAAGTCTTCTCTTCTTTACAGTTACAAGAATAGTATCAATGGCTTCACGGCAGTGCTCACTCGCCATGAAGCATCAAAACTATCTGGTAAACAATAGTTACAAATCTAATAAATTAATGGGTTCTTTTTGAAACTCTTTATCGATGAGGAATGTTTTCTCATCGTTAAGAATGGGTTTTTTACAGAATAGGAGGAAGTGGTGTCTGTGTTTCGAAGCAAGCCAGGAAAGTACTCTTTGTAGACTATAAGATCATGGGAATTTGTAGGTTTAGAAGAGGGAGAGAAGTTGAACAAATTGAAGAAACATGACTTCTTGTTCAAAGCCAAATATGGAAAAGAAGTCATTGTTGACCTCTTGGATAGTGGTAAATGCAATCCCATGTTAATTACATCTAAGCAAATCATTGATATATATATATATATTATCAACAAAAAAGAAGTTTTATGGATGAATAAGCATCCTAGCAAAGCAAATCCATCCCAACTAGGTTAGCACCGAAATGCAAGCCCCGACTGGAATCAATGATTAAAAGTATACCAAAGACAAATGGTACATGGAGTGTGATAGATGATCCCAAATAATTAATCTATACCAATAAATGCACCATTAGTCCCCTGACTAAAGGTTGAACATGAGAATTTTATTATGAGAAAATTTGTGGTGGTCTTACCTTCATTCAATTCTTAGTCATGACTGCATAACCCATATATATGATTATGAATATTGCAAATTTATTCATATGATTTTATGTTGAATGACAAGGTATATATGTCTATTTGGTTACACATAAGATTGTTGTGTGTGTGTATGAATAAATCATTGGAAATTTATGTGATTTTATGTTGAATGACAAGGCTATATGCCTATTTTTCATGAGGTCATGGTATATTCTTCAATTTCTTCACTCACGCATAAGATTGTCATGTGTGTATGAATAAATTATTAGTTTGAAGTAGCATGATATGATTACAAGTTGGATGAGTCTGGTTGTTTTGTCAGGAGTGTAGCCCGAGTCAAAGAGCTTCAGTGATGAGGGAATGGGACCCATTCCAAAATCATGGAGAGGAATCTGCCAAAATGGAGATGCCTTTAACTCTTCAAACTGTAATAGGTGAGTCCATTCTCTTCTTCTTCGTGCCTTTAACTCTTCAAACCATATACACTACCTATTTGTTTCACACTGTAATATCCTAAGTTTATGCTGTATAATCCCAGCCTTTAGGGTTACACATGATTGGGCTGGTTAGAAGGTGCCAACCTCATTGTGATATTTTAGTCCAGGTATGATGCTTTTCTCCCCAAGTGTTTTATTGATATGTAATCATTTTCTTTCGGTTTATCATCAACTTAGGGAGAAAAGCATCATACCTGGACTAAAATTACACTACCTATTTTCAAAACAAAACAAAAAAAAGTTTACTTGTATTTTCAGGAATCATTCCTAGTTTCACCAAATCAAATTTGACCATTCTTGTAGTAATTACATGTTGTCATTGGCCAGAAACATGGACCGTTTGATCAATAGCTTGTGTTAATAGACACAGTTTGATTATTTCCACATGATCAAGTTGATAGCCTCAATTACTTGTATTTTCACCAAAAAAAAAAAAAAAAAAGAGAGAAAAAAGCTTCACTTGTAAAAATAGGCTATTTTCTTACCTGTACCACTCCTATGGCACACCATTGGTGAACTTTGTTTTGCTTGTCTTTATACTTATTGTATAAATATTGTTTGATTTAATTCAATGGAATAGATATATAGCGGGTGCTTCGTTCTGGGTCACTTCATCTACAACCTCGAGTGAGTGCTTTTATTTATATGAATAGTTAAACAAGTATGTTGACTGAAGTTATGTATATTGATTGATCCATCAAAGTCTAATTGTGTTCTTGCTGGGAAATTAGGATTCAGTGAGTGTTTATACTTTTATGCATAGTTGAACAAGTAAGCTGACCGACGGAAGTTGTTTTGATTGATCTATCATTGCCTAGTTATGTTCTTGACTTCTTGTTGGGGGATTGGGATACTTTTCAATATGTTTTCATGTGGATTATGTGGTGATATCGTGATGTTGTGTATATAAAGCATTTTGGCTTTTGCACTCTAATAATGCCATTATCTATAAATTACTTTGTTGATTGAGTTCTCTTTGTATGGCCTTGGACTGTCAAAATTTTCCCCGTCTATCATGTTATGTACAGAAAAATTCACAGATATTTTAATGCGACATATTATAAAAAAAAATGTTTCATATGTGGTGCACCCACTTAATTGTGTTTGTATTATGAAGCTACAATTTTTAAATTTAATGTTGAGGTTTGAAAGTTCTGAAATATCCTTTTTCACATATGATTTTGTCATTAGAAAGCATCTTTAGGTTGGAAGAGAAAATTTAGCTCTTGTTAAAATAATTGGAGTGGGCTCTATCAATAATTAGCTAAATGAATGCAGTAAATTTTAGAGAATACCCCCAAACATGCTAGATAAAATAATATTAAGAACAAACGATGTTAAAAGGCCCCAAACATGCTAGGTAAAATTGTAAAACACAAGACTTAAAAGGCTCGCTCGGGGGTCGAAATTGTGAAATGACTACTGAAACCATTGAAACTTGGCACATACAGCTTGTTGAAGCCTAAATAGACTTGTAGGAACAAACGGGACCTCAATTGGATCTACGGTTAAAAAATTAGAAGGAAAATTGTAAAACACAAGACTTAAAAGGCCCGTTCAGGGACCGAAATTTCGAAATGACTACCGAAACCACTGAAACTTGGCACGAATAGCTTGTTCAAGCCTAAATAGACTTGTAGGAACAAACGGGACCTCGATTGGATTTTCGGTTAAAAAATTAGAAGGAAAAATGTAAAACACAAGACTTAAAAGGCTCGTTCGGGAGCTGAAATTTTGAAATGACTATCGAAACCACCGAAACTTGGCATGGACAGCCTTTTCAAGCCTAAATAGACTTGTAGGAACAAACAGGACCTCTATTGGATCTCCGGTTAGAAAATTAGAAGGAAAATTGTAAAACAAAAGACTTAAAAGGCCCGTTTGGGAGTCGAAATTACGAAATGACCACAAAAACCACCAAAACTTGGCATGGACAGCTTGTTCAAACCTAAATAGACTTGTAGGAACAAACGGGACGTCGATTGGATTTCCGGTTAGAAAATTACAAGAAAAAATGTAAAATATAAGACTTAAAAGGCCCATTCAGGTGCCGAAAGTGCGAAATAACCACCGAAATCACCGAAACTTGGCACAGACAGCGTGTTCAAGCCTAAACAGACTTGTAGGAACAAATGGGACCTCAATTAGATCTCCGGTTAGAAAATTAGAAGAAAAATTACAAAACACAAGACTTAAAAGGCCCGTTTGAGGGCCGAAATTGCGAAATGACCACCGAAACCACTGAAACTTGACACGGATAGGTTGTTCAAGCCTAAATAGATTTTTAGGAACAAATGGGACCTTGATTGGATTTCCGGTTAAAAAATTAGAAAGAAAAATGTAAAACACAATACTTAAAAGGCCTGTTCGGGGGGCCGAAATTTCGAAATGACCACCGAAACCACCGAAACTTGGCACAGACAGCCTTTTCAAGCCTAAATAGACTTGTAGGAACAAACAAGGCCTCTATTGGATCTCCGGTTAGAAAATTAGAAGGAAAAATGTAAAACACAAGACTTAAAAGGCCCGTTCGGGGGCCAAAATTTCGAAATGACACCGAGACCACCGAAACTTGGCATGAACAGTCTTTTCAAGTCTAAATAGACTTGTAGGAACAAACGGGACCTCTATTGGATCTCCGGTTAGAAAATTAGAAGGAAAATTGTAAAACATAAGACTTAAAAGGTCCGTTCAGAGGCCAAAATTGCAAAATGACCACTAAAACTGCTGAAACTTGGCACGGGCAACTTGTTCAAGCCTAAATTGTCTTGTATGAGCAAACAACACCCGATTGGACTTCCCGTTACAAAATTAAAATCAAAATTGTGAAATTCAGATCGAGGTTTTTTTTTTTTTGGTCAATCTAATATTCTTTTTTCTTTATTCATTTGACATATTGGCAATGGTGGAAATCAGTTCGGGCTGCATTAGAAGATTTGATTTTGTATTTTTGAAAATATTTTGACATAGGATTTTGGTAAATGAGTTATGGGTTAAATGTTTAGCATCAAAATATTTGGTTTTGTATTTTTGAAAATATTTTGACATAGGATTTGGTAATGTATTTATGGGTTTGATGTTAGTAGTTTGTAAGTACTTTGGTATGCATGTTTTAGATTGTCAGAGAATTGTAATTATGTTTATTGAGATTTTTCATAGCTATTAATTTTGAATTAGTATGAATGTCTTGCACATGTGTATTATTATTTACATTACATTTGTGTATATTTTGTGCACAGGAAAATAGGTGTTTTGGATTATTTTGAACAGAAAAATTATTAAAATCAAAATTTGTGTACTGAATTTTTAGTGACAGGTGGTATTTTGGTCGCTGTTAATATATTTGGCGACAACATATTGTTTTTGTCGCTAAAAGTTAGTAGTTATTCCAAGAACTTTTAGCAACCAAAACTTACTCGTCGCTAAAAACGTGATTTTTAGCGACCAAATTAATTTTGTCGTTAAATAGTACTTTTGGCGACGTATTTATTTGTCGCTAAAACTACATAGCCTATCCAAATTTTAACTTTTTAGCGACAAATTGTAATTTTATAGTGACAAAATATATGATTTTTGGCGATCAATTTTGCTTGTCGCTAAATGTCTACATACGGTGACAATTTCTGATTTCGTCGCCAATACTTTTAGTGACAGGCCTTTGGCGACAAATTGTATATTTGTCGCCGATTCTCTTGGCGACGAAATTTACACTTTTGGCGACCAATTTTTGGGTCGCCAAATGTATTTTTTATTGTAGTGATATTGTTTTAGAATATTGTTATTTAGACCTAAAAGTTAAATCCAATTTCTAGATGATATGTTGAGAAAGTGGGTCTAAAAAAACAACTTTTATACAAGCTGTTTTTCTATAGAAAATGATTGGTGGCCCTAAAAACTGTGACTCAAATGGCTCAAATTTTTCAATTTTGGTAACTTTGTTTTTTTTTTTTTGTTTTTTTTTTACCTGATAAAGAAATTTGAGCCATTAGGGACACCCAAATTCGGGCCCCCTAACAGTGCTCTCTTTCTATTTTTTAACATCATGTTAAATTCGCATATGTTTTACTCTAAGATAACATATTTTGAGCAAGTTACTTTTTGCCAGGAAAGTTTTCCCTGGGAAAAGTTGCCATACTCTTATGACAGAAAATAGTTCAGACATATGTAATAATTTTAGAGTTACGTTAGGGATTTTAAATAATTTATTAAATTTTTGTATGGGTGTAAGATCTATATATATATATATATATATGTGGGTTGGTCTGAGTTTCCCATCAATTAAGAGATTTGATAAAAAAATTTAATAGATTATTTGGGTTGGAGGGTACTATTGGGCTCATGGGAGCCCACCACGAGTTCCGTTTTGATAATCCGAACCGTTGAATGTGTAGATCTCATCGAGTATTATATGTCTATAACAAAACACTTTGATCGGATATCAATAGCTATGTGATCAAATCAGATTTTTGTAAACCATTTATTCTTCACCGTACATTTTTTTTCCATACAAAATTAATTTGATCACATAGCAATCGATATCCGATCAACGTGATGTTTTATAAGCTTATAGTACTCAATGAGTTCTACACATTGAACAGTTCAGATTATCGAAACGAAACCTGTAATAGGTCTCTTGGGCCTAACAGTGCCCTCTTATCCGTGATTTACTACAACATATAAGAGTTTTAGAAATCAAATGTTTTGGTCTCTAAAAGTGAAAATTTTGTTACAAAAGACATTTAGGTACCAATTTCCATTGTCATGAGGATAGTCACTAAAAATTCGTCTCGAAAAGTAAAAAACAAGGCTTTTAGCGACCAAATTTTGAAAATATCACTAATAAATAGATTTTTAAGAACAAAATAATTTGGTCTGAAAATGATTTATTTTTTTAGATAAAAAATTTAGTCCCCAAAAGGATAATAACTTATCATTAATGTTTAATTTTTGTTACTAAAAATATAGTAATGATATTTTTTGTAACAAAATTATTTGGTTCCTAAAAAATAATTTTATTTCTAAATTTTAATCTCTAAAATCTTAATTTTTTATAGTGATTGGACTGGAGAGAAGTCATCTCCCTCGTAATTTTATTGCAAATGAAATAGTCATATCTTGCCTCAATCAAACGAGGAATAAGGACTTGATTTCCAACCAAACCTTTACAATACTAGAATTATTCTCTTCAGTCATTGGCCTTGTTTGGAAAAGATTAAAATTAGATTTTTTAGGCTGAAATCTACTCAAAAAGAAATTAAAAAAAAAAGATAAAATAAATTAAAATAATTAATAAGACAAAATATTACATCAAATTCATAATTATTTTATTTTTTCTCTCATTAACATCCCATCCAATTATAAAAAAATCTAACCACCTTTTTAAATACAAAAATTTTAACCAACTTGGCCAAATTCCCAAATGAAGCCATTGTTATATTTCTCTCTTCATTAATATCGATCTTGACCTTTATTTTGAAAGGACATCAAAAGCTCACAAGAAGCCACGTGTACGGTGTAGATAATATGTCGTTGTTTGCAAGATGTGTACAAAGAAAATAAAATGACTAGTCAAATCCAATAATCTTAGACTTTGAATTAACAATTGCTTGCTTAATTCTTTGATTAAAAAAAATAAATAAATAAAAAATCATATACAGATATGTACAGGTAAAAAAAGACGACTCAATGCACACGGGACTCCTGTTAAATTTTTTTGAAAACAAGTTATACACAATTTTACACGTAATGTTTTACAAACGGATAATTAATGTATACATATTTTAGACAATATTATATAATTACTTATTTTATAATTTAATTAAAAGTTAATTTTTTTATTTTTTTAATCACATTACCTCTTTATTTTATTACACAATTTAAAAAAAAAATAAACAAATAAAGAAAATTAAGTTTTAACTTATTTTTCAAAATAAGTCAATACAGTATAAAATGGGTATCTGTACGGTTTGACGGTAGTATAAAAGAAGAGGCAAACCTACGACATACGTTTCAACCATTTCTCTTTCTTTGAACAGAGAGAGAGAGAGAGAGAGAGAGAGAGAGAGAGAAGGCAAAGCTCTTGCATTTCTCATGAACTGTGGAGTCGTGTTGGGTTTCTATTGCTGGGGTTGGGAGTTCTTAACTGCCCTTCTTCTCTTCTCTACCCCTTGTGATCACCACCACCACCACCACCCTTCTTGCTCCTGATCTTCTTCTTGTTATTTAGTTAGTTTTGCAGTGCACCTCTCTCTCTGTCTCTCTCTAGATTTTTGTGATGGAGGGTGAATGTGAAAAGGGTTTGTTTGAGTATGTACTGAGGAAGTCGTCACCACCACCTTTCTTGTTGAAAACCTACATGCTTGTGGAGGATCCGACGACCGATCAAGTCATCTCGTGGAACTCCGAGGGGACGGCTTTCGTGGTGTGGCAACCGGCCGAGTTTGCCAGAGATTTGCTCCCAACTTTCTTCAAACACAGCAACTTCTCTAGCTTTGTCAGGCAGCTCAATACTTATGTATGTTAAAACTACCATCTCAATCCATATATCCAATATCCCCTAAAATCGAAAACTAGAAAAATCACAGTTAGCGACGAAAATATTCATCACCAAAAGCTTTCTGTGACTATATGACTTTTATCGGAAAGTCTCTGTTAAAAAATGTTTTTTCTTTTCTTGTAGTGAGGTATCAGCTGTCTCAGATTTTGATTTTGATTTTAATTTTTAATTTTTTTATTACTTCTTTAATTATTTTTTTTCATCATTCATTGAATGAGCATACTCTATAATATATATGGTTGATCATTGAATGAGCATACTTCTTTAATATATATGGTTGATCATTATCTCATTAGTCATTTGTCAACAAGTTTTGAACCCAGTTTTGTTGAATGAAAAGGTTAACCAATCTTTTTCAGACCTACCTTGTAGTTTAGTGTTTATTTATTGTTAACCTTATTATTGTTTTGATTTGTTTAATAAGATTTTTGGAAATCCAAATAATGCAAAGTTTGTGGTTCCATGAGGTTTTGAAGTGGGCTCCTCATCATGGATCTTGGGCTTTGAGTGGAACATTGGATAAGGAAGAGCCACCACACTTTCAATATAACAAAACAACAAATAAACCAATCAACATCAGAATTACATACATCAACTACCAAAACAGTGGCCTCACCTCATAATCCTTCATTATCTATACCTAGACCTGTTTTTTATTTTTATTTATTTATTTATTATTTTTTTTTGGGGGTACATGTATAAGAACATCATATGTAACTTATTCTCTTGGAAGGAAAAAGGGGTATTGATAGTTGAACCGTAACATAGTAAAGTACAATATCAAATGTTTGACAATTGGACTAGGTGGTGTTAACGATATAAATAATAAAACTGTCAATCTATCTAACAACTTAAACTCTTAGACAAAATAGTAATTTACAATTCAACAATGACAAGCTCACCAATATCTTGATTAGATATTTGATGTTGTATCACATAATAACAATAAATCATATTTATTCTATTTTTCTTATATTAGGCTTTAATTTATTGAAAGAGATAGAGGAAAACAAAGAAGCAAAGAGAATAAAATGAAAAACCATTTTATTGAATTCTAAATTAAATTTAGCCTATTATGTTTTATGAGATCTTGAGCTTACTGTTTCTATAATTATCTTAATTTGGAAAATGATGAAAAAAAATATAAGGCAGTTACCATGCTCATGATATACAAACTGTATGTGTAACACAGACACTATAATAGTGGGTCTGAAGTGTATTTATTAATATGAACCTCACCATCTTCTGTGTAGTACTAGAAAAAAAATAATCTGATTTTGATGTCTTAAAATAGCTTCTAAAGTTTCATATCATTTCATAAATTATTATGGTATATAATAGTTTTGATACATAAGAAAGAAGTTTCTAAATTTTGATCCATTAATCATGAGCTATATATTAACATAAATATTATGATTGATCCCTAGGGGTTCCGAAAGGTGGCTACAAGCCGGTGGGAGTTCTGCAATGACATGTTTCGAAAGGGCGAAAGAGACCTATTATGTGAAATTCGTCGAAGAAAAGCATGGACAAACAAGTCACAATCACAACCAGCTCCACCAACCCAATCTCTGCCAAAAGAATCTGATGAAGATCAACGGTCATCATCAACTTCATCATCATCGGGGTATAGCAACCTCATGGATGAGAACAAAAGGCTCAAGAGAGAGAATGGGGTCTTAAGCTCCAAGCTATCGGGCATGAAAAGGAAGTGTACCGAGCTTATTGATCTGGTGGCCATGTATGCGAGATCGGAGAAAGAAGAAGAAGAAGAAGAAGAAGAAGAAGAAGAAGATGATGAAGATGAAGATGATAGGCCAAAGCTGTTTGGTGTGAGATTGAAAGTTGAAGGAGACATGGAGAGAAAGAGAAAGAGAGCAAATATTGGTGAAACTGCAAGTGTTTTGTTATCTCAGTCATGCAAATAAGTAGCCAATTAGGAAAAACCAAAGCATGCTAAAACAAGTAGCTTTTTAATTAAATAGGTTTGAGTTTTATAAATATATATTTAGATAGGCATATGTATAACCATGTATGTTGCAAATGCTATGATCAACCGTGGAGATGGTCCACACTTAGCTCTTGTTTGGTTGAGAACAAATTATTTTAATAATTTTTTAGTTTTTTGGTTAAAATATGAGATAAAAAAAATTAGTATATTTGCAATGATTTTTAAATTTTTTACGAAAAGATGTGCAAAAAGTAAAAAAGAAAGAGAATATTTCACTTTTTTGTATAAGTTGTTGGCTTTTTAATTTTTTAATGACTTTTTATCTTTTAGACTAAAATATTGAATTGTCAAATGAGACCTTAATCTATGCATAATTGTGTAGACAAAAGGGTGGATTTGCTCAACGGTAAAACTACTTAGTGAGATGATTTTTGTTTTTAGTAATAATATAAATTCAGAAATTTTATTTAGAATTTTCAATGTATATATAATCCAAATTCATTGTATACTCACAACGTATTAATTGAATCACGATCACTCTTTTTAATTTGGGAAATGCTATGGTAAGGGTGTGTATCATATGCAAGTTATGCTATTTGTGAATTATTACAAATTAGAAAATTCAATATTATGAGAGTCATAACTAAAGAAGGAAAAAAAAAAAGAAAAAAAAGAGTTATAACTAAACATCGCATTAGGTATAATAAAGAATTCTTGAATCATAACTAAAATAATATCATAACCGATATCACAATAAGTCATAATTAACAATACAATAGGTCATAACTAAAGATACATAAATTATAACTAAGAGTGCATAGAGTTTACCTCCAAAGAGGGTGTGTACCATAGAATTTCCCATTCAATTTTGAGTAAAATTCATGACAAAAATTTTGAGTTAATATGTAATATTAGGCATCATAAAAGAAATATCATGAAAACTTTCATGAAAATTCTCCACCATTGAATTACACATACAATAAAACACTACATACTAATTAACGGATGAAAAATCTTCGTGAAATATTTCTTGATATTTCTTTTATGATGCCTAATATTATTTGTAACTTTAACTGTTTTATTTTTAGAGTAATGTTGTGCAACACAAAATAAATATCATAAAAAGTTTTGTAAAATTAATCCAAGGACAATTGCATAACATACAATAAAACAATACAATTTGAACTTTCTTTCAGTTTTTCTCGAAAACATGCATCCTTTTTTGAACCCATATTTAGAACTAAAAAAAAAAAATTAAAAATTGAGAAAGCAGTATTTTCTAATTCTAGAAGTTTTAAAAGAAAGTGAGCTTAGGTCACGAAAATAGATTCTCTGAAAATAAGGGTAATGTTGCATATATCTTATTGATAAGCAACTCAAGCAGTTACAGTTACAACCGTCAAAGACTGAAGGTGATGATCACCCACAGCTGCAGTATCATAAGCCATCATGTAGAGGATCAACTCAAGGGTAAGTTGTTAGTTAGTTAGAAGTTGTTACAACTGTAAAAACAAATTCCCTTAGCTTGTATATATATAGTGGATGTAATTGAAATATTCTATTGAATTGAGATTGAATAAGATTTTCTTACTTTTCACATGGTATCAGAGTATGTTTGAAGTTCTCACGGGCAAGGATCTTAAGGGACCTACAATGGCGAATCCTGTAGATCTCCGACCAAGCTTGAATCTTTTCATATCCAATCTCAATTCCTTTGTTACTGTGAAGCTTGACTCCATCAATTTCTAGATATGAAGGGGTCAGTTAGAAAATATTTTTCATGCTATTGATCTGATAGGGTATGTTTATAGCGATTCTAGTTTAGACCCGACCCATTTAATGTTCTGGATCTGAGTTTCATTGTCTTATATGTTGTTCAAGTCTTGTTTATCATTTTACTCATTGAGTTTGGTCATTGGAGTGTCAGGGCTGTGTTTGGAACAAGTTGGGAGTTAGTTTTTCAAAATTGTTGTTATCCAGATTTTGACTTTTATACTTAAGCGAAGTCTCTTGCGCTCGAGTGGTTTTTGTGAACTCTCAGTACTTTCGCAGGCCTGCAAAACTATTATGAGTATGTATTTTACCCTCGAGCAAAACGTTTTGCGCTCGAGAGGTCACATATTTTATGTCTGGACGCTTGAGAAAAACTTCTTGTGCTCGAGCGATTTGCGCGTATATTAGTCCGTAAAAGTCACTTTTTACATCATTTTTTCATCTCTCTGTCTCTCTAAATATTTCAAAACCCTAAGTTGAGACTCTTTCTCTTTCTAAAACTCACATTCTCTCTACAAATCAACCAGATCCGTTGATTTTTTCACCTGTGTGCCTTTGTTAAAAAGGTAAAGCTTGGCCAGGGTTGCGTTCTAATCGGATTAAAGTTGATTTTTAGCGTCTTTGAGTTTCCAACACTCTTCTCTCTCATCTACTAAGGTTGAGCTAGAGATACTTTCCACACTTTTGTATGAGTTTTAACTTAGTTATTTGTTATTTCTAAACCATATTGCGATTTTGGAAGATTTGGAACGAATCTAGGGTTTTGGGTAAAAATCAAAAGAGGGGTTTTTCAAATGGATCCCTAAAAATGATTTTGATATGGAAAATAATGTTAAGTTAGGAATAAATGGTTGATTTTGATATTTGGGATTGATTTTGGAGAGAAAATGAATTTTGACCTAAAGGCCACAAACGTTCATTTTCTATAAATTATGAGATTGATATTGAAATTATGAAATTGGATTGAGGTCGATAAGGATGGTGGAATTAGATATGTATTATCACTCACCTTTGGAAAATTTGAAGAGTTTATCTTTATTGAAAACTATTTATCTGTTTAGAAGTATTTGTTTTGGACTATCGGTGAAGGATATCTATGAGTGTTGTAGAAATTGCATGTGAATTAGGAGAATTTAAACTATTTTCTCATTCATTTGCATTGAGCATTATCGCACGCTTATACATTGGAAATGTTTATCGTTTTGAAAAAAAATGGTTGAATCCGAGAAACATGTATTGTGATGTTGAAATAAGTTGGCATGAGTGTCCATGGTGAAAGTCCTAAAAACCTCACGCATACATGGATGTCGATCCCGCGGACGAAATTTTTGTGAAATAGCAATAGTAGTGCTTATATAGCCTACGTTTACATGGGTCCTGGTTTACAGTTTCTTTCGGACGAAATTTTCGGAAAAGGTTGTATTGTTTTGATATTCCTAGAGCGTGATTCACTGCCCTATCTTTTTATTCCAAAGGAAGTGATTTATGATATTATTATGGCATTGCATAGTTTTGGAAAGAGATATAGAAACGTTTTGACACTAGCATTACATATGCATTCACCTTATATCTTTGTTAAGATTCATACACTGTGATAGATTATTTCTACTGGGCTTTGACTTACTCTATATGGGAAAAACATTTCAGGTACTGATGATATGCCTCCGCCAAGGCAATAGCTTGGGAGGACTTGAAGCGAGAGCTTCTTTTGTGTCTTTGCTATATTTATTTTTGTGCAAGCCAAGGGTTTTAACTGTATTGGACTTAACTCTACTTTTGTTGTAACCAAGCATCGTCTTGGAAAGATGTAAGCCTTTAAGGCATTTCTTCTTTGTCTAACTTTCATCTTGCCTTTCTAATATCTTAATTGTAAATCAATAAAAGATAACTACTTTGTCATTGTGATAATTTATTAATGTCGAGCATGGATTATAGTAATTATTTCGGGGCATTACAATATCGATAGATTTACCTTGTGTCCTCCATTGTTGATTAAGGATTCTTCTGGACAAGTGGTTTCTGATCCAGCTTTTGAAATTTGAAGGAAAATTGACACAACTTTACTCAGTTGCATCACTGCAACTCTGTCTTCTTCTATATTTCCATCGGTTCTTCATGTCAAACGTTGCTTAGAGGTATGGCATACTCTTAATAAGCGTTTTATATCACTTTCTCGATCTCATATTCATTAGTTGAAGAACAAGTTAAACACAATTATGATGAAATCTGCTTCTATGAAGGATTATTTTCATCAAATTCAAGATATAGCCAATCAGTTGGCTCTTGCCTTCTCTACTATTTGTGATGAAGATCTTGTTTTTCTTGTATTGAATGGCTTGCATGATGATTATGATGCGTTTGAGACTACCATATGAGCTAGAGCAGAGTTTATCATTATAGAAGAATTGTCTTCTTTACTTTGTTTCGAGGTTCTTCATGTTAAAGCCAAAGGTATGAAAATACTATCTCGTGAACCAAGAGTTGCTTAACAGCTTCATGTGGTTCTTCTGGAAATTTTAGAGGACTTTCTAACAATGGTAGAAATTTCTATAAAGTATCTCGAGGTGAAGGTAGATCTTTTGGTTTTCAAGGTAGATCTCATTTTAGAGGCAAAGGTTGATCTTCTTATACTGGTTCTATGTGTCAAATTTGTGGTGGATATAATCATATTGCTTTGGACGGTTGGTATCGAATGGACACAAGTTATCAATCAACTTCATCTCAGTCATTCTCAAATTAGTTTCAATCTCCAAATTATCTATCCAGTTCTTCAGCCTCGTCTTCTAGGGATTTTGTGCTTGCCACACCTACCTCTCCTATATCATCATCTCAGCTTTCATCTGGATTAAGTCCTTGGTATGTGGATTCTATAACAACTGACCATATCACAAATGACTTGAACAATTTGAGTGTTTATCAGCTATATCAAGGCTATGATCATATCATGGTTGGTAATGGATCTTCAATTCCTATTCAACACTCTGGTAGGGGTATTTTACCTACACCACATGCTTCTCTTAAATTGAATAACATCTTTCATGCTCATGCTTCTCTTAAATCTTCTATCAGTTCGTAAAACTCACTAAGGACAATAATTGCATATCATTTTTTATGATTCTTCTTTCCTAATTCAGGACAAACACTCGAAGGCCATTATTCACAAGGGTTCTAATGTGCATGGCTTATATCAGTTTCCTTTTATGTCAATGAAAAATGCTACTACTTCTTCTCAAGCTTGCATAAGCACTTCAATCAATAAACTAGTCTCAGATGCTATGTGGCATCAAAGACTTGGTCATCCATCTTTTCAATAATTTTATCATCTTAAGAAACATTTTAAGTCTGTGCCTAGTAAGAATTTTACTTGTCTTGATTGTAATGTTTCTAAGTGTCACAAGCTTCCTTTTAAACTCTCCAGTTCTTCTACTAATCAACTATTCTCCTTAATTCATAGTGATGTTTAGGGCCCACTTGCTCCATCCTGTTCTGGTTACAGATTCTATGTGTTGTTTGTGGATGATTTTAGCAAGTTTACTTGGTTATATCCTCAATTTTACAAGAGTGAAGTGTTTGACATATTCTTGGCCTTTAAAGCCTATACTAAAAAACTGTTTAATACTATGCTTAAAATTCTCAGAACTAATGGGGCAACTGAATTTGTTAACAACCAAATGAAAACTTTTCTCACTCAATAAGGTATTCTTCATCAAATTTCTTGTCCATATACCCCTCCCCAAAATAGGGTAGCTGAGAGAAAACATCGGCGCATAACTGAAACAACTATTGCATTAATCTATCACTCCTTTATTCCTCTCACATTTTAGTTTGATGTTATTTCTACTGATGTGCTTCTTATCAACAAAATGCCTAGTGTTCATCTTCATCATCAATCCTCTTATGAGCTATTGATTCATAATGTTCCTGATTTTTCATTTCTTAAAGTTTTTGGTTGTGCTTGTTATCCTTGGCTCAAGCCTTATTCCACTAACAAATTGTAGCCTAGATCAGGGCCTTGTGTGTTCTTAGGCTACTACATTTTTGCCAAAGGATATAGATGCCTTGATCCATCTTCTGGAAGAGTGTTTGTGTCAAGACATGTTTTTTTCAATGAGCAACTTTTTTGGTTCTCTAATCTTGCTTTTCTTGCCCATAATTCTTCTACTTCCTTACACCCTCTTCAGACTTTTTTCTGTTCTTTCCCTCCAATTCTTTCTCTTACTTGTTCTAAAATATCTCCATCCATTCCTAGTTCAGTTGCTTCAATTCCTGTTTCCTCTGCTCCAAATTCTAGCTCTCCTCTTCCCAATTCTACAAATATTCCTTCAAATTCTTTCAATTCTTCCTCTCCTTCTCCTTCTTATATTTATCCCACACCTATTGCCCCTATTCCCATTCAGTCTATATCCATTCTATTACCTGCATTACCTTATCTTCTTTCTATAAATACACACCCCATGGTTACAAGTTCCAAGTCTACTTCTCTTCCAGCGCAATGTTTAACTACTGCAGTTACAACAGTTGCTTCAGATGTTGAACCTACATCCTATAAATTTGTTCTTTAGTCTCCTGTATGGACTGAAGCCATGAATCATGAATATCAAGCTTTGCTCAAGCAACAGACTTGGCCGCTTATACCATTGCCTTCACACAAACAAGCAATTGGTTGTAAATGGGTATTTCATGTTAAGAAAAATGCAGATGGTTTAATCGTAAGGCATAAGGCCATACTAGTTGCAAAATGGTATCTCCAAGAACATGGTGTAGACTTCCAAGAAACATTTAGCCATGTGGCCAAACATCCAATCATTAGCCTTACACCATCATTGGCCTATTAAACAACTTGATGTTTCAAATGCTTTCTTGCATGGTTTTTTGGAAGAAGAAGTTTGTATGACCTAACCTCCAGTATTTGTTAGTTCTACACACCTTGATCATGTTTATCTTCTCAAGAAGGTACTTTATGGGCTCAAATAGGCTCCTAGGGCTTGGTACTCTACCTTCTCAGCCTATCTTTTATCTCAAGGCTTCAAAAATAGTCATTGTGATACATCACTCTTTGTTCAGAGGTCTGGTTCTACATTCATTATTCTGATCATTTATGTGGATGATATTCTCTTAACATGAAATGATCAAGCTCATATTGTCTCCTTACTCACACATATGCAACAAGTTATTTATTTTTTTTTTTTTCCTTCTATTGGGAATTTCTGTTCAAATGCAAGGTCCTAATTACTTCTTGCCCTAAAAAAAGTATGCTACTGAAATTGTTAGCAAAGCTGGAGTGCTCAATTGCAAGCCTACTACTTCTCTAATTTTAGTCAAACAGTCCTCTTCGTCTGATGGCTCTTTTCCATTTTCTCAATCTTCTCTTTATCGAAGTCTTGTAGGTGTTCTTCAGTATCTCACTATTACACACCCGGATCTTTCTCTTGCAATAAATCATGCTTGTCAGCATATGTATGCCCTAATTGTGGCTGATTTTGCTTCTGTCAAAAGGATTCTTCATTATGTTCAAGGAACTATTACTCATGGTCTCACGTATTGTCCTATCTCCTTTGATATTCATGTCTTCTCTAACTCTAACTGGGTAGGGGATTAAATCGAGTCTCGATCAACCCCTGGTTATTGTATTTTTTGGGTTCCAACCTCTTTTCTTGGTCAGCCAAGAAACAACCGACTGTCTCCCGCTCTTCTATAGAGACTGAATATTGTTCCCTGCTTACACCATAGCTGAGTTAAGTTGGATTTAAATTCTTTTATCTAAGTTGTTTATCACCCCTCCTTCTTGCCCCATTCTCTAGTATGATAACACTCCAAATTATTTTGGGATGCTATAACTTTGTATTAGAGCATACCGGGTTTGAATACTTCGGATACGTGGGAAGTGATTCTTACCACAATGGGTTTATCTTGCTTGATAGAGATGTTTGTAATGCTATGTGATAACATGCTTATGTGATTATATGGGTATGAAATTTAATTCCTAAGCTATTGATTGGGTCTACGGGTTTCTAGAAGTCCTATTAGAAGAGCACTTGATCACTGTTGTTTCTAATTGGAACTCTGGTAATGCCACGGGATGATCATTATCTCGGAAGGAAATTTGTATGTGTTTATATGATTATGTGCTTATGTGGAGTGAATTACTATTGTCTATCGCATTAGGATGCAAATGAATTAGCTTCGGCATATTTGTAAATATGCTAACCTCTTTTGTTACATTCATTAGGATGTTAGGACATGGACGTGGTGGTGGTAGGCGTGGTAGGCCTAGAAGGCATGAGGTGTGTAGACACCCCATTTTTGACCGACCTTAAGACTCAGACGTCACCGATTGAGCACTTGGTGATGTTGCATATCGTGCTCGTTCAGAGGTTTTAGAGTCTCGGCTGCGAGCCTTGCCTCCAGACTTTCGGACTCTTTCGTGCTTTGCCTCGGTTTGCAAAACCAGGCTCTGTTTTCTCTTTTTTCTCTTCCCGAAGGGAGGGAGAGGTCTCGTAGATCATCTCTCAGTGGCCGTAGGCTACGTTTCGTGGTCGTAGGCCACTTTTCCCGTTTCGGAGCCCGGTTCCCAGTTTTCGGAGCCGTCGGCCGTGTGCCTCGGTTCAGGACCGCTTAACCACCTCCGTTTGCTCCGGTTTTTGGCATACACCTTATTTCCTCTATTTTTGAGGGACACTGTGGTCCGAGAGACCAACCATGATCGAACACCACTTCGGTGCTGACGACCCGGGCCTGTGTCATGCGTTTTGGCCCCCGAACCTTCATTTTGCATCGGTTTGGGCTCATTTTTGGTGGAGGCCTTATTTTCATTATTAGGAAGCTTGTAGGGGGTGGGAGGCCAGCAATTTTTCTGAAAAGCCAACTTTTTTTTTGGTCCAAAGTGGTTCAGCATGAATCTAGGAAGGAGAAAAATCTGCGCGGCTTCACCGAAACGGGCGTAACTCTTTGCACAAGAGGAATTAAGATATGAGGCCATCACCATTGGAAAGCTTACTTCTGGGGCTTCATTTTTCACTCAAGAATCTCGTAAGTCCAAGTCCGGAGGGAGGAGATATGGTTGGTTGAAGTCCGGTTGGACCGAATCTGTGCGGCTTCACGGAAAATGGCATAACTTTTTCCACAGGAGCAATTTTGATGCAAGGTTTGCGGCATTGGAAAGTTAACTTCTGGGGCTTCATCCTAGGGGGTGGTCGGCCACTTTTCTCTTTTGACCTGGCCGGCCGGCCACCTTTTTCCGGCCGGCCGGCCACTTACCTGGTGGATGATTTTTTTTGCCCTTTTGACTTGGCCAGCCATTCTTGCCTTCCTAAGTGTGTTCCATCCATATATTTTGTTTTGCACTTCACCCATGTCTGAGGGTTTGGCCCTTTGAGGGGAAAAATTGAATTTAAATCCCCTCCCCAAATTTTTCCTCCCTTTTTCCCACACCTTTGCCTATATAACCAGCCCCTCCCCTTTAGTTTTAAGGGTTAGAAAATTGCTTTAGAGCTCTCTTGCATACACTCTCCATTTTCCTCTCTTCCAAGACTCCAAACTTTAGGGTCCTTGCATCATTTACACTACACCACATAACACCACCTCTCTAACCTCCATTCCAGCCACTTGGAGCTGTTTTCCAGAGCTGAGGAACACCACTTATTGTGCCAAGAGGTTGCTAAAGTTGAGTCTTCAAGGGTAAGTCCTTCTCTCCTCTTTTTGGTCCTATTCTTGCTCAATACATTAGCCATACTTTCTTGCATATTTGAACTCCGACCCTAACTGAAAATAATATTTTTTTGAGCTCTATTTCATGTTTGTTTAAGGGCCTCTCACTGTTTGAAGCTCTCTTTTTGCACTTGCTTCATTACCTCCCTTGTATGCCATTTTCTTGCATATTATTTTTGGCCTATGTATAAACTGTTTTGAGCTCTGTCATAAACTGTAAAGTGGCTTATTTTGAGCCCTTCTCCAACATTGTTGAAGGGATCATCACTGTTTGAGGCTTCCATTTTCCACTTGCCTTTATATCCCTCTTTTGGCCTTATTTTTGCATGATTTGTTATCCCTTTGTGCTTATTTTTTTTGGCTTTGGTCCGAACTGTAAATGACCTTATTTTGACCCCCTCTTCATGTTTCATTAAGGGTCTTTTGTTTTTTGAAGCATCCTTTTTATACTTTGTGTTATAGCTCTCTTTTTGGCCTTATCTTACATAGTATTTTGAGCATACTTGTACACTGTTTTGGGTCTGATCATAAACTGTAAAATGCCATGTTTTGGCCCCCTCTTCAACATTGTTGAAGGGCCCTCCTCTGTTTGAGGCTTCCATTTGCCACTTGCCTTTGTATCCCTCCTTTAGGCCCATTTTTTGCATGAAAGTTTTGCCATACTTGTGTCTGTTTTGTGTGGCTTGTCATAAACTATAAAATATCATATTTTTGGCCCCTCTTCAAAATTTTAGAAGGGCCTTTCTCTGTTTGGGACCAACATCTGTTAGTTGCTTCATTATCCCTCTTTCGAGGCCATTTTTGCATGCTAGCTTAGCCCCATTTGTGTTCACTGTTTGGCCTTTCTTAAAACTGTAAATATGCTTTTTTTGGAGCTGTCTTGATTCTGTCTTCACACTTCATGTTCAAATAATGCATGCATTGCATAGCCATAGGTCATTCCATGCGCCTAATTTCATGTTTTAGGATTCATTCCATGCATCGGGTGTCATTTTGCCATGTTTCGGGGCTGTTTTGCATCACTTATTGCCTCTGAAATTTGCATGCTAGTATGCCATATTCCATGTTTTTCCATGTCTTGTTAGAGTGGCATTTGGTGCCTTAGGGTCGGTCCTCGATTTGCGTGCATGCGTGCACGCATTTCGAGTTGTCTCATTTCCATCTAATGGCCTCTTATGTGAGTGTGGCTGAGGTCCACTCATGTTGGTGTAAGTCCATTATGCATTGTGTATGCTATTTCATTCCATAGCATTGTGTATGCTAGGTTGTATGTTAGCGCATTGTGTATGCCATGTTACCTCGTGCATCGGGTATGCCATTTCATAGCATTTTGCATGTTAGGTTGTATCTTAGTTGTATTTCATGCATGTCATGCATATTTCATTGTGTTCGGGATAGGAGTTAGCCCGAGCACGGGAAACGAGGGGCGTTTCGTACTCCGAGTGACGGAACGTGTCTCAATTCCCCAGTCACCGACACTCCGGATCATCCATGATGGAGTTAGGTTTTGTTGTGTTTTCCTGTGCATTCATTTCATATTGAGTTGTGCATTTCGACTCCTCGGCCATCATGCATCGAGATGCACGATTGGTGGCACGAGGATCGAGGCATGCATACATTTGTGAAAATACATTGCCATGCCCCTTTCCTGCTCTCTGTTGCAGCAAATCAAGAATCAACAGCCTTCCGGGCTTGGCGCGCTTTCCAAAAACAATTGTGAAACAGAGGCTAACTGGGGCAACGCCATGGATTTCTGCGCAAAGGCAACCCGAGCATGCACCATTCATTATCTGAAGAAGAGTCAAGGCAGTCCCTGGCTTGCATGCCAGTTTATTGTTTATCTTAGTTAATTTGTTAAGTAATTAAGAATTTGTACATACTTGGACTGTATTATTTGGACTGTACTATTCATTTGGGACTGTACTATTTATTTGGACCCTCTGTGCGAGGGCAATAATTGTAATAAGTGTGTGTGAGTGTGATGTATGCCTTCCAACCCCACGTCTTTCTTCCTTTTTATTTACCTGCTTATGATGGTTAGATTAGGGCATGTTTCAATTAGTATACAGTATGATAACATGTTTGCATTCATTCATCTGTTTTGCATGCACCGGGCTCGGCGCATCATACTAACTGCATTTGTATTTCAATTCCAAATTGAATACTTGTTAGCTGTTGCATTTCATATGCCATGTTTAGAATAGCCGAGCCTGCTATAGTTGCATTTTTGCATGTGTTGCATTAGGCATTTTTGTATAGTTAGGATCATGCATGGATTTCTAATTAGCTTCTGTTTTGGCTTGGAGTACTCGGTGAGTTTTTATGCTTTAGCATCCTTGCATGCGTGTGAGTGCTGCCATGAATAGCATGCTTACCATGAGGCTATGTGCTTATGTGATATAACTGCCTGAATGCCTGTGGGTGAAGGTTGGGTTATTTGGATTGGAACAATTCATCAAATATTTGTTTTAAGCCCACTAGATAGTGGCAAAACCATGTTTTCTAAGCCCACCCGAGGGTAGCAAACCCACGTTTTAGCCTACTTGCGAGTAGCACCATCAAACCATTTTCAAATAAACAAACATGAAGTGTTTTGTTCCAATTCAGGCGATCCAGTCTATACTTGTATGCTGTGCGCATCACATAGTAAATCTAGGCTAATAACCGGAATAAGAGCACACAATGTTTTCAAAACTAGATATCATGGTTAGTAGAGGCCGATCTTTGATCGGGCGAGCGGGGGTGCTCACGAAGTGACCTTCCCCAATCATACCCAAGTTCCCGAGCCGAGGCAACTTTGGTGATGATGGACACGTGGCCTTAGGCAAACGAGTTAGGGTTTCCTAAATTTTCTAAAAATAAAATATTTAGGTGGCGACTCTGTATCTGGCAAAGCAGTCCATGTTTGGCACTTCTTTTCAAAAAATCTGTTTTCTCAAAACGATTTGCCGGATTTGGACTCTTTGGTTCAAGATTAAGAACCGTGACACAAATCCGAGTCCGAGCTGTAGCGAGGTCCCCCTGCGGGCCTGTCTACAAGGCGTCTTTACCAGATGAGATTTCGGTGCAAGAGGAAGGGGTTGGTTAGGCTAATGTGGTCGAACTAGTTAGTCAGCAGGCCGTGGGTGCTTTGGCCCGTGAGATGGTCGGAGCTTTGCTGGAATCCATGGACATTCTCAAGTCTAATCCGAATGAGTTTTTGGGTGATCCTAAAGAGCCTTTGAAATAGGATGAATGGCTTGAGCAGATGATGAAGACATTCGAGATGCTCGGCATCGAGGACAATGGGCTAAGAGTGACCTTAGCATCTTTCCAACTAAAGGGAGATGCGGATCAATGGTAGAAGTATGCGCGTGGGCGCATTAGGGTGACTTGGGAGGCCTTTATCAACGCCTTTTAAGACAAGTTCTTGCCTCTTATTGCTAGAGAGAAGTTGAGATGTCAGTTTCTGAAGCTCAAGCAGATTAGTTTGCTAGTAGCCAACTTTGAGGTAGCTTTCACTAGCCTATCTAGATTTGCACCAGAACTCACGGCAATAGAAGAACGCCGTTGTGTAAAGTTCAAGAAGAGGTTGAGGATTAGGCTCCTTTTCAAAGTAGCTGGGTCAATGATTAGGGACTACAGATGCCTTGTGGAGGCGGCGGCGGCTCATCTTGAGACCATAGTTTAGGCAGAGGAGGAATGTATGAGTGGCTCTAGGAGGAGTTAAGAGGTTCATGGGGAGAGTTGGGAAAGTAAGAGGCAGAGGGGCACCACCCCACAGCAGTACTAGGAAACACACTCTAGATCCACCTTTCTTGTACCGAGTTCGGGTTTAGGGAAAGCTTATCCGAGAAGCTTCTCTTGTTATAAGTGTGGCTAGTTGGGTCACAAATCTCCAGCTTACCCGCGGAGAGGAGGAGGGCAACTATCTACATCATGCTCATTCTCAGAGCAAGAGTGAGGAGAGAGGGTAGCCACTTACTTGTTATTAGTGTGGGTAGTTAGGGCATATGAAGAGGTTTTGCACTTAGTTAGGTGGCAAGCCTGGTGCATCTGGTTCGAGACAGACACAGAGTCATCAGCCTACCCAGTCAGTTCAGGCCTTAAAGGCCAATTAGGGGGCCTCTTTGGCCCAATTAATGTATCAGACTTACACGCCGAGAGGTGAGTAGGTGGAGTAGAAACCTACAGGGCTTGTGTATGATGTTACCACACCAGACTTAGTGCCAACACCTTTGGTAGTGCGAGGTAACTTCTTGTTGTGTAATTCTATTGCCAATATGTTAATTGATATGGGTGCATCCCATTCATTCATCTCATCTATATTTGCATCGGCATTGGGATTAGAATTGGCCGGTTAGCATCCCCACTCAATGTAGAGTCACCTGTTGGTGGTGAGATTGTATTAAAATAGGGGTGTTGGGGTTGTGAGATAGAGGTTGTAGGTTGCCGACTCCCTTTTGCATTTGTGTTGATTACCATGTCAAGTTTTGATGTTATATGGGGTATGGACTGGTTGTCATTGTATCGGGCAGTCATAGATTATTACCGTGAAAGGGTTATTGTATATACCTTGAGTGGCAATTGTTTTTATTACATGAGGGACAGAGCCGATAGAGCTTCATTGCCAGTATGCAATTTGCGAGATCGGAGTGAACTTAGTTATCTTCTGGCAAACTTCTTAGGTAGAGAGTGTGATGAAGTCCGAGTCGAATTGCCAAGGGTAGTTTGTGAATACTTGAACATTTTTTCCGAGGATCTCAGTAGTTTGCCACCTCACTGTGAGATTGAGTTCTTTATTAATTTAGTGCCTTGCACAACACTGATTTCTATGGCACTGTATAGATTTGCACCTGCACAATTGAGTGATTTGAATATTCAACTCCAGAAATTGTTAGCTAAGGGTTTTATCCTCCCTAGTACTTTGCATTGGGGAGCACCGATTCTCTTTGTCGAGAAAAAAGATGGTGCATTGCAACTTTGTATAGATTACTGAAAATTGAATCAGGCGACTATTAAGAACAAATACCCAATTGTAGACATCCCATTTTGATTTCCCTTAAGACTTGGGTGCCTCACTCTGAACACTTGATGATGAAATGTTACGTTGTGTAATCGTCCGAATCTTTAGCAAAAGAATTTCGTTTTGAGCTTCTAATCCCAACCTTACACCCCATTTTGACCAAACTGTTTTAGACCATTAAAAAAATCCTCTTTTCAAAATAGGACCCAGTTGTAGGTATTTAGACTCGGCCAGCTCTCAGTGTCAATAGGACTAGGCAGGCCTCTTTTTGGACTGGCTATATAATTCATTGGCCGGCTGGACATGTTTAGTGTAGCAGATATTTTGACAGCTGCCAACTGCTCCCATGCACATGCTTTGGACCGACTGTCCCTTTGTAGATATTTCCGACGTAAGGAGTTGTTTTTCTATAAATACAAGACCGCTCCTCATTGTTTGAGGTTAGAAAAATTCCCCAAGAGCCTAAAAGCTTGACCAACCATTTTCTCTACCCTCTTGCAATATAGATACACAATACATACACCTTACAAGCTAAAACTTGAGGCTTTTTTTGAGATTTTGAACATAATTTCAGCTTATTGAGACTGCTTAGTTTGTGGTTTGTGAGTTAGGAAGCTCTTTCTCTCTTTGAAAAGGTAAACTTTGAGCTTTTTCACCATCTTTTCCCTCTCTTTTCTTGTTCTTTACAGAGCTATATCAGAGCTATTTTAAGCTTAAAAATGTGATAAAAGCTTTGTTAAAAGTAAGTGAGCTAGCCACCCTTTCATGGGCTAGTTCAATGGTTATGCACCCTTTTGTTTTCTTTCATTTTTTTTTTTCTTTCTTCCCACTTTATTTGGTAAATTTTAGTACCTTTTTAGTGTTTTTGGGTTGTTTGTGTGTGATATGAATTGAATATGGGCTTACAAAAGGGTCCTTGTCCTGTTCTCTTACTTTGTATGCTTTAAATATCATATTTGTGTTGTTGTAAGTCCTCTCGGATTTGGCGTGTTCAGGATATAGCGACCAATCCATTGAGTTGATCATTTTTAGCTTTCATTATGTCTCTTGGAACCTTGTGGTCGTGGAAGGATTAGAGCTTAAGCTTAGCCACCCCGCCATAAGTTCGCTTAACTAGTGTAAATTTCTTACTTTCATATTATTGTTGTCCACTTTGAAGCTAGGCAGTAGCTTCCGTGTTCAAAGTGTGGAAAAACTCTCTTTTCAATCATTTTTCGAAACATGAAAATGGATGTCTCATCCTTGTTTCATGAAAAAGAGGAGTTGTTAATAACTTTGGCAAGTTGTGTGTTTAAGCTTTGATAGATAGCTTGCTTTTTCTCTTTTTTTTCTTTACTTTCTTTGATGCTCCTAGAGAGCTCTTTCTTGAGAAGTGTTGAAAAATCTCTCTTAGTTCCACTTTGTAGCATAGAAATGGGTGTTTCATCCTTATTTCATGAGTAGGGAGATGAGTTGACAATAATTCTTAAGTTGTTACTTTTTTTTTTTCTTTCTTTTTAATTGCTCTATGATCATCACATACTCTCTAGTGATGTTTGATGATTTGATGAAGCATTTCTACCTCTTCCTTGAATAATTTCGTGATAGAGAGAAGGAATGGGGGATAACACTTTTGGTGTCTAGCTAAGTCTTTTCCTTTTGCTCTTAAGATCATCATGCAAGCAAACTTGCTATGGTTGATGATTTGGGAAGCAAACCTACTCTCCCCTTGAAAATCTTCATGACAGGAGGGGGGTACGAAGGATGAACAGCTTTTGAAAACCCTCTGTTTTGCTCTGTTCGAGTTCTGCTGCAACACAACATTCTCCAAAAGCATTGGCTTGCTGACCATTATTTTGTATGGCCGACCACTTGATCAGACCGGCTGGCCAAGCATCTTGTACAGTAGTGGTAGTTTCTTTCAGCAAACAATACAATCTTTTTGCCAAATTAGGACACGATTGGATTGAATTGGATACGCCGGGCCTCATTGTGGGCCGATCGGCCTTTAGAGTGTACACACAGAGGTCTGTTGTTGGCAAAACAGAGTAGATTCTGGCAGCAAATAGAGAGGTTTTCAGGAGGATGTTCACGGTTGTGCACATGCGGTTCCTCGTCTCCCATTCAAGTCCATTAGATTAATAGCTTTTAGATTCATATGTAATTAATTAGTTTCTTTACTTTCATTCAAATTTGTAATAGTTAATTAATAAGTTTATTCATTTGTGTTTGTAATAAATAGTTAAGTAGGACATTCATTTGGACCCTCTTGTGCGAGGGTGTAGCACGTCCGGCGGAGGGACCTCGGCTACAGTTCGGACTCGATTTGTGTCGCGGTTCTAAATCTGAACCAAAGAGTCCAAATCCGGCAAATCGTTTGAGAAAATAGATTTTTGAAAAAGTAGTGCCAAACATGGACTGCTTTGCCAGATTACAGAGTCGCCACCTAAATATTTTAAAATGGGAAATTTAGGAAACCCTGACTCGGTGCCGAAGGCCACATGTCCGTCATCACCAAAGTGGTCTTGGCTCGGGAGCTTGGGTACGATCAGGGAAGGTCAGCTATGAGCACCCCCTTTCGCCCGGTCCGAAGACCGGCCTCTACTAACCGTGATATCCGATTTTGAAAACATTACATGCTCTTATTCCAATTATTAGCTTAGGATTACTATGTGATGCGCACAACACAAAAGTATAGACCAGATTGTCTAATTTGGAAATAAACATTGCATATCCGTTTTGTCTCGAAAAACGTGTTAGATTTTGCTACTCGCGAGTAGGCTAAAATACGGATTTCAATGAGTTGTTCCAACTCAGGCAACCCAACCTCCACCCACAGGCATTCAACAGTTTATCATGTAAGCACTTAGCCGCATGGCAAGCATACTGTCATGGTAAGCATTCACACGCATGTGATATGCTAAAGCCATAAAAACTTACATTGTACTCCGCGCCAAAACAGTAAACTGGTTAGCAAACATGCATGACCTAGTTCATGTTAAGTGGCTAATGCGGCACAGGCAGAAATGCAATCTAGAGTAGGCTCGGCTGACCCTAAACATGGCACATGAGATGCAACAACTATCACGTACTCAATTTGGAATTGAAAGTACGATGCAGTATGTATGATGTACCGAGCCCGGTGCATGTAAACAAATGCATGAATGCACACATGCATTGCATAAGGTATGCTAAAATAGACATGCCCTAATCTACCACCGTAAGCGGGTAAATAAAAGGGTTAGAAAGAAGTGGGGGTTGGAAAACATACATCCACTCACGCACACTTATTACATTTTTGCCCTCGCTCGGAGGGACCAAAAGAATAATACAGACCGAATAAATAATTAACTGTCCTAGTTAATTAAATATTACAAATTCACTAAATTAATTAAACAAATTAATTAATCTAGTTAAACAGTAAATCGCCTCGGGATGAGGGCCAAAAGCAGCGCGCGCTCGGGACTGGCTCGGAACCGCATTGCCGTGCAAGTGTGCCTCTGTTTCCCCTGCTATCCTTCTCAGAAAATTGCCAAAGTCCCAGGAGTGCCTCTCAGGACATTGGAGAGTACCACCGGCTAGAGCAGAGCACCACCGGCTGAAGGATATGGCCACCGGCACTGAATGAAGCTATCGACTGCCAATTGGCTGCCGGTCGGCACTAAACAGTGCCGGTCGGCACTAAATTCCTGCAGAACCTGCAGACCACAGCAGCAGAGGACAACAAAATGCATGGCAGTGTAATTCAAGGTATTTATGCACTACACACCCCTCTTATCATGTTATTAGCTCAAGGGGGCATGTGCCTCGATTCCCGGACCACCAATCGCGCATTTCCATGCATGATGGTCCTAAGAATCAAGAATGCAACTTCACTTTCGAATGCATGCAAAACACATGGTCACAAAAGGGTGCCGAACCTCTATCAAACTCACTTCAAGAGACTTGGCATGCATGTCATCTAGGATGCAAGATGTACAATGCCATGTATTTATGCAAGCATACAAACAAGTATAAGAGGCAAGCATGAAAACCAATGAAATGATAGACTTGGATGTGAATTAGGCAACTCAAAAAGGCCTAAAATCAGTAACCAAAATGCCTACAATTGGGGACCAAACACACACACACACATGCACATGTTAAGGTACCAAACCCAAGACATAAACAAGCTACGTTCCAACACACTTGAGGTGACTCAAACATGGACTATTAGCATGCAACTTAGGCTCTCAAATCATTTCACACATGATGCCAAATCATGCAACAAATCAAATCAAACAAAGCATGCGAATGGCCTAGGCTAAGGGCAAGCTAATAGGGCATTAAACCACACTTCGCACAAGCATACATGGCATGCACTAATCAACCTAAAACAGGTTTCTAGCATGTCAAAACAAAGCCAAATGGCTACTTAGATGGCATCTAAGAGTCATTAAATCAAAGGCATGCATTGAAGCCAAAACAAGGGGCATACAACACATGCTCCTAAAGCATTAACAAGACCACTAAGGCAAGGATACAAGCACATTATAAGGTCTGAAATAGCATGTAAGAGGGTTCCAAACCCTTGAAAACATGGAGGCAATGCATCCTACGCATGCACCTACTTGAAGCATACAAGCTACAATACAAAGGGGCTATACAAAGCATGTCAAGATTGACTCAAACGAACATGGACAGAGCTAAACCATGGCAAAATAAGCGTACAAGCTTCACCAACACAAGTCTAAAACATGCTAGAAATAGGGGCACACTTCCTAGACATGTTAAGGCAATAAGAGGCATTACAAGGCGACTATACTAAGCATGCATAGGAGACCAAAACCAACTTGAAAACATGTTATATCATGGTAATATAAGCATGGAAAACAAGCCAAACATGCTCAACACACACTCAAGCATGGACTCACTTGAGAGACCAAAACATGCCCTTTTCAAGGACATCAAGGAGAGGGGGTGGCCCTCCCCTTTTTGAGACTTCAAGGCATGCTCTTCACCACTGAAATCCCTCAAGATTTCAGTGGTGAAGAGATCCTATCACCAAAATCTCGGATCTCTCACAAAATAGCACAAAAAGTGGCCTTTTCAAGGCTTAAGGGTAGTCAAACTCACCCAAACCACAAAGCACTCTTAATGAACAATGAAGAGGGCCTAAAAACAGAACTTTTATGTGTTATAGACTAAGCACAAAAACTGTTTTAAACTAGACAAAAATGGAATGCAAAAATGGGGTAAATAAAGTTAGTTTCTTACCCTTGATGACTATCTTCACAAAAGTTGTTGTTGTTGCTTCCTTGAGCTCCAATCCAACCAAAAACACCAAGAACCAACCCTTAGAACCTCAGTTGCTTAGAGAAGGTGAAACACTAGGTGCTTGTGTGCAATAGTGTGAACTAAAGCACCTAGTGTACAAAATGAGAGGTAAGAAGAGAGATACAATAGATACAAAGATCAAACCCTAAACCAGAGGTTCTTCTCTCTTTTTCCTTTCTAACCCTCAAATTTTTGCTAACCCTTGAGCCAAGAGAAGAGCCTTCTCTTTATAGGCAACAAAGACTTACAAACTAAGTCATTCAAGGGTTCATCCCTCCATACACGTGTATGGAGGGGAAACAAGAGCTAAACAGCTGTCTAAAAATATCTCAGAAAGCAGCTGTAAAGTGGTCGGTTGGGCAAAATGGTCATTTTGCCAAAATGAGTGCCGACCGGCACAAAATAGTGCCGACCGGCACAATATAGTGCCGGTGGCAACTACAGCCAGCTGGTGGCCTCTAGCCACAGCCGGTGGTGTGTGGGGATGCCTCAAAAAGCATTCCCTGCCCCTCCAAGGCAAAACACAAGTGTTTGGTGCAAAACCAAACACAAACGGTCGAGTTCGGAGGCCCTGAGGCAAGGCTCGCACAGCCGAGAACTCCGGGAACTCCAAACGAACACAAACATGGGTAATCACCGAGTGTTCAAACGGTGACGTCCGAGTCTTGAGGACGGTCAAAAATGGGGTGTCTACAGAGGGCAAACTTGTAATATTTGTATTTCTTCCAACCCCTATTTCTTTCTCTCTTTTGTTTATATGCTTACCGTGGTTGCATGTAGTGTCATGTTTTTATTTCATATCATTGCCATGCTTTGTATCCACTTTTGCATACATTAAAATTTAGCTCATTATGCATAATGCTCTTACAATTTCCTACTTGATTATGTGTGCTACCTCATGCTTTGAGTTGCTTCACATGTCATATTAGTAGCCGAATTTAATAGTTGCATTTTGTATGTGTTGCATTAGCCATTTTGCATATAGGATCATCCATTTTTCTAACTATATTATTCTCTTTGGCTTGCCTCGGTTGAGTATTAGGTACATGTGTGTTTATGTTACCATGTCAAGCATACTACCATGAGTCTACATGTTTATTTGAAATATCTCTTTGAATACCTGTGGATGAAGGTTATTTCGTTTAAGTTGGAATGACTTTGATTAGTGTACATGTGAGCTCACTTTTCCTTCAAGTAGCATATATTCAAAACTATTTTCAAACAAACATGAAATCAAAGCATTCCAAGGTAATTTGCTTCACATAGTAAGTTAGCATAATAAAATTAGAACAAGAGCATATATTGTTAATAAAAATCACATCATGATTAGTAGAGGCCAATCTCTGATCGGATAAGTAGGGTGCTCAATTCATGACCTTCCTCTCTCATACATAAGTTCTCGAGCCAAGACACTTTGGTTATGACAGACAAGTGGCCTTTGGCACGAGTCACGGGTTTCCTAAATTTCTCAAAAATATTTGGGTGGTGACTCTGTAATCTGGCAATGCAGTCCATTTTTGGCATCTCTGATGATTAATGAATTTTTTAAGATTTGTTGAACTTGGACTCTCATTCATTTTTCTGTTTCATATTGCACTTGTGAAACCAAATTCAGAACCAGATGAGTCTGAACTGTAGGGCTATCGTACCCGAGGAGACCAAACCCTCTGAGGAGCACAAAAACCAGCTACACAGATGTCTCGTACAGATGATTTGTTTGATCACTTGAAAAGGTCTTGTTGGTTTTCTAAGATAGACCTGAGATCATGTTATTACCAGTTGAGGGTAAGGGAGAAAGACATCCAGAAGATGACATTCCATACGCGGTATAGCCATTATGAGTTCCTAGTGATGCCTTTTGGGCTAACCAATGCACCACCAGCTATTTTATAGATTTGATGAATCGGACCTTTCATGAGTTCCTAGACCATAACATAGTTGTTTTCGTTGATGACATCTTGATTTACTCACTCTTCGAGGAGGAACATGAGGAACATCTGTGAGCTGTACTTGAGTTGCTTAGAGCCTACAAATTGTTTGCTAAGTTCGGGAGTGTGAATTCTGGTTGAGAGAAGTAAAGTTTTTAAGGCATGTGGTATTCGAGGAAGGGGTGGCTGTAGATTCATAAAATATAGAAGCAGTCCAAGATTGGAAACAACCTAAGAATGCCTTTGAGATCTGTAGTTTCTTGGGGTTGGCTGGGTATTACCATCGGTTTGTGAAGGATTTCTCTTGATTAGCCTTACCATTGACTAGACTGCCGATAAAGGAAATCAAGTTTGTGTAGAGTGAGACTTGTGAGAAGTCATTTCAAGAGCTTAAGGTTAGACTTACCACTATTCTAGTGTTAATTATTCCAGAGAGGGGTTTGGGCTATCCGGTGTATTGTGATGTTTCACGGGAAGGTTTAGGTTATGTTTTGATGCAAGAGGGAAAGGTAGTAGTCTATGGCTCACATCAGTTGAAAACACACGAGAGGAACTATCCTACCCATGATTTAGAACTAGCAACTGTGATCTTTGCCTTGAAGATTTGGAGGCACTACCTTTATGGTGAGAAGTTTGAGGTGTTTTTTGACACAAGAGTCTGAATATCTATTTTCTCAAAAAGATCTGAATTTGAGGTAGATGAGATGGATGGAGTTTATGGAAGAGTACGATTTTGAGTTACACTATCATTTGGGAAAGGCCAATGTAGTGGCTGACGCCTTGAGTAGGAAATCCATTAGCAGTGTAGCTTGTATTGCCATCCTAGAATGGAAAATTTTGGGTGCTATTGGTGAGTTTGACTTGCGTCTTGGCGAGTTCGTTGAGTCAGCAACTTTGTTTTTGGTAGTTGCATAACCTACACTTGTGAACCGAGTTATAAAAGCGGAGAGGGGTGACCTTGAGGTAGAAACCCTCCAGGAGAAGATCTCTAATGGAAAGGTAGAGAAGGGCTTGAACGTATATTTTGACTCAAGTGTTAGATACCTTACCGTCTTTTCGTGCCAGAGTCTTGCCGAGAGCAAGTACTCCGAGAATTTCATCATTCACGCCTTGCGGTGCACCTGAGAGGCACAAATAAGGATGTAGCCGTGTTTGTGTCGAGGTGCCTTACTTGTCAACAAGTAAAGGCCGAGCATCAGAGACTAGCGGGTTTGTTGCAACCCTTGCCTATAGCCGAATGAAAATGGGAGCATATCATGATGGATTTTATTGTGGGTCTTCCGAGGACTCAACGGGGTAATGATGCCATTTGGGTGGTAGTTGACCGATTGACCAAGTCAGCGTACTTTGTATTTATGCACACGAATGACTCGGTGGATTATCTAGCCGACCTCTATATTAGGGACATAGTTCGACTTCATGGGGTCGCCATAACTATTGTTTCGAATAGAGATCTAAGCTTTACGGGTCAGTTGTGGCAGAGCCTGCAGAATACCTTAGGCACTAGGTTGACTTTTAGTACCGCCTATCATCCTTAGACTGACAGGCAGTCAGAGCATACTATTCAGATCCTTGGGGATATGCTTTGAGCTTATGTCCTTGACTTTAAGGGGTCATGGCAGAGACACTTGCCTTTAGTGGAGTTTGCTTATAACAATAGCTTCCAGTCGAGTATTGGTATGGCACCGTTTGAAGCCTTGTATAGCTGACCGTATAGATCTCTTGTGTGTTAGGCCGAGATGGGTAATACACCTATGATAGGTCTAGAGTTTGTCCGGGAAACAACGAAGAAAGTTGCACTTATCCATAAGAGGTTGGTTAAGTCTCAGAGTCACCAGAAGAGCTATGCCGGCCGTAAGAGGAGACCGTTGTCCTTTGAGGTAAGAAATCATGTATTCTTCAAGATATCACCTAGACGGGGTTTGATAAGATTTGGAAAGAGCGAGAAGTTGTCTCATAGATTTATTGGGCCTTTGAGATCCTAGAGCGGATTGGGGAGATAGCTTACCATTTGGCCTTGCCGCCATAGCTTTTCGGGATTCAAGACGTGTTTCATATGTATATGCTCCGGAAGTATGAGCCGGATCCATCACACATGTTGGATTGGACGGAGTTAGAGGTAGACGAGGATGCCTTATATAAGGAGAGATCTGTTGGAGTTTTACATACTTAAGACTAAGTCTTGTGAGGCAAGATGATTCTTTTGGTAAAGGCGTTGTGGCGACACCACGGGGTTGAGAAGGCCACTTGGGAACATAAGGCAGAAGTCCGTGAGAAGTATCCAGATCTATTTATTGAGGTTTGAGCGTGTATTGAAAACTTTGTTGTATTAATTTAATATAAGCATTGTATATGTTTTGAAAATATGAATTTTATATTCAATATTGAGAACTTGTTTATCATTCTTATAAGAATACATGACCAGTTGATGGGTCATGGTGATGAACTTGATTTACTACCCTTGTTGTAATTGGCTTAAAACATGGATTTGATATTTGATTTTAAATTTCGGGGACAAGATTCCTTAAGAGGAGAGGTTATAGTAATTTTGGTTTAGACCCCGACCCATTTGATGTTCTGGATCTAGGTTTCATCGTCTTATATGTTGTTCAAGTCTTGTTTCTCCTTTTCCTCATTGAGTTTGGTCATAGAAGTGTCAGGGTTAGGTTTGGAACAGGTCGGAAGTTAGTTTTTCAATACTATTGTTGCCTAGATTTTGACTCTTATGCTCGAGCGAAGCTTCTTCCGCTTGAGCAATATTTGTGAACTCTCAGTACTTTTGTAGGCTTGCAAAATTACTAAGAGTTTGTATTTTACGCTCGAGTGAAACTTCTTGCGCTCGAGCGGTCACATCTTTTGTGTCTGAATGCTCGAGCGGCTTGCGCATATATTAGTCCGTAAAAGTCACTTTTTACATCACTTTTTCATCTCTCTCTCTCTCTCTCTCTCTCTCTCTCTCTAAAAATTTCAAAACCCTAAGTTAAGAGTTTTTCTCTCTAAAACTCACATTCTCTCTCCAAATCCACCTAGATCCGTCGATCTTTTCACCTGTGTGCCTTTGTTAAAAAGGTAGAGTTTGGCGTGGGTTTCGTTCTAATCGAAGCAAAGTTGATTTTTGGCGTCTTTGACATTCCAACACCTCTCTCTCTCTCTCTCTCTCTCTCTCTCTCTCTCTCGTCTACTAAGCTTGAGGTAGGGATACCTTCTATAATTTTTATGAGTTTTAACTTAGTTATTTGTTATTTCTAAACCATATTGTGATTTTGGAAGATTTGGAACGAATCTAGGGTTTTTGGTAAAAATCAAAAGAGGGGTTTTTCAAATGGATTCTTAAAAATGATTTTGATGTGGAAAATAATGTTGAGTTGGGAAAAAATGGTTGATTTTGATATTTGGGATTGATTTTGGAGAGAAAATGAATTTTGACCTAAATGCCTCAAATGTTGATTTTATATAAATTATGAGATTGATATTGAAATTATGAAATTGAATTGAGGTCGATAAGGATGGTGGAGTTAGATATGTATTATCACTCACCTCTTGAAAATTTGGAGAGTTTATCTTTATTGATAACTGTTTATTTGTTTAGAAATATTTGTTTTGGGCTATCGATGGAGGATAACTATGAGTTTTGTAGGAATTAAATGTGAATTAGGAGAATTTAAACTATTTTCTCATTCATTTGCATTGAGCATTATCGCACGCTTATACATTGGAAATGTTTATCGTTTTGAAAAAAATGGTTGAATCTGGGAAACATGTATTGTGATGTTGAAATAAGTTGGCTTGAGTGTTCATGGTGAAAGTCTTAAAAACCTCACGCATACATGGGTGCCGATCCCGTGGATGAAATTTTTGTAAAATAGCAATAGTAGTGCTTGTATAGCCTACGTTTACATGGGTCCTGGTTTATAGTTTCTTTCGGACGAAATTCCGGAAAAGGTTGTATTGTTTTGATATTCCTAGAGCGTGATTCACTGCCCTATCTTTTTATTCCAAAGGAAGTGATTTATGATATTATTATGGTATTGAATAGTTTTGGAAAGAGATATAAAAACGTTTTGGTATGAGCATTACATATGCATTCACCTTATATCTTTGTTAAGGTTCATACACTATGATGGATTATTTCTACTGGGCTTTGGCTCACCCTATGTGCGAAAAACATTTCAGGTATTGATGATATGCTTCCGCCAAGGCAATAACTTGGGAGGACTTGGAGCGAGAGCTTCTTTTGTGTCTTTGCTATATTTATTTTTGTATAAGCCAAGGGCTTTAATTGTATTGGACTTAACTCCACTTTTGTTGTAACCAAGTATCGTCTTGGAAAGATGTAAGCCTTTATGACATTTTTTATTTGTCTAACTTTCATCTTGTCTTTCTATTATATCACTATTTTGTAAAGCTTAATTGTAAATCAATAAAAGATAACTACTTTGTCATTGTGATCACTTATTAATGCCGAGCATGGGTTATAGTAATTATTTTGGGGCGTTACAATAACAATGGATCTACCTTGTGTCCTTCACTGTCGATCAAGGATTCTTTTGGAAAAATGGTTTCTAATCCAGCTTTTGAAATTTGGAGGAAGATTGATACAACTTTACTCAGTTGCATCACTGCGACTCTGCCTTTTTCTATATTTCCATCTATTCTTTATCTCAAACATTGTTCAGAGGTATGGCATACTCTCAATAAGTGTTTTATATCACTTTCTCAATCTCATATTCATTAGTTGAAGAACAAGTTAAACACAATTACGACGAAATCTACTTCTAGGAGTATTATCTTCGTCAAATTCAAGATATAGCCAATCAATTGGCTCTTGCCTCTTCTATTATTTGTGATGAAGATCTTTTTTTTCTTGTATTGAATGGCTTGCATGATGATTATGATGCGTTTAAGACTACCATATAAGCTAGAGTAGAGTTTATAATTATAGAAGAATTGTCTTCTTTACTCTGTTTCGAGGCTTTTCATGTCAAAGCCAAAGATATGAAAATACTATCTCATGAACCAACAGTTACTTAACAGCTTCTTGTGGTTCTTCTGGAAATTTTAGAGGATTTTCTAACAATAGTAGAAATTTCTATAAAGTATCTCAAGGTGAAGGTAGATCTTTTGGTTTTCGAGGTAGATCTCATTCTAGAGGCAGAGGTTGATCTTCTCATACTGGTTTTATGTGTCAGATTTGTGGTGGATATAATCATATTGGTTTGGACCGTTGGTATCAAATGGATACAAGTTATCAATCAACTTCATTTCAGTCATTCTCAAAGCAGTTTTAGTCGCCAAATGATCTATCTAGTTCTTCAGTCTCTTCTTCTAGGGATTTTGTGGCTGCCACACCTACCTCTCCTACATCATCATCTCAGCTTTCATCTGGATCAAGTCCTTGGTATGTAGATTCTACAACAACTGACCATATCACAAATGACTTAAACAATTTGAGTGTTTATCAGCTGTGTCAAGGCTATGTTCATATCATGATTGGTAATGGATCTTCAATTCCTATTCAACACTTTGGTAAGGGTATTTTACCTATACCACGTGTTTCTCTTAAACTGAATAACATCTTTCATGCTCATGCTATATCCTCTAATCTTCTATCAGTTCATAAACTCACTAAGGACAATAATTGCATATAATTTTTTATGATTCTTCTTTCCTAATTCAGGACAAATGCTCGAAGGCCATTATTCACAAGGGTTCTAATGTGCATGGCTTATATCAGTTTCCTTCTATGTCTATGAAAAATGCTGCTACTTCTCCTCAAGCTTGCATAAGCACTTCAGTCAATAAACCTATGTGGCATCAAAGACTTGATCATCCATCTTTTCAAAAACGTGCTCATCTTAAGAAACATTTTAAGTCTGTGCCTAGTAAGAATTTTACTTGTCTTGATTGTAATGTTTTTAAGTGTCACAAGCTTCCTTTTAAACTATCAAGTTCTTTTACTAATCAACTATTCTCCTTAATTCATAGTGATGTTTGGGGCCTATTTGCTCCATCTTGTTCTGGTTAGAAATTCTATGTTTTGTTTGTGGATGATTTTGGCAAGTTTACTTGGTTATATCCTCTATGTTACAAGAGTGAAGTGTTTGACAAATTTTTGGCCTTCAAAGCCTATGCTAAAAAAAAGTTTAATACTATGCTTAAAATTCTTAGAATTGATGGGGTGAACTGAATTTGTTAACAACCAAATAAAAAATTTTCTCACTCAACAAGGTATTCTTCATCAAATTTCTTGTCCATATACCCCTCCCCAAAATAGGGTAGCTGAGAGAAAACATCGGCGCATAACTGAAACAACTATTGCATTAATCTATCACTCCTTTATTCCTCTCACATTTTAGTTTGATGTTATTTCTACTGATGTGTTTCTTATTAACAAAATGCCTAGTGTTCATCTTCATCATCAATCCCCTTATGAGCTATTGTTTCATAATGTTCCTGATTTTTCATTTCTTAAAGTTTTTGGTTGTGCTTGTTATCATTGGCTCAAGCTTTATTTCACTAACAAACTGTAGCCTAGATCAAGGCCTTGTGTGTTCTTAGGTTACTACACTGTTACCAAAGGATATAGATGCCTTGATCCATCTTCTGGAAGAGTGTTTAGGTCAAGACATGTTCTTTTCAATGAGCTACTTTTTCCGTTCTCTAATCTTGCTTCTCTTGCCCATAATTGTTCTACTTCCATACACCCTCTTCAGAATTTTTTCTGGTCCTTCCCTCCAATTCTTTCTCTTACTTCTTCTAAAATATCTCCATCCATTCCTAGTTCAGCTGCTTCAATTCATGTTTTCTCTGCTCCAAATTCTGGCTCAGATGCAGTTCCTCTTCCCAATTCTACAAATATTCCTTCCAATTCTTTCAATTCTTGCTCTCCTTCTCCTCCTTATATTTCTTCCACACCTATTGCCCCATTCAGTCTATATCCATCCTATTACCTGCATTACCTTCTATTCATTCCATAAATACACACCCCATGGTTACAAGTTCCAAGTCTACTTCTCTTCCAGCGCAATGTTTAACTACTGCAGTTACAACAGTTACTTCAAATGTTGAACCTACATCCTACAAATTTTCTCTTTAGTCTCCTGTATGGACTGAAGCCATGAATCATGAATATCAAGCTTTGCTCAAGCAACAGACTTGGCCTCTTATGCCCTTGCCTTCACACAAACAAGCAATTGGTTGTAAATGGGTATTTCGTGTTAAGAAAAATGCAGATGGTTTAATTGTAAGGCATAAGGCCATACTAGTTGCAAAAGGGTATCTCCAAGAACATGGTGTGGACTTCCAAGAAACATTTAGCCGTATGGCCAAACATCCAATCTTTAGCCTTACACCATCATTGGCCTATTAAACAACTTGATGTTTCAAATGCTTTCTTGTATGGTTTTTTGGAAAAAGAAGTTTACATGACCTAACCTCTAGTATTTGTCAGTTCTACACACCTTGATCATGTTTATTTTCTCAAGAAGGTACTTTATGGGCTCAAACAAGCTCCTAGGGCTTGGTACTCTACCTTCTTAGCCTATCTTTTATCTCAAGGCTTCAAAAATAGTCATTGTGATACATCACTTTTTGTTCAGAGGTCTAGTTCTACATTCACTATTCTCATCATTTATGTGGATGATATTCTCTTAACATGAAATGATCAAGCTCATATTGTCTCCTTACTCACACATATGCAACAGGTTATTTTTTTTTTTTTTATTTTCTATGAAAGAGCTTGGTAATATCAACTACTTATCTGGAATTTCTGTTTAAATGCAAGGTCCTAATTACTTCTTGTCCCAAAAGAAGTATGCTACTGAAATTCTTAGCAAAGCTGGAATGCTCAATTGCAAGCCTACCATTTCTCCAATTTTAGTCAAACAGTCTTCTTCATCTGATGGCTCTTTTCCATTTTCTCAACCCACTCTTTATCGAAGTCTTGTAGGTGCTCTTCAGTATCTCACTATTACACACCTGGATCTTTCTCTTGCAATAAATCATGCTTGTCAGCATATGCATACCCCAACTATGGCTGATTTTGCTTCTGTCAAAAGGATTATTCATTATGTTCAAGGAACTATTACTCATGGTCTCACGTACAGCCCTAGCTCATTTGATATTCATGTCTTCTCTACCTCTAACTGGGCAGGGGATTAAATTGAGTCTCGATTAACCTCTGGTTATTGTATTTTTCTAAGCTCCAACCTCTTTTCTTGGTTAGCCAAGAAACAACCAACTGTCTCCCTTTCTTCTACAGAGACTGAATTTCGTTCCCCTACTCACACTACAGCTGAGTTAAGTTGGATTCAAATTCTTTTATCTAAGTTGTTTATCACCCCTTCTTCTTGCCTCATTCTTTGGTATGATAACTTATCTTCAATTGCACTGGGTTCTAATCCTGTCTTTCACACTTGCTCTAAACATATTGAAGTCGATTGTAACTTTATTCACGAGCGCGTAGTTGCCAAGAAACATTCTTTACTTCACATGCATTCTATTGATCAACTTGCGGATATAATACCCAACCTTTATCTGTGCCATGTTTTCAGTATCTTAAATCCAAGCTCATGGGTGAATTCTCCCCATTCACTTGCCGGGCGCTGATAAGAAACTCAAGCAGTTACAGTTACAACTGTCAAAGACTGAAGGTGATGATCACCCACAACTGTAGTATCATAAGCCATCATGTAGAGGATTAACTCAAGGGCAAGTTGTTAGTTTAGAAGTTGTTACAACTATAAAATAGATTCCCTAAGCTTGTATATATCAGTGGATGTAATTGAGAGATTGTATTGAATTGAGATTGAATAAGATTTTTCTAATTTTCCACATTTATCCTTCCAAACACCTCTTTAATAAGAGCCTCTTGTGAGTCACTTTGTAATACTTATATTATAATTGTGCACTGATAAATATATATATATATATTAATTTCTTTATGCATAAGGAAAATTTTTATTTTGTCCTCTTTTGGTCTGAAGTTGAAGTACTTTACTCTCCTATGATTCAAATATATTCAGAAAGCTCTTTTGGCTTTGGACCAAAGTGCGACAGTTCTGCTCGGTTAACCACATATGTAAAATTATTGCAATCCTCTCAAATCCCAAGCCTTTTCTTTGTTAGGAGAAATTACCAAAAAAAGAAAAGAAAAGAAAAGAAAAAAGAAAAGAAAAGAAAAGAAAAAAAACTCAGGTTTTATCTTTATAACTAAATAAATCCAAAATTTTTAATTTTATCAATTTAAACCATAATTTTTTTGATTCATTTTCAATCTAATCTAAGCCATTAACCAATTTTCATTAAGTAAAATTGACGAAAAGAATGTATTTTAGTCATTAAACTCAATGTAAGTGTACATAAAATGCCTAACAATGTGTTAAAAAACACCTTTTTTAAGTGAGTTTAATATCATTTTTTTCAATTTTTACTTAACGAAAATAGATAGATGGGTTAAATTGAAAATAAATCAAAGGATTGGACTTTAAATTGATAAAATGAAAAATTCAAGATTTATTTTGTTACAATAGTCAAACCTTGGATTTTTTTTTTTTGTTTTTTTGTTTTGTGTGTGTGTGTGTGTGTGTGTGTGTGTGTGTGTGTGTGTGTGTGTGTGTGTGTAATTTCTCCTTTTTGTTATTTTCTTTCTCTCCCCTCTCAAACACACATAATTTAAAATTTCTATTATTAATTCAGTTAAATCACATTTAATAATAAATCCTTAATTATATTTTAATCATAAATCCTAATTTTAATTTAATTATATTTTAGATCACAATTAATCCTTAATTATTTATTATAATTTTTAACTTTTTAATCTAATTATAATTTAGATCACAATTAATTCTAAATTCTTTATTATTTATTGTAATTTCTAAATCTTAATCTTAATCTAAATTTAATTTAATTATATTTTAGATTAATCTTTAATTATTATTTATTTTATATATTAATTTAATTATGTTTTAAAACAATTGTTAATTAAAATTTTGGATAAATTACAAATATACTCACTAAGGCTTACTTAAAATACTAATTGTCCATTGTTATTCTTAAAATTACATCGTGCTTCTTTAAATTTCTAATTGCATAATATTTAAGTGGCCCCTTTCATTAATCAATTGTTAGGTCCTATACTTACTAGTGTACCAACTAACACACTAACTAGAAACAATATTAGGTGAGACTCATGTTAAGTGGCGGAACTTACATGTATGCCTTATGTCTTAGTTGATGTGTTAGTTGGTATACTAATTAATTATGGTACTTTTATTGTTGTACAAGATGATAGTTAATAATTTCATTTTTTCTGTTAATTCAATTAAATGATTTTTTTTATAAGATGATATTTGTAATTTTCAGAATCACAAGGACAGTTTTTATTTTACGTAAATCTCAAGATGCATATTTGTAATACATCCTTATAATTTTTATTTTAAGTCAATCCTTAATTATATTTTAATTAATATCTTAATCTAATTATATATTTAGAGAAGATGTGGGTAAAATTATCTTTTTGTTGTGTTAATTTCACTTATTATTATTATTATTATTATTATTATTTTTTTCAAAAACTCAATCATACTCTAAAAAATGATGTGTGATACACCTTCATTAATTTGATGGTCAAACTTTAGTCCAAAATCATAGTAATTTTTTTTATTATTATATTTGAACCATAATGATGTAAATTATTCCAACCACAAATCACGACGGTAAAATAAATTTTGCCCAGTGTATAATCATGTGTGGGGACGTATTTTTGGGACTATTTACGTGGTTGAGGTGGTTGCCGAGGTGCCACGTGAATGAACTAAGTAGCCGAGATATGTTGTTACTATATCAGAATTCGAGATATCCGGATAGAGGACAAGAGTCCTAGATGGTTAGAGGCCTTCTTTTTGGATAGAGATTAGACTCTTAAAAGAGTTCATTATTATTTGAATAGAGGAGTCTGGGATAAATGTGATTCTTGTAAGGGATAGAGTCCTACGAAGTGAAACTTTTAAGGGACAAGGGCACTATTGACTATAAGAGTAATACACCCCTGTGGGTCTAAGATATGTTTTTTGCTTGTGCATTATTTACTTGAGTTATTATCTTTGAGACATAAATTGACTAACTTGATCGTCGAAGTGCCGACGGGTGGATGAGCCACCAGTATTTATTGTCTTCTTGTGTGTAGGTGTTGAGCTTAATCTATTATTCTTTGTACTCTAGGACTAAGTTCCTTAGATCTTGGCTAGGAGATCTAGTTTGGCTGTGAGGTAAAAAATCAACACTCACAATTTGGTAGCGTATGTGGAGATTTTACTCGTTGGTGTCAATTAGGTGGTCTGTGGACTTTTGTTGCTCTCCATGGTGCTTTCGGACTAATAGGTTTCATGTTACGTCAATTCAAACTTGCTCGATCTGTTCAATTACGACCTTATAATGCAATTGCATTCTCCGGCCCAATTGCTGTTTTTGTTTCTGTATTCCTGATTTATCCACTAGGTCAATCTGGTTGGTTCTTTGCGCCTAGCTTTGGCGTAGCAGCTATATTTCAATTCATCCTCTTTTTTCAAGGATTTCATAATTGGACGTTGAACCCATTTCATATGATAGGAGTTGCAGGTGTATTGGGCGTGGCTTTGCTATGCGTTATTCATGGTGCTACCGCAGAAAATACTTTATTTGAAGATGGTGATGGTGCAAATACATTCCGTGCTTTTAACCCAACTCAAGCCGAAGAAACTTATTCAATGGTTACCGCTAACCGCTTTTGGTCCCAAATCTTTGGGGTTGCTTTTTCCAATAAACATTGGTTACATTTCTTTATGTTATTTGTAAGAGTAAATGGCCAACATTGGACAAGTAGAGCAAGTCGGGAATGACATAATCAGCGAGGAAGAGGAGCATGTCATTCCCAATAGTGGAGGAGAGGAAGAAGACGACGATGAAGTAAAGAAGGTGAATCCAAAAGCGAGCAATGCTGCCAAAGGCCTCAATGGCCTGAGAAAGGGCAATGATGGTAAACAAGGATGTGCCCCTGAGGAATACTACAACAAGAGTGACTTCCAAGTGTGGAAGAATCGATGCTTACAGAGGGACAATGAGGTAAAATATTTGGTAGACAACTTAACCAATTTGCAGATGATGGTAAACTTTATGATGTTGGGCAAGGTAATGTAGTCGACATTGTTGATGTCAGCAACACTCCCAGTCGTTATAGGTGCTGGTAGCCAATCGACATTATAGATCGTAGCGCAAAACAATTAAAGGAGAGCCATAAACTCACCATAGCGATCGTAGTAAGCCAGGAGAGTGGAGCCTCTGAGAGTAGGTTTGTCCTAATTAGAGTTGTATTAAGTGAATGAGCAAGACCACTAGGTGGAGAGGACATTGGACCACAACAAGTCCAAGAGGACGCAATCAACCATAAGGAGTAGCACCCCAAAGAGATTGAAGTTAGTGAATAGTAGGGAGTAGGGTGATTGAAAAAGTACGTACGCGATTGCCTTAAGAGAAAGATAAATGCAGCCAAGGTGACATCCACCATGTAGCTAAAGTCATCATTCTTGGTGGAGTTAGACACTTTTAAGGCACCCAAAAGGTTTAGTCTGCCGAGGTTCCAGGTACACGATGGTAAGTCCGATCCTAACTTTCATATCAGCTTGTATTTAAATGCTATGTCTTTGTGGAACAAGAATGATCCGCTATTGTGTAAGGTGTTCCTTTTGACATTAGGAAAGATAGCGTCGGACTGGTTCCTAAAGCTACCTAAGAGATCAGTCAAGAATTGGGAAGGCTTGGCTGAGATGTTCATGGCCTGATTTGTAACCAATATCATACGACCATTGAGGGTGGATTCCCTGTTGGCTCTGAAGATTGATGATGATGAAAGCCTTGGGGCCTAAGCCAAAGAGATATTATGAGGTTCACAATCAGATTCTGGGATATAACTAGGGGTTAGCCATTGTGTTCTTCAAGAATGGTTTAGATGACGATTGCCCACTTCGGTAATCTTTGGCGAAGACCCTCCTGAAAACCATGAAGGACCTGATGGCAAGGTTTGAAAAGTACGCCAGAGTAGAGAAGGATAAGAGGTTGGAACGAGGAGGTATGACCAAGCAAAACAAAATGAACAGCTCACCCAAATGAAGTCGAAATGGGGCTAGCAATAACAATGGGAAGTCTTGATACAGGCTGCTAGCACCATCTTCAAGATCCTGATTTACAAGATTCTAAATAGAATCATAAACTAACACTATTACCGACCACCCCAAAAGGTGATAGGGAGAAGACACATGACCTAGGGATGTCAGTCTTTGAAGCACGACTTAGAGGATCTTGTGAGACAAGGACACCTAAGGGATTTGATTGATGAAGAAAATACAAGAGATGAGTAGACCAAGTTGGCATAGGCACCACCTGGGGCACCCCCGCAACCCGTTGCTCCTCAAGCTGAAGAACCATGGGTCATTAATGTGATCCATTCCAAGGTGAGCCCACACGAGACCAGAGGGGAGACCTAGAGAGTGAAACACTTACAACACGTGTTTTATGTCCAGTAGAAGAAACCCCAGAATAAGGGATGTTGGGGGCTAATGATATCCTTTACAGATGAGGATTTGGAAGTTGTTCAGCATTTACAAAATGATACTCTCGATGTGACCCTGATGATCCAAGAATATTAGGTAAGAAGAATATTGATCGATTAGGGAGCCATTCGATAGCCCGATGGTCGGATTTAATAGGATGCCGACATGGTCACTGGGGTCCACAAGTTTGAATGTGTAGGTAGGAACAAAAACAATAACGACAAATTTTACTGTGATAGATACTCCGTTACAATATAATGTGATCCTTGGAAGACCTTGGTTGTATGCGATGAAGGCCATCTCTTCAACCTTGCATCAACTATTGCGATTCCTAATAGAGTGTGGTATAAAGGAAGTCAAAGGAGACCAAGTCCAGGTGAAAAGTTACTCTATGGCAACAATGAAATACACATGTAATGTCCGAGATGTGAAGACCGCATAGATGGAAGACGAAGACCAGGAGGTCTTGGAAGATGTCGGTAATGAGCTAGCCAACAAGAGTCAAAAACCATTGAAGAAGATTCTGATGAACGAAAAGAATGAAGAAAGGTTTTTCCTTCTCAGCTCCAGGTTAGCCGAGGAGGAGAAAAAAAAATTGGAAGATTTTTTGAGAGAGAACATAGAGGTGTTCGCATGGACACCATATGAGATGTTAGGGATGAACCCCAAAGTCACTTGCCACAAACTTAATGCTTACAGGTCGACAAAACCAATCATTTAGAGAGCTAGAAGGCCTACCCTAGTCCATCCGGAGGTAGTGAAAGAAGATGTGGAGAAGTTGTTAGAAGCCCAAGATAATTGAGAGGTCCATTACCCGACATGGTTGTCCAACATAGTGGTGGTAAAAATAAAAATGGAAAGTGGAGGATCTACGTGGATTTTACAAGTCTGAATAAAGCTTGCCCAAAAACTACTTCCTATTGCCAAAGATAGGCCTACTAGTGGATGTTACCTTTGGGGATAGTAGAATGAGCTTCCTGGACGTATACCGAGGATATTATCAGATCCCGATGTATGGCCCAGATGAGGAAAAGACTGCGTTCATTACTCCTAAGAGACTCTACTTTTAGAGTCATGTTGTTTGGATTAAAGAACGCGGAAGTAACATACCAGAGGCTGGTAACCAGGACGTTTAGACATCTAATTGGAAAGATGGTGGATGTCTACATCGACGACATGGTCCTGAAAAGTAATGAGTCATCAGACTATCTAGCCGACCTTAAAGAGGTGTTTGACATCTTGAAGGCATTTCAGCTTCCGCTAAACACCTCCGAGTGTGATTTTAGGGTAGGATCGGGCAAGTTCTTGGGTTGCTTAGTGACGAGAAGGGAAATTGAAGCAAGTCCTGATTAGATCAAGACCACACTTGATCTAAAGAGCCCAACGATAGCGAAAGAAGTACAGATTCTAACTAACAAAGTAGTAACCCTGGACAGGTTCATCAGCCGGAGCTCTAATAAGTATAGACTATTTTTCAAGCTACTAAAGAAAGTAATGGACTTTATATAGATAGAAGCTTGTGAGGTCACCTTGGACGACCTGAAGAAGTACCTGACCTCCCCACCTCTACTATCAACTCCGATTCCAGGTGAGGAGTTATTTTTGTATTTAGTTGGTTTAGACCACGCAATTAATGCAATGTTAATCTGAGAAGATGAAAGGGAATAAAAGGCAGTTTATTATGTAAGTAAGACCTTGGCAAGCTTAGAGACAAGATAATTGCCTTTGGAAAAACTAACACTAGCCTTAGTGATGGTAGCAAAGAAATTGAACCATTACTTCCAGGCTCATAAGATTATAGTGCTAACTGAGCACCTTGAAGTCTTTCTTACAGCATGTAGACTTGTCAGGAAGGAAAGCGCGGGGGTCTGTTCGTTCTAGGTTAGTATAACATAGAAAACAGACCAATGACAACAATCAAAGGACAATTCTTGGCCGACTTGGTTGCTGAGTTCACACCGAAAGTGTTGCCGAGGCCTAAGCCTGTAAACCTCGGCTAAGGGCGGTAGAGGAACCAGAAGAGCAATAAGGAACACAAGTTGCAGTCCAAGCCTCAAAGCAAGTTGAGAGCAAGAGAACCTAGAAAAAGGAAGTCGATAAACCAAAGCCTTGTAGCACTTATATCGACGATTCCTTCTGCCACTTTGTCAATGGAAGTTCAAATCGGCAAGGAGCGGGGGCAAAAGTGGTTTTGATTTCACCAGACGGACAGATGCTAGAGTAGTCAATCAAGTTGGGATTCATGGCCTCAAACAATGAGGCAAAATATGAGGCGTTGATCATGGGTTTGAAGCTAGCAGCAGCAGTTAAAGCTGATGAGGTGGTTGTCTACTGTGACTTCTAACTCATCGTCAATTAGGCGACAGGTGAATATGTTGGCTGAGATGAAAGAATGATGGCTTACATCAAAGAAGTCATGAAGTTGTTAGCCCATTTCAGGAGTTGTCGACTTCAGAAAATTTGCTGAAAGAACAATAGTCATATAGATGCACTAGAAAATTTGGCCTCAGCTGTAAAGTCAAACTCTCTCAGGACCATTATGGTTGATTACTTGTTAGGTCCAAGCATTGAGCCCTTGATCATAAAATACGAAGCCATGTGTGTTGAGCTAGGTCCAAGCTGGATGGACCCCATTATCAAGTTCATAAGAGATAACAAACTGCTAGAAGATAAAAATGAGGCACACAATGTAAGACTCAGGTCAGCCAGATTCAGCTTGTTGGCCAAGGATCATCTCTATAAAAGGTTCTTTACAAGACCATTGTTGCAATGTGTGCACCCTTCCTGAGTGGAAGACTTTTTGTTTAAGATCTACGAAGGGGTTTGTGGTAGTCACGTAGGGGGCAGATAATTGGCCCACAAAGCTATTTCACAAGGGTACTAGTGGTCTTACATGCAGAAAGACGCGGAGGCATATGTCAGAAAATGAAAGAATTGTCAAAGGTATGCACTTTTGATACACTAGCCCACCGAGGACCTGGACCTAGTATCAAGCTCTTGGTCATTTGACTAGTGGGGCATGGACCTGATTAGGTAATTGCCTAAAGCCACTGGCCATAAAAAGTTCCTCTTGATGGCCACTGACTACTTTATAAAGTGGGCGAAGTTTGAAAATTCGAGATGTGGACGTAAGGAATTTTATCTGAAGGAATATCATTACGAGATTTAGAATTTCGAGAGCCATCATTGTGGGCAATGACACCCAGTTTGATAACAAGTTACTTAAGAATTTGTGCTTCAAGTACAAGATTAAAAATTACTACTCAACACCTAGCTTTTCCCAAAGTAGTGGCCAAGTTGAGCCATCAAACAAGACTATCTTGGATGGAATAAAGAATAGACTAGAAGCTGCTAAGGGCAAATGGGTAAAGGTATTGCCCGATGTTTTATGGGCATACTAGACCATATCGAGAAGATCAACTGGATAAACTCTTTTTGCCATGGCGTATGGGACAGAGACAATCATACCTTTAGAAATTGGCATCCTAGGAATTAGAACCTAGGCAATGGAGAACGGTACAAACGAGGCTTTCTTAGCTCGAGATCTGGATGTAATTAAGAAACGAAGAGAGTGAGTAGCACTTCGGTTAGTGGATATCAGCAAGGACTAACAAGAGCTTATAACAAGAAGGTTAATCCTAAAGAGTTCAAAGTTAGAGATCTTGTTTTAAGGAAAGTTGTCGACAACAAAAAAAACTCCCAAGGAGGGTAAGCTTGGTCCAATCTAGGAAGGACCATACAAAATCGTCTTAGTTGCCCGAAATAGAGCATATTGGTCTGAAAATTGCGATGGCAAGCAATTACCATGATCATGGAACACTAGTAACTTGAAATTTTTCTATCAGTAGTTTACTTTCTTTTCATGTAACTTAGAAGATGATTAGCCAAAGTATCGATCAATAAAGTACTAGCTTGAATTTGGTTTTTCTGCAAATTGTTGTCAAAACTTGTGTGTGTGAGAGATTTCTATTAGACAACAATGTTTCAATGAGAAACTGGATGTTTAACTTACGCTTGTCAAGATGAAAGAGTTAAACTAAGTTAAATGGAAGTTTTAATGAAAAACAAGACAAAACCATCCGTGACTTTGCCTAGGGGGTAATAATGTCGAATTGCCGACCTGGTTAGTTTGTAATGAAAAACCGAGGTAATTAGTACTATGAAATTGGTGCACTAAGATTACGCCTTAAGTGTTTTGTTTGGATGAGCTAAACACGATGATATCGGTCAAGAATGCCCAAGTTTACAATACTTCGGCAAGATTAGGATGTCGGCTCATTAACATGAAAGTAAGTTACAAAGTAATCTACATTTACATTAGGGGGCAGAGAGTATGGATGGGGTAAGATGGAAGTTATTATTTGGAAAGAGTAACACTTGGTGAAATTTTTAATAGTTTAGTAATTATCTCTGAGATGAACAAGCAAGACTAATCCAAAGTGGACTTGGATGTTACACTTGTCTAATCTGAAGTGAACTTGGTTAGAAATCAAGATGGTACACTTGTCAAAAATTTAAAGTTTTGATCTGTGATAGGAGTCCATGATGCTATACTTGGGAGTTTTCTTGGAAACAGAAAGTGAAAGCACTAAAACAAAGGCATGCATCAGCAAAAGTATAAGAGACAAGAAGACACTCACCGCTTAGGCAAAAATAGACATTCATTTGTAAAAGTTGCGTGATTACATCAATTAGAAGGCATTTCGGCCTTGAAGGACAAAAGTTGTTCAAAATGAAGGAAAGAAAATACAAGACAAAAAGGACATAAAAAAAATCCTAAGTACTGGGTTCTGGATCAGGAGTCTTGGATTGCTCCACTTCGGCGGCTTTGTCAACTTTGGCATCGACAGTGATCTCTTCGTCGATCTCCTTCACGGTTTTGTCAACACATTTGTCGGCCACTAAGAGGTCAGCCACTTTGGTTGAGGAAGTTCTCTTTGCAATTTCTTCATTATCATCCTCAGTCAAGTCCAACAGCTGGTCATTTAAGATGGGGAACTTGGCCCCAGAAGTGGCTGCATTGGAGATTTCCTCCTTATCTCCTTCCTTAGTGTCAGCGGTCTTCTCGAATTGAGTCGGAGAAGGAGGAAAAGATACATTGAGCTGATTGAGGTCCCAAAGCAGCGAGTACCCATCTAGCCAAGGTAACAGCCTTTGTTGCAAGCTAGGTTCACTTGTTTCTTTTATTGATCTCGGATGTTGGCCTGACCTTCCTCATAGGCCTTCTCCTTGACCACTTTGATTTCCTGGTCTTGGGTGGCTAGGGCTTCGGCCAACCCTTTTTTAAGCTTTAGTGACTTTCTCCTCGGCCACCCTAGCTGCAGCTTTGGCCTTCTGCTCGGTAGTCCTTGCTACCTTGATTTTTTCTAGCTGCTTTTTTATTATGGCCTTGGCCTTGTTGAGCTGGTAGAGGTAACCCAATGCCTTTTGAGTTTTTTTTTTTTTGTCAAGTCCTTCTTTATCAACTTAGCCTTGTAGGCAAAGGCATGAACATGCTGGATGGTTTGAAAACAAAGGAAATTGAGTTAGCAAAGAAAAAATAATTACTAAGTATTGAATGTTGGACAAGGTGTTGAAGGATAGCGAAATGTTCCTATTCATTAAAGTTGCTGATGGCCTCCATGTCAGCAGAGAGCAGTAGTGTGGTAGAGAGGGCATCAACAATCTTGGGTTGGCAAGAAGTGCTTTCCTCAAGTTTGACGGGTTTGCCATCAATTGAGATGTCGGGGACCCACGCGTCTGATAGGGTGTTGGGAATATTAGACTTGGTATGCTTTGGTAAAGGGGCTTTGACCGAGGTTATGGCTAGCCTCTTCTCGATGACCATCTGTGAGATGGGGCATGCTATCCTCTGGATCCTTCTCTTTACAGGATAAAGTAACAGTCAACTTGGACTTAGCTTTGGCCTTCTTGACCCTTTTCTGCTTTTGGACAGATGGTGGAAATGGGGTTGACTAGATGGTGATGACATTTGGGATGTCACCAAGGAGGTCATTTGATATTGCATCCTTGTGCACCATTTCTTCAGAAGTAGTAGCGACTGTCACACCGGTGCCGATTCTAAGGATTGGGAGGGTGATTGGGGGATTCGTTGGGTCGTATATCGACAACTCAAGACCTCGACGTTTCCTGTTTCTGGTTCTTTCTATAGGTGCATTGGATAGGCGATGTCGGCGTTGACATTGTGAGAGTGGAATTAGTTGTGATGGAGCCGAGTTGGATGGCTGGTTAATTGCATTAGATGTGGAGGTTTGGTCTGTTTGGTAGAAGGCAATTGAAGTTGTTGCTGATGGGGAAGTCTTGCTTCTTGATGAAACATCAAGCAATGATGACTTGTAAGTTGGGATGTAATTCAAAAGAAAAGGAGCTTTACGCTCATTGATTGGCAATTCCAATAGCCTGGTGAGGTCTTTTTGCTTGACGTAAGTCTTACAGAAAGATTTACTCGGATGGGGCATATGTGCAAAGCAAAGAAATAAACATTAGAATTTATCTAAGTATGGAGAGATTAATGTCAAAAGTGTGTGATCTAGGGAGCTAAGTGCTTACTCTCATTATCCCCAAAGATCCCTCTGCACAAGGGATATAGACAGATGTTGTCGTTTGGAGCAAATTTCCAGTTGCTTGAGACGAGGATATAGTTTTCTCCAGCACCCTTGTTAGAGTCTGGTAGGTCAGCTATCATTTTGTAGGCAGTAGATTTGGGTTTAAGGTAGCATGAAATGCCATTGGTGGATTTGAGGCTATATTTGGTATAGATGTACTAGACGTCAAGTAGTGTGAGCCTAACGTTATGTCGGCGACACAACTTGGCTATACCGCTGATAATCCTAAAGGTATTAATTGTTAGTTATATGGGGTTGAGGTGGTAGTAGTGCATCATCTCTCAGAAAAGAATGTTAATGGGGAATCTGATTCCATCCTCAACAATCGATACTACGGGAAAAGGCATGTAATTGTCCCTCGGCATGATGGAGTCATTTTTACCAGTGAGTCTAATTTGGATGTTGACTGGGAAATCGAACTGTCGACAAAAGTTTTCTATCTTAATTGGGGTATCTACCCTCCACTTATGCATACCCATGATCTCGGGAAATGTGTTTTAGTGTTATTTTCTTAGGGTTTTCTGACACAGAGATCCTGGAAAATTCTAGCATAGAGAGATTTTGGAATTCTGGGTGTTGTGATTGAAAGGTTTTGGAAAAACCTAATGGTGTTCTAAGTTTCTGTTTCCTTAATGTCTAAACAAATCCCAGTTGCTATCCTATGCGTACAAGATAATGGCTGAATATGCAAGAATGCGAGGGGTAATCTGGAAACAATGAAGAAATGCAAAAGAAAAATTCAAAACATGAAAGCAATGTGAAATTAAAATCCAGAAGTTCAAGAATGTTTGCAAGGCAGTGAATTAGACGTTTATACAGAAACAAGAATGTAATATGTGAAACAGAGTGTTATGTGTACGAGAATGAGAGAAAATTGGAATATTGAAAAATATGCTCACGAACATGAAGAAATACAAACATAAACTAAAAAGATGGAAAATAGGTGACTTATAGGAAGTTTTGGACATAATGGAGGCCGAAATCTAGGTCACCAGAGTGAGATGCATCAATTGAGTAGAGCAGAGTAGCTGTTGAGTCACTAGAAAAGGTAAACGGAGTAGTTGCAATGATGGAGCTTGAAAGGACAACACTGGTGGTTTGGAAAAGTTTTAGAGACAGAAAATATGAGAGGAAAGAGAGAGAGTTAAGGATGAGAAGTGAAGAGATGAAGAGAAAGAGGGAAATGGTTTTGTGGGAAAGAGAAGAGGCGACAAATCAAAATGATTTCAAATGCCTAGGAAGACATGTAGTGGTTGACGTCAGGAGATGTGTGGCAACATTGATGGGACGCGTCAGTTAACGTGATGTGCACACCCTAATAGATTGATGTATTGGTAGTTTCAAAGTGTGTTACAGAAATGAACTTGGATTCTTGGGTTCTTGAACTGGCGAGTCATGACCTCAGCTAGTTGTGTGATCTTGGTTGAGATGTTGAGTTTAAGATGAGATAGAATATGATAGTTCTAGGTTCTTAGTAAACTGACACTTGAGTCCTTGTTTCATGAAGCCGACGAGTCATAATCTCAGTTGGAGGAATTCCTTTCATCATGTTGTTTAGCCGATATATTGTTGTGATAATAGAACCTAGGGGCAATTGTAGAGACATATTTTTGGGACTATTTACATGACCAAGATGGTTGCTGAGGTGCCATGTGGATGAACCAAGTGGCCAAGATATGTTGTTATCATATCGGAATCCAAGATATCCGAATAGATGACAAGAGTCCTAGATGGTTAGAGGCTCTCTGTTTGGATAGAGATGAGACTCTTAGAAGAGTTTATTATTTTCTGAATAGAGAAGTTCGGGATAAATGTGATCCTTATAAGGGATGGAGTCCTATGAAGTGGAACTTTTGAGGGACAAGGGCACTATTGACTATAACAGTAAGGTATTTCTGTCGGTCTAAGGTATGCTTTTTGCTTATGTATTGTTTACTTGAGTTATTATCTTAGAGAGATAAATTGATTGACTTGATCGTTGGAGGGCCCAAGGGGGGATGAGCCACCGTTGTCCATTGTCTTCTTGTGTGCAGGTGTTGAACTTAATCTATTTTTCTGTATACTTTACGACTAAATTCCTTAGATCTCGACTAAAAAATTTAATTTGATTGTAAAATTAACACCATGCATCATATTAACAAAGAATTTTCAACCCTCTGTAAAAGTCCATTGTGTGCTATCTTCTTTTCTTGGAGTTAGTTCTAACTAAACACAGCAAATGCTTGTTTGCCAACGCTTTTCGGCGTGTTTGTTTGAAAGTATACGTTTAAGAAGAATAATGACTTTCTTTAAGCCCTTAATTAATTTCACTTTTCTTGTCACTAATATTTACGCAATCTTTAAATTTAGGCTAAATTACAAATACACTTAATGAGATTTATTTAAAAATGCGAATTGTTTCTACAGTTTTAGAAATTACATCATGCTTCTTGAAGTTTCTAATTTTTATAATAAATTATATTTTTATTAATAAATTATCAAGTCAATTAATAGTTTTTAATGATATCAAAAATTTATGTCAATTACTAATTCAGATAATTTTGTTATTATATAAGAGAGCAATTAATAATTTTATTTTTTAAATTAATTTTTGTCAAATAAATTTTTTTAATAAGAGAGTATTTTTAATTTTTGAAAATCATAGGAGGCAATCTTTATTTTAAGTAAATCTCAGGAAATATATTTATAATTTATCTTTTTTTTATTGGAAATGAAAAATATAGAAAAAATTGAAATAGAAAAACATAATATTTTATTTGTTACATTTTGTTATGAAAATCCAAAATGAATACATATCTATTAAAATTCATTTTTTTATTTGATTATTTATAAAAATATGTATAAGTATTTAATTTAATATTGTACATTTATTTTATTTAATAAATTTAATATTCAGACATAATATAAAAACTAAAATACTGCTAACGAACAAGAAAATTTTGGAAGCTGCATAGAAGATAGTTTAAGATCAAAATTGACCGCCATTCTATAATGACAAAAGAATTGATGTTAGAAGAATGGTTCATTTGTTGACTGTAATACTTTTATTATGGTTTATTAGATTTACTAAGAACTACTGATAATAGACGTCCATTTCATACAATTTCAATTTTCAACGAGAGCGTTATTGTTTCAGACCAATAACTAGATTGGAAACAACACATACCCAACTACGGTCTACATGTGTTCAAAAAAAAAAACCTACGGTCTACATGACTGTTTTTATGTCAAATCCATGTCATAACTTCGTGGGGCCTTCCCCTTTCCAATGTCATTATCCTGTGGAAAATGTTTAAAATAAATAAATAAAAAAATAAAAACAAAAACCTTCCGTATTCACAATGAGGTGATATTATATATGTTAATTTTTTATTTATTATATATTTAATGATATAGGGTCTAACTCACATCATTATGGATAGATTTGTGAGTCTAAAAGTGTGGGTCTTTAGCAGGAGTCCTCGTGGATCGATTTTTGACAGTTCGGTTTACAGTTTGGACCTACTCGCATGCCTACGGTTTGAGAAAAATTGAATCTACAATCGTCCCGTAATATAGGTTGAGGTTTGTCGGATATGATTTGCGGATGTGCAAGCGGTTATGAACAGTTTGCGGATTGAGCTTTTTCTTTTAAAAATATAGTCTTTGACTTATTTTTTTCCATTTTTTTAATATTTTTGATTGTGAGAGATTCAACATTATCCTCCATTAAAATTGGATTACAAAAAATTAGAATGAAAATTAGATAGAAAAAAAAAATCACATAACTTGATCTGCAAAAAATTAAAAAAATTCTAATTCAGTAATAAATATTTCAAACAAGGCAGTGTGTAATATTATTATAATATTATAATGTTAGAGCCTATATGTTTAATAACCAGATTAAAGTGAGTGAGAGAAGAGAAGATTAATGTTATACACTTACAAAACTTACAAGAAAATCAGATGGGCTGAATTTAAAATTAAAAATAAAATAAAATTTGTACACAGATACGGACGGATGAGTGCATGTGTTGGTCACCCACAAAATAGGAAGATCTTAAACCGCATTTGATCCTAACAATTTTGTGAAACCACCCAAATATGCGCGGGCAGTTCAGATGGGGTGGTTTTCGAGAGTCGGATAACCCTATCCCTAACCCTAGTCTCTAGCATTGCTCTTTATCTTGTTTGGTTTAACTCACTTTTTTGAAAATTTAATTTTTTATTTTTCGTATTTTTTTATTTTTAATAATTTTTAAAAAATATTTTATTCAAAATTTTAAGATTCACCTAAGTTAGATACATTTGAAAAGTACAATATTTTTTTATTTTTTTAAAAATTCATCAAATACAAAAATTATAACAAAAAATATAAAAATTCAATACATTTTCGTATTTTGTTATATTCAATGAATATAAAAAAAAAATTATACATTTTTTACATTGAAATATATCAAGATTAAAGTGGATCTAAAACGTTAAAAAAAAATTAATTAAAATATTTGAAAAATCACCAGAAATATAAATATATGAATTACAAATTAAAAAAATTATTTTTTTAAAACCCTAAATCAAATAAAGTAGGAGAGGTTTCTCTCCGACTGAAAAAAAATCATTGAATGTGAAGATTTACTGATTTGAATCGGTCCAAAATTATCCAAATCAAGTGAGAGTTACAGAAATATTTAGATACATATGTTTGTATGTGTATACACTTAATAAGTAATGGTTTATAGATTTGGCAAAGTGGGTTTACATGGAAATTATTAGGAAGCATGGATATAAATATGAGAAATGAATATAATATGATAAGGATATGGTAATACAAAAAAAAAAAAAAAAAAAAAAAAAAAAAGGGATATGAATATGGTTAAAATATGTTTGTAAAATAATATATTTTAAAAAAAATTACTAGTAGTCATGAGCTCGAGAATATTGAGAAATCTTATTGTAATTTTATGAATGTAACATACTAATATTTAAGAATTAAGTTTTAATTTAAGTTGCTAGTTAATTTATTTATTTTACTTTTTAATAGGTCTTACAAATATTTTATTTTAATGTTAAGTCTAATATGTTTTTATTACAATAATAGAATAATGATATTTAATTTAATTTTACTTTCTAATTCTTACATTCTATTTAGTTATAAGGAAGGTGCATGATATAATAAAAATAAGTTAATTTGATAAATTATATTATTTTAATTCATTATATTTTTAGTATTAAAGAACTAAGCAAAGTATTAAAAAAATATCATTATATTTATTCTTATAATTATATTATATTATAATGATATATAATAAATACTGTGATTCTAATTCTGTAAAAGTAATAGGTGATTTGAAATATCTCATACTTTAAAATGAAGTATCCAATACATATTTAAAAATATTCTAAGAAATGTATATCCAATACGATGACATTGGCCTTAAAAAATATACGTGCTTCATACCATGGAAATAAGTAAATGGGTTGTGGATATCTTGTCTATTCATTCTTCAAAATGTTCAACCTTCATGCATAAAGGGGCTAAATGTGAGATGGGTCGGGTTCAAGCCTTGGCCCGGCCCAATCCACTAAAGTCCGAATCCAAGTAGGCTGGATGAGTATATGGGCAAACCAATTAAGCCCAACTTCATGACCAACAGTCCACCCAAGTCTTCAAACACTTGCTTCCAACCCGCAGTGGAAAGGCCAGTTCAGCCGTGGTGCTAGGCTGGGCCGAGCTGCGAGACCGAATCTATGGGCCGAACAGAAAAAATAGGCCGAGCTCATGCGAAGTTACCTGAATGGACAAGCCCATCTCCATGAGTGATCCTGTAAAAGGCCGAGATAGGGCATATTGATGCCGAGCTGAGGAATATCAGTATCGAACTGAGGAAACCTCGCAAGAAAACGTGGAAACTGTGAACGTGTGCATGTGCAGGTTGCCACCTCAGTTGGTCTCTTACACCTAGAATCACGGAAGTTGTTGAACTAAAGGAATGTGGTTTGTTATCAGCATGACTACAATGAGCATATGCATTCAATGATAACTACCGGGTGGCCCCCTCTCTTGAGCAATGCTAAAGAGACACCTGGTAGCATCCAAGCTCCATGAACCCACCTTAAGAAGCAAGCAAGGAACACTATATATATAACACGAACTTCACATTGAAGGGAGGAACAGAAAAAAAGACTGAACTGAACAACTCCAGGCAAACTTATAAACTCTATTCGATATTCATTTCTTCTCTAATCACTAATTCCCACACCGGAGAGGTTATCCGGCCAACCCCAGCCGAGCAGCTCTGACGGTGTTTCCTGTGGCAGGAACCTCAGTCCCTGGATAGTCCAACTGAGAGCGGAGCCCCGATCCACTTTTATCTAGTGCGGAATCCGGTACGCACAATTGGTGCGGTGAGCGTGGATCACTTCATCTCTAAGCTCTGCACTCAATTCCGGTGATGGGGATTGAAGACGTTTAGCCTTCAACACGTACTCCACAAACGGAGAAGACGAAGGACAAAGGTTTGGCATTCCCAACAGTCCCAGAGGAACAAATTAGAAACAATAATCGAAACCCTGAATCCGTCGAGCACCGATTACCCTTTGCTGGAGGTTCTTCTCATCATTTTCTTCTGGAAAAGGATTATAGAGATCGCATCATAGACTCCATAGGGATGGAGATACAGGAGTTGAAAGCCCAACTTAAGAGGGTGCTGGCCGATCCAACAGAAAAGAAGACGGAAGCGGAGCCCTCTCGTTTGCAACGAAGGAGCTCATCCAAAGAGCCACCAGTGAAGAAGTTCCCCATGAATGAGTCTGGGCAACAAAGCCAGCCTATCCTGGTACAGAGTGATGCAGCAAGCAGTCACACCGGTGGGTCACGCCGGAAAAGGGCCAAGAGGCAGAAGACCGTTAGCCAACAGACTGAATACCCTCATCAGGACCTTCATACTTGGTTGATTGGCAATAGGCAGAATGAACAACATCGGGATCATCTAGACCGTATCGTTCACCAGATGGAACACCGAGCACTGGGCAGGCTCGTCTCTTCGCCATTCCCCTTGGAGATCGAGACCATGAGACCTCCAAAGAAATTCACCCCACCAAAGTTCACTTCATACGACGGGAAGTCAGACCCGCTGACACATATTAGCCACTATAGACAGATGATGTCCCTATGGAATTGAGATGAGGCACTGATGTGTAAAGTCTTATGTAGACACCCCATTTTTGACCGGCCTTAAGACTCAGACGTCACCAACTGAGCACTCGGTGATAGTACATATTGTGCTCGTTCTGGAGTTTCAGAGTCTCGGCTGTGAGCCTCACCTCCGGACTTCCAGACTCTTTTGTGCCTTACATCGGTTTGCGAACCAGGTCCCGTTTTCTCCGTTTTCTCTTCCCAAAGGGAGGGAGAGGTCTCGTAGATCATCTCTCAGTGGCCTTAGGCTACGTTTCGTGGTCGTAGGCCATTTTTTTCATTTGGAGCCCAGTTCCCTGTTTTTGGAGCCGTCGGCCGTGTGCCTCGGTTCGGGTCCGCTTAACCACCTCTGTTTGCTCTGGTTTTGGGCATACACCTTGTTTCCTTCCTTTTGAGGGACACTGTGGCCTGAGAGACCAACTTCGTGGTCGAACGCCACCTCCGATTAATAGTCGATTTGGGGCCGGGCAGACGTTTTGGCCCCCGAACCTTCGTTTTATATCGGTTTGGGTTCATTTTTGGCGGAGACCTTATTTTCATTGTTAGGAAGGTTGTAGAAGGGTGGGAGGCCAGCAATGGTTCTGAAGACTAGCTTTATTCCTTCATCGCTCTTCATCGCCTGTTTTCTTCACTAGAAAGCTGACTTTTTCCATTCTCGGGCCACTTTTTCTGACTTTCCACCACACCATTGTGTTGCACACAATTGGGAGGCCACCAATATGGATAGGCCGGCCAGCAACTCTTCCTGACCCTTTTGAACCCCTCTAAAAAGTTGGTTTTTCTTTCTCCTGGGTTACATTTTCTGGATTTTGACCATACAACTGTGTTGTACAGACATGGGAGGCCACCTTTTTGGGGTGGCCGGCTACCTGAACCTCCTGAACCTAGCCAGCCAAATTTCTCTCTCCTGGTGTATTACAGCTGTGCCAGCTGTTTTGCCCCAGACCCCTGCTCGGGGATCTGCCCTTTTGGGGGGAAAATTTGAATTTGGTTTTCCCCCCCTTTTCCCTTGGCCTCTCCTCTATATAACCAGCACCCCTCCTCCATCTTGAAGGGTTACAAAAATTGGTTAGAGCCCTTGGCATACAATCCTCCCCCCTCTCTCTCTCTCTCTCTCTCTCTCTCTCTCTCTCTCATCCAAGCCTCCAAACACCATGGTTCTTCACCATTTACACACCAACCCATAGCACAACACCTCCGTCACTCATTCCAGCACCTTGGAGAACATTTGAAGAGCTTGGAAGCTCATAAATTTGGTCCAAAAGCAGCTGGTTTGCTGCTCTTCAAGGGCAAACTCCTATTTTCCCTTAAACTTGTATTTTTTTTGCTTCATTTATAAGCCATACTTGCAAGCATTTATGGACTTTGTCATGAACTGAAAAGGATCATATTTTGAGCTCCTCTACATGTTTGATTCAGAACTCTTTGCTGTTTGAGGTCTTCTACTACCTCTTGTCTCCTATCTCTCTTTGTAGGCCTATTTTTGCATGATATTTTAGCCCTACTTGTGATTATTTTTGTGACTTTCCATAAACTGTAAAGTGCCTTATTTTGAGCCCCTCTTCAACTTTATTGAAGGGCTCTTCACTTTTTGAGGTCTTCTACTACCTCTTGTCTCCTATCTCTCTTTGTAGGCCTATTTTTGCATGATATTTTAGCCCTACTTGTGATTATTTTTGTGACTTTCCATAAACTGTAAAGTATCTTGTTTTGAGCCCCTCTTTAACTTTGTTGAAGGGCTCTTTACTGTTTGAGGCCTTTTACTTCCTTGTTTGTTCATTCTCTCTTTTAGGGCTATTTTTGCATGATATATTAGCCCTATTTGTGAGCCTTTTTGGACCTCAACCTAAACTTAAAAAAGTATTTTTTTGACATCATCTTCATTTTTGATTAAGTTCCGTACTCTGTTTGGGGACACCTTCTCCTATGCATGCTTCATTCTTTCATGATTAGGGCCATACATGTGAGCATTTGCATTAGCTTTGTTTTGGCCTCTTAGCCACTGAAATCCAGTGGATTTTTAATGGCCTTGATGTGTTTTTGAGAGCCCAAATCAGAGGGGGGTGACCACCTCTCACCTTGTTTTGTTTGATGGTCTTTTTGGCCTTCCAAAGAGGCCCTATCTTGCATGCCTTGTTGACTGATTTTAGGGCCAATTTGGTGAGTTTTAGGGCTATCATATTTGATTTTCAGAGTTTTTTGTGCCATGGTAAGTGTCCTTAATGCATCTGCTTAATAACCCCTTTGTATGCCTTCCAAAAGAACCCATCATTTGTGCATGTGTTGGTTGAATTTCAGAGGTTATTTGAGCATGTTTTGGCATGTTTTATCCACTGATTTTTTCTGGTTTGATGAGTTCTCACTTGCTTCATATACATGCCATCTAAATCATGTTCGCTAGTCAAAGTTGCATGCTATTTTAGTCAATCTTGCTAGCATATTTTGGCCATGCTTTGAACTAGAAATATTCATATTTTGGGACTACCTTAGTTCTGTCTTTATGCTTCATGATCAAATAATGCATGCTTTGTATAGCTATAGGTCAATACATGTGCCTAGTTTTGTGTTTCGGGACCATTCCATGCATCTGGTGCCATGTTTCCATGTTTCGGGATCATTTTGCATCATATTTCAGTGCTGGAACTTGCATGTTTGTATGCCATATTTCGTGCCTTGCAATGCCTTGTTAGAGTGGCATTTGTGCCTTAGGATCGGTCCTGGATTTGCGCGCATGTGTGCACGCATCTCGAGTGTCTCATTTTCATCTTATGGCCACTGATGTGAGTGTGGCTGAGGTCCACTCATGTTGGTGTAAGTCCATTATGCATTGTGTATGCCATTCCAATTCATAGCATTGCGTATGCTAGGTTGTATGTTAGAGCATCGTGTATGCCATGTTACGTCGTGCATTGTGTATGCCATTTCATAGCATTGTGCATGCTAGGTTCTATATTAGTTGCATAGTGCGTGCCATCTCATTTGCATTATGTTTGGGATAGGAGTTAACCCGAGCACAGGAAACGAGGGACGTTTCGTACTTTGAGTGACAGAACGTGTCTCAATTCCAGTCACCGGCACTCCGGATTATGCATGATAGAGTCTCGGTCTTGTTGTGTTTATGTGTGCATTCATTTCATATTAAGTTGTGCAATTCGACTCCTCGGCCATCATGCATCAATATGCATGATTGGTGGCACGAGGATCGAGGACTACGCTCCCTGAAGAGTAGTCAAGCATACATATGTGAAAATACATTGCCATGCCCCTTTCCTGCTCTCTGTTGCAGCAAATCAGAAACTGGCGATCTTTTGGGGCTTCGCGCAATATTTCAGGCTTAATTGTAAACAGAGGCTAATTGGGGCATCGCAATGGATTTCTGCGCCAACTAACCCGAGCATGCATCATTCATCATTTGGTACAGAGCCGAGGCAGTCCATGGATTTGCGTGCCATTTATTGCTTTCCTAGATCAATTTGTTAATTAATTAGGATTTTGTACTTATTGGGATTGTATTATTTATTTGGGACTGTATATTATTTATTTGGACCCTCCAAGCGAGGGCAATGTTGTAATAAGTATGTGTGTGTGTGTGTGTGATGTATGTCTTCTAACCCCACGTCTTTCTCCCTTTTATTTACCAGCTTATGATGGTTAGATTAGGGCATGTTTCAATTAGCATACAGTATGATAGCATGTTTGCATTCATTCATCTGTTTTGCATGCACTAGGCTCGGCGCATCATAACTCACTGCATTGTATTTTAATTCCAAGTTGAATAATTGTCCACTGTAGCATTCCATATGCCATGTTTAGAATAGCCGAGCCTATCTTAGTTGCATTATTACATGTGTTGCATTAGGCATTTCTGTATAGTTAGGATCATGCATGATTTCTAATTAGCTTCTGTTTTGGCTTGGAGTACTCGGTAAGTTTTTATGATTTAGCATCCTTGCATGTGTGTGAGTGACTGCCATGATAGCATGATTACCATGAGGCTATGTGCTTATGTGATATACCTGCTTGAATGCTTGTGGGTGAAGGTTGGGTTATTTGGATTGGAACAATGCATTGACTGTGAGTTTTAAGTCCACTAGATAGTGGCAAAACCATCTTTTCTAAGCCCACCTGAGGGTGGAAAAATCTGCATCTTAGGCCTACCTGAGGGTAGCAAACCATCTTTCAAAAACAAATATGAAATGTTTTGTTCGAATTCAGGTGATCCAGTCTATACTTGTATGCTGTGCGCATCACATAGTAAATCTAGGCTAATAACCGGGATAAGAATGCATAATGTTTTCAAAACTAGATATCATGGTTAGTAGAGGCCGATCTTTGATCGGGTGAGCAGGGGTGCTCACGAAGTGACCTTCCCCAATCGTACCAAAGTTCCCGAGCCGAGGCAACTTTGGGGATGACGGACACGTGGCCTTAGGCAACGAGTCAGGGTTTCCTAAATTTCTCAAAAATAAAACATTTAGGTGGTGACTCTGTATCTGGCACACTTCTTTCAAAAATCTGTTTTCTCAAAATGATTTTCCAGATTTGGACTCTTTGGTTCAGATTAAGAACCGTGACAATTGGAGTCCTGAACTGTAGTGAGCTTAAGATGAGCAGGCAGGACTCATCCTTCAAGGCGTTCGAGGATGTTTATGCTTCTGGCGACTCATTGAGGACTTAGAGAGCTTGACTCGAACTCATGATATCTGGTTTTGACTACACTTGTGTGTTTCCTGCATTGCATTTGCATTGGTGCGCCTAGGACACCGTGTTTGCCATTTGCTATTCCTGAGCGGTTTGCCAGAGGCTGCGTGCCATAAGGCTTACCGGTTACGGGCTCTGCTAGTATGGGAACACAAACCCCGGTTTTACCGGGGCACCCTTTTGACCGTTCGACCTAGTGCATATTCGGAATCCATAGTGATCATTCAAAACTAGGACAGGCTGCTTACCCGATATAGGTTGTTTGAAACCGTTGCGTGCATAGTGAAACCCTAGCTCCTGACAAAACAGGACAGGGAAACCCTACCCCAACATAGGGGTGTTTTGGCTCTCACTTATCTGCTATGTGCTTTTAGAGTGCGTCTCTACAGGGAATGCATGTATCAGTTTATGAGTTTGGGCATCAGGCCTGCGGGCATCAGTTCAGTTATTTTGAGAATCAGTTATCTGCGGGTATCAGATTCAGTTTTCAGGGACAGTGATTCAGAGATAGTGATCAGTGTTTGAGGATAGTGTGTATTCAGCTTATCGACCGTGTGTTGTTATGCCCAGCTGTGTGTTGTGTATTTATTTTAAGCTGTTATACTATTTGTTTACCTGATTTTTTATTTCTTTATTGCTTTATTTATCTTTTTGCTAGGGCAGTTTTAGCACAATTGCTTTCGACCCAGCAGATATTCTCCAAGCACTTTGGACAAGAGGTCGTCGGCTCAATTGATCTGAGGATCTGGTTGACGGATAGCCAGTGTTCCATTCTCCACCCCCGGTTGTCAGAAGAAGGCCGAGAAAGCATAGTGTGTCTGAGCAAAGGTTATCAGAGTAGTGGTCTACCCTAGCAATAAACAGTCGAGCTAAGGTCTCAGTTTCTGCCATAGAGATACACATACCAGTTAGTCAGCAGGACCAACAGAACATGGCTGGAATGGAAGAAATGATGCGCCAACTCCAAGAGAGTATGAAGCAAATGCAGGAGGATGCTGTCCGCCAAGCAGAGTTCTCTAAACAGCAGGCCACAATCATGGCCCAACAGGTGGAGCTAATTACCCGGCTCCAGCAACAAGCCGGAGCATTGGCCTCACATCTAGTTCCCCCCCACCAAGGGTCCCGCTACCCGAGCAGACACCAACTACCCAGAATGTCCTGCCAAATGTCTAGAACATTTTTCCAAATGTCCATGCCATTCAGGAGGACACAGATATCCCAACGGGGCCGGCTCCGCCCCCGCTTCCACCTCAATTATCCAAGATACATACACCCATCAACCACCCAGACTCTTCCTTCGAGTTCGAAGTAGACCCTACAGCACTGAAATTGAGCAAGCTCGAGAAGCTATTCAAAAATTCCCAGGGGGTAAAGGCTATCCCGGATATCGAGGACAGATATACCGATGTGGCGGTAACGTTGTCGGATAGATTCAAAATGCCACAGATTGATCGCTTCGACGGATCTGGAGATCCTATGGTCCACCTCTGGCTATTCTCAGATATACTACGGCCAATGGGCCTAACCAGACCCCAGAAGCTTTCATTATTCGGCCGAACCCTGTCGGGTGTGGCCGCTATCTGGTATGCGAACTTGGAGGATGATGTCAAGCGAAGTTGGGATGAAATGGCCAAGGCCTTTGTTGCGCAATACTCTTACAACACCCAAATCGAGATTACAACCTGTGATCTCGAAACAACAAGGCAAGAGCCCAAAGAGAGCTTCTCGGATTTTGTGACCCGGTGGAGGGCGAAGGCCTCGATGATGACTCTAAGGCCCACCGATAAGGACCAGATCAGGATGATTGTGCGCAATCTCCAGCCAAAACTGATGCAAAAAATGATTGTGCTCCCCTTCCTTACCTTTTCGGATCTGCACGAGATGGGGGTACAAATTGAAGATGCAATGAAACAGGGTCTGATTGACCAAGACAGAGAGCAACCTCAAAGAACCTTTAACCGCAACAACAATGTAGGCCCGAGTGGCGCTGCAACTGCAAGAACTTCGGAGGTAAGCATAGTCGCCACCATTCCCCCTCTCCTTCCAAGGCCCATGGCAGCCACACCCTTCTCTGGTGCATCCGGAAGCAATACACAGACCACCAAATACCAACCCAGAGGCCAAAGAACCTTCACCCATTGTACATGCCCTTGTCCAAGGCTCTAGAGGTCTTAATCAGAAAAGGGCATCTAAAACCCCTGGAGTCGAGGCCGTTACCAAATACATTCCCCCCCACTCACAACCCAGCCAAATACTGCGTATATCACCAGCAACACGGTCATGACACTGACCAATGTTTCAGATTGCGTCACGAGATTCAAGATCTCGTTGACAAATAGGTGATTCTGCCACCAGAAAGACCCAATGTCACAACCAACCCACTCCCTACAAACAACCAAGCTCCACCTCCCAAAAGAATCAACTTTATCCAGACTGGGGTCGTGTCTTACGATCCTAGCATCTATATCACTCCTTCCCATCTACCTAAGCCGGAGGTGCTCCTTCTTGATTGCACTGACCTTTTGTGCATGATGGACATCTCCACAACCCAACTTGAGCCAGTAGTGGTGGCTGTTGAAAAAAGTACAGAGGAGGTTGCAGAGGAGGATGGAACTGTTAAGTCAGGGCTTGAGCAGTCTGGGGATTGCTGGGGAAGCCTACGATCCGAGCGATTGCATTCTGTCAGCAGGCCAGTCTAAACCAAGTGTAGAATTGCCAAAGAGAGCAGAACTGTGTGTGATCCAGGGGGATGGATTTAAGCAGGGAACGGATGATTTAACGGCCATAGAAGAGGGTTTTGCCAACCTCTAGTTTTTCAATAACCAAGAATCAGGGGACGCAGTAGTCAACTGGTTTGATTATGAGGAGTCAGCAGAGGCTACCGGATGGCTGGATGATCAACCAGATATTGTAGAGTTCCAACAGGGCCCGGCAGGGGCGAGGGTATCAGTTGTGGCTGGAAGGGTCGGAAGTCAGAGTACATTGTCGGAGAGTGCCGGTACGAAGAATTTCGCTCAGGACAGGAGCATTGTGAATACAAGGAAAACTGAACAACAAATTGCGCTGACGCAGGTAGAACAACAGGGTTCTGAGAGAATCGGAGAAGCCAAATCCCATGAGGGGACTGAAAATGCTGTGGGCACAAGGACAGAAGATGCTGTGAGCATGTGGGCTGAAAGTGTTGCGAGTACAATCATGCCGTAGCCAGACAGGTGCCTTTTGAATGCCAGCGGAATGTGATGGGAAGATGATGATTTATGTCTTGCCCACACAGACGAGGATTGGGGGAGCAATCAACCAGACGACACCTGGTATCTCGACAAAGTTGATCACATGACAAGAAGTGGGCGGTATTTCAAGCCCCCGCACCTAGACCAACCAGAAGCGTCTGGAAAGGACATGGAAACTGAAAAGCAGAAAGAGAAACAACTGGAAGAGGAGGTTGTGCTCAAACAATTAAAAAAGATACAATCAGACATCTCTATCTAGGGACTGCTTATGGCGTCACGAGTGCACAGACAGGCTGTTCTATCTGCTATGGACAAGGCCAAACTCTCCATAGATACCACGCCAGAGCAACTGGTAGGATTATTCTTTCCGAGAGGAGCTACCCCGATGCTGACTTTTTCTGACAAGGAATTACCACCTGAGGGTGCAAACCACAATAAGCCACTCTACATCTCTGTGGAGTGTAGAAATAAATGGATACCGGTGGTTCTTGTTGATACCGGATCCGCCATCAACATCTGCCGGGCAAGGACAACCTATGCCATCGGTTTGAAGACCGCGGACTTTATACCAACAGCCCAGGTAATTCGGGCATATGACAACACGAGCCAAGAAGTTATGGGGACAATAAAGATCCAGACCAAAGTCGGGCCAGGATAGCATGAGATAGATTTCCATGTCTTGGAGGTTCCCGCAACTTTCAACCTACTTTTGGGGTGGCCGTGGTTGCACCAGGTGAAGGCCGTCTCGTCCACTCTGCATCAGATGGTGAAATACCCCTATGAAAAGGGAGTAGCCATTGTTTTTGGGAATTCATCGATCCATCTACCTTCGGAGGTATCTACACCAGTCCTAGAAATTGAGCACGGCATGGAGGACGTGTTTCTGTTAAGTTTTACCTTAGTTGAGGCTCGAGTTGTGCAAAACATCATGGCTGTTAATGAGGGAGTGTATGTTAGTGCTCAATCTGTATACCTCATGAACAAGCTACAACATATCCCTAGGATGGAATTAGGAAGGAGCGGCCGGAAGGGCGTCGCAGCATTGGCCGAAGTGCCACACAACCCTCATACCTTTGGATTGGGTTATCAGCCCACCAAAGAAGATTGGATAAGAAAGGGGAAGGAAATGGCTGGAAGAGCCAAAGCGAAGAAGGCAGGGAAGCCTTTTGACTTAATACATAGGCCCATTCAGGGTACCCTAAACGGACGTTTCGTTCGGGAGGGGGAGGACTTTCTGTTTTGTGGCTTCCCCGAGCCGTGGCTGAACGCGGAGAAGAAGCGCGTGCCAGGTTTCGAGATTTTCTTCGACTTGCAATTATCCGGGGATGATGTTGCCAAAGAGCAGACAGACCCATCAGCTGAGGTTGAGCAGTGTAAGGCAGTGGACTCCGAGGGCGCTGAAATTAAAATGGGAGAAGCATTGGCTTGTCTACTTTTAGATCCTCCGATCGACCATAAGTGCATGGGGGATAATTTCTTGGTTTCCATGATTGGGAATGAAACAGCTGTGGGCCTACCAGTAACTATTTTGGATGCATCTATCGCACCCTCTCTCACTTGGCAATATGAAGAGGGATTTTTGTCCAGCAGCACCGGGTCAGGTATTGAGCCGGAATCTGATTCCACCGAGTCTTGTTAGTCGGAATCAGGTTCCAGCTCGACTGAGTCTGAGTCTGGTAATCCTGGAGATGATAACCCGGATGCCACAGTCTTGTCCAGGTCGTCTTTTTCTTTCTCTTTTGAGTCTGTTGTAACCGAGGAATCGGACGATTTGGATGAGCTTAATAAGAATCAAGTAGCTGTGGTTTCTGTGTACTTTTCTGTGCCTTTGATTTATTGCATTAACTCAGACTTTCAAAAATTTGATGAAAACGACGAGAAAGAAATTCCTCCGATTTTGCAACGCTTAATTGAACAAGAGTAGGAGAGATTTGTTAAACCCTTAATGGATGAAATCACTACTGTGAATATTGGTACTAAGGAGGACCCGCGGCTGGTCCAGATCGGGTCTACGTTGTCTTCGGAGGAACGCAAGCGTTTAGTCGCTTTATTAAAAGATTTCAAAGATGTTTTCGCATAGTCCTACGAAGACATGCCTGGGATCGATCCTGAGATTGTACAGCACCAGATCCCTCTTGACCCCGAGGCCGGACCCGTCAAGCAGAAACTCAGAAGGATCCACCCAGACTGGGCTCTCAAGATCAAGGAAGAAGTCACCAAGCAAATTGATGCAGGATTTTTGCTGGTATCCGAATACCTGACTTGGTTGGCCAACATTGTTCCAGTGCTGAAGAAGGATGGCAGGATTCGGGTATGCGTGGATTTCAAGGACCTAAATAGAGCTAGTCCGAAGGACGACTTTCCCTTGCCGCACATCGATGAGTTGGTGGACTTCACAGCGGGGCATGCTTTGCTTTCATTCATGGATGGCTTCTCAGGGTACAATCAGATAGTGATGGCACCGGAAGATCGGGAAAATACTGCATTCACCACCCTGTGGGGGACATACTGCTACAGAGTAATGCCGTTTGGGTTAAAGAATGCTGGAGCTACTTATCAACGGGCCGCGACCACGATATTGCATGACATGATCCACAAAGAGGTTGGGGTGTATGTGGACGATATGATTGTCAGGTGCAAAGATAGAGAGGGCCACTACACTGCCTTGCAAAAGTTCTTTCAAAGGATCAGAGAATTCCGGTTGCGGCTGAATCCTCAAAAGTGTACATTCGGTGTTACAGCAGGGAAAATGCTGGGGTTTCTAATTATACAGAGAGGTATCGAAGTCGACCCTTCCAAAATTAAGGCCATCTTAGAAATGCCACCACCAAGGACTGAAAAGGAGGTGCGAGGCTTTCTGGGTAAAGTGCAATTCATAAGACAGTTTATCTCAAAATTAACCTTGACTTGTGAACCACTTTTTGGCCTCCTGAAGAAAAGAAAGAAATTCCAATGGGATGGCCGATGCCAAGCTGCTTTTGAATAGATCAAGGAATACTTACAGAACCCGCCTGTGTTGTCACCGCCAGAGCCGGAAAAACCGTTGATATTGTACCTTTCAGTGACTGAGACCACAATAGGCTGTATGCTCGCGCAAGAATCAGAGGACAAAGTGGAGAGAACCATCTACTATCTGAGCAAGAAGATGCTAGAGTATGAGACTCGCTACACACCGTTGGAGAAGGCTTGCTTAGCTTCGATATAGGCTACCAGGAAGTTGCGGCATTACCTGTTAACTCACTCCGTAATGTTGGTTTCACGACTCGATCCCATCAAATATCTTTTCGAGAAACTAGCACTTACGGGTAGGGTAGCTCGTTGGTTGTTGTTGCTCTCTGAATTCGTTTTGAAATATGTGACACGCAAGTCAGTCAAGGGAAGAGCAGTAGCAGAATTCTTAGCCGACCATCCAGTGGAAGGGGGTGAAGCAGTCGAGTACTTATTACCAGATGAAGCCATTTTGCACATCGACGATGAAAATTAGACGATGTACTTTGACGGAGCGTCAAATCAGTACGGGTATGGGATAGGGGTGTTGCTGATAGCACCCGACAATTCCCGTATCCCTCTAGCCTTCAAACTCCGGTTCAAAGTCTCGAACAACGACGCAGAATATGAGGCATGCATCGCCGGTCTAGAAGCAGCCCTGGAACTAGGGGCAAGACGGTTGGACGTCATCGGGGACTCGAACCTTGTTGTGTCTCAAGCAAAAGGAGACTGGAAAGTCAAGGAAGAAAAGATGATAATGTACCACTAGGCCTTGGATTTGTTAATTTCTCGGTTTGAGAAGCTAAACTTTGCTCATCTACTAAGAGAGAACAACAAGTTCGCAGATTCTTTAGCAACTCCATCTTCCATGATAGACATCCCGTTCGGAGTCCGGATGCGTCCAGTCATCATTGACCAGAAATTTACGCCAGCCTACGAGTCGATTGCTGCTATAGATGAGGTTCAGGATGAAAACCCCTGGTATTACGACATTTGGAATTTCTTGGAGAAGGAAGCATACCCGCCATGGGTAAATGCCAAGGATAAAAGGGCAATCGAAAGAATGGCCATTCAGTTCATCATCTGCGGGGGTAAACTGTATAAGAGAGGTCATCTGGGAATGCATAAGCTGTGTGTCGATGCCGAAGAATCGAAGCGCCTAATGGAGGCCATCCATGGAGGGGAATGCGGTGCGCATATGAACGGAGTAATGTTAGCACGGAAAATCCTCAGACAGGGTTACTACTAGTCCACCATGGAGGAGGATTGCATTGGTTTTGTTCGGCGATGCCACAAATGTCAAATTCATGCTAATCGCATGAACATTCTACCGTCGAAGCTGTGCAATATGACTTCGCCATGGCCATTTTTAGTCTGGGGAATTGATGTGATCGGGGCTGTCACTCCGAAGGGGTCGAATGGGCATGAGTTCATCCTGGTCGTGATAGATTATTTCACAAAATGGGTCGAGGCCCAATCTTATGCGGTGTTGAAAGCTTCACATGTTGCAAAGTTTATCAGAAACAACATCATCTGTCGCTACGGAGTCCCAAACGAGATAATTTCAGATAACAGTTCCCACTTCAAAAAGGAAGTGATTGACTTGTTGGAAAAATACAACGTGGCTTTTCATAAGTCATCCACATATCGGCTGCAAACCAACGGAGCGGTTGAGGCTGCCAACAAGAACATCAAACACATACTGTAGAAGATGGTGGAAACCTACCGGGATTGGCCAGATAAGCTGCCGTTTGCTCTATTGGGCTACCGGACTTCAATCAGAACTTCTACTGGGGCGACTCCATATTCATTGGTTTATGGGATGGAGGCCGTTCTACCTATCGAGATTGAGGTCCCGTCATTGTGAGTATTAGCTGAGTGTCAAATAGCTGAAGCAAATTGGCAGCAGAGCAGGTTTGAGGAACTCATGCTCTTTGATGAGAGAAGACTGAAAGCACTGTACCATGTTCAAGGTTATCAGCGCAGAATTGCCCGGGCTTTCAACAAGAAAGTTAAGTCCAGGAATTTAAAGGAAGGAGATTTGGTGCTCAAGGACAACCGAGCTTCCATCCATGACCCAAGGGGCAAGTTCAGACCCAATTGGACTGGTCCCTACATCATTAAGTCTATCTGGTCAGGTGGAGCTGTGGTTCTGATGGATCTAGATGGCTTGGAGTTCTCACAACCGATCAATATGGACAAGTTGAAGAAATATTACCCTTGAGAGGCTCGCTAGGCCGAAAACCCTAAAGGGTGACCTAGGCAAAACTCAGAGCACAAAAAATTTGAAATTGTAAAAATTGAGCTTGCAAGGTTGAAAACCCGCAAAGGGCGGCCTTGGCAAAAGTTAGAGCATAAAAGGAGAGTGAAAATACTCGAGTGAACCCGAGCCTGAACTACGTAAGGCTTGATTTCCATCTTTGGGATACGTATGCAACTTCATCCTGAAGTTCAGCCACAAACTTTTCCCTGATCAACTTTGTCCATTTGATCATCTCAGTCATCTTTGTTTATCAGCATTCATCGTAATCTCCAGTGCAGTGCTATTCAGACTAGGGGCAACTTTCCGTTGCTGTGTAGTGCTGCGGTACTATTCAGACTAGGGGCAACTTTCCAGTTGCTAGGATCCGGGGTTGTGCATCTCGGTGACAGATCTCAGGCGTGTCCAGTTCTAATCCATATCGAAAATGGTTTTGAAAAGTTTTAATAAAAGTTGACTTTGTTCAAATTAATCGTTTTACAACTTAGACCATTTTTGGACCAAAGTGGAAAATTTTCAATACCCACAACCTTCAATTTCATTGATTTCAAAACAGAGTCCTCCTACTCTTGCATACAAATTGAAGTTGCTTTTTATTACATTCATAAAGAAAACTTGAAAGTACTGGTAAAGCAATAAATCCACGGCATAGATAAGTCAGGTGTCCCTGCGCCCCTTCCCAGAGCTGGTCGAAGCTTTTGATGCCAAGCTGGGCCCAATCTGTGCCTCTTCATTGAGCCAATCCAAGCACTCGTCAGACAAAGTGCAACTGAAAGTGGGAGCGGGTGCCAGGAGCTCTCTAGTCTTCCACGCTGTGGCATACCGGGCAAGCTGTGCGCCTCGAACCGAGAATATGGAAGGATACTTTATCCCCTCTGGCGGGCAAGTCTGATCATGACCAAACTGGCGCTGGAACCGGAACGGAAAGTAGAACACACAGTGAGTCAGACCAATTAACTAGATCTCAGTCTGCCGGGACATGCTCTAGCTCATTGCCGGGAGGTTCAGCCAAGGACAGTGCCAAGCAATGCGATCTGCAGACAAATTGCACATCCAGTTAAACCACCATCCTTTCTCAAGGGCATCGACTAGGCGTTGTCGAAAGAAGCAGCCGCGAGCTGAGTAGGCTGGGCAAGAGTCCATAACCTGCAATTTATCCATCAACCATACCTGGGGAGGGATGAAAAATGAGAGAATAAAGAATATAGAGATGTACTATGAGAGAAAAGTAAGGAAAGGGTTTTCTGAGAAAAAACCGAGCCCGAGGGCCGAGTGATGTGAGCAATATATATGTGAGATTGGGTGGGAAACATTACTTGCAACAGTAGAGGACTCCCCGCAAATCTGGTCGTCTCCTGGCGATTAAAAGCATCTAAGCCCATCAGTGTCTCAGTCAATGTCATGGCAATGCAGCTCTTTCCTTCTTTCAAGCCTTGAGCAACTTCAATCAGATGAATGCTAGATCCACCGAAGCCTGGAGCAAGCAAAAAGTGAGATAACATGCACAAGCAAAGTGCGTGCTGTCGAAAACCTTGCCAATAATGGTTCTTTGCGGTCAACATCGAGCGATGAATCAAGCCGAGGATGTCCGGTTCCCGTTCTGGATCGGTGAGTGTCATGCATGGTGAGCCCACACATCCGCCCTAAAGCTTGGGCGTGGCCGAAGCGAAACTGAGGCAAAATTTCTTTATAGCATTCAGATTCCATCAAAACTTGAAAATCTTCGAAAGTTGGACATACCTCTTGCCCGCCGAAGCTAAAAACATGTGTTACTAGGTTCTAAAAACTCGCCGCGGCGTGAAGAAAGGGAAGGTGCAGTGGAGTACGGCTCAGTGTGAATAGTGCATTCAAGCCAAAGCCCCGGAAGTTCAACTTTTCCGAGCCACCTAGAGAAGCGATCCAAGCTGTGAGATTTTCGACGAGAAACGCCTTCATTTTTGGTGCAAAACTGAGATGAAATGAATCAACTATGAGGCTGGGACTTTTAAAGAGGATAAGGCACTGTTCGGGGGACACGTGTCGAAAATCTAGTGGTTGTTGAGCTAAGTGGCCGGCCGGCCACCTTTTTTGGTAGGCCGGCCACCTCTCTCCCCTCAAATGCAAAAAGTTGGCCGGCCAGCCCCCAAATGTGGCCGGCTATGCTGCAGAGTGTGCCTTTGGTCCTGTTTTACCCTTTAGAAGGAAGTTCCTAGCATTTCCATGCATCGGGAGTGTCGAAGGCCTCCATCTCTCTCTGTTTCGGATGCATTCTGTCGACTAGATCATCTGAAATGCACTTTGTTCATAGAGTTGTTGTTAAGTTTTGCTTATCGAGTTGTTGTTTTGCTTATCGAGTTGTTGCTTCGTTTGTCGAGCTGTTTTGTTTATCAAGTCTTGTTTGTCATAGCTATCGAACTTTGTATTTTGAGTCGTCACTCTTTGTTTAAATCAACGTTGTTGTGTCTTGCTTATCGAGTTGTAAACTTGCTAAGGTTTTGTTATTTCTTAGTAAGTTAAGTTGTTTAGTTTGTTGTGTCGGTTCACTACCTGACTTGGCAAATACACAATGTACATTTCCATTCAATCTCATTTTGGTGCAAAATAATGCGATGCGATGCTAAGAGCATAAAATACAACACTTTTTCAAAAGCTGTTTCATTCCATCATGTTTCCTTTTTTTACAACAAGGGTACAAGTTTTACATAAAATAAAACTGCCTAATAATGTACAATGTGCTACAACTAGTAGTAAAAAGGTAAATAAAGCATGAAACAACTACATCAATGCTCTCAATAGCAAGAATGAGAGGCCCTCTTCGTCATCTTCTGCGGAACAGACTTTGCACCATCATCACCATCATCTGAGTCGGGGCTGCCATCCTCGGAACACTCTTCAGCCTCATCTCCACTACCGGAACCGGGATCGGAGCCACCCTCTCTGTCAGCAGATGTCTCTGATTGGGAATCTGCAACCTCCTCCTCCTCCTCGCTGGGCTCCTCCTCAATGATGTGCGCCCTGCGTCTGCCTCGTCCGCGAGACGACTCCCCTCTCCCAGCTCCCCAAGGAGGCCTAGATGGCCCAGCTCCTCGGGAAGGCCCAGGTGGCCCAGACTGTGGCCCGGTATATATCGGCAGCATCTGAAAAGGAAGAATGCAATTTGAATACATTAGTCAAAATATGTATATTAGATATAGATGCAAGAAAACTACATGAAGTGGGCGCATACAGATATGGTACATGAATGTGGTGTGTGTCAGATGTGCTCTACACAGGCAGCCTATCAATGCACTAAAATGTTCAAGATCAGCATGTCATCAGAATTATGATAAATGCAAGGAAACTAAAGGGTACCTGGACACCCATGAGGGACAACTGCGCCTCTCTCCGTAGGACCATGCCCTCAAGTGAGGCTACCATCCCGAGCACCTCATCTATGTACTCCCTGGGTGGCTGCAGATACAAGCTCAAGTCATCAATGAATAAACAAATGCCAAAGTACCTGTGTGATAAATGGAAAATAGTGAAACATACCGGTGGTGAATCGGGGTCACTGACATATCGGTGGTCAGGCATAGGAGGCTCTATCGGAATCGGGTAGGAAGTCCCATATCGCCATCCTGTCAACTCAGTTGGCATATCTGGCCATCCAGGATGATGATGAGTCGAAGGAATCGGGGGAACCAGTCCACCCCTGCCTTTAGATATACCAGCCCTGTTGGTGGAAGGGACATTTGCAGTCCGAGCCCGGCTCGATGAAGGCATACCAGCAGACCTCCTCGTCGGAGTACAAACCCCCGTCAGTGGAGGCATCAAGTATGTGTGACGATAGGTCGCATACTCCCCCTGCACCAGATGTAAGAATGCATCGGTACCCTGCATAGCACTGACGACATCCTAAGGAGAGAGCCTGTCAGCGGTCCGCATGTTGTCCAGAGGCACTGAAGGAAGGTCCTGAGTAGGGTAGCCCATACCTGACGCAAGAAGCGATCCCTCAAAAGCCAGGCCCTACCAACTGGCCCCTCGAAGAGGATCCTATATCGAGAGGCACCCCATGCTCTGGCAAACTGAAATCGGAGGTCTCTACCGAAAGGCGCCCAGGGCTGCTATGTGATTTGTGGATAACCGATGCATAAGTTGATTAGAAATGGTGAATGTGCAAGACAAATCAAAGACCAGAAACATAAAGAACTGAGAGTTCTGAAATACCTCTGACGACCGCACTGTATCAAAGTACTGTCGTAGGTAGAGGAAAGACTCCCGAGGTCTCGGCCGGTACTGGCCCTCGAATATGAGTGAATAAGGGGTCGTGAGGGGCACCTCCACCTCAAGCTCTGGGGCTAGTGTCGGGAAGTACGCGTAGACCCATAGCTGTGGAAAACAAAACAGTAACCATCAGAATACAGAATGCTGAGTGCAGAATGTAGATACAAAATGCTGAGAGCAAAGTACAAGGTACAGAATGTAAAGTGCACCGTGTGTGCAATGTACAAGTAATGAGAAGCAGAAATGTAAATCAGGAGGACAGAAAGTACCTCCCAGGCCCTCCAATAGCCGCCAACCATGTTCCCCAGTCTGCGGGAGGTCGCGCTCATATAGCAATAGAGAGTAGCCAGGCTGGCGTCGCCCTAATCATATCGACTAACCTGTGATAGGTCCACTAGGGCACTCAACAGATAAAGCCCGACAGTGTTCCCCCTATCGGCGAACAAAGTGGTCCCGAAAAGGAACATCAGAAATCCACGGGTATACTGTGCCACCTCCTCAAGAGTCTCAGGCTCCATCTCCGCCCTCTTGAAATAGGAAGAGAACCAGGTATATCGGACTCTGCCTGAAGATCTGTCAACCGGCGGGCGAGCCCCCAATAAGTATATCCAGGCGGCCTCCCACTGGCCCATATCCTTGTCGTATGGGATGGCCCAGCCTCCCACATCGAGGCCTGTCAGTACGGCGAAGTCAAATGGGGTCATGGTGAAGTCCCCAGTGGCAGAGAAGTGGAAGGAGTTGGTGGTGTCCCACCATTTCTCTACCAAAGCACCCATCAATGTCCTACTAGCAGGACAACGAGAGATCCCAGTGCAAAAGGGCCCAAACCCTGCCACGTCAACCAAATCCCGGACAGCCTCCGGGAGCTCCATGTACCACTTCCTCACCGTGATGGAGCCATATCCTCGCGCAGCGCGAGAAGTCACCTGCATTCAGGATGAACACATGTATTTAGTTTCAGAATGAAATGTATAAGCTGCGTGCAAATGCACTGAATAGGCTGCGTGCAAATGAAATGTATAAGCTGTGTGCAAAATCAAATCAATACAGAATTTGGGCTGCGTGTTCAACTCTCAATCAGTGTGTGCTGCGTGTTCACAATCAGTTCGGGCTGTGTGTTCAACGTCAAGTGTTTGAGCTGTGTGTTCAAAATTCAAAATCAGTGGGCCGTATGTTCAACTCTCAATCAATGTGTACTGTGTATTCACGTCAACAATGGGCCGTGTGTTCAGAATTCAAGTATTTGGGCTGCGTGTTCAACTCTCAATCAGTGTGTGCTGTGTGTTCACCTCAACAATGGGCTGTGTGTTCAGAATTCAAGTGTTTGGGCTGCATGTTCAACTCTCAATCAGTGTGTGCTATGTGTTCACCTTCAATTTGGGGCTGTGTGTTCAGAAATTCAAAGTTTGGGCTGCGTGTTCAACTGACGACAAGTGTGTCTTTGCGTGTTCTGTCGATTCATTTGTGTGTTCAACGTCAAGTGTTTGAGCTGTGTGTTCAAAATTCAAAATCAGTGGGCCATGTGTTCAATTCTCAATCAGTGTGTGCTGTGTGTTCACCTCAACAACGAGCTGTGTGTTCAACATCAAGTATTTGAGCTGTGTGTTCAGATTTCAAAATCAGTGGGCTGTGTGTTCATTTCAACGTTTGGGCTGTGTGTTCAATTCTCAACAAGAATGTGCTGTGTGTTCACAATCAATATACGGGCTGTGTGTTCAGAAAGTTGAAGTGTTTGAACTGTGTGTTCAAGATACAAACGAAATACGGTGTTATAAACTAAACATTCAAAACAAGCTGTGAGCTTGAGTGAGCAGATAAACATCGCAAAAGCACAAAATGCACGGAAAATGCAGAATGCATTGCAGAAAATGTAAGAGTGAAGTAAATAGCTCTCGTGCCTGGTAAGAGAGGTGGGACTCCGGCTCTCACAAAAGCAAATCCCTAGGCGCTCGATCATCGAAATCAGTAAAGTGGTGGAAAACTGCCTGCGGGAGGATGTGCGCCGGAGGGTCGTACCTCTCGGGAATGAATGGCCGGATCCTCGAGGGTAAAGCCATAATATCGGGATCATCTCCGGCACCCGAAGGACCTCCACCATGAGGGAAATGACCAGCCATCTCGAAAAATCTGCAAAAACGAGCAAAACGAGCCAAAATTGGAAAAAGTCAACAAAAGTCAACTCTCAGAAAATGAAAAAGTCAACAAAAGTCAACTCCTGAGAAAATCTTCCAAATGTTGAGACAAACTTACCTCAAGTGGTGAAAATGAGAAAAGAAGTGCCGAAATCAAAATTTAATCGGTTCAAAGTGACGAAAACTGAAAGATTTCGCGAAAACAACTTGCGTGGGGCATTGGCAAACGCATATAGAGCGCAGATCTGAGGAAGAAAATGGTTTGGGAAGGAGGAGAGAGCAATTTCGGAGCTGGAGTTGTGAGGAAAAGTGCTTTGGATAAGCACATTTAAAGAAAAGAGAGCAAAAAGATCAAACTGCCCCGGATTTGGGCTAGGTGGCCAGCCGGCCACCTTTTCTGGCAGGCCAGCCATCCTCTTGCCTCACCCCTGGCCGGCAGCCTCCCCCTTGGACCAAGCATGGCCGACAGCCTTCCCAAGGTGGCCTCTAAGGTCCCTGCAAATTTTGGTGATGATTGGAGTCCCCGGCACCCGAGAAAGTACAAGGAAAGTGCACTTTTCGTCGCGAAATCCCGCTGCAGGAACTTCAACTCCAACTTTCGATGCGTGTCTCATTGTCACTCACCGAGAGCAAGATGTATCCTTCTTGAATATGTTGTGACCCCTCTGGGAGGTAAACCGGAGGTCACGATTGAGCCACCTTCGTCGAAACTTGCATTGCTTTGCTCGTTGTTTCGTTTCGAAATGTGCATTCGAGTTTACACTTATCCTGCATTGTTATGGATGTCACTTGCATTCTCATGCACACCACTTGCACTGTTCTGCACGTTTCACGAGCATTGTCATATCCTTGTGCTTAACTTGCGTTGTCATGCGCGTCGCTTCTCGCATTGCGATGCACTCACCCATCAACACCGCGTTTGCCTGCATTCGATATCACATTGAACATATGTTGCTAACTATCTTGTGCTTGTTGAGTTTCTTCCTTTTGCAGGCACACTATTGTATGTACGGTTCATTTGAAATTTGGTGCGACGGGCGTGCCGCCGCAGTATTGTATCTTCTCCGTGTGAGACGTGGTGAGGATTCAATGATTCTCCGCATTCTTCAACTGCATGAAATGTAGTATTGCTTTGCATTCTTGCTTAAAACTGTTACATCTATTGTGAATATTTGCTTCATTACAGCTCGCTGCTTCACATGATCATTTAATTACGTCCGGCTTTGTGCATATCGCTTTGCATTTTGCCCCCGCCTGTGGGCATGTCTGCGGGCACATTTCTTCGTTTATCTTGTATGTTTGTTTAAGTCTTCGGCCTTGTCAAAAATGGGTCGTCTCTGGGCTTTAACATTCACTCCCGTCACTTATGACTTTCGATTTCTGTCAAAGAGAGGCAACTGTAGACACCCCATTTTTGACCGGCCTTAAGTCTCAGACATCACCAACCGAGTGCTCAGTGATAGTATATATTGTGCTCGTTCTAGAGTTTCAGAGTCTCGGCTGCGAGCCTCGCCTCCGGACTTCCGGACTCTTTTGTGCCTTACCTAGGTTTGCGAACCAAGTCCCGTTTTCTCCGTTTTCTCTTCCCGAAGGGAGGGAGAGGTCTCGTAGATCATGTCTCAGTGGCCGTAGGCTACATTTCGTGGTCGTAGGCCATTTTTCCCATTTGGAGCCCGGTTCCCGGTTTTCGGAGCCGTCAGCCGTGTGTCTCGGTTCGGGACCTCTTAACCACCTCTGTTTGCTCCGATTTTGGGCATACACCTTGTTTCCTCCCTTTTGGGTGACACTGTGGCCCGAGAGACCAACTTCATGGTCGAACGCCACCTCCGGTGCTTAATAGTCAGTTTTTGGGGCCCCAGGCCGCGCGTTTTGGCCCCCAAACCTTCGTTTTACATCGGTTTGGGTTCATTTTTGGCAGAGACATTATTTTCATTGTTAGGAAGGTTGTAGAAGGGTGTGAGGCCAGCAATTGTTCTGAAGACCAGCTTTATTCCTTCATCGCTCTTCATCGCCCATTTTCTTCACTAGAAAGCTAACTTTTTCCATTCCCGGGCCACTTTTTTTGACTTTCCACCACACCATTGTGTTGTACACACCTGGGAGGCCACCAATATGGATAGCCCGGCCAGCAACTCTTCCTGACCCTTTTAAACCCCTCTAAAAAGTTGGTTTTTCTCTCTCCTGGGTTACATTTTCTGGGTTTTGACCATACAGCTGTGTTGTACACATATGGGAGGCCACCTTTTTAGGGTGGCCGGCCACTAATCTTTGTTGACCCTTTTGACCCTGGCCGGCCGGCTGGCCACCTGAACCTCCTGAACCTGGCCGGCCAAATTTCTCTCTCCTGGTGTATCACAGCTGTGCCAGCTGTTTTGTCCCAGACCCCTGCCCGGGGATCTGCCCTTTTGGGGGAAAAATTTGAATTTGGTTTTCCCCCCCTTTTCCCTTGGCCTCTCCTCTATATAACCAGCACCCCTCCTCCATCTTGAAGGGTTACAAAAATTGGTTAGAGCCCTTGGCATACAATCCTCCCTCTCTCTCTCTCTCTCTCTCTCTCTCTCTCTCTCATCCAAGCCTCCAAACACCTTGGTTCTTCACCATTTACACACCAACCCATAGCACAACACCTCCATCACTCATTCCAGAACCTTGGAGGACATTTGAAGAGGTTGGAAGCTCAGAAATTTGGTCCAAAAGCAGCTAGTTTGTTGCTCTTCAAGGGCAAACTCCTATTTTCCCTTAAACTTGTATTTTTTTTGCTTCATTTATAAGCCATACTTGCAAGCATTTATGGACTTTGTCATGAACTGAAAAGGATCATATTTTGAGCTCCTCTACATGTTTGATTAAGAACTCTTTGCTGTTTGAGGTCTTCTACTACCTCTTGTCTCCTATCTCTCTTTGTAGGCCTATTTTTGCATGATCTTTTAGCCCTACTTGTGATTATTTTCGTGACTTTCCATAAACTGTAAAGTGCCTTATTTTGAGCCCCTCTTCAACTTTATTGAAGGGCTCTTCACTTTTTGAGGTCTTCTACTACCTCTTGTCTCCTATCTCTCTTTGTAGGCCTATTTTTGCATGATATTTTAGCCCTACTTGTGATTATTTTCGTGACTTTCCATAAACTGTAAAGTATCTTTTTTTGAGTCCCTCTTCAACTTTGTTGAAGGGATCTTTGCTATTTGAGGCCTTTTACTATCCTATTTGTTCATTATCTCTTTTAGGGCTATTTTTGCATGATATATTAGCCCTATTTGTGAGCCTTTTTGGACCTCGACCTAAACTGAAAAAACTATTTTTTTGATATCATCTTCATGTTTGATTAAGGTCTGTTCTCTGTTTGGGGACACCTTCCCCTATGCATGCTTCATTCTTTCATGATTAGGGCCATACATGTGAGCATTTGCATTGGCTTTGTTTTGGCCTCTTGGCCACTGAAATCTAGTGGATTTTCAGTGGCCTTGATTGGTTTTTGAGATCCCAAATCAGAGGGGGGTGACCCCCTCTCACCTTGTTTTGTTTGATGGTCTTTTTGGCTTTCCAAAGAGGCCCTTTCTTGCATGCCTTGTTGACTGATTTCAGGGCCAATTTGGTGAGTTTTAGGGCTATCATATTTGATTTTCAGAGTTTTTTGTGCCATGCTAAGTGTCCTTGATCCATGTGTTTAATAACCCCTTTGTATGCCCTCTAAAACAACCCATCATTTGTGCATGTTTTGGTTGCATTTCAGAGGTTATTTGGGCATGTTTTGGCATATTTTATTCACTGATTTTTTCTGGTTTGATGAGTTCTCACCTGTTTCATATACATGCCATGTAAATCATGTTTGCTAGTCAAAGTTTCATGCTATTTTAGTCAATCTTGCTAGCATTTTTTGGGCATGCTTTGAACTAGAAATTTTCATGTTTTGGGACTGCCTTGGTTTTGTCTTTATTCTTCATGATCAAATAATGCATGCTTTGTATAGCTATAGGTCAATACATGTGCCTAGTCTTGTGTTTCGGGACCATTCCATGCATCGGGTGCCATGTTTCTATGTTTCAGGATCATTTTGCATCATATTTCAGTGCTGGAACTTGCATGTTTGTATGCCATATTTCGTGCCTTGCCATGCCTTGTTAGAGTGGCATTTGTGTCTTAGGATCGGTTCTCGATTTGCGCGCATGTGTGCACGCATCTCGAGTGTCTCATTTCATCTTATGGCCACTGATGTGAGTGTGGCTGAGGTCCACTCATGTTGGTGTAAGTCCATTATGCATTGTGTATGCCATTCCAATTCATAGCATTGCGTATGCTAGGTTGTATGTTAGAGCATCGTGTATGCCATGTTACGTCGTGCATTGTGTATGCCATTTCATAGCATTGTGCATGCTAGGTTCTATATTAGTTGCATAGTGTGTGCCATCTCATTTGCATTGTGTTTGGGATAGGAGTTAGCCCGAGTACGGGAAACGAGGGACGTTTCGTACTTTGAGTGACGGAACGTGTCTCAATTCCCAGTCGCCGACACTCCAGATTATCCGTGATGGAGTCTCGGTCTTGTTGTGTTTATGTGTGCATTCATTTCATATTAAGTAGTGCAATTCGACTCCTCGGCCATCATGCATCGATATGCGTGATTGGTGGCATGAGGATTGAGGACTACGCTCTCTGAAGAGTAGTCAAGCATACATATGTGAAAATACATTGCCATGCCCCTTTCCTGCTCTCTGTTGCAGCAAATCAGAAACCGGCGATCTTTTGGGGCTTTGCACAATATTCCGGGCTTAATTGTAAACAGAGGCTAATTGGGGCATCGCAATGGATTTCTGCGCCAACCAACCCGAGCATGCATCATTTATCATTTGGAACAGAGCCGAGGCAGTCCATGGATTTGCGTGCCATTTATTGCTTTCCTAGATCAATTTGTTAATTAATTAGGATTTTGTACTTATTGGGACTGTATTATTTATTTGGGACTGTATATTATTTATTTGGACCCTCCAAGCGAGGGCAATGTTGTAATAAGTGTGTGTGTGTGTGTGTGATGTATGTCTTCTAACCCCACGTCTTTCTCCCTTTTATTTACCAGCTTATGATGGTTAGATTATGGCATGTTTCAATTAGCATACAGTATGATAGCAAGTTAGCATTCATTCATTTTTTTGCGTGCACGAGGTTCGGCGCATCATTACTCACTGCATTGTATTTCAATTCCAAGTTGAATACTTATTAGCTGTAGCATTCCATATGCCATGTTTAGAATAGCCGAGCCTATCTTAGTTGCATTATTGCATGTGTTGCATTAGGCATTTCTGTATACTTAGGATCATGCATGATTTCTAATTAGCTTCTATTTTGACTTGGAGTACTCGAAAAGTTTTTATGATTTAGCATCCTTGCATGTGTGTGAGTGACTGCCATGATAGCATGCTTACCATGAGGCCATGTGCTTATGTGATATACCTGCTTGAATGCCTGTGGGTGAAGGTTGGGTTATTTGGATTGGAACAATGCATTGACTGCGAGTTTTAAGCCCACTAGATAGTGGCAAAACCATCTTTTCTAAGCCCACCTGAGGGTGGCAAAATCTGCATCTTAGGCCTACCTGTGGGTAGCAAACCATCTTTCAAAAACAAACATGAAATGTTTTGTTCCAATTCAGGCGATCCAGTCTATACTTGTATGCTGTGCGCATCACATAGTAAATCTAGGCTAATAACCGGGATAAGAATGCAAAATTTTTTCAAAACTAGATATCATGGTTAGTAGAGGCCGATCTTTGATCGGGCGAGCGGGGGTGTTCACGAAGTGACCTTCCCCAATCGTACCCAAGTTCCAGAGACGAGGCAACTTTGGTGATGACGGACACGTGGCCTTAGGCAACGAGTCAAGGTTTCCTAAATTTCCCAAAAATAAAACATTTAGGTGGCGACTCTGTATCTGGCAAAGCAGTCCATATTTGGCACCTCTTTCAAAAATCTGTTTTCTCAAAACGATTTTCCGAATTTGGACTCTTTGGTTCAGATTAAGAACCGTGACAATTGGAGTCCTGAACTGTAGTGTGCCCAAGATGAACGGAATGGGACTCATCCCTCCCGGGGCGTTCGGGGACGTTTACAGTTTCTGGCGACTCCGTTGGAGACTTAGAGAGCTTGACTCGAACTCATGATATCTGGTTTTGACTACACTTGTGTGCTTTTTTGCATTGCATTTGGCCGTCCGTGGATTCATCGAATGGAAGCAGTCCCTTCAACCTACCACCAGCTCATCCGTTTCCCAACGGAACACGGAGTTGAACAGATCTCAGGGGATCAAGTTGCGTCCAAACATTGCTTCATGGCAGCATTAAAGGCAAAACTGCTTTGTAATCGGGTACAAACGGTAGAAGTGGCCGAATAACCAGTCTTGGATGATGTATAGGGAACCCCAGAGCAAAAGATGGTAGAGGATTTGGAGAAAGTCTTGGTAAAAGAAGACGACCCAGAAAAGTACTTCCTTATCGGTACCTCGCTAGGCGCTGATGAGAAACTTCAGCTGCTGGAACTGCTGAGGGAAAATATGGAGGTATTTGTATGGTCAGCATATGATACTCCTGGGTTGGACCCAGAATTTGTTTGCCACAAGATCAACATCAACCCTTTAGCTCGGCCCATTGTGCAAAAAAGTCGGAGATCGTCAGTCCAGCACACCGAAGTAGTAATTGCCAAAGTCGAAAAACTCCTGGCTTCAGGAGCAATCAGGGAAGTTCAGTACCCGCAATGGCTGTCCAACACGGTTGTAGTCAAGAAGAAGAACGGAAAATGGAGAGTTTGTGTTGACTTCACTTGCTTGAACAAAGCTTTCCCTAAAGATAGCTTTCCGCTGCCTCGCATTGATCAACTAGTGGACTCAACAGCAGGGCATGAGTGCATGAGCTTTTTGGACACTTAGAGCGATTATCATCAGATACCGCTGTTCGGTCCAGATCAAGAAAAGACAACGTTTATCACTCCAAGAGAAACTTACTGCTACAAAGTAATGCCATTCAGCCTCAAGAACGCCAGGGCAACCTACCAGCGAATGATTACACGGATGTTCAAGGACCAACTGGGAAAAACCATGGAAGCATATATAGATGATATGGTAGTAAAAAGCAAGTTCGCTACAGACCATCTTGCAGACTTGAGAGAAGTTTTTGGCATCCCGAAAAACCACCAGCTTTGCCTCAATGCCTCGAAATGCGCCTTCGGGGTAGGAACAGGGAAGTTCTTGGGATACATGGTCACTCACAGAGGAATTGAAGCGAATCCGGATCAGATCATAGCGATACAAGATCTTGAAGTACAAACAAAGGCTAAGGAACTGCAGAAACTAGCCAGAATGGCGGTCGCACTGAATCGGTTTATTAGCAAATCCTTAGATCGGATGAAGCCCTTCTTTTCAGCTTTTAAGAAAAAAGGCGGCATTTGAATAGAGTAGCGAATGTACTGAAGCACTGCAGAGTCTCAAAAAATACCTCAGCACACCTCCTTTACTGTCCACCCCAGAGCTGGGAGAAGAGCTGTACCTCTATCTAGCAATCTTAGATCATGCCGTGAGCGCAATGTTAATTTGAGAAGTTGACAAGGAACAGAGGCTCGTCTATTATGTCAGCAAGACTTTACTAGATGCTGAGACACGGTATCTACCATTGGAGAAATTAGCAGACGCGCTGCTTATCGTCTCAAGAAAGCTGCAACATTACTTCCATAGGCATACTATAAACGTCCTCACTGAATTCCCCCTCAGATCTGTGTTCAGCCGAGCCAATTTCTCTGGCCGAACAGAAAAATGGGCAGTAGAACTTGGTGAGTTTGACATTCGGTATCAGCCCAGGACGGCGATCAAGGCCCAGGTCTTAGCAGATTTTGTCGCAGAATTTGCTCCCACCCAGAGCACCGAACTGGGGGATTCGCGTTCGGTACAGGGCCATGCACCACCGAACAAGGAAAACCCTGTGCCTCAGAAGCCTGGAAACTCTTTATTGGAAACATTTGACAGCTCTATGTTGATGGATCATCCAATAACCGAGGCTTGGGGACAGGAGTAGTACTTATTTCACCAGAAGGGTTTATCTGGGAACAGGCTCTCAGACTCGATTGGAAGGCTTCAAACAACGAGGCCGAGTACGAAGCATTATTTGCTGGCTTACGTAACGCTGAACACTTCAGTGCAGAATAGCTTCTTGTTTTCAACGACTCACAACTAGTGGTCAACCAGCTTTCTGGGGTCTATGAAACACGAGATGAAAGAATGGCTATGTACGCAGGCAAGACCAAGGACCTGCTTAGAAAATTTCAATCCATATGAGTAGAACGAATCAGTCGGGACAAAAACAGCCACGCTGATGCTCTGGCATGCCTCGTCTCATCAGTAAATACAAAGGATGCCAGAAAAGTTTGGGTTGAGTTTGTACCAGAACTGAGTATTGTGTCTCCAGTCCTCTGCAACAACTTAGAGCCGAGCTGGATGGATCCGATATTTGTTTTTCTGAAATCTGGTACACTCCCCGAAGACAAAAGGGGAGCTAACAAGGTCAGACATAAGTCAGCTCGATTCTGGATCTCACCATCTGGGAAGCTATACAGACGCTCCTACCTTGGTCCCTACCTCCCATGTGTGCATCCAAACCTCGTCGAGAATGTTCTCTACGAAATTCACGATGGGATTTGTGGATGCCACGTTGGCGGAAGGTCACTGGCACACCGAGCCCTCACTTACGGGTACTGGTGGCCACGCATGCAACAAGATGCACAACAATATGTACAGAAGTGCGACAAATGTTAGAAGTTTGCTCCACTCATTCATTAGCCAGCCAAAACTCTCACTCCACTCACCAGCCCATGGCCCTTTGCACAATGGGGCTTGGATATTGTCGGACCATTGGCACGAGGCACTGGGAACAGGTGATTCTTCATTGCCGCAACTGATTATTTCACTAAGTGGGTTGAAGTTGAGGCACTGACAAGTATTAAAGAAGCGGACATGAAGCGGTTTGTTTTTAGGAGCATTGTGGTTCATTTTGGCATTCTGCGGGTACTGATTGCAGATAATGGAACACAGTTCGATGGTAAGGTCTTCAGAAAGTTTTGTGCCGACCTCAGAATTGAGTATATGAACTCTTGTCCAGGGTACCTACAGAGCAATGGACAGGCAGTAGCATCAAACAAAACCATCATCAACGGAGTGAAGAAGCGGCTTGAACATGCAAAAGGCAAATGGGTTGAAGAGTTACCTCACGTATTATGGGCCTACTGAACCACAGCACGGCGCTCGACGAGAGAAACACCCTACTCTTTAACTTATGGAATGGAGGCCATCATCCCACTCGAAGTAGGTCTCCCAACCCTTTGGTCTGAATTATTTGAAAGCTCCAGTAACGAGGAAGCTATTGCGCAAGCACTGGATATGGCAGAGGGCCGAAGAGAGGCAGCGCTGATCAGACTTAAAGTGTATCAGCAGCAGCTCATCAGAAGTTTCAACCAAAAAGTTTTCCCAAGGCAATTTACACCAGGAGAATTGGTTTTGAGGAAAGTCATGGATCATAAAAGGGTGCCTGGCGAGGGCAAACTTGGTCCTAACTAGGAAGGTCCCTATAAAGTCACACTTGTTGTTGGAAATGGCGCTTACTACCTAGAGGATCTGAATGGCAAAGCTATACCTTGATCCTGGAACGTAGCAAACCTCAAGAAATACTATCAATAGAATTATTCCCCAACTTCGCTATCAGAATGTAAAGGCATTTATCTGTTGACCAATGCAAATGTTTCCCCACTTCTCTCAAATTTATGAAATTCTTGTAAGTAGCTTTGATGTTTATCAAATGGAATTAGCTTTGGTTCTTACCAAATGGAATTAGCTTTGGTTCTTACCAAACGGAATTAGCTTTGGTTCTCACCAAACGGAATTAGCTTTGATGTATATCAAACGGAATTAGCTTTGGTACTTACCAAATGGAATCAGCTATGGCCTTAACCCAAACGGACTTAGTTTTAGAACGACTGAATGGAATTTAAATTTGGTTAGCACTCAAACATGCTAAGTGGTATTGCTTGGTGGAATTATGTTTGGCAACTAAATTGGACTTTAGCCAAGTGGAATTGCTTGGTGGAAACCACACTAATGTATCTTAAGTAAACATCTCTATTTAGCCAAGTAGAGTTGCTTGGTGGAAACCATGCTGACATATCTTAAGTAAACATCTTTGCATCTATAGAGCTTCTTAAGTATCAACACGTCAACATGTCAGTACTGACGCGAACAAACAAAGTTGGAACAAACTTGGCCAAGTTCAGCCAGGAGCAGGGCTCCAGCAGTAGTCTTACTCAACTCCAGCTGGGGGCATACGATTGTTTTTTCAAACCAAGCTGGACCTGAGTAAGACACCTTTTCATGCCTTTACTTCGTTCAGGCGCTCTTATGCTATCAAAGTTGAAACAGACTTCAGCAGTTCTACCTAAGAGCATAATCTTCAGTGCCGATCTTACTTAGCTCCAAGTGGGGGCAAACAATTGTTTTCTTTCAAAACCAACCTAGACCTAAGTAAGACCCACTTACGAACTCCAGCACTGCCATACCACATATCCGTTAGCCACACCGAGCACAAGTTCGGCCCTGAGGTCCCAACAGTGCTCGATCGAGGGCAAACAGTACAGTTCCACACCGAGCATCAGTTCGGCCCCGAGGCCTCAACAACGCTTGGCCGGGGGCAAGCAAGATCTGTAATCGATGAAAAATCCATTTAAAGGCAATGTAACTGCATCGAAAGTGTCTATTCGGCCTCGAGGTCCCAACAGTGCTCGGTTGGGGCCAGGCAGTATAGGAAACATTCAAACATAGAAGCCAAACAGCATCAGATTGGAAGTTCAAAAAGAAAATTCTATCATCCAACAAAAGGCACAGATGGCGTCATAACCAGCGGCAAAGAAAAGAAAAGAAAAATTGTCTTTACAAGTGCAGAAAGAAAGCTCGTCATGGAGACCGAGCCACAATACATCAAAGCAAAAAAGTCCAAATCCTTTCAATATCAATTTTCATCAACAGTGGGCAACTCAGGAGCAGCATCAGCAATTTTGTCCAGACCATCTGCGGGAGGAAAAGTAGAGGAAGCTCCAACTCCTTGAGAAGTAGAAGCCTCCTTAACCACATCTCCCGTGGCTTCAGTCTCTGGGGTTTCAATCCCTTCAACATCCACCATTTCAGTGGCAATATTCTTGTCCTGGGTCTTGCTTGCAAAATCATCTTCTGGAGAAACTTCGGCTGGAAGAACAGCAGGGGTGGAAACAGTCTTCGAACCCAAGGATCTCGAAGGAATGGGGATATCCTGAAACATGGAAGAGCCTTCAGGAACCAGCGTAGTAGTCAAGGCGCTCGTCCAACCCTTCACGAAGAGCTTATCTCGCAGCACTAACACCTCTTCCTTATAGGCAGCCCTGGCTTTATCCCAACCCTGTTGCCAGTGTTTGTCTTTCAGTGCAGAATGCTCGGCAACCATCATGGCAATAACAACCTCCAATTTGGCCACCTTCCCCTCAAGTTGAGCCTACGTTCCAATAGCAGTCTCCTTCGATTTTTCAGCCGAAGCAACAATCTTGTTCAAACGAAATGCTTCCCTCTCAGTGGTTCGACGTCCTTCCTTCTCTGACTCCAAGTTTACCGTCAGTCTCTCTGCGTTCGTTGCGGCCTCCAATACAGCCCTTTCTAGCTCTTCAGCATGGGTAATGGACAGATGCATTCTCTGGATACACTGCAAAGGACAACAAAGAATTAAGAGAAAAGGAGACAGCAACGCAAGAATAAAGACAAGTAAAACGAGGAAACACTTACAGCAGTCATCATCTGCAGGGTCCCCTCCAGGATAGGAATATCACGGGGCCCATTGTGGTCGGTCATATCAACCGGCATCAACAAAAACTTAGTCAAATCAAAGGCAAAATCTTGTGAAGGGACAACTGAATCAGAAGTGGAAATGGGCCTGCCCTTATGCGATATTGGCGGCTCCCATTTCTCAAAAGCATCATCATCCTTAACAGGATCCTCAGAAGCTCCCCCCACCACTGCTTTGCTAGCCTCCCTTCTTATCTTTTTTGCTCGCGCAGCGACTGAAGTTGAGGGCTCGACAACAACCGCAGGGGTCCCAGAAGCTCCAACCTTCATCTTCACCTCCATGAGGCTCTTCACCTCGGTCTTCTCCAAAGGGGTTTGCAAAGCATCGGAGGCTCTGAAGGCCTCAGCCTCTAAATCCACCAACACCCTTCTCTTTGCCATAGACCCGCTCCCTGCGAAACTGGGGGCAGGGGAGGGTGCTCTCTCAGAAAGTGCACCCTGACTCCTGTGACGGCTCGTGACCAGATGAGTGAGAGACGTGTCGGTCTCGGTATCAGAGTCCAGAAGGGCAGCAGTGAGCCTTGCCTTCTTTCGAATAACGGAGTGGTAAGTAGACTGGTAATCCAACAACTCGGGTGCAGATCTCTTTTTATACCTCAGGGTAGCTTTTATGGCCTCAGCATTCTCTCGGTTCGGCCTTCATTGGAAATGAGAGGCCTCTGCAAAAAAGGAAGTGACCCATTAGAGCAATATCCAAAATAGAGTAAGAAATACAAAAGTCATCAGAAGAAGAGGCCCGAACTTGGGTAGCCATCTTTCTGGGGCATCCTCTCAGACTAAAACTTAGTTCCGGCAGGGAACTCCTAGTTTCCACCAACTTGTAAGAAATCGTCGTTGTGTTTATTCGAATCAGGCAGCCCGGTAACCAAATGACAATCAAATGAGCGAACACGCAAGTAATATGTGCTATGGTCTTTGTTATGAGAAAGAGTATAACAACCTAAGATATCCCATATGTCAAGGTTCAAACCCAATCATCTATTGAAAGCAGAGACACCGTAAACAACACGGAAAAGGTTCACAAATACTTGCATTGGGGTTAGCTAGACTTGATGCAGAAATCGGTGTACCAATAGGTCAAGAAGGAACCGAACCCCTCCCTCGACTATGGCCATGATGGGAAAAGCAACGGTATTCCTCGTGCCCATACGCTTGGTGTCTACTTTCGCCAACGAGAGGGTAGCGTCATTGGGAATATTATAGTCCATGCGGAACATAGCCATGGCCTCGGGGGTATCAACCAGTGAACGAAATTTCCCCATTCAACAAACCTAATGGGACAGAGGAAGGACTCAGATAACAGAGTATGGAATACAGACAGCGAATAGACCAAACAAGATGATTAAGGCAAAAAGAGGAAAAAGAAGAAGAGTCGCAAGAGGACTTACAGAGATTAGAACAGTGGTAGCAGAGCAAGATCAGCGGTGAAAAAGTCTGAGCAGAGCACCAATGAGATTGGTTCAGAGGAATGGGAAGAGTTCTTTCTCTCTCTTTGGAACTCACTAGAGGAACGAGAAAAGCAAATGAAGGGATTTGTATTATTAGCCAGAACATTAATTGCACCAGTTGGCGCGTAGGTACACGGGGCACGACCTGCGGTATGGAATTGACGCACTATTTCTGTACACGTATCACACGTCGCCACGTGTTACGCGAAAGGACGCATGCATGAATTTTGTGTCAGGATTGAACCGTCACCAAGGCCGAATTGGGAAAGAACCGAAACGATGCGACGCTTGGAGAGCAGAACAATAGCTTCCCCCAAGGGGAACCTTAGCGCGAGCTAGGGGGAAAATAAAGGGGCTAAATGTGAGATGGGTCGGGTTCAAGCCTTGGGCCGGCCCAATCCACTGAAGTCCGAATCCAAGTAGGTTGGATGAGTATATGGGCAAACCAATTAAGCCCAACTTCATGACCAACCGTCTACCCAAGTCCTCAAGCACTTGTGTCCAACCTGCAGTGGAAAGGCCAATCCAGCCGTGGTGCTGGGCTGGGCTGAGCTACGAGACCGAATCTACAGGCCGAATAGAAAAGAAGCCGAGCTCATGCAAAGTTATCTAAATGGACAAGCCCATCTCCATGAGTGATCCTGTAAAAGGCCGAGATAGGGCATATTGACGCCGAGCTGAGGAATATCAGTATCGAACTGAGGAAACCTCGCAAGAAAACGTGGAAACTGTGAACGTGTGCATGTGCAGGTTGCCACCTCAGCTTGTCCCATACACCTAGAATCACGAAAGTTGTTGAACCAAAGGAATGTGGTTTGTTATCAGCATAACTACAATGAGCATATGCATTTAATGATAACTACCAGGTGGTCCCCCCTCTTGAGCAATGCTAAAGGGACACCTGGCAGCATCCAAGCTCCATGAACTCACCTTGAGAAGCAAGCAAGGAACACTATATATACAACACGAACTTCACATTGAAGGGAGGAACAAAAAAAAAAAGACTGAACTGAACAACTCCAGGAAAACTTATAAACTCTATTCGATATTCATTTCTTCTCCGATCACTAATTCCCACACTGGAGGGGTTATCCGGCCAACCCCGGCTGGGCAGCTCTGACGGTGCTTCCTGTGGTAGGAACCTCAGTCCCTGGATAGTCCAACTGAGAGCGGAGCCCCGATCCACTTTCATCAACTGCGGAATCCGGTACGCACAAAGCATGAGGATGTGGTTTGTTGATTTGGTGCGTGTTTCGGAAGTTGTTATTTTAGTAGACTATTCAGTTTTTGACTATTTTAATAGGTTAAAATTTTTATTTTTGGAAAGATAGTTGAATTTTTTTTATAGTTGGATGTGATATTTGTGAGAGAAAAAATGAAATGATTATGAATTTAATATAATATTTTGTCTTATTAATAATTTTAACTTATTTTATCATTTTGTGAATTTTAATCCAAAAAACTAAAAAATAACTTTTGTCAGTAGAGGAGGAGAGTGGTGGAGGCCTGTGTAATAGTTTTTAAATACACGCATTTAACTTTCTTGCGCACTCACCGCATGCTTGACAAATTATGTATTGCAAAAATTACATGACAGTTATGTTTAAAAATAACAATAAAAATTAATACATCATAATTGTAAATATTACAATTATTAATAATTAAAATTATAAGATTTTTCATGAATATGTAATAATTTTTACAAAATATCCCTCAATAGTGATTGTCTCTTATCTAGACTCTCCATTTTGGCTGACTTTAACATTTGAGTGCTTTCTTTTAATTAGCTAATGATAAAAATAAGAATGTGTTATCTCACAAAATCCCCAGTAAAAAAGATAGAATTCGAAACTTTATTCCCAATCTCAAACCTATATTGGCCAAGTGTTTTAAACTCGTTCAAAACTCTCTTTTTTCAAAATATTCCTTTTACGTATAGTTTCAATAATTCTGCTGAAAAACCTATTTTTCCATAAAAAAAAAAAGAAAAAAAAATGTTAGTGAATAGTACATGAATAGTGCTGGCTGGCATAAATAGTAGTCGACCGGCCAAATAGTGCATGAATAGTAGCCGACCCGCCAAAAAGTTGGTCGACTTTTTGGCCGGCTAGACAAGAAATTGGCCGGCCGGCCAATTTTTTTAGAAACAGTACAGTTTTGGTAGAATTCTTGTTCAGTGCATGTGGGGCACTCCACTATCCTATTTTCTGATCTATTCATGCACAAAATGCATACACACTTAGCCTCCATTGCCTAGTGGTTGATCCATTGAAGGTAAGGCTCCACTTTTGACTTCCATTAACTCCATTAACTTTACTAATGCTTCATTAGTCTTCCACTTTGTGTTCCACCATCTCTGCACTTGCATTGTGTATATAAACACATCAAAATGTTGAAGACTAGAATGATGAATTTGGGAGAAGAAGACTAGAGATTGAGAAAGAAGAGAAAGCTTTGAAAAAGAGATAGTCATCTTGCCAAAATAGAGAAGTTGTATAAGTGTTCATACCTCTTATCTTCCATTACAAAAACCACTCAAGAAACTCATTGAAGCCATGTCTTAAAGCTTTGATAAAAGAGAGAGTAATACTTGCCAAGTTTAAGAAGAGTAAAGAGTGATCATTTCTTATAAACACACCTGTCCAAAGATCCTATTCTAGCTCAAATTCCAAACTTTTGAATTGAGGATTAAGAATATAATTCACAACCTTGAGGGCGATCAAAAGAAAGTTTGGAAATCAAGAAGTTCATCATTTCTTTGGAAGGTGAATTTTTAATCTCTTTCATTTTTTTTTTGCATTTTCTATCTTATATTTGCTTTCTTTCTTTAATTTCATATTATTTTTGTTGTAATCTAGCTGGAAGTGGCTAGTTGAACCACCTACATATTCCTTGTTTGTTCTTTTCTTGGTGTTGCAATAAAATAGCTTTTGCTAAGCCTAGTTGGCCAGCCAGCTAACTTCTTTTGGATGAAACAAAGTAATTTTCTGACGTTAAGCATAATGGTTTCCAGCAATCCTCGAGACACATGAAGCTTTTATTTTAATTTTCATTTGAGAGTTTTGTGAGGTTTTATTTTGGTGTACTGTTTTCTTCCCCTTCTTCCTTATGTGGATATGTAATTATTTTAGTGTTGTAATAATTTCCTGCTTCGTTTCTTTCTATCCCGTTCTTTTACTTGTTTTTCTTATTTGTAAATACGCATCATATTTTGTCTTTTCATCATATCCATGCTTTGCATCCATATTTCATGCATCTTAATTCAACTAAATTTGCATTTATAGATTTAATCAATTCGTATGTGATTATGTGCGCTACATCATGTTCTTGAGATAATTCACATGTCATATATTAGAAGCCAAATTTTTAGCTGCATCTCATGAGTGAATTGCATTAGATCTTGTATATAAGATCAAGCATATTTCGCAAACTTTGTTTTGTAGTTGTTCGCGGGACGTTGACAAATTTGTAAGTTTTTATGCTTTAGCATTCCGCTTGTGTGTGTTTTTTCTTACTATGTTTAGCATTCTACAGTGAGACTATTTGGTTATTTGATATAACTCTATGAATGCCGGTGGATGGAGGTTGTGTTGCTTAATTTGGAATGATATTGACTTTCATGTTTGTAAACTCAATTTCTTTGAGTTGTACATCTTCAAAACTCTTTCAAAATATATGAAATCAAATTGTTCCTAAATGAATGGCATAGTCTATACTTGTTTGCTTTACATAGTAAATTTTAGGATTTATTAAGTAATCGAAATATGTACATATAAAGTAAATAAAACTCATATCATGGTTTAATAGAAGCTGATATTTTAAGTAGGTGAGCTGGGGTGCTCAATTAATGACTCTCATCTCTCATACCTAAGGTTCTGAGCCAAACATCCTTGGTTACGATGAATAGTGGCCTTGGCACGAGTCACGGGTTTCCTAATTAAGTGGCGACTCTATTTCTGGCAAAGGTTTTGTAGTAAAATGAATTTTTTTGTAAAAGTTACTGGATTTGGACTCTCATATATATTTCACATTGTACTCGTGAGAGTAGATCGAAGAGATCGAGGGTCCAAATTGTTTAACGCGCGCAAGTACCCCTTAGGCGATGTTATAGTTTTTGGCGACTTCACTGGGGATATTAAGAAGACTTAACTCGAACTCCATGATATGATTTTTATTTTCAATTATATGTTCATTGCATTGTATGCATTGGTGCACGTAAAGTCCCTGTGTTGCCCAGATACTGGTGGAAACATTGGCAAGCTTTTTGTGACACTATACTTAGCTCTGCGTTACTTTTAACACCTTGTGTTAATACTTTTTAAGATCGGTTAAACGGGGTGGCTCCGTTATCTAAGGTTATCGGACTTTGAAGAGGGGCTATATTGACTCTTTCGAATTCCTAGGATCTTAACAAGTTGTTAACCAAAGGGCTCTTTCATTATTTCAACTTGAGTTCAACCCCTACAGTAGAGCCAACCTTGTATATATAGTGAGCTATAGTACCTTCCTAACTTAGGACATGATGTTCTCCTATTTCTTGGATGTATGATACCACTTGTTTGAATAGTGCAACCCTAGACAGGATAACCCTACCCTCCATAGGGGTGTTTGTTCTCTTTCCTGCTATGTGCTATGTATGGAAATCTGTATAGAGGTTCTCAAATTCAAATTAGTGGTTCAGGTGTCTCAATTTGTGAGGATGAGTTCATTTTTTCGGTGGGCCAACAATAATCAATTGTGCGAATTGAACCGAAGGTTGCTAGAATTCTGATTAAGGGTTTTATTTTTGGTTTTCTTTTTACTAAGCTGTTGTGGCACCATAGTTTCAGAAAAGTTTGATATCCCACAAAGTCTACCAACGTGAATCCCTAGAACGTGCAGGATATCATACCGTTTCTATGATTGAAAAAGGACCGCCTGTTGGTTGCATGAGGGTTATTTTGAACACGGTTAATGGCCTGCACTTTAACTATTAAGAATGATTTTATTCTGAGTTTTGAATTGAGTGTTGAGTCTGAGTTTGATTCCACCAAGTCTGTACAGCTGGGATTAGGCTCCAGTCATTCTAGCGAGTCTAAGTCTGATGATTTTCAGGGTGATTACCCAAACATCACTGTCCTTTTCATGTTTGTCTTTTCACTTTCTTTCGAGTCTGCTTCAATCATTGAACCAAAAATTTTGAACAAAAAATGCAATAATCTTTGCCTACTTCTCTGTGCTTTTAATTATTGCATTGAAAAAAAAATTTCAAAACTTTTTCTAAAACTCTGGTAAAAACGAAAAGGAGGAACGTCCTCAGGATTTGTAAAATTTGATTGACTGAGAGAAAGAGAGACGTGTTAAGCCCTTTATCGATGAGATCGTTTTTGTTAATGCTGGTAATGAGAAGGATCCTCGCTTGGCCCAGATTAGTTCTACATTGTCTTCAGAAGAGAACGAATGATTAGTCGCTTTATTGAAAGATGTCAAAAAATATTTTTGTGTTGTCCTATGAAGACATGCCTAGAATTAATCCTAAGATTGTACAACATAGGATCCCTCTCGACTTGAGGCTGACCCCTGTAGCTTTCAAACTTTGATTCTGATTGTCCAATAATCAATCAGAGTATGAGGCTTGCATAGCCAGATTAGAAGTAGCCCTAGAACTAGAGGCAATGAGGCTGGATTTGATCAGAGATTCAAATTGGGTCGTTTCTCAAGCCAATGGAGACCGGAAAGAAAGTCAAATCCCAAAATATGAGAAAAGAATATTTAGTGTTGAAGGACAATCAAACTCCTATGCATGACCCTAGGGGCAAATTTAAACCTAATAGTCAGGTCCCTACATCATGTTTATCTGGTCAAGAGTAGCAGTCATTCTCATGAATTTAGATGGCCTAGAGATTTCACAACCAATCAACATATACAAGCTAAAAAGTATTACCCTTGAGAGACTTGCTAGACTGAAAATTCGGAAGGGCGACCCAGGCAAAAGTTAGAGCTAAAAAACTAAAAAACCAAATAAAATAAAATAAAATAAAATAAAATAAATAAAAAAAATGAAAAATGAAAAAAAACAAAGAAAAAGAAAAATGAAAAAAAATCTTGCAAGGTCGAAAACCCAGAAGGATGGCTTTAGCAGAAGTTAGAGCACAAAAGAAGAGTGTTAATACCCGAGTGAGCTTGATCCATGAACTACGTAAAGCCTGATTCCTATCTTTAGGATACGTAAGCAGCTTTATCCTAAAGTTCGAGCACAACCATTTGTAACTCACTCATCTCGTCCATGTTTGATTGGTGTATCTTTATTCGACTCGGCTGTCCTATCTATGTTTGATTGGCTCATCTCCATTCAATTTAGTTGTTCTATCTTTTCTTTATGGTAGATTCAACTGCAAAGTAGATCAAGTTCGGATTTAGGGTTGTGCATCTCAAGGGTTGATTTCATGTTGGTCGAGTAGTGTCCATTTGCGAAAATAAATTTTGAGGACTTTTAATGAAGTTGTCTGATTTTCTAAAAAATTATTCTATGTTTTGCACAACCCAAACCATTCTTTAGACGAAAAAGGAAAAATTTTCACTATTCACATCTTGACTTACATGATTTCAAAACACAGAGTGGAACAAGCATAGTAATTTAACTCTCATGTTGGTCAAAATATTTTAGCTAAAAAAAAAAAGTCAATGTGATGAACTAGGGTTGTAGTCCAGTCAGGTTTTATGTATTTTCCCCGTATTCTCAAAAGTCTCCATTTACATTGTCAATCACTAGCCGAAAAGTGCATAATCGTTGTCTTTGATAATGTAACGGAACTCTTTAGTCGGGCGATTGTTCGGTGGTGGTTTTTGTTTTGAATCTTGTTTTACGGCATAGCGCCTACGATATTCTAAACTGTGCCCACGATTGTCGTGCTCGCAATGCTTATAATCGCACCCGCACTGAAGTTTTGTGTTCTTTCCATTCCAGCAAGTGTCAATATGTCTGTTTAGGTTGTTTTTTCTTGGTTTTTCTTTCATTGAGTCATTTTTTTATTTCTGGTCAGTTAGAGGTTCAATGTCTAATTCAGAACTCATTGAAATTCAATCATTCTCAAATTCAAGTTCAAGAAAAATGTTTTCATGCTCAAATACTGTGCCATTCACGCGATGATGTACAAACAAAATGAAACTTCTTTTATTGAATATGAGAGTGAAGCCCTTGATTATAGCTTTTAAAAGAAGAAAATTTCAAAAACAATAAAAAGAAATCTGAAGCAATTGTATTCCTTTTTAAGCAAAACCAAATAAATAAATAGAAAATGCAAGCATTGTTCTCGATTTCGGCGATTTGTGTTTCCAGCGGCAAAAGTTACAGGCTGACACCTTAGTTTCACCACTCGCTTCCATTATTGATTTCCTCGCCATATTTTTACTCTCAGGAAGCACTTGAAGACTCTACCTCAGCATTTGCAAAGCTTCCAAAAGAGATTACTCCCCACTGTCTGTCAAATGAAGTGCACCAAATAGCTCCTAATCAGGCTGTAGAGGTCACCTATCGTTTTAGCTCTTTGTTATGTTTTTACAATTGGCTAATCTTTTTTTGGGCATCTTGAAACATTTGCTAGAATAGAGAGAGCTGTGCATTTAACTGATGTACCTCATTTGTCCTGCTATGTAGTTCGCAGAATAAATTAGAGACCATGGTCATGGTCTCCACACAAGACTTCAATGTGTAAGAGTTGGCATCAATGTCGGACTGTGTTGCCATTATTTGCTCAACTGACATCGCGAGAAAACTAAAAATAGGGACTGGGGTAAGGACACTCTGTCGAGGCTTAGAGGAGCTAGTGTCAGCAACCTTAATTGGGAAATCATTAAGGTCTAGGAAAAGGAAAAGAGTACGGCGGGAAGTGGCCATGTTAAAAAGGAGTAATGCCAGAAAGAGAGGTTGTAGAGTATGGGCAGAGAGAGATTTGTTTTGCAGCTTTCTGCTCTGCCCCTCCCTTACAGACCATCCTTAAGAAGAGAAGGGAGAAGATGAATAAGAAGAAGAAGACAAAGGGAGAAGGCTGAGGCGATCCTTGAGAGATAAGGGTCAGTCAGGTGTTGCAATTGTTGAAATCGCGAACTAGACATAACGCTTGACGAAGGCGAAAGATGAAGAAAGAGGCAAGAATAGGGGAGAGGTATGTGTATATATATATGTGTATACCATATGTATATAATACATATAGATGCATATAGTTTGTATATGTATATGTATGTGTGTATGTATTCGTATATGTGTCTGCATATGTATATATATATGTAATACTTATTTTATATGTCATTTGTATCCATATATGTATATATGGTTTGTATATAAATCAAAACAATCAAAAAGAGGAAAAAAAATCAAAAAATACAAAAAAATCAAAAACAAAAAGAAGAAAATTTTGAAAACAAAAAGAAAAAAAATCATTCGAGTATTCATCTGTTGTGCAGTCATCATATAATTGTTGTGCATTTATCATTGCATATCGCATGTCTCACATTGCCTCTTTGTATGTTTGCATTCACCATCACACTTGCATTGTCTATTACATTTATCATACATGATTACAACTATCACGCTGTTGCATCACTTGGCCACAATCTATTCGCATTAATTTTTGATTACAACCTTTTTCATTAGTTAATACTAGTCCCTTTTTATGGGTTGATGGTTAAAACTACTTGGTTAATCCTGGCCCTCTTCGGGATGACGATACTATCCCTTTCTCGGGTTGTTGGTTAAAACCACCATTGGTTACCCCTTTCTTGGCTTGTTGGTTAAAACTATCCATCAATTAATACCCTCTCTTTTTTGGGTTGATGGTTAAAACTATTCATCGGTTAATACCTCCCATTTTTGGGTTGATGGTTAACACTACATTTCCTTCTCTCATGTGAGTGTGCTTGGATTGTACCCCTTGTTATGCTTCATATCATTTGCATGAGGCTTGTCTCACATATTACCTATTGCATTGCATTGCATAAATCATGAACTTTCAAAAAGAAGAAAAACGAAACGGGCTTCGCGAGGCATGTAAGTCCAACTTTCAATTGCATTTTGAGGATATCATTTGCATCTTGCCCTTGAACTACACTGGTTTGATTCCTTGCAAAGGGATATGTAGGCAACCCTCAGGTTCAACCAACTATATTTTCATCTTGTTTGTTTGTCCAAGTCTCACAGCCTTGTCAAAAGGGTCGTCTTCAGGCATTTACATTCACTCACATCATGAAATGACTTTGAGTTCTATCAAAGAGGGACAACTGTAGACATCTCATTTTGATTGACCCTAAGACTTGGGTGCTTTCTTTTCATCACCCAATGATGAAAACAAGAATGTACTATCTCACAAAATCCTCAGTAAAATAGATGGAATTTGAAACTTTATTCCCAACCTCAAACCTGCCTTGGTCAAGTGTTTTAGACCTGTTCAAAACTCTATTTTTTAAAAAATATTCCTTTTACACATAGTTCCAATAATTCTACCGAAAAACCCTATTTTTTTTTTTTTTTTTTTTTTTTAAAAAATGTCAATGAATAGAGCATAACTAGTGTCGCCCGGCATGAATAGTAGCCGGCCCGCAAAATAGTTGGCTGGTTAGCCAAGAAATTGGCTGGTCGGCTAATTTTTCCAGAAATAGTGCAGTTTTGGCAGAATTTTTGTGTAGTGTGTGAGGCACTCCACTATCCCATTTTCTGATACATTCATGCATAAAATGCTTACATACTTAGCCTCCATTGCCTAGTGCTTGATCCATTGAAGGTAAGGCTCCACTTTTGCCTTCCATTAACTCCATTATCTTCACTAATGCTCCATTAGTCTTCCACTTTGTCTTCAACCATCTCTCTACTTGCATTGCCTATATAAACACATCAAAATGTTAAGACTAGAATAATGAATTTGGGAGGAGAACACTAGAGATTGAGAAAGAAGAGAAAGTTTTGAAAAAGAGAGAGTTATCTTGCCAAAATAGAGAAGTTCTATACGCTTCCATACCTCTCATCTTTCATTACAAAAACCACTCAAGAAACTCAATGAAGCCAAGTCTTAAAGCTTTGATAAAAGAGAGAATAATCCTTGCCATGTTTAAGAACAATAAAGAGTGATCATTTCCTATAAACACACTTGTCCAAAGACGCCATTCTAGCTCAAATTGCAAGCTTTTGAACTGAGGATTGAGAACATAATTCACAATCTTGAGGGTGATCAAAAGAAAGTTTGGAAATCAAGAAGTTCATCCTTTCTTTTGAAGGTGAATTTTCAATTTCTTTTATTTTCCTGCATTTTCTATCTTGTATTTGCTTTCTTACTTTAATTTCATATTATTTCTATTGTAATCTAATTGGAAATGGTTAATTGAGCAACCTAAATAATCCCTGTTTGTTCTTTTCTTGGTGTTGCAACACAACAGGTTTTGCTAGGCCTAGTTGGCCGGCTTGCTAATTATTTGGCTGGCCGACTACCTTCTTCTGGACGGAACAAAGCAATCTTCCAACGTTGATCATAATGGTTTCCAGCGATCCTTGAGACACATGAAGCTTTTACTTTATTTTCATTTGAAAGTTTTGTGAGGTTTTATTTTGTTGTAATATTTTCTTCCTCTTCTCCCTTATTCTGAAATGTAATTATTCAAGTGTTATAATAATTTTCCGCCCTGCTTCTTTCTATCACATTCTTTTACTTGTTTTCCTCATTTATAAATAAGCATCATATTTTGTCTTTTCATCATATCCATGTTTTGCATCTATTTTCATACATCTTGATTCAGCTAAATTTTCATTTATGGATTTAACTAATTCTTATGTGATTATGTGTGCTACGTCATGTTCTTGAAATGATTCACATGTCATATATTATTAAGCCAAATCTTTAGTTGCATCTCATGAGTGAATTGCATTAGATTTTGTATATAAGATCATGCATATTTTGCTAACTTTGTTTCATAGCTGTTCGCGGGATGTCAGTAAATATGTAAGTTTTTATGCTTTAGCATCCTGCTTGTGTGTGTTTTTCCTTACTATGTTTAGCATTCTAACATAACTCTATGAATGCCGGTGGACGGAGGTTGTATTGCTTAATTTGGAATGATGTTGATTGTCATGTTTGTAAACTCAATTTCTTTGAGTTGTACATCTTTAGAACTCTTTCGAAATATATGAAATCAAATTATTCCTAAATGAATGGCATAGTCTATACTTGTTTGCTTCACATAGTAAATTTTAGGATTTATTAAATAATCAGAATATGAACATATAAAGTAAATAAAACTCATATCATAGTTTAGTAGAGGCCAGTCTTTTGATCGGGTGAGTGGGGGTGGTCAATTAATGAACTTCTCCTCTCATGCCTAAGGTTCCAAGCCAAGCATCCTTGGTTACGACAAATAGTGGCCTTGGAATGAGTCACGGGTTTTCTAATTGTCCCAAAATATTATGTGGTGACTCTAAGATCTGGTTATGCAGTCCATTTCTAGCAAAGGTTTTGCAGTAAAATGGATTTTCTATAAAAGTTTTCATATTTGGACTCTCATCTATGTTTTACATTTCACTTGAAAGACTAGATCAAAGAGATCAAGGGTCCGAACTATTTAATGCACGCAGGTACCCCCGGGGCGATGTGACACTTATACATTTCTCTTAGTATGATAAATAGAGTTAGACAAGTAGGTTGAATTGTGACCTATTTAGAAATGCATAATTTAAAGTGATATAATTAAAAACTTTAAGGTTTGATTTGTGAATCAGGTTGAACTTTAGGGTTTTTTTTGTAATTTATCCAAATAAGTTTTTGATTGGCTAATAAATTATGAACTTAGGCATATAATTTTAAACAAGAAAAAAAACATAGATTTATATTTTATGTTAGATCATTGTCTAAAAATTATATATACTAGAGAGAATAAACAAAAACAAAAAAAAAAATGTGTATGTACAAACTTAACAATAAAAATTGGTAGCTTGAATTGAGCTTGCCCGAATGGCTTGAATTTGTATTTGCTGATCAGCTGCCCGGACAACCGGTTGGACGACCACCCAGACGACCGATGTAACACCTATTTACTGTGGTTGTCACCTTGTCAACTGCGGCTATCATCCTTCTTTTCGGACAACCGACAGGCCAAAATTTGAGCCATTTGGGGCAAGATGGAATTCGAGCTAGCAATCATGATTCTAAACTTAAACCATATATATATACAATAGAGATTGGTAGCTCGAATTGAGCTCGACCGAATGACCCGAATTTCTACTTGCCAATCGATCGACCAAAAGACTACCCGGACAATCGGTGCAGCACTTGTCTATTGCAACTGTCACCTTGTCGACTGTGGTTGTCATCTTTCTTTTTAGATGATTGACCAGTTGACTGAGAAGCCAAAATTCGAGTTGTTCGAGGTAAGATGAAATTCAACCTACCAATCATGATTCATATATATATATATCAAGAACAATAATGACCACATTTTTTTTACTATATTTTATTTATTATCTCATTCGTCAACACTATAGTAGTAACAAATATGAGTGGTGTTATTCATTAAACTAATATGATATTGACACATAATATAATAAATAAATTATGGTAAAAAAAGATTGTAATCCTAACCATATTGTTTTAATATCATTATTATTGCAAGAGGTCATGGGTTATGAATTGAGTATTCAATGGAGTAGAGTGGGTTTGGATTGGTGTGGAGTTCAATGTTTAAATTTTTTTTTTTAATTATAAATTTTGCTAACAATCCAAAGGATAGAATTGCCCATGATATTTGGACCCCTAAAAGATCTCTCTTTTTGAAGGGTTGAAAGTGAAGCAATTTTGATAGTTGAACGGTATTGACATTTGTACAACATCTCACTATCGTGAATAGAAGCACAATACGCATATACAAAAGAAAAAAATAATTATACATAAATTTACGTGGTTCAGCTCAAATTGCCTACATCTATGGGAGAGAGAGATTTCACTATAATAAAAATAGAGAATTCATGTGAGATGGCCAAAATACTTAAAACTTACACTACTACCAGAACCCCATACTTAAGGATAGTTGAGCCCTTGCTCACCTAGTACCCTCATGGTATATTTCTCTCACCCTTGACATCTATTTTTTCCCTCACCACTCTCTCACTCTCTCATAGAAAAAGTCTATAGTTCACATGACTATTTATATTAGTCTACCTATAAGAAACCTAATTTGATACAATTAAGTAACAAAGTCCTACACATATTTGGTTTCCCAATAGACTTCGGACTCTACTATCTTAACTTAAATATATGTTTAAACCATCCTAATAACTATATGGGACCCACAGTTATCACATGGGTGGACTAATGATGGGTTGTTTTGCACACCAAAAATAAATACTAAATTATGCCCAAATTCCTTAGAATAATGGCAAGTCTAGGTATCTAACCACAGGGACTAATATAAAATTAAACTAACTTAACTAGCAAGATTCCCAAATTAATTTCGGTAAAAAGATTGATGAGAATTATATTGAAATTAGAATTAAATTGAAAAGAGAAATTAAATTAACAATTAAGATTAAAGTTGAGAATTCAATTGGGGAAAAACCTAGGGCAAAGAATCCACCACTAGTTATGTAAATAGGGTTTAACATCGGCATCTACTTGCAATATGGTTTGAACTACCTAAGGTTTCACAACTACAAGTTTCAAACATTGATCAAGAGGATTGTTGTGTTCAACATATAGGCACGAATCATCTCAAGTAGTACGAGTCATTCGTTTTAAACTAAGGTAGCAACACAACTCGTCTCTTATATGACTCGTCTCATATTTTGAATACAACACAAAGAAAAACCATTGTATGAAAAGCATTCAACAATCACAAAAAGTAGAACATTGAAAGAGATTAAAAAAAAATTTGAAATTAAAACTTCTAATTCATACAAACCATTTAAACAATCAAAGCCTAGTTAAAACTCTATTTACATGGCATCAAAACCCTAGAAAGATGAGCCTAGCTTCTCATGGATGAGTGAAATGATAATGAAGAGGTTCAAGCTGCCATGGAAGGCCTTCAATCCAAAGCTTTTCGAACCTTGACCTCCTTCTGCCTCTTTTCCAAGAATTTTTTGAACCCTTTAACAACTTTCTTTCCTACCTTTTATATTTTTCTAGCAAAACAGGTGAAAAAGAAAAACGCACACGAATTCTGAGGTCGGGCCGCATGTGTGAGACTTAAGGCCACACATGCGGAAGTTGGTGCTGCGCATGTGGAAAGATCCCTCTGTACATGCGGATGGAGGCAGAGGCAAATTCATCTTTAAAGGTAGGCCATATGTGTGGAACGGTTCCTCCACGCGTGCAATGAATGTTTCTTAGCTAGAGTTCCACTTTTCAACTCTTTTTGTACTTGAGACACGTCCAACTTTATTCATATCAAACACTTGTAAACTGTATCAAGTAGGGGTGAACAGCGGATATATCAATCTGCCCAAATCGACTGAATCGAACCGATCCGCCGCATTTTGGATGGATGTGTGATGACGAGCAGACGATTGCAGATTGAATTTTTCTAATATGCCTAGTTTTGGACGGATGGCGGATTTGAGGTTCATTCGGCCACAATCGAACCACTAAACCGCGAGCATCCCTAATAATTTGTAAGACTTTGTGTTTTCAATTGAAAAAAAGTTTAAATATTTTGTTGAATATATTTTGTTGAAAAAGAGTTTTCAACTTGAATATATTTTTTGAATTGAAAAAAATAAATGTATCATTTATCTATATTTTTTGATTTTTAAATCTAACTATAAAAATAATAAATAAAAAGGATAATATATGCTGGTTGGTTTTTGTTTTTTAAAATAGATATAGATGTAACAATATAGAGGCATACAATTTCTATTACTGCTTTGTTCATGGTTTTGGTGGTTTGGATTGTTTTTATATTCACTACAACAAAAAAGGATTTTTACGGCACACAATGTACGCTGTAAAAACCCTTCTACAACGTGTAGCATGCGTCATATTATGACCAGTCATGGAAATTCATTCACTTTCAATGACATGCTTCATATGCCGTTAAAAACTATTTAATGTCAGATTTTGTGCGTTGTTGTTACTTTTTCTACGACTACTTGTGCACGCCGTTAATTGGTGAGACAAATAACGACGCTGATTGTGCGTCGTAAAATATATAATACAATGACTTATTATGCCTGTTGTAGAATATGTCATTTTTTTTTTATTTGATAAATTCAGCAGGTTCTATTTGATCAATTTTGTACAATCTCACAAATATTACAAACAAGCATCACAAAACACCAATCAACTACCAAAATATTGTTTGAAACATCAAAAAGAAACTATATCCATAAATTATAAACATTCAACAATTGTCTATACATTTCAAACATTCGAAAACTATATCCTTAAGTTCTAAACTGTACAAATAGTTTAAACCATCCAAAACTATGCATATCTAACTTTATAAACATATCGACATCTATTAAGAGGTTATCTAAAACTACCGACAACAGTTCCTATAGCAATTCCAACTGCAGCTATGGCAAATCCACTTGCTCCTATCACAGGGACGAGGGTGCCCAATGTATGTGTTAAGGCACCTAAACCCGTGGCAATAGCGGGAGCTACTAACCTTGTTGCATTTCTTATCTGCATGACAAAGGAAACTTCACATAAGTACAAAAGTCAACGACTCAGGGACAAAAATATTTCTTAAGGTATTAAGAAATGATCAAGAAATTTTAAAACATCAACAAAACATTTCCAAAATTAGTAAGATAATTCAATAGCCCCATAAAAGCAATGTCATAATGAAAAATTAGCAAAAAATTTAAAATCTCAATAGTCTCAACGTATATGCAAATAAAATCCATATAAAGCAAAACCTCTTTTTTCGTACGTCAAATGAAGTTACCTCTAATGAAGTTACCTCTTTTGTTGCAATGTTTCTAGAGGAAAATGAGTAGGAATCTTCCAATAAACCATTATGTTTGTACAGGAAAATATAGTTTGCTACTAAATCCAGGCCATAAGAAGCTCAAGAGAAAAATTAAATTTAAAAAAAGGAAGAGGTGGAATTAATCTACTCCAATGCAGCACCTACTTGGGACTCGCATAATTACGTTAAAGGATCTCTATGTATGAGGTTTAGGTTTGTATAGGTTTTATCCATTACCATTGTAAGTTCTAAAATAAAGAGTCCAAGTCAAATTAGAGTCTATATTATTTATAAGTTTAAAAAGAAACTTTCAATCCATTATAGAAGAAATTTAGGAAAGTTTTAGTAGTTTTCGGCGCTTTTTGGGATAATGTGATGTAATTCTACCTGAGTACTTAGTAGCAAATACATAAGATAAGGAACTATAGGAATAATATAAGATAACAACATTTCATCAGCTAAATTCTAGAATCAACTTGTACCTGAACTTTTTATATTCTTTATTCTCTGCTTCTAATGCATCTTCACTTCTTGTCTACCCCTTCTTCTATGGTTCTTCTCTTTTATTGCTTTTTTTGTTTCTTCTATATCTCAATTTCTCTCTCAATATTTACTGTCATGTTTCTTTGCACGTTACATGTTTGACAAAATTGTTATGAACCACATTTTTAGATCTGGTATCCTTAACCACATTTTCATGAGAAAATGCTTTCTAAGTGTTATTGGTAACAAATCCCAATGAACCTTTCACAAAGTTGCCACATGACTCTACACTTTTTTTTCTTTTCTTTAGTGAGTACGTGACTCAGTTCTTTAAAGTAACAATTCTATCTCTAAATAGATTTCTCATCCACTTAGTATGGATATAAGACACCAAATGGTGAAAGAAATTAAAAACTGGAATATACTGCATTTTAGATTCCCATTCAATTGCTATTACAACAGAAGTCAGATTTCCCAAAATACACCATCGCCATCATTACAAACTTCAATGACTTTGTGATCTAGAATTTGGGATTAACCAACGTCTCTATGCAATTTCGCAGTGACTCAGTCAGATTATTAATGCAGATCAGATTATTAATGTAACAGAACTTTTCTAAATTCCATTTGAAGTATAGTAAAGACTCCACGCTTTTTTACCAAAAAAAAAAACAAAAAAAACTCCACACTTTGACACCAACTCATGAAAACCAACTAAACAGTAAGTAAAAATGAAACGAAATAAGTTAACCAAAATAGAGAAGAGAAAAACATGAGATGGACTACAATAAAAGAATGAATTAGAGGGAGAACCTCAAAAGCAAACGCACAGTGTGTCTTGATATTAGCATCATGCGCATCTCCACTTTCAAACAAGTTACCAGTTCTAAAGAGTTGTTCAAAGCTCTCCAAACTCAAGTCAATATCATCCATGTTGAAGTCTTTGAAAAAAATCATTATTTACAATCCGAGTGCCTTTTCTTCGAGAGAAGCATGGCTGCATATTAAGGGATAGAAATTATATAAAATAAGATTATAGTCAAAGCTTGAAAATTTTCAAGCATGTTTGAACAAATAAAATAAATGCTCAAATATCCATGGCAACATAGGCACATATCCACAAACATGCATCGTGATTCAAAGAAAGCATCAAGTTCCATTCTTTTTATTTAGGAGTGGGAATTATGTCGTGCTTGTACTGTGTTATTTATCAAGTTCGATGCATCCCCCTTGTTTCTATTTCAAACATAACCAAAAACAACACACTAAAACTAAATTTTAATCTTATCTAATGAAATAGCACAAATATTAATAGTAATAGTAATAAATTTAGTATGGCCATTTGATAGCACACACAAACATTAAATATATAAGAATATATAACATATCTCTTGTTTAGTGAAAAACCATTCCCCTGCATGTCTAAGGCTTTCAATAACATGCTATTATTGATGGATTGCCCTTCAAACCATATGATATTGATGAGAATCTGAGGGTTTTAAAGGTATAGATTGTTGGGTTTGTGGAGCCTGATTAGCTTGATTAGAAGATGCATCAAAATAAGACGAAGGCTGGGTGGGTTAGCTCTATTTTTACTTGGGTTATAACTACTATGATGCATAGGGGGCCTGCTAGCAGTACTCTTTTGTTTTGGTGTTGATTAGTTTTTTGCAAGGATAGTACTACTAGGATGCTTGTTATATTTGATTTAAGGTTTAAGATATTGTTATTTTAACATGCTTCACAATTTTCCACTTTGAACTTTTTGTGCTGAGTTAAAGCTCAGATGGATAGAGGACATTATAAACTTTGTATTAAGTAGCCCACAACTACATTTCTACTCCCACAAGAACTTATTAAATAAAATAAAAATTAAGGCGAAGTTAGGCATTCTAAACAATGCTAATGCTTAAAATTATAGTCAATTTGGTTTGAAATTCATGAAACCACCAAATGTTCATAATGTGAATAGCATCAAATTCTATAACTAAATTAAGTGGCCCAGAATTGTACTAAAATGCTTACTCAATGTACTCATCCCACACAATAACTATCGCCATCAAAGATCATGTACTCGTTCGTCCTAGCTCTTGCTTCTTTATAGCTTGTCAATGAAAAAAAAAAAAAAAAAAAAACTCATGTTGCTAAAATTGCAGCCCATTTTTGTGCAAAAACAAAAACTATTAATTGTGAAATAACCATTACCTATCTCCAAAATCACCCAAACTGCCATTTGGACTCATATCCTATCGGCAATGTCACTTTAGATTACCACAAAACAACAAAATAAAGAGATTCCCACATTAATTTTCTCTGTCATGAAAAACTAAAGTAATAAAAAAGACAAATAATTGAAGTACTTGTCTATGTCATTTAGAGTGAAAAATCTAGAAATCCCCTAGATGTTGATTTGTGATTATGTATCAATTTTAAGTAGCATATAACAATCCCAATCAAACAATTAAGACAAATCGACACAACAATTTTACGTGGAAAAACCACAATTGGATACCTCCAATTGTGATAAAAAACCACGAGCAACAGCCACAAAACAATCCACTACGAAGATATAAAGGAATTACACACGTATACTCTCAATTACCTAGGCGAATCCACGCCCGAATTGAACCAACCCCTATGTGCCTTTTCTAACCCCGTCTTCAACTCAGAATTGTCTTGACAATGAGCCACTCCAGAATCCACCAAAGCTTCAGGCTCAAATTCTTCAAAATCCACCGAAAAATAACTCTCTCTCTTGTATAGTATGAACAAACAAGCCTTTGATGTATTCTTCTTAATCCATGAGTTGAATACTCAATTCGACATCAAAGAAAAACTAGCAAAATATCCCCAGATATAAACCTTAATATTCAAAAAGAAGATCTGGAGGAGTAATCTTAAAATCTGACAGAAACACGTACTTATAGAAATCTCGGACTGCGAAGCTCACTCGAGCGAAGACTCTCTCGCTCGAGCGAGGAACCAAAAACGCGTGTTTTCCATAAGTGGCTTTGCTCGAGCCAAACAACCTGCGCTCGAGCATGAAATCATCTCTTTCAGGTTTTTATACGGACGCAGCCTTCGCTCGAGCGAGAACTCCTTCGCTCGAGTGAGCAAGGGCGGACATGCAACTTCGAATGCAATTTTGCATTTGAGCGAGGGCGCCTCGACCCCACCTTGGCCGCCTGACCCGCCAAGGGTGCCGCCTCGACTTCATGGCGACTCGATCCCCGTCATAATCAGGGAAGTGGCAATCTTGAAAGCATTAACATCACAAACTTCTTTGCAGGACACATTTCAGGTTGGATTCGCATCTAAAAACTCATAGCCTCACTGAAATGAAAAGTGAGAAAGCAAGTACAACTGAAAGGAGTTTTGTCAAATGGGATTGCCAAGAATAAAACCTAACATAGAGTATCCTACTTAGTACACCTATGAATGCAAAAATCATTCCAAAATAGAAAAATAATTCAGTAGAAAAAAAATAACTCCATGTTAGAAATCATAATCATAAAGTTCCCTATCCAGAAATGCGTACCACAATTTTTTTATTTTTATTTATTTATTTTTTCAAGTTATGCTAATTTCCCTTTGACTTTGAAGTATATTCCAACATCCCAACATAATAATTTTTTTTTTAATTTTTAGAATTGCCTTTAGGCAAAGGTAATTCATTGTTACGTATCAAAATAATTTTACTCACATCTGTGGTTACCAGCCTTTAATTTGCATGTGGTTCAAAAAACAAATTTCCATATCTTGAGAAGAACCAAAAAAAAGAGAAAAATATCCTTTTTTTAACTCATCAAAAATATCTTTGCCTTGTGGACTCTAGAGCTCCTGAGAGTGATAGCTAAGTTTGTTTCCTTTGAGCTAGTTTTTAGTCAATTGGGTAATGTTTAAGCTGTTGGAAAGCCTAATTTGGTGAGCTACAGAGGTGCAACCAACCATTCTGGCTATTACTCTCTTTGTAATGTCTATGCTTTTGAGGATTGCCAAATGGGATTGATTCATCAATCTCCTCTCCTCTGAATATCCCTTAGTAACACAAGCTGGTATGGTACGTGGATTAAATTTAGACCCAACAAAACCAATGTAAAGGAGTCAGCTGATCAGTTTCACAATTACATGAAACTAAGGCAGATCAAGTTACTTCCCTTTTCATTTTATTTTTCACGGGGCACTATGAATTACCAGAACATAGAGAACTCAATAAAAAATTGATAGAGAAATGGCAATCATACAGTTTCAGCTTCAGCTTGCATAGCTTTAAAGTCTACCCCTTTTGTAGTCAATTCTGTCAGCCTCGTCTCCTCTTGCTTTTTCATTACCTCGAACACCTAAACCAGCATCAACAGAACAATGTAATGAAAATCATTCATCCAATCCAACCTCCAATTCGTTCTACATTGACACTAGGAGAAGATAATGAAAAAAAAGAAAAGAAAAGACCATTAACAAAACAGAAGCTAAACTTCTAAAACCCACCATGGATTTTCTTCACAAAACATACAAATAATAGAGGAGCTCAGCTCTAGCTCTAGAGAATAGCCATGAATGAGATTATGGAACTTTACTGTACCAACTGTAAGAATTTCACAAACTAATAAATGATATATTGATTTGATTGATGATATATCTACAGAGAAAGGTATGGTATGTCTTGAAGGAGAACAAAAGGGTCACACACAGACACGCACACATACACACACACACACACACAGAAAAGGAGAGAGAGATTTTGTAGGGTTTCTCTTAAATGGCGGTTTGTGGCTGCGTTTATATGCCTGCTGAAATTTTATAACCAGTTTTACACTCACAAATAATCCCAGTTGACAAGGCAGCATACATAAAGATGAACAAATGGAACAAAGAAGAATCAGAAAGGTAAAAGCCTTTGTTTGACAATAAATAAATTATGCATCCTTATCCACTACTAGCAAAAACAGACAAGCTTCACTATTTAATCAAACAAAAACCCCACTCCTTTAATAATGAACCAGAAATCATTTTTTACAATTGGCATTCTGTGAATAAGACAGAACCACCATAGAATCATGACTTGTTTTCAAGTTTTTGAACACTAAAGAAATACATGTAAAAACAAAACACCAATAAACATTAAATCTAAGAAAATTTTGTAGACAAAACATAAAGTAGTTATGAACAACTCTAAAGTTGTTTATTCTTTCTTAGTCAATCTTTAAATTTTTGCCAAATCATATATTTTAAGGGCAAAAAGTAGTAAGCTAATATTTGTTTTTTATATCATTACATTTGGATTTATGCACCACCAACTACAAAAATTTTGTTTAAAAAGAAAAACAAAGAAAAACGAAAAAGTTACATTCACAATTTGATAAGCCTCACTTTCCCAACACATACGCATAAATAATGAAGAAAGAGCTTCACTTTCCCTTTTCCCAACTGTATGTGCCAACCTCCATTAGTAGTACCAAGATGCTAAATAAAGTCAATAAAGGTTTATATACAGATCCACCTTTCCAAGCACCAATTAAACACAACTTGATAAGCTTTCTCATTTTTTCATTAGTTTATAATTTTCTTTTAACTATTCGGAGATTGAGACTTTCCTCCTTTCAACTTGTTCTCCTTTGCAAACATAAATTTTTTTCGGTAGCTTATACTAACATTTCCTGAGATTTAGAGAACATACAAATAATTTTATAATTTCTAATGTGAGATTCTTTCAATTCTCTATGCCTGACCAAAATCAAGACTACCAAAATAATATTAGCACCACAAAATATCATATATTGAATATAATACCTCAAAATGAGGTATATATTCCAGAATGTACAAACAAAAAATTAACACAATTCATCTACATATATACACAACCAAAGTCAAGAAAACCCATAAACGATGCCCAATAACCAACAAGACCCACAAAACCATCCGAAGCAAACCAAAGAAAAGGGTTAAACAATTAATCAATCTGAATCCTTATGAGTCTGTTGCATTAATCAATCACTCAAATTTATCAAACCATTAGACGTCTCTTTTTTCACAATACCATGATATATGTTATATAACAACTCTAGAAAAATCTTGAGAGAAAAGTAAATACCTATTGTTTTAAAGTGGAGCTGAATAAAATTCATCTCTCGAATCTCAGAGTAGAGACCAGCCATAGCGTCAACAAAAGAACTTGGACTAGGGATCTTAGACTCAACCCTAATCAAAGCCTTAGGGCTCCTTCCCATCTCAATATTAGATGCAGAACGATGTTTCTTACCCCCATTTCTCTTCGCGATGTCCATCAAAATTAACAAATCACTATCCGAAAGACTATCCTTCAAGATGTGCAAACTCCCCTTAGGTGTGGTAGTACCTTCAATCACTAGTTCATCACCCATTGTATCTAAGTCGTGTAGATCAGATGAGTAATCAACCATCATCAACGAAATATTGAATGAACAAACCCTAGAAACTAAGTTAGTTTCTAGAGAGAAGGCAGATTCTCTCTCTCTAACCCATCATGTTTCCTTTCCATTTCTTATTAAATTGTTAGTGATCAAAGAATGAAAGAATAATTAGAAGAGGTTTCCTTGAAAGTTTAGGAACCGACGAAATTTTTTCCAGAAAAATAGCAGGGCACTTGTGATAACCCTGTTCCGTATTATGCTAATTGATCTTAATTATGATTGTGATTATGTGTTTAATATGATTTTGAGTGCCATTTATATGAATATATGTGATTTTGAATTTCTATCTGTTCACCGTATGAAAATTTGTTTGATTTTCTGCTTTAGAATTTAAATTGAAGGCCTTATCGGCCACAGAAACCGAAATTGATTACACCTTTGTGATTAGCGTAATTTTTAGAGCCTACGATGAAATTTAATTGAAGATTTATTCGGATCAAAATAATTAGATACAGAGCGATTAAATTAGGCTCAATTATTTAGTTTTAGTCATTTGATTAGGCCAACATATATATAAATGGCTTATTTACATTTTTGAGCATTGCTTTTGAGCTCATGTCTCCCCTTAGCTGAGATTACACCCTAAAGAGAGAGAGAGAGAGTGCTAAATTTAGAGAGAGAAAGGGAGCTCAAAGTGGAGAATTGATCAAGGAGCTTGGTGATCTTGAAGATTAATTCAAGAATTAACTATAATTTGTGAAGATTGGAGCTCCTAGGTGAGTGAATTCATAAGCTTGAGTTTGTAATTTTGTGGAATCAAAGTTAGATTGTGATCAAAAAGTGTAATTTGAGTTGTATATAAAGTTAAATATATGAATTAAGCTAAGCTTGATAAATTTGAGATCATTGGATGCATGTATGTAAGGATTGACCAAAATTTTGCATGTTTAAATGTAAAGCATGTTGATCATGTTGTTTTGAGAGTTGTTTGATACATGCATGCATGCAAGAATTTCCATGCATTGGAGCTTAATTTCAAGCTTTGAAGCTTGTTCATGCTAAATACAAACATGATTTGTGTACATATAAAATTTATGGTTTGAAAGTTGTTAAACCCATGGAATTTTGAGCTATGGTTGCAAATTATCTTCAAATGTATGTTTTGGGAGTGTACCTACATATTTGAATGTTTTATACATGAATTGGACCCTTGGAATTTTGATTTGAACTTCAAATAGAATTCTGGAAAACACAAAATTCGTCAAGCCCGCTCGAGCGAGGAATTCTCCGTTCGAGCATAAAATGTTAACTCCCAGAACTTTTGCAGACATTGATGTTCGCTCAAGCAGGGAGAGTCATGCTCGAGCTCCCAGTCACATGTTTCGACTCTCAGCTCGAGCGTCCAAAGTCACGCTCGAGCCTAAAAGTGGGGTAACCAGCACTTTTGCAGACAAAAAGGGTCCGCTCGAGCGGCAGAAAGCGCGCTCGAGCGGGGAGCCCTATTTCAGAAATTTTGTAAAGTTGATTTATGTTCCATTTTCCATTCTCTTTCATTTCTAAGCACTCTTAGGCATGCATTGAACACTATAAGTGAGTTAAAATGAAAAGAAAGAAACCTAAGAGGAGTGTATGAATTAAGAACGGATTGAATCGTTTGTGACCCATTACGTTTATGAAATGTGTAGGGTCAAGCACAAGGTAAAATCATTCGGTGGATCACTATGAGTAATATCTTAGAAAAGATATTTAAAGTATATCATTTGTCCAATTGTTTACTCTTATTTAAGTTTCATAAGCTTGCTGATTTGAACGGTGGGCAATATTTGTTATGCCGTGTGATTGGACCAAAGGCCGTTTGATACAAACGAATGGGCCAAAGGCCGTTTGACATAAATGATTGGGCCGAAGGCCATTGGACATAAACAATTGGGCCAAAGGCCATTTGATACGAACGAATGGGCCAAAGGCCATTTGACATAAACGATTGGCCTAAAGGCTGTTTGACATAAACGATTGGGCCAAAGGCCGTTGGACATAAACGATTGGGCCAAAGGCTGTTGGACATGAATGATTGGGCAAAAGGTCGTTTGATATGAATGATTGGGCCAGAGGCCGTTTGACATGAATGAAATGGGCCAGAGGCCGTTTGATATGCTCAGGTTTGAAGTCGTCTAATATACTAGATAAAACCATAAATGGGCCCAAGGCCGTCTGATTATGTATATCTGTTTTGAACTTTATTCATGTATCTTCTTTATTTGATATTATTCACTGGGCTTTCGCTCACTCTCATTCATGTGTATGTAGGTGAGCCAAAAGATGTCCAAACCCAGCCCAGGTGAAATATGTGAGAAACAGTCAAGTTTTGAGGAGTCAGCTCAAATGTCTCACGCATGAGACTCGTTTTTTCCCTTTTGTTCTTTTGTGATGTTATAATTTTGCAATGTTGGCGAAAATGTTGGATCACCCTTGTATATAAGTTTTGGTTGGCTGACTAAGACTCGAATGATCCTGTGTGTATAAAACTTTAAGCTATTTTCCTTTTGGTGTGAGTTATTAACGAATACATATGTTTGATGTTTTGATGTGCCATGTAAGCACAGCTTTATGGACAATTTTTAAGTTTGCTTCCGTTTGGCCCTTTAACTCTGATGATATCTGTTTATTTGGTTTGAGGCCATAGGTAATCCCTTGATTATTGGCCGGTTATGACCTTAATTCATAAGGGCTGGTTCGGGTCATGACATCACTCTTATTTTCAAATAAGTTAGGGTTTGGAAATTATGAGAGAGAGCAATGGTGGTGAGGGAGAGTAACTTACAGCAGTGAGTGAATCAACAACAATGGCAGCGTCGATCAGAGAACTAGTGGCGGCGATTGTGTGAGAGAGAGAGAGAGAGAGAGAGAGAGAGAGAGAGAGAGAGATTGAAACCCTTGTGATGTTCCATTCTGATTAGAGGAAGGCAAAATAATTATTTAGGGGAAAAAAAATTTCTAATATATATTTTTTGGTGATTGGCGCCCCAAATTTTGTTTTGGCACTTTTTTTTTAAATTTTATTTTTTATCATACAATTCACGACATGCATTGTGTGTCGTAAAAAGGCAATACTTTTAACAGCAGGCGATGTGTGCGCCGCAAAAAATGTAATACTTTTAACGATAGGTGTTGTGTACGTCGTGAAAAGTATTCGCTTTTCACAGCTGGCGTATGTGCGTCGTGTATAATTGATTTATTAATGGCACACCATATGCACGTCGTAGAAAGTATTATTATTTATGCCGTGCATTGCAAGCCGTAAAAAAATCATCGTTATTACCATTCGGCCTACGCAATAGACACACCGTGGTTTTAAGAGTATTTACGACGTGCAGAAAAGCAAGTCGTAAAAGTGAGAAACTATGGCGTGCATTTATTGTATGTCGTTGATGTGGTGTCGTAAAAAGTCAGTTTTGTTGTAGTGATTTTAAGAACCACATATTGTAATACTTTATGTGGATGAGGCATACTGTGATTGTAATATGTGGATGAGGCATGTAGTGATTGTAATACTTTTTCAAGTCATTGACTGTAGTACTTTTTTTTTTTTTTTTTTTTTTTTTTTTTTTTTTTTTTTTTGAGGAAGTGCACAAGTTGAATTATGTTAAAAATTTATAAAATTTTAAACCGCCAAACCGATTTGCATCCATTCACCAATCCGCTCAATTCACATCCGCCAAATTGGTGAACGAATGCAGATTGATTTTTTCCAATCTGCCAATCTGGCGAACGGATAGCGAATTGGAGGTTCCATGGCCGCAATTGACCCATGCCCACCCTTAGTATCAAGTTATATGAAGAAGAGTGTTAAGAAATATTAATTACCGGCCTCAATGTGGCACATTTCGGCCTTAATCACACAGCCCAACTTACAACTTGCTGGTCCTCGAGCAAGGGAACAAAATAAGACAAACAAAACAAAATAAAAATAGAGGAAAACAAAACTACCTATATCCTCTTTCGTGGGATGAACGATTGCATTTAGCATATGCAACAAGCCTTTTAACCACAAAGTTACTCCAAGTGGACGAATTTAGTCTCGTGAGGATTTCCAGAGCTGATACCCACTAACATTCAATATATAGTACACTTCATTCACAACATTTAAATCATTTGCTCAAGCTATACTCTCTAATATCTCACACCAATCAATGAAAGATTTCTCACTTCACCTCATGGATTATTCAATATAAGCGCTATGCATGGATCAATTAATATGAGCATGTGAAACATCAAGAGACATTCAAATTGAATGTAATATTTGCACCTCGTGTGTAATGTGAAGCTCAACACTCAATAAATTACCATAAAATACTTAATCAAGTGTTCTCAAAGCCTCATAGTACAACCCCACCTTCAAAGGACTATTGTTTTTTCCTTTTTTTTTTTTTTTGAAATAAATGTGCAATGTCTCGATTTCTTAAGATTTTTTGCTAACCCATGTAGGGAGTGTTGGGCCAATGACTCCCAAACCAGATGGCTTTAGGGCATTAGGTGTAGAGACACCCTAACGAGCTGAATAACTCAAGTTAACAAGGTTACATATCCAAACTGGTCATCTTTTTTTCTGTGACCGTGCAATGCTTAGGTCCCTTAAGCTTTCTAATTAACCTGTGTAGTAAGTGTTAGGCCAATGACTCCCAAACTACATGGTTTTAGGGCACTAGGTGTGAAGACACCCTAACAGGTTTAATAACTTGAGTTAAAAAGGCTACGAACCCAAACTAGTCACTATGGTTTTTTTTTTCCAACTCTGAGGGAACAGTCACACCATGAGTCAAGCACACAATCCTAGAGAAAAATATTGCAATTAATCTCGTCAGAGCTGTGTGAAAGACAAAGTGCAAAAATATCACTACCAATCAAACAGACCATCGCTACAAACACTTACATTAAGTTAATCATGCACACCAACAGTAGATTGAACAATATTCTAAGATGCCATGAAAAATAGTACTTGTGACGGTGTAGAATATCAAGTGTGTTCTAGTGCTTGTAATTCTCATGTGTGAACAAGGTGTACCCCCCTTCATATAGCAATGCACTCCCCCCCCAACTAAAATAAAATTATCCTTAATGGCAAGTAAACAATTAAGCATATGAAATCTAAAGTCAAATAAATGCAAAAGAGAGACTATCACCAGATTGTGTTATGCATAGCTAGTCTACATAAGCACCAAAATTCATACTTAAGTACAAATATACATCACAGAATGTGTCGGGCTCATGGGCCGGAAGAATTAGAGAGTAGTGGATGGTAACGACCAAGAAGAGCCTGCAGCATAATGTGAGTCTTGTAAGCATCCTAACAAGACCGTACTTGGAAGGCACGAAAATATGTTTGTAAGGTGTGCACATGCTCATGGTATTTGGTGAAATCAGAACGTAATCCTGTCTGTAGCTGCTGGTGGTCCTGAAGAGTACTGTGGACGTGATCCACAGAGTGCTAAAGACGTATCAGACCACCCAAGTAGGCCTGATATTGCTCCTTGGTCATATACATTAGCTCTCCTTCGAGAGGCACTGGAGGGGTAGGAAGTAGAGGGACAGGCATGTAAATATCCTTTTGCTCAACTGGGGCCCTGACCGGTCTCAATATCCGAGAAAGACTACATTGCCATTCTCATTAACCAAACTGTGGTATGACCACATCACATTCCTTACCATCAAAGATTAGAGGGTCATCATGAGTATGGAGCAGGAGAGTGATAAGGTTGGCGAACGGAGAATGGCCAAGCTAGATTTGGTGTAGTGGTGGCGATGACCTCATAGTAGAATTTCTTTATGTTGCCAAAGATGTATTTGGATAAGTTCACCCAAATCTCATTCTTGAATCGGTGAATGAGCTTCACAAACTTGTTACGTTGCTCAGCCTTGTTCTCTAGTGGTAGAAAGTTCTTAAATAGAATGGTGTCAATGAATAACAGATAAGAAGGTAGCTTTCTTCGCCGGAGGCAGGTATATGTGTTATGCCCGTGGTGGCCAGGAAAATATATCTAAATTAGTTGAGGTATGTCTATCTCCACGGGGATATTTTGGTATGGGCCACGAGCCAGTAGGGTGTCTAGGCAATGCAAGACTGTAGCAATCAGGTTAGGAAAAATGGTAAAGGCATTCCCGTCAATGTGGGTGTGAAACCGGTAGGGGTTTGTCGATTCTGGCTCCATGTTGGTGTGGAACTGGCACACCAGCCATAGGTAAGCTATGGTGGTCACTTGACAGATTCTTGGCATTTCCTGAGCCCGCAATTGCTTGATGCCCCATGGAATAGTTGGCTCATTGGTGAAGTATTGCAAGTTAAAATTTGTGAGCTTGTAAATTGGCTTGTGAGCCAGGTCATCTTTGGGTGGTAGTGGTGGTGAATGTGGTGGAGAAGGCGTAGAAATGAAAGCCCTTCCTCTCTTTTGATGTATGCGATGACGTACATCAACTCATTGCCTGCACATGTGAAAACCATACACAAATAACACCCTTGAAGCATTAGTAGCAAGAAAAATATAGCTCAAACCCATGTCCCAACCAAGTCCCACAATGGAGGAGCTATAACCATGCATTTGAATCCTCCATCCTTCTTTTTTTTTTGGTAAGAATATCGAAATAAAATAAACTACCTAGATATATATGAACAATATAACTAAAAGCTAATGATCAACTACACAACTATTAAAAGAACATGAGAAAGAAAAACTAAATTAAACATATACTAAACTGCACTAAATAATTTTGTATACTAAAATCATACAAAACAACAACATTACATAAAACTAAGTTATTAAATTACAGTAAGCAACTACTAGTTAATGGAGGAATTCAGACCATTTTTATTTATTTATTTATTTTTAGTGAATCCGTATGTGTGGTGAGTGTGGCTGCACGTACAGTGAACCCAAATTTAATTTAATTTTTTTTTTATTAATAGAAACACAAATACTAAACTAAACTAGATAATGGAATAATCTATACTAATATTATATCAAACTAAATGAAAATAAAATAACCGGACTAAAACAAAGGTTTTTGTTGTTGTTGTTGTTGTTGTTGTTGTTGATGACAAGCAAACTAAACAAGGATCTACAGATTTTCTACACTATAGTTCACAAAGGAAAGATCTAGAACTAAGAAAAATAAACTTACCTCCAAAATGTGGGAAGAATAAGCTAAAAAGAGAAGAATGGAAGTCCACCTGAACAATGTCGCCAAAGTGGTGGCTAGAAATAGGTTTGCGCGGTAGTGGTAGTGCACCGGCAATGAGGCTCTCTGGTGGTGGTAAGTGTGGGTGAAGGTTGAAGAAGATGGATGATAATGGTGATGATGGGTCAAAGAAAGAGATTGAGAAGGTAAAGTACGGAGAGAGAGAGAGAGAGAGAGAGAGAGAGAGAGAGAGAGAGAGAGAAAAGGAGTTAGGAAAGTGATGGATCCAAAAGAGGGGTCTAGGGTTTTGTCTCAGATATATATATATTTTTTCGTTCAGTCTATGCCGAATGTATGGGACGGTCGCATCGTACGTGCAGTTTTACCCAGTGAAACAGTGCTTAGTGCAAGGGCTAGTCACACCTGCGGGCCTTGTCTCCACACCTACGATTTCTTCCAGAGGAGAGGCGAAGTGCGAAGGTTTTAACCGCACGTGCGGTGGTGATGGTCGCATATGCAGGACTTTTTTTTTTTTCCAAACCCGCAACTTCCACAAAAATAGACCCAAACACAACCCCTAACAATTTCTACCTTCATTTTGCCTTTGACAACCAAATAGACCTTTTTAACTTCTCAAAATGCTCAATCAAGGTATAATCTTCACACAAAAACCAGGGGTGTAGACACCCCATTTTTGACCGCCCTTAAGACTTGGACGCCACAGCTTGATCATTTGATGGTGAAAGTTGTGTTGTGTAAAGGTTTGATCTCCTTGGCAAGGAGAGCTTCAAATCCCAACCTTACACCCGATTTTGCACCAAAACTATTTTGGCCGAAATGATCTTAAAACCCTCTCTTTCAAAATATTTTTGAAAAAAGTTTCTACGATGTTCCGAGGCTCGCATTTCGTTAAATGTTATGCTTTTTGGTAAACTGAGCAAGGACAAAGTAGAAATGAATGAAAGAGAGGTGAACTCTTTGAAAAATATTTCAAACACACCTTATTTAGAGGTTTGGATTTGAAGAAAATAGGAGGGGAGGGAAGAAAACTAGCTGAGGAGAAGCTAGGCATGAATCCAGTTAGGACCGAAACTGAGCAGCCTTCACTAAAATACACATATCTCTTAGCACACTTGGAATGTTGATGTGAGGCTACTACCATTGGAAATAAGACTTCCGGGGCTTCAATTTAAACTAAAGAATGACCTGCAAAGGAGTCTGGATGAAGGAGATATACCCGTTTGAAGTTGGACCTGGAGAGTAGATTTTTTCGGTCGGCCACTGGTGGAGTTTTCTGGCCATGGATGGGCTTTGTTGGCCATGTGTCGGCCATAGGTGAATTTTGTCGGCCATCAGTGGTGGCTATCGGCCACTAGTGATGGCCGGTCGGCCATTGGTGCAAAAAAGGCAATTTTTTGTGCAGATATTTTCCCTCTAGCTTTTCCACACTACTCCAGCTGTCCTGTATTGATATTTTTTACCTGAAGCCATATATTTCCATATATAGAGGACCTATTGTATTGTTTTGAAGGCTAGAAAAATTTTGGGATTCTCTCTCTACAATTCTCTCTCTCTCTAGATTTCTCTCTCTCTCTTGAACTTTTGTGCATACAAGTGTAGATACACTTCAAGTTTGCCTATCAACCCTTAACCAAAGTTGCTCAACTTTGGGTTGAGGTTACTTGGGTCCCTCTTTGAGCTCTAGAAGGTGGTCTTGGCTTGATTTAGTGACTCATTTCTGCCTAGAATTGTTCTTTGCTTCAAGAGGTGTAACATTTGTCCTTTAAGCTTGTTTTGCATACTTGTTTTGCCATCTTTTCAAACAGTGTTTGGGCTGGTTTTGAACTGTCAAAAGCTCTGTTTTTGTGGCCTAAAAGTATTGGTTTGAGGCCATTTTCAATTAAGGGGTGGTTCACCCTTCTTGCTTCTTAGCTTGTAAAGTTTTTATGCCTATATTCATCACTTTCAAGCCAAATTTTTTTGGGCCTTTTAACCATTGAATTTCAAAGGTTTTTCAATGGTAAAAAACTCATTTTGAAGTCCAAATTTGGAGAGGTTAGCCTCCCCTCCTTGTGTCTTGCTTGCATGCCTAGTTAGCTTCACATGCTAGCATGTTTTTCTAGCTTAACTTAGCTCACGTCCAACATGTTTTAGCCTTTGAAATAACCTGTTTTAGTTGTGTTTTGGCTGTTTGGTGCCATTTGAGTCTTGTATGGCATGGTTGTAGTGTTAATTCCTTCACTAGCTTAGTGTTTTAAGGCTCTAAACACCATTGGTTTGAGTTGATAGCATGTTTTAGTATTGTTTTGCACTTCATTTCAGCACTACAATCTCTTCAATCTCCCTCAATTCTTCACTCTTTTGTTTTGCTTTGAAAGTGGTCTCAAGCCACTTGTTTGCCTAAGTGTGAAATGGAGGTGCTACACCTAATGGTTTAATCCCTTAGGGGGTTTATTACCAACAGTGTAATGCCTCTTTCATGCCTAAAGCATCTTGTGGTTTGAGCCATCTTTCCATTAGAGGACACTCACTAATGGATTTAATGGATTAAAGAATGATTTGGTAAGTAAAATGAGTAAACAAAATTGGCAAGTAAAAGAGGCAAGATAAGCATCTCTTTATGTTGTATTACATGTGTTCAAATCGGACATTAATTTGAACACAAGGAAAATGGGACATTTCATACTTAAAAGTGATGAAATGTGACATTTTCCTTACCCTTGATCAATGTATGATAGGGTGGTGGTCATTTTGGTATTGTTGGTGCATTTATCAAACTTGTACAAACTTGGTTCTTTGGCTATCATGCATGGAAATTGCTTGATTGATGGTTTGAGGGTGAAGAGTTTCACTTCTTTGAACTTGTTTGATGATTAGGAGTGTAAACAGTACAAACCTTCAAAAGTACGTTGTGTTGCTCTGTTGTGCTCTCTGTTTCAGTAGGAATGTCCAAATCAGTGGTGACCGACCGGCCACCACCAGTGGCTGACAGATCCCTCTGTCGGCCACCAATGAAAATTCAACAGAATGCTCTTGAGCCAAAGCAGATTTGATTTGGAAAAGGGGAAAGTGTAAGTGCTTCTGTCCAACAGAGGCTCGCAATAGCAAAACGACAACTTTTCGGGTAGAAAATCGAGCATGCATGCATCCCTCGTTTCCCGAGGCCTTTTAGTTGTTTTGCTTAGTTAATTAGTTATAGCTAATTCTTGCAAGTAATGTAATTATTTAAGTAGCTTAGTTAATTAATTCATGTTGTAATTAATTAGCTTAATTACTTTGCAATTAGTTAGTTGCGTATTTAGCTAATTAATTTGTTTTGTAATGATTAATTAGCTTAGAATAGGTTAGTTTATTCATTTCAAATGTTGTAATAATTAGTTAGCTTAATTAGCGTAGCTAGCTAGTTGGCTCATTTGGATCCTCCTTCGTGAGGACATAATGTTGTAATAAGTGTGCGTGTGCGTATTTATTTAATCACTTTTGATGGTTAGATTAGGGATATGTTTTAATTAGCATATCGCATGCCTACATCCATTCATTTGTATTATATACACCGAGGCTCAGCGCATTATTCAAACTGCATTGCAATTTCAATACTTCGATGAATACGTGTTTAAAAGCATGCTATCAAATTGCTTCATATTAGTAGCCGAGCCTATTTAATTGCATATTGCATGTGTTGCATCAGACATTTTTGCATAGTTAGGAATCATGCATAGGGGTGTTTTGGTTCTTTTACACGGTATGTGCTTTGTGAAACTGTACAGGGTGGTCCATATCAGTGGCACAAATGAGCAGTCAGTTTGAGAACAAAGTTCCGTGGGGATCACAGTTCAGCTATGTGTTGTGATTGTTAAAAATTGGGGTTGAAGTGCTGTCCGATTTTTGATTTTGTTTTTTTCTTTCTTGCTTTTGCTAGGTAGTTTTTTCATCATGGCTTCAGAAAGACCTGATATCCCCCAAGTTGTATGGACTCATTCTCGCAGACTGTGTAAAACTCAAGATCTTGTTGACGGTCAGCCAGTGTTAGTTTCTCTCCCGCCAGTTACTCGACGAAGAAGGAAGAAACAGGCATCAACATCGGTACAGAGCGCTCCGCCAACACCTGTTCATGCATATAATTCACCAACATCACTCCCATCTAGAACAAGGATGGCATAGAATATAGAAGAATTTGCTGCCATGATGGTAGCAGTTCATAGAACCATGGATATTGTAAATCAATGGATAGTCGTACAGGATGAAGTCATCTCTGATCTGCAACGTCCATCTGGGGCATCTGCATCTACAATGCATCCAATCCCTACTGCTTAGCTGAATCCCGATCCTTCTACACCAGTGGAAAATCCCCATGTCCCAGATCCCCAAGAGGTGTTTCCACAGGTTCCAACCTATAGGCCCTTGGTACAACCCCAAGGGGAATTCCTTCCTGTTGATGTCAACGATGATCCAGCCATGATAAAAATTGCTAGGCTAGAGAAAGCGCTAAAAAAATCCCAAGGCTTCAATTTCATTCCAGACATTGAAGGTGGGTACACTGAGGCTTCAGTCAGACTACCAGAGAATTTTAAAATGCCCCACATCGACAGATTCGATGGAAGTGGGATCCAATTGTACATGTCCACCTATTTTTAGATGTTCTAAAGCCAATGGGTCTTTCTTGTGCTCATAAACTGTTGTTGTTTGGGAGAACTTTGTCTGATGTAGCGGCCATCTGGTATGCGAAATTGGAGGATTCTATGAAGCATAACTGGGAGGAACTATCTGAGGGGTTTGTTAACTAGTATTCATATAACACTCAGATCGAGGTAACCATCAGTGAGTTGGAGGCAACTACCCAAAACCCCAAAGAACCTTTTATTGACTTTGTCGCTAGATGGAGAGCAAAGGCAGTCTAGATGACAAACATACCCTCTTAAAGGGAGTAAGTTAGGCTAGTGGTCCACAATCTCGAGCTTGATATGCTACAAAGGGTGATAGTGACTTCGTTGTCTACATTTGCTTCACTACACGAGTTGGGGGTCCAAATTGAAAGTGCATTGAAGAAGGGGATTATCCATAGAACTAGTGAACCCACAAAAAGGCGATTCACTCAAAGTACCAATGCTGGTACTAGCACTATTCCGTGGTCTGCAGATGTTGGCACCGTGGCTACATCATCGACCAAGATGGCCGATCCCTTTGCTGCTGCTACAAACTCACAAACTGCACGAAATGGTCAACCTTGGTACCAAAGAACTTTTACCCCCCTCCACATGAGTCTAACCCATGCCCTCAAGATGTTGCTGGAAAGGAGGCATCTCAAGCACCTTGATCCATGACCTTTCCCAGACGCACTACTAGCTAGACACGACCCAACTCAATATTGTTCCTTCCACCAACAACACGGCCATCCTACAGACTCATGGCTTCGTCTACGTCATGAGATCCAAAATCTCATTGACAACAAAGTCATCGCCCCTCCTAAACCAAATATGACAACCAACCCACTTCCCGCACATAACCAAGTTCCTCCCCCAAGAAATATTAACCATATCCAAACACTACTGCCTACCTTCAACCCCAGCACATATATTACCTCATCCCACCTACCAAAACCGAAGGGGGTTATTCCAGAAGGCACAGACATGTGCATGATGGAACTAACCCCCATAAATCCAACCCAAGAATGTGATGACAGAAACGGAAAAAGAGGATAGTGCATTAAAGACCGTGTTGTCTGACACCTGTGTCATAGAAAAAGGGGCCTCACTTGTAAAAGAATATGACCCCAGCTATCGAGCCATTGATCAGCCAAAACCAGTGGTCATATTGCCAGATGTTCTTAGTGCCAATGCTATCGAGGAACGCCAATTACGGCAACACCAGAACGATTGGCCTGAACAAAGCCTAAATGATTTGGTTGAACAGGATGAAGACCTAGCCCAGATGGAAGAAGGCCTAGCCAATCTTTACTTCTTTGACGAAGAGGATACAAACAGTGTCCAAATAGGCTAGTGGGATTCAAGTTAGCCGGAAACAAACAATGGTTGGTTCAGTGATGAAGAGTCAGATGAGGCAAAACAAACAAGAGCTGTCAATAAGGAAAAGGCCGAGGCTACATCCTTGATTAGCACAGAACAAGTATTGAAACAATTCCAATAGGAAAGAACGGAAGAAATCCAAAGGAAGATAGCCTCAGAGCGAGGAAGTGACAACAAATCAATACCATTTTGTAATGTAGAAACCAAAACTATAGTGGAAAAGGAATGGCATGCTGTTGATGAGGGACATGATGTGAACATGCTCCAGGTAAAGCCTGATAAAAACCTGGCCATGACTGCAGGGGAGTGGTGGCAAGATAATGATTTGAGTTATGCATACACGGATGAAGGGTGGAAATCTAATACCCCCGACGATACGTGGTATACAGATGAGATCAATCACATGACCCAGAGTGGTCAGTACTTCAAACCTGCGGCTTTAGATCAACTAGAATCCTCCAACAAAGAGGTTGCGAACACAAAACAGAAGGATTGTGAAGAGAACCTGGTCTTGAAGCAACTCAAGAAGATTCAGGTAGATATATCAATTTGGGGATTGATAATGGCTTTCCGGGAGCATAGGCAAGCACTGCTAGAGGCAATGAATCAGACCAAACTTCCTATTGACACTACCATTGATCAACTAGTGTCGTTAGTCACATCTAGAGATGTTACACCAGTGACATCTTTCACGGATAAAGAGTTACCACCTGAGGGTGCCAACCACAACCGACCCTTGTATGTAACCCTGGAGAGCCGAAAAAAGTGGATTCTGGTGGTGTTAGTGGATACTAGATCAGCAATTAATGTGTGCCCGGTATGGACAGCTTATGCAAAAGGTTTGAGCACATGGACCTGAACATTAATACGAGTTGGGATGTTATGGAAATGTTCAAAAGCCATATCCTGATCGGCCTGTTCGAACATGAGGTAGAATTCCATGTAATGGATGTACCAACAACTTTCAATCTATTGTTAGGAAGGCCTTGGTTGTATTAGATAAAGGTTGTTTCATCAACGGTTCATCAGTTGGTGAAACACCCCTTTAAAGGTGGAATTACTATTGTATACGGTAACTCTGCAATCCATCCTCCCAAGGGATTGCCACTCCAATATTGGAAATGATGCATGGGAAGAAGATATATTCCTTTCTGGCTTCTCACTGACAGAGGCTCGGTTGGTTCAAACCATCATGGCAGAAGGTGACGGAACTTATGTGAGTGCTCAATCCATTTATATGATGAACAAACAGGGACATATGCCTAGATCAGGACTTGGTAGGAGTGGTAGGCAAGGAGACACTGTTGCCAAGGAGCTAATTCACAACCCCATGCTTTTGGGCTAGGATACAAACCTAAGGCGGAGGATTGGCAAAGGAAGGGAGCTGAGTTGAGAGGAAGAATTAAAGCAAAAAAGGCTGGGAAACAGTATGAGTTAGTCTACAAGCCAATACGGGGAACCTTGAACAGACACTTTGTCTGCCAAGGGGAAGAGTTTCCCTTTTGTAGATTTCCAGAGCCTTGGTTCGACCAGAAGACAAAGACATTGTGTCTCGGGTTCGAGATCTTCTTCGGGCACTAGTTACCAGAAGAGGAAGATGAGCATATGGACCTGAACATTAATACAGATCAAGGCATGGCTGCAAATCTGGATGTTGAAGAAGAACAGCTATTGGGACAAACACTGACTGACCTACTAACGAATTCTACTTTTGGGACTGAGTCTGATAACTTGGGGGATAGTTTTACTATCTTAATGATCGGGGATAAACCAACTGTGAATTTTTCTAATCTTATTGTCGATGCATCTGAGGCTCCGCACCTAGTCTGGAAATTTGAAAAGGGGATCATCGTCAGCAGTTCTGAATCGGATGACGAGTTCGAATTTGATTCCACTAAGTCTGTAGAGTCGGAGTTAGATTCGAGTTCTTCTAAGTCTGGTACCTTTGGGGGTGGTAACCCGGATACCAAAGTCCTATCAAAGTCATCTTTTAGTTTTTCTTTTGAGTTAACTGTAACCGAGGACCCAGACTTTACTAATGGAAATGTCGTAGATTTTGCTTACTTCTCTGTGCCTTTAGTTTGTTGCACTGATCTTGATTCTCAAAATTTTGACTTAAACGAAGAGGAAGAAATTCCTCGGGCTTTGAAAAATTTGGTTGACCAAGAGGAGGAAAGACGTGTGAAGCCCTGCACAGATGAAATCATTGCAATTAACATAGGTACTGAGAAGGATCCCCGTTTGGTCTAGATTGGATCCATGTTGTCTTCAGAGGAACGCGAGCGTTTAATCGCTTTATTAAAAAAATTCAAAGATTTTTCGCGTGGTCCTACGAAGACATGGCTGGAATCGATCTCAAGATTGTACAACACCGGATCCCTCTGAACCCTGAAGCCCGAGCAGTTAAACAGAAACTGCATAGAGTTCGCCCAGATTGGGCATTGAAGATTAAAGAGGAGGTCGCCAAACAGATTGATGCAGGTTTCTTGATGGTCTCTGAGTACCCGACCTGGTTGGCTAATATCGTTCTGGTTCCAAAGAAGGACGGCAGAATTAGAGTCTACGTCAACTTCTGGGATCTGAATAGAGCTAGTTCGAAAGATGACTTTCCATTACCATATATCGATGAACTAGTAGACCTTACAGCTGGCCATGCTTTGCTTTCATTCATGGATGGGTTTTTTGGGTATAATCAAATTTTGATGGCACCAGAGGACAGAGAGAAAAATGCTTTCACCACGTCGTGGGGTACCTACTGCTATAGAGTTATGCCTTTTGGATTGAAAAATGCTAGGGCTACACATTAGAGAGCTGCGACCACCATCGTGCATTACAAGATCCATAAGGAGGTTAAGGTGTATGTTGACGATATGATTGTCAAGTCGAAAGAGCGAGAAAGCCATTACACCACATTAGAAAAATTCATTGAGCGGATCAAGGAGTACAGATGGAGGTTGACCCCACAGAAATGCACCTTCAGGGTGACTGCATGAAAATTGTTGGGATTTCTAATCACACAAAGGGGAATTGAAGTAGATCCCTCCAAAATCAAGGCTATCGTAGAAATGCCACCACTAAGGACTGAAAAGGAGGTGCATAACTTTCTAGGCAAGGTGCAATTCATAAGGCGGTTTATCTCAAAATTAACCTTTGATTTGTGAACCACTATTTGGTCTATTAAAGAAAGGAAAGAAGTTCCAATGGGATGATCGATGTCAGTTCGCTTTTGAGCAGGTCAAGCAGTACCTTCAGAATCCACCTGTATTATCGCCGCCAGAACTGGGGAAACCATTAATCTTGTATTTGTCGGTGACAGATTCGACTATGGGGTGCATGCTAGTGCAAGAATAAGAAGCTAAGGTGGAGAAGGTCATCTACTATCTAAGCAAGAAGATGCTGGATTATGAAACTCGCTACACTTCCCTCGAGAAAGCTTCCTTAGCTTTGTTCGGGCAATGAGGAAGTTAAGACACTACCTATTAGCACATTCTGTAATTTTGGTTTCGAGATTAGATCCCATCAAATATCTTTTTGAAAAACTAGCACTTACAGATAAGCTAGCTCGTTGGTTGCTTCTTCTCTCGAATTTGACCTCAAGTATGTCACGCGCACATCAGTCAAAGGGAGGGTCGTAGCGGAATTCCTGGCAGAACACTCAGTAGAAGGAGATGATGAAGCGGTGGAGTATCTATTCCCAGATGAAAACATCCTATAGATAAAAGAGGAAACATGGACGATATACTTTGACGGAGCATCAAATCAATATGGTTATGGGATAGGTGTATTGCTCATAGCACCTGATCATTCACATATACCTTTAGCCTTCAAACTCCGGTTTAAAGTGTCCAACAATGAAGCAGAATACGAGGCGTGTATTGCTGGCTTGGAAGCTGCCCTAGAACGAGGGGTAATAAGGTTGGATGTCATTGGGGATTCAAATTTGGTTGTCTCTCAAACCAATGGAGATTGGCGGGTTAAGGAAGCGAAAATGAAGGTTTATCATCAGGCCTTGGATGTGCAAATTCTGAGGTTTGAAAAATTAACGTTCACCCATTTTCTAAGAGAGAACAATTAGGTTGCTGATGTTTTAGCAACTCTATCTTCCATGGTGGACATTCCGTTTGGAGTAAAGATGCGTCCGATTATTATTGAACAGAAGTATACGTCGGCTTATGAGACCATTGCCACGATAAATGAGGTCCAAGATACGAAACCCTGGTATTATGACATTTGGAATTTCCTGGAAAAAGAGACGTATCCACCAGGAGCAAATGCCAAGGACAAAAAGGGAATATGGCGGCTAGCCATCCAATTTATCATTTGCGAACACAAGTTGTACAAAAGAGGCCATCTGGGAATGCATAAGCTATGTGTTGAGGAAGAAGAATCAAGGCACCTTATGGAAGCTATTCACGGAGGAGAGTGCAGAGCTGACATGAACAATGTAATGCTAGCTCGAAAAATCCTTAGACAAGATTATTACTGGGCAACCATGAAAGAGAACTGTATTGGCTTTGTACGGCGATGCCACAAATGTCAGATCCATGCCAATCGCATGAATATTCCGCCGTTGAAGCTCTATAATATGACTTCGCCCTGGCCATTCTCAGTTTGGGGAATCGATGTTATCGGCGTAGTCACGCCAAAGGGGTCAAACGGGCACGAGTTCATTTTAGTAGCAATCGACTACTTCACAAAGTGGGTAGAGGCCCAGTTGTATTCCATGCTAAAAGCATCACATGTAGCCATGGTCATCAAAAACAATGCCCAACGAGATCATCTCAGGTAACAACTCACATTTCAAGAAGAGGTGATAGATCTACTGGAGAAATATAACGTGGCTTTCCGTAAGTCATTAATGTATACACCGCAGACCAATGGAGCCGTTGAGGCTGTAAACAAAAATATCAAGAGGATCCTACAGAAGATAGTGGAAACCTACAGAAATTGGCCAGAGAAATTGCCATTTGCACTCTGGGGCTTCAGAACGTCAATCCAAACATCTAGAGCAACCCCTTATTCTCTAGTTTATGGGATGTAAGCTATTCTGCCAATCGAGATTGAAGTACCATCGTTGAGAATTATGGCCGAATGTTAGATAGCAGAGGTGGATTGGCAACAAAGCAGATTTGAAGAATTGATGTTGTTCGACGAAAGGAGGTTGAAGGCGTTGTGTAACAGCGCCCGTGGGCCTCTATGCTACAGTTCGGACTCCCTTTTTGGGTTGCGGTTCTAAATCTTGAACCAAAGAGTCCAACTCAGGCAAATCGTTTTGAAGAAAAACAGATTTTGAAAAAGTAGTGCCAAACATGGACTGCTTTGCCAGATTACAGAGTCGCCACCAAAATATTTTAAAATGGGAAATTTAGGAAACCCTGACTCGGTGCCGAAGGCCACGTGTCCGTCATCACCAAAGTGGTCTTGGCTCGGGAGCTTGGGTACGATCGGGGAAGGTCAGCTATGAGCACCCCCTTCGTCCGTCCAAGACCGCCTCTACTAACCGTGATATTCGATTTTGAAAACATTACATGCTCTTATTCCAATTATTAGCCTAGAATTACTATATTATGCGCACAGCAAACAAGTATAGACTAGATTGCCTAATTTGGAAATAAACATTGCATATCCGTTTGTTTTGAAAATAGTTTTGAAATTGCTACTCGCGAGTAAGCTAAAACACGGATTTCAACGAGTTTTTCCAACTCAAGCAATCTAACCTCCACCCACAGGCATTCAAACAGTTTATCTCATATAAGCATCTAGCCACATGGTAAGCATACTGTTATGTTAACATCCACACGCATGCGATATGCTAAAGCATAAATACTTACATCGTACTCCGTGCCAAAACAATAAACTAGTTAGCAAACATGCATGACCTAGTTCATGTTAAATGGCTAATGCAACACAGGCGAAGATGCAATTTAGAGTAGGCTCGGCTAACCCTAAGATGGCATGTGAAATGCAGTTTATTCGATGCACGTATTCAATTTGGAATTGGTAATACAATGTAGTTTGTATGATGTACCGAGCCCGATGCATGTCAACAAATGCATGGATGTACGCATGCATAGCATAAGGTATGCTAAAATAAACGTGCCCTAATACTAACCATTAAAAGCAGGTAAGTAAAAGGGAAGAAAGAAGTGGGGGTTGGAAGACATACACACCACTCACCCACACTTATTACAAATTCGCCCTCGCTCGGAGGGACCAAAAGAATAATACAAATAATTAACTACGCAAGCCAATTAAATATTACAAATTAATTAAATTAACAAAATAATTAATCTAAGAAAAACAGTAAACTGCCTCGGGGTGAGGGCCCAATGCATGCACACTCGGATGCCGCCTGGAATTGCACTGCCATGCCTAGCTTGCCTCTACTTTCCCTGCTTTTGCTCCTCTGGAAACTGCCAAAGTCTTAGAACCACTTTTCAAGGCACTGGGGGGTATCACCGGCTGAGGGGAAACACCACCGGCTGAAGTATGTGGTCACCGGCACAAGATTAATCCATCGGCCATAAGTTGATTGCCGGTCGGCACTAAACACTGCCGGCCGGCACTGAATGTCTGCAGATCCTGCAACTCACAGCAGCAGAGGGCAAAAACTTGCATGGCAGCTCAATTCAAACAATGTGTGCACCAATCATGCCCCTTATCATATTTGTGACTCAAAGGGACATGTGCCTCGATTCTCGGGCCACCAATCACGCATTCCCATGCATGATGGCCCAAGGAACCAAATATGCACTTTCAGTCTCAAATGCATGCAAACCAAACAAACCAAAATCCCAATCCCCATCACCAAATCAAGGGACAAGGAATGCATGTTGATGCAATGTGACCTAGCCATGTTAGCTATCATGCAATATGAACAATGCCATGTACTTATGCAAAGCATACAAACCAACATGAGGTAAATATGCAAGCAAGTGAATGATGGCCTTAAACATGATCTAGGCAACCCCAAATAGGCCCAAAATCAGTGGCCAAAATGCTAAGTATGAGATCTACCACACACACACACATGCATATGTTAAGGTATCAACTTAAGCATAAACAAGCAATTCTTGAGCGCACTCAAAAGAGGCTAAGTGTGGACAACTAACATGCATTGTAAAGCTCTGTAATCATGCTAAACATGGTGCCCAAACCAAGCAACAAAGCAAGCTAAACATGCAATTAAGGTCCAAGCACTTAAGGCAAGCCAAAGGGCTTAAACCAAGGTCAAACCCGCCAAGCCTCACAAGACCAAGGGGACTCGAAATAGGTCAAAGACAAACCTAAACAATACTCAAGGAACACCTAGATGGCATCTAAATGGTCCAAGTATAAAGGCACATACAAAGGCCAAAACATGAGGCATACAACATGCGCTTTTAAAGCAATAAAGAGGCGACTTAGGGAAGCATACAAGCACACCAAAGGGACTGAAATGACATGCCAAATGGTTCCAAACCGTCAAAATGAGGTAAGCAACACATGCTACCTATGCATACTCAAAGGCTAGCAAGCCTAAATGCAAAGGGGCTATATAATGCATGCCAAGATCAACCCAAATGACTATGGACAGAGCTAAAACATGTCAAAATAAGCACAAAACATTCATAAGTCTAAGCCTAAAGCATGCTCAAACTAGGGCTAACAACCTAAGGCATGTTAAGACAATACAAGGCATTACATGGCAACTATGCTAAGCATGCATAAGGAACCAAAACCAACACATAGCAATGTTAAATCATGATATCCTAAGCATGAATAAGAGTCCATACATGCTCAACACACACTCAATCACAATGCTCCCTCAAGAGGCGAAACTTGCCCTTTTCAAGGACATCAAGGAGAGGGGGTGACCCCCTCCTTCTTAGGACTTTAAGGCATCCTCTTCACCACTGAAATCCCTCAAGATTTCAGTGGTGAAGAGACCCCAACACCAAAATCCCGGAGCTCTCACAAAATAGCACAAAAATGAGGCCTTTCAAGGCCTAAGAGGGGCCAAACTTCTCCAAAGCACAAAGTACCCTTAATAAACTATCAAGAGGGATAAAAAACAAAAAATTTTTGTATTAAACACCAAACACAAAAACAGTTCAAAGATAGGTAAAAATGGAATGCAAGAATGGGGGAAATAAAGCAAGTTTCTCACCCTTGTTGACCTTCTTCACCAAAGATGATGTTGTTGCTTCCTTGAGCTCCAAACCAGCCAAAAACTCTAAGAACAACCTCTTGGAACCTCAGTAACCAAGGGAAGGTGAGACACTAGGTGTTGATGTGCAATAGTGAGACACAAACACCTAGTGTACAAAACAAAAGAGCAAAAGAGAGATAGAATAGATATAGAATTCAAACCCTAAAACCAGAGCTCCTTCTCTGTCTTTTCTCTCTAAAATGTCTAACTTTTCTAACCCTTGAGGCAAGAGAAGAGAGCCTTCTCTTATAGGCAACAAAGCTTACAAGCTAAGCAAAACAAAAGCTCATCCCTCCATACACGTGTATGGAGGGGAAACAAATGCAAGACAGCTGCCTTAAAATATCTCATAAAGCAACTGCACAGTAGTCGGCAGGGCAAAATTGTCATTTTGCCAAAATTTACTGCCGACCGGCACAATATAGTGCCGATCGCAACACCAACCAGCCGGTGGCCTCTAGCCATTGCCGGTGGTGTGTGGGGATGCCTCACAAAGCATTCCCTGCCATTCCAAGGCAGAGCACAAGTGTTTGGTGCAAAACCAAACACAAAACGGTCAAGTTCGGAGGTCCTGAGGCAAGGCGCGTAACCGAGAACTCCGGGCATTCCAAATGAACACGAACATGGATGATCACCAGGTGTTCAAATGGTGACGTCCAAGTCTTGAGGACGGTCAAAAATGGGTTGTCTACAGTTGCCCCTCTTTGACAGAACTCGAAAGTCATAACAATGATGGAAGTGAATGTCAAAGCCCAGAGACGACCCATTTTTGACAAGGCCGAAGACTTGGACAAATATGCAAGACAAACAAGGTTTGCGCCCGAAGGCAGGGGCAAAATGCAAGATAATGCAAGAAGCCGAGCATAACTTATGATCATGCAAAGAAAGCTGTAATGAAGCACGCATGCAACAGTTATAAGCTAGCAAGCACCAAACTACACTATAATGCAGAAAGGATGTAAGAGAATTATGCAATTCTCAATACGTCTCACTCGGAGGATACAATACCTGTGCGGCTCGTCCGGTTGCACCGGCCTCAAATGAGCCGTACATACAATATCGTGCCTGAAAAGAAAGTAAACTTAACAGGTACAATGTTGTTAGCAATATGCATGACAATGCAATGATGAATGCAAAATGATATGCAATATATACAAAACTATGTATAAACAATGCAAATAATAATGCAATGCAATTGAAACTATGCAAACTACATGCAAAGCAATTGAATCATGATTCAATCGTGAGCGATTCGAAACCACACAAATGTCAAGTAGATTAATGGAAGTAACGAGTCCGTCTACCATAGAACGATGTCTGAACTATGAGTGATGTAGACGAATACAAGGACAAGTATTGGGTGGATTGACATAAGTGGGGTGACAACCCGCTGAGGAAAGAATAATGATCCTAATGCCGGATGCAAAACTTACACTTCAATGTAATATCTACAATGGATATGGTATGCGGCCAAACCGTATTTTGCCTAGGAAAGGCATGCACACATACAAACCATGTCTAACACAAAAAAGGTGCCGCAACCCTCAAACCAAGTTCATCAAGGAATAGGCGCGTACACATGCAAAACTGTGCTTCAACGTGAAAAGTAAGGGTATATACCAGACCAAGCTCAACAAGGAAGGGCGCAAGCCATGGATGGAAGATGATGCAATGGATGCATGCAACTACAATGCAATATATACAATATGCAATGGAAATGGATATTTACAGAAAATGCATGACATATGCGCTATATTTACAATGAAATGCATGACATATGCACGATTTTTGAAATGTGATGATGCATGACATATGCATGTTTTTTTTTTTTTTTGTTTTTGTTTTTTTTGAAATGCATGACATATGCAATATTTAGAATGATGCATGACAATGCACTATGATGCAACGGCTATGATTGCAGCTTTCCCTATCTTACCAACAGGGCGATATACTAGGTTGGTTCAGTATCCAGAATTGAGGCGTAAACATGCCGCCTCAACCTATGGGGCTTCCATACAGATTTCAAGCCGAGGGTACACCCCCTGGGTATTTAAACCAGACTTTAGTCTCGGAAATCCCGAACCTTTGTGTTCTAGGCATAAGCCGTTCAAACTCTAGTTTTCACCGTCCTAGTTGGTCTTCTAGGAACTCACCGCATACACAGGCAGATGGCTTTACCAGACCACCGAAAGTCGTTCTGGCACGACAAACACCGAAGGAATTGCACCTTCAGAGGATTTAAGGTCTCTTAGACCGGGATGCAAAATGTATGCCAAATGCAATGAGGTGCGTCCTAATGCACCGAAGGTCTTGCACCTCCCGAGGATTTAAGGTCTCCTACACCGTGCAAAAGCCTCTCAGCGTAGTACACGCGAAAGAGGGAAAACAAAAGGTCTCTCAGCGTAGTACACGCGAGAGAGGGAAAACAAAAGGTCTCTCAGATGGGACACGCATGCCAATGCAAATGAGACACGCATGCGCCATTGACTGGAAAATGAAATGCAAAACGAGGCACGCGTACCTCGAGATGCAATGAAATGCGAAATGAGGCACACGTACCTCATTGAATGGAAAATAAAATGCAAGTATGACACGCACGCCACACGAAAATGCAAAATGGTGCAAGTCACAAGGGACGTGCAAGACGGCGCGATGCGACGCACCGGACAATGTGATGGATGCGTGCAACGCATACGGGGCAACTTTTGAATCTTGCAAAAGACAAAAGGATACAAAAGGATACAATCTTTGCTTGAATCTGAGTGCCACGCATAGAAGACACGGTCCGAGGTCAAAACGGAGGCCGATTGAGCATCAGAAATACACTTTCTTGCACTTTCTTGAGCTATGAAGACCCAAAACTGCTCACATGGCCTAAAGAAGGCTGTGGGAACATCACCGGCTGGCCACCGGCTGCAAAATAACTCCACCGGCACAATATTGTGCCGACCGGCACAAAATAGTGCCGACCGGCCAAAAATTGCTGATCGGCGGCAGTTTTGACAATTTGCCTCGGGTTTTATAAAAATAGGGTTTCCAACCCTATTTCTTCACCTCCCCACCGCCGAAAACTATTGCCCTCTCTCTCTAGAGCATTTTCTCTCGTCATTTCCTCGTTTTCTTCGCGTTCCAAGCCCATTTCGTCGTCGGATTCGCGATTTTCTTCGCGTTTCGGACATTTTCCACCGATTGAAATTCCGTTTCGGAGCATCCTTCGCTATTTCCACTTTTTCGGGACTTGTTCCCCTCTATTTTCTCTTCATTTCCGTGCTTTTCCATCTTCCGGCCTTCCCGATCATTTTCGGCCCGCTCGGGGTTGACTTTTTCGGTTGACTTTTCACATTCTAGCTCTTCCGGCCATTTTCTCACTACCATTGCCATGGCTGACGATGTTCCACACGTCGGGACTCCCCCGGATCACGAGATGGATCCCGGGGTCGAGCTCCTCCCGTTGAGCGAGCATCTCTTCGATCTGGTGACATACCGCCCGGCGATCCACGTCCTACCTCCGGATGGTCTTCGCCATTTCCGCGGCTTTGACCGAGCGCTGGACCCGGAGCTTCTCCTGCGCGAGCCGACCTCTCACCTATCCTTCGGCGCTTCCGAGGTAACATTTTTTCTTCTCTGTTTTACTTTCTGCAATGTAGGCCTGTTAACTGCCATAGCTGAATCTGTTCTTTAACTGCTTAGCTCTGATATGCTGTACACTGTAGTTGATCGCAATCATGCTTACAACTGATATCTGTTTAAGACGGACACATGCACACACTGCACTAGTCTCAATCACCCAAACACACGGAACACACCGTACTTCACTGCAAACCTACCGTCACCCGGTACTTATTTGAATCTGAAAACATTTTGTATGCTGTATTTAAATTGAACCACACAAAACATGCTGACGCATCATACGTTGTAGTTCACCTACTGGCACACTATAACTCGATATCTGCTTGAATCTAAAAAATGTGCACACATGCACCATATCTGTATGCTGATCCTCACAAACACACTGACACATCACAGGCCGTAGTCCACCGTAGTACACTGAAACCTGATATTTGATTGGATCTGAAAAATGTGCACACGTGCACCATGTTTATATTGCACTTACTCAAAACACGCTGACGCATCAAACACTGTAGTCCACCGTAGGCGCACCGGCACCCGGTATCTGTTCGAATCTAAAAAACTTGCACGCATGCTAGATTTGTATCGACTTTAACATGTTTCCTCAGAACTGTACATTTCATATTGCTTTGCAACTATTTGTCTGAAAACAGGGAGATTCCCATACCATCCGCGGGTATGGGAACGTCGTGGCTCGAGATTGGTATTTGGAGCTTCCCGAGGCGGTTCAACGCATCGTGGACGAGGCGGGCTTCGGTTCCTTTTGCAGGGGTCTGACCCGGCTTACTGCCTGCAGGCCTCTTCTAGCTGCCCTGGCAGAGAGGTGGTGGGACAGCACCGATTCGTTCCACCTATCCGCGGCGGGAGACATGACGATGACTTCCTATGACTTCTCGGTGCTCACCGGCATCGGGGTAGGGGGTGATCCGATCCCCTTCGACACCGATATGGATGAGTGGACCGCCGCTCAGATCTATTTGCTTGGCGAGGCGCCACCTCTTGCTCGTCTAGGCTTTGTCTGCTACTCCTGGTTAGAGGTGCAGTTCAGAGTGCAGCCTGCATTGGTGGCGGCGGCTCTGATGACCGAGGCGGCCGTAGAGCAGTACGCGCGCGGCTTTTTGATGTTTTTGCTAGGGACGACCCTCTTCGCCGACCGGGCGAACACAGTGCCTCTTTGCCTACTCAACGCACTGGTGGATGTCCGGGACATCTTGCATTATGATTGGGGTGGCGCCGCTCTAGCCACTCTTTACGGGTACATGAGCTCGGTCTCCCGCGGCAACGGGCAGTTGCTTGGAGGCTACTGGCGAGCTTGGAAGGTACGTCTTCTCCTCTGCTTTACATTTCTGCTCTATACTTTCTGTATTCTGCACACTGCACATACTGTAGTCTGTTTCATTGGGACTGTATACTATACACACGGCACACACATACTCTGCTTTACACTGACTGTACACTGTGCACACGGTACACTCTACTCAATACACAACACAACACACAGCTCTCTTATTTCTGCTTTATTCTGTATCCTGCTTTATTTGATAAATGTTCTGACATCTGTCTTGCAGTTGTGGGTCTATGCCTACTTTCCCAGGCTGGAGCCAGTGCCGGAGACGGAGACTCCTCTAGTCATTCCCTTCTCACGCCGCTATGACGGGAGGTGCGCTCGGAGGCCGCGGGAGACTTTCAGCTTCTTCCGCCGCTACTTCGACACCATCACTCCCGCAGAGGTATGTTTTACTTGCAGTTCATTTAAGCTTCACTTTTCCACTGTGTATTTGCAATACCAGTAGGTAACAAACTGTATTTCAATTTCAGATCACCTGGCAGCCGTGGGCTCCTCTGCCAACGATGGTGCGAGATCGGTTTGCCGGCGCCGTCGAGACCTCGCGTTACTGGATTTTGCTGGAGGGCCCGGTCTGTCGGGCTTGGTACCTGGGTGAGCGCTTCTTGCGTCAGACCCTGGGCTTACCTGAGCAGATAGTCCTGGTGCATCCTCCTGAGCATATGAGGGACACCGAGCGTTTCACTGCTGAGCAGATGGCGGACTACACCATCGGCTGGGAGGCGGACGGCTTCAGAGGCGAGGGCGATTACTCAGAGTACGTCCGGACCTTCATCATGCGGCCTCTGAGTGGTGGTCGTCGAGCTGAGAGAGAGACCTGCGGCGCCGGTGGCCGGAGCAGGAGTAGGAGGAGGAGCGCCGAGGAGGGCTCGAGTCCGCGGCACGGGCAGAGTCCAGAGAGGACGGGAGGCTAGTTGGCCCGCTTTGCTTTCTTCACTGTCTTTCCGGGGGTCGGATGGGGTGACCTATCAGATTCCCTTCGCCCCTCCGCCGGCTGATCACGAGTTTGTCGGTATCCCCGACTTGCCTCCGGTATGTATTACTGCATTTCTGTACAGTCATTTCATTTAAGTTTATTTGATATTCCACAGAATATTGATGCATCTGATATTTTTGTAGGCTTCCTTCGAGTACACCCGGCAGTCATTGGAGATGAATGCCTCCATGGCGGGGATGTTGCAGCGGACCTTCGAGTTCTTAGCCTTTTATGGCCTTCCGGTATGTTCTCTCTGACATAGCTTCAAACCATACACAAACTGCTTCGCATAATCTGATGCATAACACAACACTGGACACCCAGCCCTCACGGCACTTGACACACTGTATTCATACACTGCATTTTGTACTGATAAACTGCTCACGGCATTCACACACTGTACTCATACACTGTATTCTGCACTGATAAACTGCTCACGGCATTCACACACTGTACTCATACACTGCATTCTGCACTGATAAACTGCTCACGGCATTCACACACTGTACTCATACACTGCATTCTGCACTGATAAACTGCTCACGGCATTCACACACTGTACTCATACACTGCATTCTGCACTGATAAACTGCTCACGGCATTCACACACTGTACTCATACACTGCATTCTGCACTGATAAACTGCTTCATGTGTACTGATGCATTTGCCTTTTGTACTTTTCAGCCTCCTTTCCCGATTCCTCCAGTGGGTGGTGGCGCTCCATCTGGACCTTCCATTTCTACTCGGGATGGCAGGATATTCCCGCACGCAGGAGGGCGTACTTACGCCGGGAAGCGACTCATGAGCTCCTGCATTCGACGAGTCTGAGGAGGAGGCGGAGGCGTCCGAGGAGGAGGCCGGGGGCAGCTCGGGCTCGAGCTCAAATAGTGACACTTCCGGTGATGCTCCTGGACTTCTGCCCAGGAAGAGGGCGAGGACAGATCCCCCGGCGCGAGGCCATTGATGATGTTGATGACCCAGACTTTTGCTGTTTTTCTTATTTCTTTTCTTGTACTTTTCTCTTTTATTTGTAGATAGAGTATTTTGTACTGCCGCAGGCAGATTTTTTTTTTTTCCTCAAACTTTGTATTTGGAAAAGATGATATGAAATGAAACAAACTTTTGTCTGAAAAGAATGTTACATCTGTTCATATCTGCATACTTTGCACTGTATTGCATCATATTACACCTCAGATGTAAATGATTTGTTGTCTGGAAACTGAACATTTGTACTGTGATAATCGGATAACCAACCAATTAACAGCGAAACAACTCAGACAAACCACTGCTCAAACTGGATATACAGCCCCATACTCTACTGGGGATCGATCTGCATATAGTCCATAACACAGCATTCGGTGCATTCTGCACACAGCAAACCTTGAGCAAGTAGCCCCAATCTGACGAGACAGATCACAAAGCTGACACAGTTGCAGTTGAAATACACTCGAATGTTCCAAATTTTCGCTTTCCTTCTCTTGCTTTGCACGGATATAGAGAATGGCACAGCATTCTGAGCACAAGCGATTACTGTTTGGAAGAGGATGGGTTTTCAATCGGGGTATCGAGCCTACCATAGAATACGACGAGACAGACTCAAACAAAGAAACAAGAGGCACACGACCTGACCTAATGAGACATGCTCGGAAAAGACTCAAAGCCAAAATCAAGGTCGACAAATCAAAAAACACGACACACAGACATGTTTACAAAAAGACCTCAGATTTCGAGAAGCCAGTTCCTCCGGGTATTATTTCCCACCCTTTCTCATTTGTGATTCTCACATCACTCTGGCACTCAATCTCTGTTTTTCTCTCAAAACCCTACTCCTCACTTTTCTCTTGTCTTGCACCTCTCTATTCTTTAATCTCTCATTTTTCATCCCTCCCCAGAGCGGTTGATAGGTAAACGGGAGATTGTGGGTTCACGCCCGATACAGCTAGCTTGCAGTCACTTCTTCTGGTAGATGGGGTGCCTTTCCGGCAAGTATGTTAACGGGGGGGAGGACAGAAGGCCTGACTCAATTGTGCCCCCTAGTTCGTCACTTCAACCATTTTTCTTTGTTTTCTAAAACAGCTTTGATCAAAATGAGAGTTGGATTAACACACTTACTCGATTTTTGATTTGAAAATCATGTGAATCAGGCTGTGAGCACTGAGAATTTTCCTTTTGGGGTCCAAACATGGTCCAATTTTGAAAATGAAACAGTTTTCGAGAAAATAAGTCAACCTCAGTAAAAATTTTCAAAAACTATTTTTGCAAACAGTCGATGCTCGACAAGCATAGAACTTACCCTTGAGATGCGCAACCTCGGAACGGAGGCAATGGAAAATTGCCCCGGGCTTAAAAGGGGGCGGAGGCAACGGAAAGTTGCCCCTGGTTTGGACGGTAACTCGGGGCAACTTGTGGCGATGCACGGCAACGGAAAGTTGCCCCTTGTTTGGATGATGCCGCGGCATTTTTGTGAGTCAGTCCTCGTTGACGATGATCAGATCCTCGGGCGCGGAGGAGGCGAAGACGGTTTGAATCAATATATAGACACAGTCACCTAGAAGGTGTTGGTGGTTTGGACTTCAAGAGGAAGTTAATCACGTAATTCCGGGTTGCCGCAACCGAGACATTGGATTCGAAGGAGGCAAAAGTAATCAAAACCATGACATGGACTGAGACAACGTAGGCGTTGAAATTTGGACTTCAAGATGAAGTTGCCTACGTATCCCAAACATGGGAATCAAGCCTTACGTAGTTCCGGTTAAGGTGCACTCGGGTATTTTAACCTTCACTGTTTGGGCTCTAACTTTTGCAAAGGTGCCCAATGCGGGTTTTCGACCTTGCGAGCTTTGTTTTTCTTCTTTTTTTCTTTTTCATTTCTTTTGCATTCTTTTATTTCTTTTCTTTCTTTTCTTTTGCTATTCTTCGTTCTTTTCTTTTCTCTTTTTTTTTTTTTTCCTTTTTTCTTTTTTTTTTCTTTGCCCTAACTTTTGCCTGGGCCGCCCTTCCGGGTTTTCGGCCCAGCGAGCCTCTCAAAGGGTAAAAGTGTAGCTAGCCCATGCCAAATGGTTTTGAGATTGAAGCCTCTCGTATCCGAGCGAGTTTATTGTTGTATTGACTTGCAGGAAAAGTCCATCACGGCTACTTCATGAGCCTTGCTTGGTGGGATTTGATCTCCTTGATCTAACTTTGACGCCTCTTGCTCGAGGGCTGCTTCGAAATGGGCCACACAGGCGTTTCATGGCACTGAATGTTTTGAACAGATTCCGGTTTGCAACAGATGAATTAAAACTTGAGACCGAGAACGATCCTGGGCTGCACAATCTCAAGAGCGGTTCCACACCGGTCTTCGCAAGACTGCGCAAGACATGTTGTTTTTGAAAGTTTTTAAGAAAGTGACAAATCATTCGCGTTGAAGGTAGTGTGGAACCAGTCTGGATTGGACCGGGATCCTTCTCAGTACTCACGCCGACGAGCATGATTTCACTCATTAAAAGTTTAACATGCCTCTCTTTCTCTCAAAATGGTCAAAATTTTGCAAAACCCGAGGAATTCCTTCCTCTTTGTTTTTATCACCGCAGTGTTTGAAAAGGGTTTTATAAAAAAACTCTGGTCATCATAACGATGTTCAAGGCCCAAGAGAGCAGTGACGCCTGCTCCATTCACATCCTCCCAAGACAGCAGACTCAAGTAGCAACAAATACGGCACATGATAGCCACAGCTGTTTCATTCAAATTTGCTGGTATAACCGGCCCCTCGGCAGCAACATGCTCAAAAAGCAAAAGTAACTAATTACAAGACAAAACGGTGCTTGAGGCAACAACCCCGAAATCACCTGGTATACTATACAAAAGGGACTGGCTCGTTACAACAAGACAGACCTTGTAAGCAAAAAGACTGACTCAATATAGAGAGACAGACTCAAAAACAAAAACAAAAGACTGACTCGACACCCAAGTCAGGATTTACAAAACTAGCATTGGCAGATGCTCAAAAATGCGTGCCAAACGCCACATCCAAAAATATACCATACATGGCCCGCAGGCGGTTCACCTTCTGATTACATACTTGCAGTGTCTGTGTCCTCAAAATCCAACAACTGAGTGGTGACGGACTTTGCTGAGGTAGGCGGGAGGATAACTTCGTTGTCAATCAAATCTTGCACCTCATGACGGAGGCGGAAGCAGTTATCAGTGGCATGGCCGGTCTGCTGGTGGTACGCACAGTACTGAGTAGGGTCATGAGTATCAAGGAGGTTCTTCGGGAGACGCCGAGGCTCCAGGGGTTTAAGGTGTCCCCTCTCGGCAAGGATTTGAAGTGCCTTGGATAACGGCATGTAGAGAGCATGAAAGACCCTGCGCCCTCGGGGCAGGTATTTTGGAGTCTGAGCACTCTTGCTAGATGCACTAGCGAACGGATCGGCAGGTGCGGCCTTGGGTTTCTGATCCTTTCCGGATGCAAGGCTGGGTGGGGGAGGAACTGTTCTGGCATGATGGGGCCTGTCCTGATTCTCTGATTGACTGGAATTGCCCTCGGGCGGAGTGGGGAAAGCATCCTCCACAGCTTTTGACACAACTGCAGATATCTGTTGCCTGTTCATTCCCCTGGCTTTTAAAGCCTCTACTGCCCACAGCAGTTGTTCGGTAGGGTCGGCATCTGCCGTCATCTTGCCTTTATCTCTGGCCTCAGCCTGATCTAGAGTTTGGTTTGCTGCGTCGTTGCCATAGCTGGAGGTCATCTCCGATTGGTTGAGTTCAATTACAATTCGTCCCAGTAGTGGGGGCTCTTGGGGTATGAAGGCTCCGGCATATGGTGCGGCTGGTGGCGAAACGGACATTCCATAGGCGAGATCTGCCACGGATCTTTGAAGATCACCTATCATTCCCATTAATTCAAATGTGGTGGGCTCGCGAGCCTGATATAGTTGAGGGGTCCAAATTGGATGCGCGGCAGGCGACCTGGGCGGATGCGGTAGATCGATGTTAGCCTCATCCTGTGGGGTAATTCCTTGACTCAATGCGGCCGTCATGACCACAATCTCTTCTGAATTCTGCGTCATGTTCAGTCTTGCCTCAGTAAGAAGAAGACACTAGCTGTTCTGGATCGGCCCCCTGAATCTCTGAACTGAAACGGAAAACAAGCAGTATTTCAGCCCCAAACAGATCAAACACGGGTGTAGCCGATCAACTGCACTCTACTACTGAACACTGTTCCCCAGAATCACTATTCAAAACTGAACTGATACCTGCGGACAGAGCTGATTCTCAACAACACTGATACCGGTACCCTCGGGCCTAATACCCAATCTCGCAAACTGATATGTGTGTTCCTGCAGAGATACACTCTAAAAGCACATAGCAGGTAAAGGAGAGCCAAAACACCCCTATGTTGGGGTAGGGTTTCCCTGCCCTATTTTGTCAGGAGCTAGGGTTTCACTACGCACATAGCGGTTTCAAACAACCTATATCGGGTGAGCAACCTGTCCTAGCTTGGAATGGTCACTACGGATTTCGATATGCACTAGGTTGAATGGTCGAAAAGGGTGCCCCGGTAAAACCGGGGTTTGTGTTCCCATATTGGCAGAGCACGCAACCGGTCAGCCTTATGGACATGCCTTGACAAGACAAGCCTCCGGCAAACCGCTCAGGAATAGCAGATGGCCAACACGGTGTCCTAGGCGCACCAATGCACATGCAATGCAAAGAAACACATAAGTGTAGTCAAAACAGGATATCACGAGTTCGAGTCAAGCTCTCTAAACTCACCAACAGAGTCGCCAGAAACTGTAACAGCGCCCGTGGGCCTCTATGCTACAGTTCGGACTCCCTTTTTGTGTTGCGGTTCTAAATCTTGAACCAAAGAGTCCAACTCTGGCAAATCGTTTTGAAGAAAAACAGATTTTGAAAAAGTAGTGCCAAACATGGACTGCTTTGCCAGATTACAGAGTCGCCACCTAAATATTTTAAAATGGGAAATTTAAGAAACTCGACTCGGTCAAGGCCACGCGGTCCGCTATCACCAAAGTGGTCTTGGCTCGGGAGCTTGGGTACGATCGGAAAGGTCATTTATGAGCACCCTTCGCTTGGGTCCGAAGACCGGCCTCTACTAACCGTGATATTCAATTTTGAAAACATTACATGCTCTTATTCCAATTATTAGCCTAGAATTACTATATTATGCGCACAGCAAACAAGTATAGACTAGATTGCCTAATTTGGAAATAAACATTGCATATCCGTTTGTTTTGAAAATAGTTTTGAAATTGCTACTCGCGAGTAAGCTAAAACACGGATTTCAACGAGTTTTTCCAATTCAAGCAATCCAACCTCCACCCACAGGAATTCAAACAGTTTATCTCATATAAGCATCTAGCCACATGGTAAGCATACTGTTATGTTAACATCCACACGCATGCGATATGCTAAAGCATAAATACTTACATCATACTCCGTGCCAAAACAATAAACTAGTTAGCAAACATGCATGACCTAGTTCATGTTAAATGGCTAATGCAACACAGGCGAAGATGCAATTTAGAGTAGGCTCGGCTAACCCTAAGATGGCATGTGAAATGCACTTTATTCGATGCACGTATTCAATTTGGAATTGGTAATACAATGCAGTTTGTATGATGTACCGAGCCCGATGCATGTCAACAAATGCACGGATGTACGCATGCATAGCATAAGGTATGCTAAAATAAACGTGCCCTAATACTAACCATTAAAAGCAGGTAAGTAAAAGGGAAGAAAGAAGTGGGGGTTAGAAGACATACACACCACTCACCCACACTTATTACAAATTCGCCCTCGCTCGGAGGGACCAAAAGAATAATACAAATAATTAACTACGCAAGCCAATTAAATATTACAAATTAATTAAATTAACAAAATAATTAATCTAAGAAAAACAGTAAACCGCCTCGGGGCGAGGGCCCAATGCATGCACACTCGGATGCCGCTTGGAATTGCACTGCCATGCCTAGCTTGCCTCTGCTTTCCCTGCTTTTGCTCCTCTGGAAACTGCCAAAGTCTCAGAACCACTTTTCAAGGCACTGGGGGGTATCACCGGCTGAGGGGAAACACCACCGGCTAAAGTATGAGGTCACCGGCACAAGATTAATCCATCGGCCATAAGTTGACTGCCGGTCGGCACTAAACACTGCCAGCCAACACTGAATGTCTGCAGATCCTGCAACTCACAGCAGCAGAGGGAAAAAACTTGCATGGCAGCTCAATTCAAACAATGTGTGCACCAATCATGCCCCTTATCATATTTGTGACTCAAAGGGACATGTGCCTCGATTCTCGGGCCACCAATCACGCATTTCCATGCATGATGGCCCAAGGAACCAAATGTGCACTTTCAATCTCAAATGCATGCAAACCAAACAAACCAAAATCCCAATCCCCATCACCAAATCAAGGGACAAGGAATGCATGTTGATGCAATGTGACCTAGCCATGTTAGCTATCATGCAATATGAACAATGCCATGTACTTATGCAAAGCATACAAACCAACATGAGGTAAATATGCAAGCAAGTGAATGATGGCCTTAAACATGATCTAGGCAACCCCAAATAGGCCCAAAATCAGTGGCCAAAATGCTAAGTATGAGATCTACCACACACACACACACATGCATATGTTAAGGTATCAACTTAAGCATAAACAAGCAATTCTCGAGCGCACTCAAAAGAGGCTAAGTGTGGACAACTAACATGCATTGTAAAGCTCTGAAATCATGCTAAACATGGTGCCCAAACCAAGCAACAAAGCAAGCTAAACATGCAATTAAGGTCCAAGCACTTAAGGCAAGCCAAAGGGCTTAAACCAAGGTCAAACCCGCCAAGCCTCACAAGGCCAAGGGGACTCGAAATAGGTCAAAGACAAACCTAAACAATACTCAAGGAACACCTAGATGGCATCTAAATGGTCCAAGTATAAAGGCACATACAAAGGCCAAAACATGAGGCATACAACATGCGCTTTTAAAGCAATAAAGAGGCGACTTAGGGAAGCATACAAGCACACCAAAGGGACTGAAATGACATGCCAAATGGTTCCAAACCGTCAAAATGAGGTAAGCAACACATGCTACCTATGCATACTCAAAGGCTAGCAAGCCTAAATGCAAAGGGGCTATATAATGCATGCCAAGATCAACCCAAATGACTATGGACAGAGCTAAAACATGTCAAAATAAGCACAAAACATTCATAAGTCTAAGCCTAAAGCATGCTCAAACTAGGGCTAACAACCTAAGGCATGTTAAGACAATACAAGGCATTACATGGCAACTATGCTAAGCATGCATAAGGAACCAAAACCAACACATAGCAATGTTAAATCATGATATCCTAAGCATGAATAAGAGTCCATACATGCTCAACACACACTCAATCACAATGCTCCCTCAAGAGGCGAAACTTGCTCTTTTCAAGGACATCAAGGAGAGGGGGTGACCCCCTCCTTCTTAGGACTTTAAGGCATCCTCTTCACCACTGAAATCCCTCAAGATTTCAGTGGTGAAGAGACCCCAACACCAAAATCCCAGAGCTCTCACAAAATAGCACAAAAATGAGGCCTTTCAAGGCCTAAGAGGGGCCAAACTTCCCCAAAGCACAAAGTACCCTTAATAAACTATCAAGAGGGCTAAAAAACAGAACTTTTTTGTATTAAACACCAAACACAAAAACAGTTCAAAGATAGGTAAAAATGGAATGCAAGAATGGGGGAAATAAAGCAAGTTTCTCACCCTTGTTGACCTTCTTCACCAAAGATGATGTTGTTGCTTCCTTGAGCTCCAAACCAGCCAAAAACTCTAAGAACAACCTCTTGGAACCTCAGTAACCAAGGGAAGGTGAGACACTAGGTGTTGATGTGCAATAGTGAGACACAAACACCTAGTGTACAAAACAAAAGAGCAAAAGAGAGATAGAATAGATATAGAATTCAAACCTTAAAACCAGAGCTCCTTCTCTGTCTTTTCTCTCTAAAATGTCTAACTTTTCTAACCCTTGAGCCAAGAGAAGAGAGCCTTCTCTTATAGGCAACAAAGCTTACAAGCTAAGCAAAACAAAAGCTCATCCCTCCATACACGTGTATGGAGGGGAAACAAATGCAAGACAGCTGCCTTAAAATATCTCATAAAGCAACTGCACAGTAGTCGGCAGGGCAAAATTGTCATTTTGCCAAAATTTACTGCCGACCGGCACAAAATAGTGCCGACCGGCACAATATAGTGCCGATTGCAACACCAACCAGCCGGTGGCCTCTAGCCACTGCCGGTGGTGTGTGGGGATGCCTCACAAAGCATTCCCTGCCATTCCAAGGCAGAGCACAAGTGTTTGGTGCAAAACCAAACACAAAATGGTCAAGTTCGAAGGTCCTGAGGCAAGGCGCGTAACCGAGAACTCCGGGAATTCCAAACGAACACGAACATGGATGATCACCGGGTGTTCAAATGGTGACGTCCAAGTCTTGAGGACGGTCAAAAATGGGGTGTCTACACGTTGTATCACATCCAAGGCTACTAGTGTAGAATTGCTAGGGCTTTTAACAAGAAAGTCAAGTCTAGAAATCTCAAGGAAGGAGACATGGTGCTCAAAGACAACCGAGCCCCCATCCATGACCTTAGGGGCAAGTTTAGACCCAATTGGACTGGCACTTATATCATCAAGTCAATCTAGTCCGAAGGAGCAATTATTCTTATGGATTTTGATGGCCTGGAATTTTCACAACCAATCAACGTGGACAAGTTGAAGAAATATTATCCCTGAAAGGCTCGCTAGACCGAAAACCTGAAAAGGTGACCTAGGCAAAAGTTAGAGTATGAAAAATTCAAAATAAAGAAAAATTGAGCTCATAAGGCCGAAAACCCGAAAGGACAACCTTGGCAAATATTAGAGTGTAAAAGGAGAGAATAAATACTCGAGTGAACCCTCACCGAATTACGTAAGGCCTGATTCTCATCTTTGGGATACATCGGCAACTTCATCCCAAAGTTCGGCCATAACCATTTTCAACTCAGCTGTCCTGTTCATCTGGTTTAATCAATCCATCATTCTCCATCATTCGTCGGCTTGGTTGTGTTGCTTCCATTCAGGTAGAAAGGTCAGTTACAAAATGAAGCAGTAATGATCAATGCAATTTGGGTGGCAGTTATGATTTTTTGATTTGGGGTTGTACAGTTTAGGATTGATTCTGTGTGTATTCGGTGGTGACCATTCCCGAAAATGGGTTTGAAAAGTTTCTCACAATTTTACTCTTTATAACACAAAAGGAAACTTTTCAATACTCACTTTAATTTTATTTATTTTAACACAGGTACATTCTCTAAAACAAAGTTGCTTTTACATAAAAACTTGAAAAGAAAAGACAAAGTAATAAACTAGGGGCATAGATGAGTCAAGTGTCAATTCTCGGTCTCTTTCTCGTACCCGTAAAAGTCACTTTCGGCCTAATTTGTTCCTCATCCTCGAGCTAAACCAAGTACTTGCTAGGAAGCATGTAACTGAAATTCAAGGCAGGAGTCAGAAGTTCTCTCGTACTCCAAGCAGTGAGGTATCGAGGCAAGTACGAACTACGAATGAGAAATGAAGTTGGGTACTTTATCCCTTTATCCGAACAAGTCTTATCACGTCCAAACTGGCGTCTGAACCTGAATGGAAAATAGAACACATAGTGTGTAAGGCCAATCAACTTTATACCTGGTTGTTGAGATATGCTGTAACTCATCTTAGCCAAGTTAAGCCAGGGGCCATGCCAAACAATGTCAATTACAGACCTACTGCGCATCTAGTCAGACCACATTTCCTCCGAGGAGAACTCCACTAGCTGTGAGCGAAGAGAATAAGTTCTGACCAAGTACTCGGGGTAGGGGTCTATTACTTTTAGCTTATCCATTAACCATACCTGGGGAGAGAAGGAAAATAAGAGAGAACAAAAGAATATAGAGATGTACGTTGAGGAAAAAGTAAGAAAAGGATTTCGAGAGAAAAATAGAGATCAAGTGCCAAGTAATGTGAGGAACATAAATAAGAAGGGTAGAAAATAAATACCTGGAGAAGTAATGGACTCCCCACAAATCGAGTAGTCTCTCATTGATGAAAAGCATCTAAACATGTCAAAGTCTCGGCCAACACTAAGCCCATACAACTCTTACCCTCCTTAAGGCATTGGGCTTCTTCAATCAGTTTAATACTAGCTCCACCGTGACTAGGGGCAAGAAGGAAGTGTGCAAGTAAGCATAAGCAGAGGGCATGCTAGTGATAACCCCGCCAAAGGAGGTTTTCTTTATCACCGGTAGCGGAAAACCGACTAATCAAATTCGGAATATATAATTCCCCATTGTGAGCTAAGGATCGAGCCTCGTGCAAAGTAAGCCAACACATCTATCCTAAAGCTTGAGTATGGCCAAAACGGGATTGAAGCATGATTTATTTATCACGTTGAGAATCCATCAATGCTTGAAATTGTTCAAGTGTTGGACACATTTCTTGTAAACCAAAGCAGAATACATGCGTGATTGGATTCTAGCACCGAGTAGCTGCATGGAGAAATGGAAAATAAAGTGAAGCGCGACTCAATGGAAAAAGAGCGTTTAGGCTGAAACTGCAAAAGTTCACCTTTTTCAAGCCTTCCAAAGTGGTTACCTAGTCTTGAAGCCTATAGATGGGCAACATCTCCACTTTGAGAGCAAAATGTAAAAGACTTGCTCTTCTGCCAGAAACAATAGTATGGGAGCACCATTTATAGAATTTTGGATGGAGTAGTGGGTGATAGCCGGATACCCACCAAACCTCTCATCAAGGTCCGGCTGTACATCAGTGGGGTCCGGCCGTGCCCACTGCGGTTTGGTCGTGCCTCAGTGGTGGGCCAGACAGTGCACATCTTTGTCCTCTTATGTTGTGGATGTATTTTGAGTCTTGTTTTGCTTATACCAAGTCTGTTGTAATGGTTTTGAGTTGTTTCCATTATGTTTTCTTGTTATTGTGGGGGCCGAATATATGGAAAGGACAGAATGTGCGTACCATTGGAAGACTGGTATTAATCGACTGTATCTTACGATAGTGGGGAGCCGAATATAATATTTGTGCCGAATAAGTGTAAATCCTTAGGGCCGAATAATAGAAAGGACAATGATTAAAAAGTAGGCCCTGGCCCCGAGGATCAAGAGGAACAGGTATAAATACAGGAACAATGGGTTGAGGAAGATATGTAAGAATCACTTCACTTAACTTAGTAAACAAGCTGTCTTGAGTGTCTGAACTGACTTGTCCATCGGAGTGCTAATTTCGGCACCCCCAACCGGAGTGTTTGTATTTTTTCAGGTGACTAGCTGAGGATCATTAGCGTCTCCTAGGATTTGAAGAGTATTTTCAAACCACTTCTCCACAATTGGCGCCGTCTATGGGAATACTCAAATACATCCATGGCAGGCGTTACTAAAGATCCCCTGGTAGCCCCTGACAGGACCACATAGAGAGATGACCTCACTCCAGTAAATATGCTCGGAAAGGAAACCATCGTTGCAAGACGTGCCTTGAACTTCGACTCACCAACGACTTCAGCGCAAGAGACAATGCAAACAATCATGGAACAAGCAAAGCAGAATGAACAAAGGCTGGAGAACATGATCGCTGAAAATGAACGTCTTCGTCAAGATTTGGCCCTGGAAGTAGCAAAATCCAGAGAAGCCATGCACCAAGATCCCGAACGACCTCCGAGGGCAGGTGGACAATGACCTCGAGCCCGACCAAAGGATATTGATAGCGACTCCAACTCATTACCCACGAAGCTCAACAAGAAGGAAAGATCCGAAACTTCCAGCTCCTCTAAAAAGAGTCCACATACAAGGAACAAGCGCAAAAGAAGCAGTTCAGACGAAGAGGACCAGCACAATCCTTTTGTTCGACGGATTGCAAGGGCAGCCCTACCCAAGAAGTTCAAAGCTCTGTCATTCACTCTTTACGACAGAAAATCAGACCCCACTGATCATATCCATCACTACAAGCAGGCCATAACATTGCATGCAGACAACGAAGCCCTCGTGTACCGAATATTCCCCAGCAACCTGGGGCCATTAGCTGTCAGGTGGTATTACAAGCTGGAGCCGGCTTCGATCAAAAGCTTCCATCAATTACAGAAATCCTTCAGGGCTAAGTTCATCACCAACGAGGTACAGCCAAAACAAACCGACTCTCTCTGGGCTATGCAGATCTAGTCAGGAGAAATGCTCAGAGCGTATTCGGCGTGCTATTGGGAGTGCTTCAACCTCGTCGACGACGCTTGCAACGACTCCATGGCCATCACCGCCTTCAAAATGGGACTACATCCTGACAGTGCTTTTCGTAGTTCCCTAACCAGAAGACCCCCCAAAATAGTCTGGGCGTTGATGAAGAAAGTTGAAGAGTATTGCAAAGTGGAAGATGATGCCTTGAGAATAAAGGCCGAACAAATGTCCAACAAAACGGCCCCCCCTGAAATTGCTCAACCAGTAAGTTCCGTGCCACCTCCGAGCCTTGAGCCACGGTAATGTGCTAAACGAGACAAAATGCGTGACTCTCGCCGATCAAGCGATCAATGCTCCCACCAGACGAATGAACAACTACAAGTCGACAGCAGGTGCTCGAGGCGTGCCGACAAGAAGTACACAGAGTTGTCAGAACCAATCACTGCAATAATGACCAAAGTCTAACACCTTCCATTCTTCAAATGGCCGTCAAAGATGGTAGGGCCACCCGACACACGAAGAAGGGATAGGCGGTACGAGTATCACAAAGATCACGGCCACGAAACTGAGAGTTGTTAACCATTAAAGGATCACCTAGAAGAACTGGTGCAAGGCGGCCGACTGCAACAGTATGTGAGAAACGGAAAGCCAACCAAGGCACTAGCCTTGAGGGAGGACTCACCTCCACTTGGCGTGATCCATATAATCTACAGCCTGCCTGCATCCCTAGCCGTGCACACAATTCAATCGTATCCAATCCCCCAAAAGCAACGTATTCCGACCGTATGGCCCAGAGAAGCTCCGATAATTACTTTCAATGACTCCGATCTTAGCGGCACAATAGCTTCCCACATCGATCCATTGGCCATCAAATTACGTGTAAATCAGTTCACCATTGAACGCATTCTCATAGACCCAGGGAGTACTTCAAAGGTTATGTATTACCAAACTTTCATAAAATTCAGCCTCAACGAGTCAGATCTGTCTCCGGTGCCTCACCCATTGTTCGGCTTTAATATGAATCCTGAGTACCCGTTAGGGAAGATCATACTACCTGTTCGAGCGGGCTCCAGAATGGTCGAAGTAGAATTTCTGGTCGTAAAGCTCCCTTCGCCGTATAATGTCATCATGGGGCGAACCTGGTTACATATTATGAAGGCCGTTCCAAGCACTTATCATCAGCTTGTGTGCTTCCGGACAGCCCATGGCGTTGAAGAAATCCGTGGCTCCCCGCAATCGACACAAGCAGAGTGTAGACACCCCATTTTTGACCGTCCTCAAGACTTGGACGTCACCGTTTCAACACTCAGTGATTATCCATGTTTGTGTTCGTTTGGAGTTCCCGGAGTTCTCGGCTATGCGCCTTGTCTCAGGATCTCCGAACTCGACTGTTTTGTGTCTGGTTTTGCCCCAAACACTTGTGTTTTGCCTTGGAGGGGCAGGGAATGCCTTGTGAGGCATCCCCACACACCACCGGCAGTGGCTAGAGGCCACCGGCTGGATTTTGTTGCCACCGGCAATGTATGTTGCCGGTCGGCACTCTTTGTTGTCGGTCGGCAGTCAATTTTGTCAAAATGACATTTTTGGCCGGCCGACTACTGTTCAGCTGCTTTTGGAGATATTTTGAAACAGCTGGCTGGCATTTGCTTCCCCTCCATACATGTGTATGGAGGGATGCCCCTCTTGTTAACTTACATTGTAAGTTTACAAGATTGGCTCCTCTATAAGAGGAACCCTCCTCTCCCTTGCTCAAGGGTTAGAAAAAATTAGAGCTTTTTGCTTAGAAAATACAGAGGAAGCTCTGGTTTTTGGGTTAGGGTTCAATACATATCCTATCTCTATATTACTCTTGTGTGTGTTTTAGTCCATAATATTGCACACAAGCACCTAGTGCTTCACCTTGCTTTGGCTACTGAGGTTCTAAGGGCTTATTCTTGCTATTTTTGATTGGATTGAAGCTTAAGGAGGCAACAAGACCACCATTGTTGAAGAAAGGCTTCAAGGGTAAGAAACTAGTCCTTTTTACCCCATTTTTGCATCCTATTTCTACCTATCTTAGAGCTGTTTTTGTGTTTAGTGTATAACATAAAAAAGTTCTGTTTTTAGGCCCTCTTGATTGTTTGTTAAGAGTGTTTTGTGGTTTGGTTGTGTTTGACCACCCTTAGGCCTTGAAAGGCCCCTTTTTTGTGCTATTTTGTGCAAGTTTTAAGACTTTGGTGTTTGGGCCTCTTCACCACTGAAATCTTGAGGGATTTCAGTGGTGGGGATGGTGCCTTGAAGTCTCCAAGAGGGGAGGGCCACCCCCTCTCCTTGTTGTCCTTGAAAGGGACCATTTTTGGTCTCTTAAGGGAGTTTATGCTTGAGTGTTTATTGAGCATGCCATGACTATTTTTCAGGCTTATGTTGCCATAATATAATATGGTTTTAAGTTGGTTTTGGTGTACCATGCATGCCTTGCATACCTGCCTTGTAACGCCTTGTGATTGCCTTAATATGCCTTAGGTTGTGTGCCTTTGTTTTAGCATGTTTTAGGCTTAGATTTGTGAAGCTTGTGTGCTTATTTTGCATTGCTTTAGGTCTGTCTTAGGTTGCTTGAGTCGACCCTAGCATGCATTATATAGCCTCTTTGCATTTTTGGGCTTGTTGGCCTTAAGTATGTAAGTGTATAGCATGCTTTCTTTGCTTTAATTTAGTGGATTGGAGTCATTTTTCATGTTATTTCAGTCCCTTTAACATGTTTGTATGCTTGCCTTGCATGCGTCTTTAACGCCTTATGAGCTTGTGTTGTATGCTCCTTGAAAGTGCATGTGTGCATGCTTTTGAATTCAAGCCATTTAGATGCCATCTAGGTGTTCCTCGGGTGTTGTTTAGGATTGCCTTTGACCTGTTTTGAGTCCCCTTAGCCTTGTGAGGCTTGGTGGGTTTGACCTTGGTTCAAGCCTCTTGGTTTGCCTTAAGTACTTGGGCCGTTTGCATGCTTTACTTGCTTGAATTAGTTGGTTTGGCACCTCTATTTTGTGCAATTTTAGAGCTTGTGTTGCATGCTAATTGTCTATTTTTTGGTCTCTTTAAGTGTCCTTAAGAGTTGCCTTGTTTATGCTTAAGGTGTTGGACCATGATTGCATGCATGTGTGTGTGCATTTTGGCCTTCATTTCCTTGGTTTTGGCCACTGATTTTAGGCCCAATTAGAGTTGCCTAGATCATGTTTAAGTCCATCTTTTCATTGGTTTGCCTTGCCTCTTGACTCGCAAGTTTGCTTGCATAGGTTGCATGCCTAGTGTGCATTGTTTGCTCACATGCTCATGTTGCATCCCTAGTTGACATGATTAGGTTGCAATGCATCTTGCATGCATGCCTTGTCCCTTGATTTGGTGATGGGGATTGGGCTCTTTGATTGTTTGACTTGCATTTCATTTGACATGAAAGTGCATACATTGGTTCTTTGGGCCATCATGCATGAAAATGGACGATTGGTGGCCCGAGAATCGAGACACATACCCCTTTGAGTCGCAAACATGATAGGGGGCATGATTGGTGCATACATTGTTTGAATTGTATTGCCATGCAAGTTTTGCCCTCTACTGCTGTGAGTTGCAGGTTCTGCACGCATTCTTTGCCGACCGACAACATTTTGTGCCGGCCGGCAGTAAGTCATCAGCCGATGGGTTCATTTTGTGCCGATGGCCACATCCTAGTGCCGGTGGTCATTCTACTTAGCCGGTGGTACTCCCCAGTGTCCTGAGAGGCATTCCTGAGACTTTGGCAGTTTCCAGAGGAACAAAGTAGGGAAAACAGAGGCAAACTATGCATGGCAGTGCGATTCCGAGCAAGTCCCGAGCATGTGCTGCATCTGACCCGCTTCCCGAGGGCTTTACTGTTTTAATTAGATTAATTAATTTGTTAATTTAATTGATCTGTAATATTTAATTAGCTTGCGTAGTTATTTAATTTGTATATTCTTTTGGACCCTCCGAGCGAGCGCAAATCTGTAATAAGCGTATGTGAGTGGTGTGTATGTCTTCCAACCCCCACTTCTTTCTTCCCTTTTATTTACCTACTTATGATGGTAGATTAGGGCATATTTATTTTAGCATACCTTATGCAACGCATGCGTGCATCCATGCATTTGTCTTACATGCACCGGGTTCGGTACATCATACAAACCGCATTGTATCTTCAAATCTAACTTGAATACGTGCACCGAATGATTGCATTTCACATGCCATTTTAGGGTTAGTCGAGCCTATCCTAATCACATTCTATATACGATGTATTAGTCACTCTAACATGAACTAGGGCATGCATGTTTGCTAACTAGTTTATTGTTTTGGCACGGAGTACAATGTAAGTATTTATGCTTTAGCATATCGCATGCGTGTGAATGTTAACATAACGGCATAATTACCATGTGGCTAAATGCTTATATGAGATAAACTGTTTGAATGCCTGTGGGTGGAGGTTGGATTGCTTGAGTTGGAAAAACTCGTTGAAATCCGTGTTTTAGCCTACTTGCGAGTAGCAAATTCCAAAGCACTTTAAAAAACAAACGGATATGCAATGCTTATTTCCAAATTAGGCAATCTAGTCTATACTTGTTTGCTGCGCGCATAACATAGTAATTCTAGGCTAATAATTGAAACAAGAACACATAACGTTTTCAAAATCGGATATCACGGTTAGTAGAGGCCGGTCTTCAGACCGGGCGAAAGGGGGTGCTCATAGTTGACCTTCCCCGATCGTACCCAAGCTCCTGAGCCAAGACAACTTTGGTGATGACGGACACGTGGCCTTCGGCACCGAGTCAGGGTTTCCTAAATTTCCCATTTTAAAAAAATATTTAGGTGGCGACTCTGTATTTGGCAAAGCAGTCCATGTTTGGCACTTCTTTTCAAAATCTGTTTTTCTCAAAACGATTTGCCAGAGTTGGACTCTTTGGTTCAGATTAAGAACCGCAACAAACAAAAAAGGGGAGTCCGAACTGTAGCATCGAGGTCCCTCGCGGGCGCTGCTACAGTTTCTGGCGACTCTGCTGGGGATTTTAGAGAGCTTGACTCGAACTCGTGATATCCTGTTTTGATTCCATTTATGTGTCTCTTTGCATTGCATGTGCATTGGTGCACCTAGGACACCATGTTGGCCATCTGCTATTCCTGAGCGGTTTGCTGGAGGCTTGTCTTGTCAAGACATGACCATAAGGCTGACCGGTTGCGGGCTCTGCCAGTATGGGAACACAAACCCTGGTTTTACCGGGGCACCCTTTTTGACCATTCGACCTTGTGCATATTCGGATCCATAGTGACCATTCCAAACTAGGACAGGTTGCTTACCCGATATAGGTTGTTTGAAGCCGCTGTATGCGTAGTGAAACCCTAGCTCTTGACAAAATAGGATAGGGAAACCCTACCCCAACATAGGGGTGTATTGGCTCTCTTTTACCTGCTATGTGCTTTTAGAATGTATCTCTGCAGGGGAATGCATATACCAGCTTGCAAGATTGAGCATCAGGCCTGAGGGCACTAGTATTAGGGTTGTTGAGAATCAGTTATGTCTGTGGGTATCAATTCAGTTTTGAACAGTGATTCTGGGGAACAGTGATCAGTAGTAGAGTGCAGTTGTTTGGCTACACCCGCGTTTGGTGCATTTGAAATGAAATCGCTTGTTTTCCGTTTGATTCGAGAGATTGAAAAATTGATCGAAACGACTAGTGTCTTCTCCTTGCTGAGGCAAGACTTAGCATGACGCAGAATTCAGAAGAGATCGTGGTCATGACGGCCGCGTTGAGTCAAGGAATCACCCCGCAAGGTGAGCCTAATATTGATTTGCCGTATCCACCCAAGTCGCCTGTCGCCCACCTAGTTTGGACCCCTCAACTATATCAGGCTCGCGAGCCTACTACATTTGAACTAATGGGAATGATAGGTGATCTTCAAAGATCCGTGGCGGATCTTGCCTATGGGATGTCTGCTTCGCCACCAGCCGCACCATATGTCGGAGGCTTTATACCCCAGGAGCCCCCGCTATTGGGACGGATATTAATTGAACTCAGCCAACTGGAGATGGCCTCCAGCTATAGCAACGACGCATCAAACCAATTTCTAGATCAGGCTGAGGCCAGAGACAAAGGTAAGATGAGGGAAGATGCCGACCCTATCGAACAATTGCTGTGGGCAGTAGAGGCTTTGAAAGCCGGTGGGATGAATAAGCAGCAGATATCTGCAGTTGTGACAAAAGCTGTAGAGGATGCTTTCCCCATCCCGCCGGAGGGCAGTTCCAGTCAATCAGAGAATCGGGATAGGCCCCGTCATGCCAAAACAGTTCTTCCCGCTCCCAACCTTGTATCCGGAAAAGATCAGAAATCCAAGGCCGCACCCGTCGATCTGTTCGCTAGTGCATCTAGCAAGAGTGCTCCGGCTCCAAAGTACCTACCTCGAGGGCGCAGGGTCTTCCATGCTCTCTACATGTCATTGTCCAAAGCACTTCAGATCCTTGCCGAGAGGGGGCATCTCAAACCCTTGGAGCCCCGACCCCTACTGAAGAATCTCCCTGTCACACATGACGCCACTGCGTACTGTGTATACCACCAGCAAACTGGTCATGCTACCGATAATTGCTTCCGCCTCCGTCATGAGGTACAGGATTTGATTGATAATGAGGTTATCCTCCCACCTACCTCAGCAAAGTCCGTTACCAACCAGTTGTTGGATTTTGAGGACACAGATACTGCAAGTATGTAATCAGAAGGTGAACCGCCTGCAGGCAGTGCTTGGTGCATTTTTGGATGTGGCGTTTGACACGCATTTTTGAGCATCTGCCAATGCTAGTTTTGTAAATTCTGACTTGGGTGTCGAGTCAGTCTTTTGTTTTGTTTTGAGCCTGTCTCTCTGTATTGAGTCAGTCTTTTTGCTTACAGGGTCTGTCTTGTTGTAATGAGTCAGTCCCTCTTGTATAGTATACCAGGTGATTTCGGGGTTGTTGCCTCAAACACCGTTTTGTCTTGTAATTAGTTGTTTTTGCTTTTTGAGTCTGTTGCTGCCGATGAGCCAGTTATACTAACAAACCTGAATGAAATAGCTGTGGCTATCACATTCCATACTTGTTGCTGTTTAAGCTAGTTGTGCCAGAAGATGTGAATGGAACGACAGTACATACCACCTACTCTCTTGTGCCTTAAACATCGTTGTAATGACCTAAGCTTTTCATAAAACCTCTTTTCGAACACTGCGGTGATGAAAACGAAGAGGAAGTAATTCATCAGGTTTTGTAAAATTTTGATCATTTTGAGGGAAAGAGAGGCATGTTAAGCTTTCAATGAATAAAATCAATCATGCTTGTCGGCGTGAGTACTGAGAAGGATCCTGGTTCGATCCAGACTGGTTCCACACTATCTTCAGTGCGAGCGGTTTGTCGCTTTCTTAAAAACTTTCAAAAACAAAATGTTTCGCGCAGTCTTGCGAAGACCTGTGTGGAATCGCTCTTGAGATTGTACAGCCTAGGATCGCTCTCAGCCTCAAGATTCAATTCATTTGTTTCAAAACCTGGAATTCGTTCAAAACCTTCAGTGCCACGAAACGCCTGTGTGGCCCATTTTGAGGTGGCCCTCGAGCAAGAGGCACCAAAGCCAGATTAAGAAGATCAGATCCCACCAGGCAAGGCTCATGAAGCAACCGTGATGAACTTTTCTGCAAATCAACACAACAGTCACTCTCCTGGATACAGAGAGGCTTCAATCTCAAAACCATTTGGCATGGGCTTGCTACACTTTTTACCCTTTGAGAGGCTCACTGGGCCGAAAGTCGAAAGGGCGATCCAGGCAAAAGTTAGAGCAAAGAAAAAAAAGAAAAAGAAAAATACAAAAAAGAAGCAAGAAAGGAAAAAGAACAAAAAAAAAATAGCAAAAGAAATAAAAAATGAAAATGCAAATGAAAACAAAAGATAAAGAAAAAGAAGAAGAAAAACATAGCTCTCAAGGTCGAAAACCCGCATTGGGCACCTTGGCAAAAGTTAGAGCCTAAACAGTGAAGGTTAAAATACCCGAGTGTACCTTAACTAGAACTACGTAAGGCTTGATTCCCATGTTTGGGATACGTAGGCAACTTCATCCTGAAGTCCAGCCCCCAACGCTTCCATAGCATCTCAGTCCATGTCATGGTTTTGATCACTTGTGCCTCCTCCGAATCCGATGTCTCGATTGCAGCAACTTAGGGCTACGCGATTAACTTCCTCTTGAAGTCCAACCACCAACACCTTCCAGGTGATTGTGTCCATATATTGATTCAAACCGTCTTCACCTCCTCCACGTCCAAGGGTCCGATCGTCATCGACGAGGACTGGCTCACAAAAATGCCGCTGCATCATCTAAACAAGGGGCAACTTTCTGTTGCCGTACAGTGCCATAAGTTGCCCTGAGTTGCCATCCAAACCAGGGGCAACTTTCCTTTGCCTTATCCCCCCTTTAAGCCAGGGGCAATTTTTCATCGTCCCCAATCCGAGGTTGCATATCTCGAGGGCAAGTTCTGCGCTCGTTAAGCGTTGATTGTTTGCAAAAATAGTTTTTGAAAATTTTTACTGAAGTTGACTATTTTCTCGAAAACTATTTCATTTTCCAAAATTGGACCATGTTTGGACCCAAAAGGAGAATTTTCAGTGCACACAGCCTGATTCGCATGATTTTCAAATCAAAAAATTGAACAAGCATGTTAATCCAACTCTCATTTTGGTCAAAACTTGTTTTAAGAAGAAAACAAAAAAATGGTCAAAGTGACGAACTAGGGGCACTGTTGAGTCAAGTGTTCTGTCTTCCCCCCCGTTAACATACTTGCTAGAAGCGCACTCTATCCACCGGAAGGAAATAGCCTTGAGCTAACAGTGCTGGACCTGAACCTGCGACTTCCTATTCATCCATTAACCACCCTGGGGAGGGATAAAAAATGAGAGAATAAAGAATAGAGAGGTGTAAGCAGAGAGAGAAGTGAGAAAAGGGTTTTGGGAGAAAAACCGAGTATGAGGGCCGAGTGATGTGAGTATCACAAATCAGAAAGGGTGGGAATATTACCCGGAGGAATTGGCTCCTCGAGATTTGAGGTCTTTTTGTAAACATGTTCGTGTGTCGTGTTTTTTGATTTGTCGGTCTCGATTTTAGCTTTGAGTCTTTTTCGAGCATGTCTCGTTATGATTAGGTCGTGTGCCTTTTGTTTCTTTGTTTGAGTCTGTCTCGCTGTGTTCTGTGGTAAGCTCGACACCCCGGTTGAAAACCCTTCTTTATTTCAAGAAGAAAATCATTTGTGCTCAGAATGCTGTAACATTCTCTACATTCGTGCGAAGCAGGAGAAGAAAAGGGAAAATTTGGGACCTCTGAGGGTGTTTCAACTGCAACCGTGTCAGCTTTTGTGGTTCGTCTTGTCAGATTGAGGTTGTTTGTTCAGGGTTTGCTGTGTGCAGAAATGAACCAAGTGCTGTGTTATGGGCTGTATGCAGATCAATCCCCAGTAGAGTGTGGGCTGTATTATGCAGTTTGAGTAGTAGTTTGTATGAGTTGTTTGCTGTTAGTTGGTTGGTTATCTGATTATCGTAAGTGCAAGTGCTCAATTTACAAGTGTTCATTTTTTAGACAACAGATCAATATCATTTACATTTGAGGTGTAATATGATGCAATACAGTGCAAGGTATGAAATATACACAAATGTAAACACTTTTTCAGATAAAAAGTTTGTTTCATTTCATATCATTTTTTTCAAGTACATAGTTTCGAAAGAAACAAAATCTGCCTGCGGCAGTACAAAGTACCCTAACTACTAACCAAAAGGAGAAAATGTAAAAAGGAAGAAAAATAGTAAAAATCTATATCAAATGTCAAAAATGGCTCCGGGGCCATCAATCTGTCTGGTCCTCTTCCCGGACGAAGGTCCAGGAGCGTCATCAACAAGGGCACCACCAGGGGCATCGCCGTCTGAGCTCGAGTCCGAGCCATCACCGGTCTCCTCCGCCTCTGTCTCTGCCTCAGACTCGTCATCTAGAACTGGAGCCCACGAGCTGCTCCCGACGTGAGTGCGCCCCCCTCTGGTGTGGGGATATACTCTGCCATCTCGAGTAGAAATGGGAGGTCCAGCCGGAGCGCCACCCACCGGAGGAATCTGGAAGGGAGGCTGAAAAAGCATAAAAAGCGAATACATCAGAATACTGTGAGCAATTTATCAGTGCAGAATACAGTGTATGAGTACAGTCTGTGAGTGCCGTGAGCAGTGAATCAGTGCAGGATGCAGTGTGTGAGTACAGTGTATCAGGTGCCGTGAGGGCTGGGTATCCAGTGTTGTGTTATGCATCAGATTATGTAAAGCAGTTTCTGTATGGTTTGAGTCTGTGGTCAAAAAGAACATATCGGAATGTTGTAAAGGGCTAGGAAGTCGAATGTCCGCTGCAGCATCCCCATCATGGAGGCATTCATCTCCAATGACTGCCGGGTATACTCAGAAGATGCTTGCAAAAGTATCAGATGCATCAGTATTCTGTGGAATATCAAATGAACTGAAATGAAATAACTGTACAAAAATGCAGTAATACATACAGAAGGCAAGTCGGGGATATCGACAAACTCGTGATCAGCCGGCGGAAGGGCGAAGGGGATCTGATAGGTCGCCCCACCCTGCCCTCAAAAAGTCAATGAAGCGGGCAGAGCAGGCCAACCGGTCCCTCGCCCCCGCTGAACTCCACCCCTGCCGCGGACTCGAGCCCTCCTCGGCGCTCCCCCTCTAGCCCCCGCTCCCACTCCAGCCGCTGGCGCCGCTGGTCCTTCTCTCTCCACTCGGCGGCCGCCGCTTAAAGGTCGCATGATAAAGGTCCGGACGTACTCCGAATAATCGCCCTCGCCTCTGAAATCGTCTGCCTCCCAGCCAATGGTGTAGTCTGCCATCAGCTCGGCAGTGAACCTCTCAGTATCCCGCATGTGCTCAGGAGGGTGCACCGGGACTATCTACTCCGGTAAGCCTAGGGTCTGGTGCAAGAAACGCTCATCCAGGTTCCAAGCCCGACAGACCGGGCCCTCGAGCAGAATCCGGTATCGCGAGGTCTCATCGGCACCAGCAAACCGATCCCGCATCATCGCTGGCAGTGGAGCCCACGGTCGCCAGGTGATCTGAAAATAAAATACAGTTTGTTACCTACTGTTATTGAAATATGTAGTGGAAAGGCGAAGCTTAAATGAACTGCAAGTAAAACATACCTCGGTGGGGGTGATAGTGTCAAAGTAGCGATAGAAGAAGCTGAATGTCTCTCGCGGCCTCCGGGTGCATCTCTTGTCAAAGCGACGCGAAAAAGGGACAACCACAGGGGTCTCTGCATCGGGTACGGGAGCGAGCCTAGGAAAGTAGGCGTAAACCCACAACTGCAAGATAAATACCAGTGCATTTATCAGATAAAGCAGAATATAGAATAAAAGCAGAAATAGCAGAGCCATGTTTTGTACAGCGTATTTTGCAGAGTGTACAATGTGAGCAGTGTACAATTAGTGTAAAGCAGAGTATGTGTGTGCCGTGTGTATAGTGTACAGCAAGTGTAAAGCAGACTACAGTGTGTGCAGTGTGCAGAGTATAGAAAATATAGAACTAAAATGAAATGCAGAAAAAGAAATGTACCTCCCAAGCACGCCAGTAACCCCCGACCAACTGTCCGCTACCGCGGGAAGCCGAGCTCATATACCCATAAAGGGTGGCCAGAGCGGCGCCACCCCAGTCATAATGTAAAATGTCCCTGACATCCACCAGTCTGTGAAAGCGAGCAGAAACCTTGTTCACCCGGTCGGCGAAGATGGTCATCCCAAATAGGAACATAAGGAAGCCGCGTGCGTATCTCTCCACGGCCTCTGGGGTCATCGGGGCTGCATCGACAAGGAGGGGTTGGACCCTAAACTGCACCTCAAACCAGGAGTATCGAACAAAGCTGGGACGCGCAAGAGGCGGTGCCACGCCGAGCAAGTAGACCTGAGCCGCGGTCCACTCGTCCATATCAATGTCAAAGGGGATCGGATCACCCCCTACCCCGATGCCTGTAAGCATCGAGAAATCATAAGGGGTCATCGTCATGTCCCCAGTCGTACACAAGTGAAATGAATCGGTGGTGTCCCACCACCTCTCCACCAGAGCGGCAAGGAGAGGTCTGCACGTAGTGAGCCTGGAGAGTCCTCTGCAGAATGCGCCAAAGCCGGCCTGGTCCATAATATGGCGAACTACGTCGGGAAGCTCGGCGTACCACTCGCGAGCGACGGTATTCCCATACTCGCGGATGGTATGGGAATCTCCCTGTTTTCAAACAAATAGTTGCAAAGCAATGTAAAATGTACAGTCTTGAAGAAATAGTGAATCAGTGCAAATGTGGCATGCGTGCATATTTTCAGATTCAAACAGATACCGGGTGCCGGTGTGTTTACAATGAACTACAACGTGTGATACATCAGCGTGTTTGAGTGGTTCAGTTCAAATGTGGCATGCGTGCAAGTTTTTCAGATTCAAACAGATACCTGGTGCCGGTGTGTTTACAGTGAACTACAACGTGTGATGCGTCAGTGTGTTTGAGTGGTTCAGTGCAAATTTGGCATGCGTGCAAGTTTTTCAAATTCAAACAGAATCTGGTGCGGTATGTATCTGATGAACTAGCGTGTGATGCGTCAGCGTGTTTGAGTGGTTCAGTGCAAATTTGGCGTGCGTGCAAGTTTATCAGATTCAAATAGATACCGGGTGCCGGTGTACTTATAGTGAACTATAACGTATGATGCGTCAGCGTGATTTGAGTTGTTCAATGCAAATGTAGCATGCATGCATGTTTTCAGATTCAAACAGGTATTGGGCAATGGTGTTTGTAGTGAAATACGGTGTGTGCCATGGTTTGAGTGGTTCAAGGCTAGTGTAGTGTGTGCGCGTGTGAGTCTTAAACAGATAATCAGTTGCAAATGCGTTTGTGATCGATTACAATATATAGTGTATCAGTGTATCGGCACTAAGCAGTTAAAGATTGTAATCAATTATGGCAATTGACAGTTTAAAGCATCCTACATTGCAGAAAGTAAAGCAGAGAAAGAAGGTTACCTCGGAAGCGCCGGAGGATAGGTGGGAGGCAGGCTCACGTAGCAGGAGCTCGGGATCCAACGCCATGTCGAAACTCCTGAACTGGCGCAGTCCATCGGGTGGTAGAACATGAATCGCCGGCCGGTAGGTCGCCGGGTCGAGCGGGCGCTCGCTCAACAGGAGGAGCTCGACCCCGGGATCCATCTCGTGATCCGAGGGAGTCCCACCGCGTGGAATGTCGTCCGCCATGTCGAGAATGATGAGAAAATGGTCAAGGAATGAAAATCGGGTCGGAATACGAAGAGTCAACCGAAAAGTCAACTCTCGGGAAGGGTGGAAAATGGCCGGAAAGGTCGGGATGTGAAAAGGCACGGAAATAAAGAGCGAATCGAGGGGAACAAGTCCCAAAAAGGTGGAAATAGCAAAAGGAGCGTCGAAACGAAGTTTCAATCGGTCTAAAATGTTCGAAACGCGATAAACTTCGCGAATCAAATGATGAAAAGGGCGTGAGAACGCAAAGAAACGAGGGATCGAGGAAGGAAAAAGGCTCTAGAGAGAGTGAGTATGATTTTCGGCTAGAGGGAAATGAATAGAATAGGGTTTGGAACCCTATTTTAAAACACCCATGGTGAAATGTCGAATTTGCCCCGATCCAGGAACTTTTTGCCGGTCGGCAACATTTTGTGCCGGCCGGCAGAATATTGTGCCAATGGAATTATTTTGTAGCCGGTGGTGTTCCCACAACCTTGTTTAGGCCATATGAGTGGTTTTTGGTCATCATAGCTCGAAAAAGTGCAAGAAAGTGTATCTCCGACGCTCAACCGGCCTCCGTTTTGACCTCGGACCGTGTCTTCTGTGCGTGGCACTCAAATTCATGCAATGTTGTATCCTTTTGTATCCTTTTGCCTTTTACAAGATTCAAAAGTTGCCTCGCGTGCGTTGCATGCATTCATCATGTTGTCTGGTGCATTGCGTCGCGCCGTCATGCACATCCCTCACGCATTGTCATGCATTTTTATTACAAGCGTTGTCATGCATTGTCATGCACCCCAATACATACGTCGCCTCGCACATCATTCGTGTTGTCATTGCCTCGCACATCATTCGTGTTGTTGTGCATCTCCTTGTTTTGCATTATCATGCATTTCAAAAGAAAAAAAAAACGTGCGTTGTCGCGCACTCGAGTTCACTTGCATTGTTTTATATTTCGTGTGGCAAGCGTGTCACACTTCCATTGTTTTATATTTCGTGTGGCATGTGTGTCACACTTGCATTGTTTTATATTTCGTGTGGCATGCTTGTCACACTTGCATCATTTTGCATCCTTTGAGGCACGCGTACCTCATTGGCTTCATTTTGCATCCTTTGAGGCACGCGTACCTCATTGGCATCATTTTTACATCTCCGTGAGGCATGCGTACCTCACTTGCATCATTTTGCATCCTTTGAGGCACGCGTACCTCATTAGCTTCATTTTGCATCCTTTGAGGCACGCGTACCTCATTGGCATCATTTTTACATCTCCGTGAGGCATGCGTACCTCACTTGCATCATTTTGCATCCTTTGAGGCGCGCGTACCTCATTGGCAGCATTTTGCATCCTTTGAGGCACGCGTACCTCATTGGCAGCATCTTGCATTCCTTTGAGGCACGCGTACCTCATTGGCAGAATTTTGCATCCTTTGAGGCACGCGTACCTCATTGGCAGCATCTTGTATTCCTTTGAGGCACGCGTACCTCATTGGCAGCATTTTGCATCCTTTGAGGCACGCGTACCTCATTGGCATCATTTTACATTCCGTGTGGCATGTGTATCACACTTGCATCATTTGCATCATTTGCATCATTTTCCATTCCGTGTGGCATGCGTGTCACACTTGCATCGTTTACCATTCCCATAGGCACGTGTGCCTCCTCATTTTCATGGGCACGTGTGCCTCATTTGCATTGGCACGTGTGCCTCATTTCCATAGGCACGTGTGCCTCATTTGCATTGGCACGTGTGCCTCATTTGCATGGGCACGTGTGCCTCATTTGCATCTTGCATGCCTTGCATACCTACCTTGTAACGCCTTGTGATTGCCTTAATATGCCTTAGGTTGTGTGCCTTTGTTTTAGCATGTTTTAGGCTTAGATTTGTGAAGCTTGTGTGCTTATTTTGCCATGCTTTAGGTCTGTCTTAGGTTGCTTGAGTCGACCCTAGCATGCATTATATAGCCTCTTTGCATTTTTGGGCTTGTTGGCCTTAAGTATGTAAGTGTATAGCATGCTTTCTTTGCTTTGATTTAGTGGATTGGAGTCATTTTTCATGTTATTTCAGTCCCTTTAACATGTTTGTATGCTTGCCTTGCATGCGTCTTTAACGCCTTATGAGCTTGTGTTGTATGCTCCTTGAAAGTGCATGTGTGCATGCTTTTGAATTCAAGCCATTTAGATGCCATCTAGGTGTTCCTCGGGTGTTGTTTAGGATTGCCTTTGACCTGTTTTGAGTCCCCTTAGCCTTGTGAGGCTTGGTGGGTTTGACCTTGGTTCAAGCCTCTTGGTTTGCCTTAAGTACTTGGGCCGTTTGCATGCTTTACTTGCTTGAATTAGTTGGTTTGGCACCTCTATTTTGTGCAATTTTAGAGCTTGTGTTGCATGCTAATTGTCTATTTTTTGGTCTCTTTAAGTGTCCTTAAGAGTTGCCTTGTTTATGCTTAAGGTGTTGGACCATGATTGCATGCATGTGTGTGTGCATTTTGGCCTTCATTTCCTTGGTTTTGGCCACTGATTTTAGGCCTAATTAGAGTTGCCTAGATCATGTTTAAGTCCATCTTTTCATTGGTTTGCCTTGCCTCTTGACTCGCAAGTTTGCTTGCATAGGTTGCATGCCTAGTGTGCATTGTTTGTTCACATGCTCATGTTGCATCCCTAGCTAACATGATTAGGTTGCAATGCATCTTGCATGCATGCCTTGTCCCTTGATTTGGTGATGGGGATTGGGCTCTTTGATTGTTTGACTTGCATTTCATTTGACATGAAAGTGCATACATTGGTTCTTTGGGCCATCATGCATGAAAATGCACGATTGGTGGCCCGAGAATCGAGACACATACCCCTTTGAGTCGCAAACATGATAGGGGGCATGATTGGTGCATACATTGTTTGAATTGTATTGCCATGCAAGTTTTGGCCTGTGCTGCTGTGAGTTGCAGGTTCTGGACGCATTCTTTGCCGACCGGCAACATTTTGTGCCGGCCGGCAGTAAGTCATCAGCCGATGGGTTCATTTTGTGCCGATGGCCACATCCTAGTGCCGGTGGTCATTCTACTTAGCCGGTGGTACTCCCCAGTGTCCTGAGAGGCATTCCTGAGACTTTGGCGATTTAGAGGAGCAAAGCAGGAAAACAGAGGCGACTATGCATGGCAAGGCGATTCGAGCAAGTCCCAAGCATGCGCAGATCGACCGCCTCCCGAGGGCTTTACTGTTTTAATTAGATTAATTCATTTGTTAATTTAATTGATCTGTAATATTTAATTAGCTTGCGTAGTTAATTAATTTGTATATTCTTTTGGACCCTCCGAGCGAGGGCAAATCTGTAATAAGCGTGTGTGAGTGGTGTGTATGTCTTCCAACCCCCACTTCTTTCTTCCCTTTTATTTACCTGCTTATGATGGAAGATTACGGCACGTTTATTTTAGCATACCTTATGCAACGCATGCGTGCATCCATGCATTTTTCTTACATGCACCGAGCTCGGTACATCATACAAACCGCATTGTATCTTCAAATCTAACTTGAATACGTGCACCGAATGATTGCATTTCACATGCCATTTTAGGGTTAGCCGAGCCTATCCTAATCACATTCTATATGCGATGCATTAGTCACTCTAACATGAACTAGGGCATGCATGTTTGCTAACTAGTTTATTATTTTGGCACGGAGTACAATGTAAGTATTTATGCTTTAGCATATCGCATGCGTGTGAATGTTAACATAACGGCATAATTACCATTTGGCTAAATGCTTATATGAGATAAACTGTTTGAATGCCTGTGGGTGGTGGTTGGATTGCTTGGGTTGGAAAAACTCGTTGAAATCCGTGTTTTAGCCTACTTGTGAGTAGCAAATTCCAAAGCACTTTCAAAAACAAACGGATATGCAATGCTTATTTCCAAATTAGGCAATCTAGTCTATACTTGTTTGCTGCGCGCATAACATAGTAATTCTAGGCTAATAATTGGAACAAGAACACATAAAGTTTTCAAAATCGGATATCACGGTTAGTAGAGGCCGGTCTTCGGACCAAAAGGCGAAGTGCTCATAGTGACCACGATCAGCTAGCAAGACAACTTTGGTGATGACGGACACGTGGCCTTCGGCACCGATTCAGGGTTTCCTAAATTTCCCATTTAAAAAAAATATTTAGGTGGCGACTCTGTATCTAGCAAAGCAGTCCATGTTTGGCACTTCTTTTCTCAAAACGATTTGCCAGAGTTGGACTCTTTGGTTCAGATTAAGAACCGCAACAAACAAAAAAGGGGAGTTCGAACTGTAGCATCGAGGTCCCTCGCGGGCGCTGCTACACAGAGATTTTATGAAAACCCTATCACTGACCCGACCTGTGGGCTTTGATACTTGTATATATATCACTTCTGCAATGCAAACCATTTTTCTTCGTCGCTCAATTCATTTCTCAAACCCTATTGTAGCGCTCGTCATGTCGACGATTCAAAGCCCCCCTTTAGTGCATGTCACCTCAGGGCCGATTAAGACTCCGGATTTGGAGCGCCCTTCGTGGATATCACAATTCGCCACATTAAGTCTCCGGATTCGGAGCCCCCTTCGGTGCATGACACCTTAGGGCTGATTAAGACTCTGGATTTGGAGTGCCCTTCGTGGATATCACGATTAGCCATATTATGTCCCCGGATTTGGAGCCCCCTTTTGCGCATGACACCTTAGGGCAGATTAAGACTCCGGATTCGGAGCGCCCTTCGTGAACATCACGATTGGCCACATTAAGTCTCTGGATTCGGAGCCCCCTTTGGTGCATGACACCTTAGGGTCGATTAAGACTCCGAATTCGGAGCGCCCTTCGTGGATATCACGATTGGCCACATTAAGTCTCCAGATTCGGAGCCCCCTTTGGTGCATGACACCTTAGGGCCGATTAAGACTCCGGATTCGAAGCGCCCTTCGTGGATATCACGATTGGCCACATTAAGTCTCCGGATTCCGAGCCCCCTTTGGTGCATGACACCTTAGGGCCGATTAAGACTCTGGATTCGGATCCCCCCTTCGGTGCATAACACCGTAGGGCCGATTAAGACTCCGGATTCGGAGTGCCCTTCGTGGATATCACGATTGGCCACATTAAGACTCTGTATTCGGAGCGCCCTTCGTGGATATCACGATTGGCCACATTAAGTCTTTGGATTCGGAGCCCCCTTCGGTGCATGACACCTTAGGGCCGATTAAAACTCCAGATTTGGAGCGCCCTTTGGTGCATGACACCTTAGGGCCGATTAAGACTCCGGACTCGGAGTGCCCTTCGTGGATATCACGATTGGCCATATTAAGTCTCCGGATTTGGAGCCTCCTTTGGTGCATGACACCTTAGGGCCGATTAAGACACCGGATTCGGAGCACCCTTCGTGGATATCACGATTGGCCATATTAAGTCTCCGGATTCGGAGCCCCCTTTGGTGCATGACACCTTATGGCCGATTAAGACTCCAGATTCAGAGCCCCCTTTGGTGCATGACACCTTAGGGCCGATTAAGACTCTGGATTCGGAGCGCCCTTCGTGGATCTCACGATTGGTCACATTAAGTCTCCGGATTCGGAGCCCCCTTTGGTGAATGACACCTTAGGCCCGATTAAGTCTCCGGATTCGGAGACCCCTTTAGTGCATGACACCTTAGGGCTGATTAGGCCTCCGGATTCGGAGCGCCCTTTGGTGCATGACACCTTAGGGCCGATTAAGACTCTGGATTCGGAGCGCCTTTCGGCACGAACAAAACAAAAAAAACAAAACAAAAAAAACACGCCAACATCGGAAATAAGGTGCTTAACTAAGCATATAAAAAATTCAGAATAAGACGCAAATGTTCGAAATACAACTTTTTATTTGATCAAACAGTTGTTACATAAACGTAACCCGCATTTGAGCATTACAATTTTTATTCGATCAAACAGTTGTTACATAAACGCAACCCGCATTTGAGCATTACAATACCCATTTTCAACCTCAAAAGCTAAAAAAGGGAAAAGACCCATTGGTAAAGCGGCAGCATCGAATCAACTCCCGTCACCCGGAAGTCCTCCACGGTTTGCAATACCTTCAGTCAACTATGCCCAAGCCTATGATTTGCGCATTGCCAAACTTCCCCTAATACCATTGACAATGTCAAGGAAAAGATCCATGACAAGGAAGGATAAACCCAACGGTCGTTGCCTTTCCTTTCGGGGTGATCTGCTTCGACGACTAGAAGACTCATGCCAACTTTTGGACACCCTACCTCCCATACAGATGGGTCCTCTGCCGCGCTCCATTGCAACACCAAGCTCGACTGAACTCCGAGCCTCACTAGCTAACATCCCAACTTATCTCACCTCAAATAATAAGTGATTGTTTATCTGCGCGAAGTGCCCACTCCTTTTATTTTCAACACTGGCAGCGATCTCAAGGCCCTAATCCCGAGGTGATTGCATTAACGCTAAACCCCATGAAACAAACGTCGGTTGACATTCGCCACTGACTAGTTATCCAAACTACTTTTTGAAGCACATGCACTGGCCAAAAATCCAGGCTCCGAGCCGAGTCAAATTTGCCGCAGCCACTCTACTCACTGGTTTTCGGCTTCCTCAAGTTACAATGGCCTCATTCAGGAATAAACGGCTATCACGTATGGGTCGACCCTGCTTATAAACCGACGTATCACTGGACACTTACAGATACTCGGACCGATCAATGTTTATACATTCATTCAAACATATATACAATAAAACAAAACACATACATGCCGAATACGAACTGCGACAAAATATTTATAATAGAACGTTTTTTATTCAATAAAACAAACAATAAATTACATAGTTTTGAACATGATCTGCGTTTCAACCTTACAATAAGTATACTTATACGGCGTCACCCTCATCCTCACTCTTCTCGACTTCAAAAGAAAAAAATAGAAAAATGTTCACTGTGGTAGAGTGGCGATGCTAAATCAATGCCCGACGCTCAAAGAGCTTCTGCAGCTTGAGGTGCCTTGATCCAACCGTGCCTAAATCCACGATTTTCACATCGGCAAACTTCTTCGGCAAGTTTTTCCTTGGTCTTTTCGATTCCAACTTTTCGACCTTCATGAAAACCTTTCTCATAGGCCCTCCCCTTTGCGGTCTCCATTGCGAACATACTCGCCGTCTCACGATCGACAAGCGTGGTACTGATGAGCCGACTGGTAACCCTTTCTTCCATGATTGGGTTTCCTTGCCCGGCGAGTTGTGTCTGAGCCGCCTTGGTCTTCCTTAACTCGCGCCCAGCCGCCTCCGCGCGAGCCTCCGAAACTTCGAATACGTTCCTCTTTCTTCTCCATTTCTCGGCGAGCAGCGCGCAGCTGCATGCCGATTTCATAAGCAGTGTAAAGCCCCTTCACCGCCCCGTGAATGCCTTCATGAAATACTTCGTAGTCCTGTTGACCTACCATTGATTGCTGAACCTCAGGAGGAAAAATTTGTTGAGCAAACTTGACCGCTACATTTGGGTCTCGAACGATCGAGTCTGCCTCTGTCATGGGTCTATTCCCCACAAATACCGCAAAGCTTAATGGGCACAGATTCACGTCAGATCCCCTCTTGACTCGAGGTTGAGAAGATCTTCCCTGCGACTGCTTGTCCCGCCTGGGTGACCTGCTTCGCGTCGAAGAGACTGATGCCTCTCTCGATCCCTGGAACACCTACTCCCTATGCGCGATGGGTCACCACCTCGATTCATATCTCCACCCAGCTCAGCTAGCGTCCTCGCTTCCCCTTTGCTGTTAAAGAAGAGTCTGTTCGACATTCACATGATACCTTCAAAAGCTGGAGTCAGTTGGTTACTGTGCTCGTAAAGGTTGTACCTTTAATCATTTATCCTTTACAGAGGTAGCACCCTCGAGGCAATCTCATTAATTGTGAAAACCTCAATCGCCCGGCGCCGACTGGATCATACACCACCTGGGGCAAGGGCAGATAGATTTATCCATATATTCGGCTTAAGTGCTCCAGCCGGCCTCTGAATCCGATGCCCGAATGATCATGCACCACCTGGGGCAAGGGCAGATTAATCAATATATTCGGCTTATGTGCTCCAGGCCCATGAATGGACTTCAAAACTCCTAAGTTCGTCGCATCCGGCACCCGAATGATCATGCACCGCCTGGGGCAAGGGCAGATAGATTTATCCATATATTCGGTTTAAGTGCCCCAGCCGGCCCATGAATGGACTTCAAAACTCCTAAGTTCATCTCATCCAGCGCCCGAATGATCATGCACCGCCTGGGGCAAGGGCAGATAGATTTATCCATATATTCGGCTTAAGTGCCCCAGCCGGCCCATGAATAAACTTCAAAACTCCTAAGTTCGTCTCATTAGGCTCCCGAATGACCATGTACCGCTTGGGGCAAGGACAGATTTATCAATATATTCGGCTTAAGTTCCCCAGCTGGCCCATGAATCGACTTCAAAACTTCTAAGTTCATCTCATTCGGCACCCGAATGATCATGCACCACCTGGGGCAAGGGCAGATTAATCAATCTATTCGGATTACGTGCCCCAGCCGGCCCATGAATCATTTCAGCATAATACCCACGAACTATTCGGCATACGAATGATAAGTCAATATTGCCAAGATATTCAATTGTAGAAAGCTCAACAGAGTAATCATTCTATCTAAAGTAGTGAAAGGCAAAATTTTTTCACCAACATAACATCACAAACTGCGCATAAGTAGTAGTGAAACGACAAGATAATTTTTATTAATAAATTGAGCGCAGACAGTAACCAATTTATACATGAAAACTACTCGGAACCAACAAAAGTCCTTGAAACAAAAAAATACATTAAAAGGAAAAGCATTTTATAAAATTCGAATGACTCCCAGATCAATCCTCGGGGTCAGACTCAAGTGGCTCAACGTCCACTTGCTCATAAGGAATTGGCAAGGCCAATGTAACCACAGCGGCATCAAGGGCCTTGAGCCACCCAAGTTTGAACCCCCGATTCTCAAACTTAGGGACTTCATCTATGTATTCCTCGAAGGCGGTGCTTTTTCCTGCTTCGAATGCGGCAGAAGCCTCAGATTCTGTCTTTTCCTTGGCTGCCTTCAACTTTGCTAACTCAGTCTCCATCTTGTTAAGCGCCTCCTCGGCTAGCCTAAATGATTCTTTGCTTGCGTTTGCCCTATCTTCGGCATTAGAACAGAGATGATCAGCAGTTCGAGCCCTTTTCACTTCAGCTTCGGCTCGCGCAGTCTCCATCGCGGCTCTCATCATCTCAAAGTCGGCCATGCTCTTTTGATCGGCCACTTCTGACTGCAAACGGTCAATCCTCTCAAGGGCATCGTGTAGGCGGCGGCCTAAGTCGGCGATCCTGCCGACCGTCTGCAAAACGAGTTGGGATCGTTAGATGCCATACGCAACCAAAATCAAAAGAGTCAAAGTTCACCTACCAAAAGGGCCGACTACGTAGATAGGGCTACGGCTACCAAATCCGGCACGACATGAAAGAATGCCTTATCAGCTGGTAGGGAGACTGAAGCCGCCAGGCTCAAGGCTACCGCCGGGTCGGTAATAATGGATGCGTCAGAGGGAATCGGCGTGTCTTTGATCTTTGGCTGTACAATGAAAGGAACAACCACGTCCGATTCTTCTAAGCGAGGCCTTTTGTTAGCAAGACTATCTTCTGAACTGGCCTCTCCCTCGGCGCTACGCTTCTTGCCCCGCTCTCCCAGAATCAACCGTTCTTCAATGACCATTTGTTCAACCTCTTTCGTCGTTTCAGCCACAACAATCTGAGCCGGCTCTTCAATAACGGGTTCGAAAGACTCAATCAAAGTAGGTCTAGAACGGGCGGCCTCGGACTTTTTCCGGGCGGCCATGCGCTCGGCATTTTTCTTTCGAGCCATCTGTGTGAGGTTTTCCCCAGCCATGCCTTCAAAAAAATCGCCGGGTAGGTCTCCCAAACTTCCAAAAAGATCTCCAGAAAACTCCGCCTGACCCGAAGTGGACGACGAGGTAGGCTGACTACGTCTGGCTGCCTCAAACGCCAAGTTTAGGGCCTCGTCAACCTCTTCGGCCTTCTCAGCGACCTCTCTGGCTGGTTCGGCGACTACCTGTACCACCGGCTCGACGTCTTGCCCTGAATCAGAAGCTTCGAGACCAACTTCCCTAAGGCTCTTGAAGCTAGGGAAGATAAGAGCCGTGAGTTGTTGATCGCCGGATGGAATCGGAATGTTGTCAGTGGCCGAAAAAGTAGCATAAGTAGGCTCGTATCGAAATAGTATGTGGGCCGCTCTCCCTTGCTTCTGTAAGTTTGGACGGCCGAAGTATCCGAGTGCAGTCGCAATCGGCGCAAGGACTGCGTCGTCAGTAAAAACCAGAATCTTCTTCAATTTATTGCTTGCAAAGACAAAAGGTTAGACACGGAGAGAAGGCCGAGTAAAAGAAAAGTTCAATAAACGCAAGGAAACACACGGCAACTTGGTTCACGCCTCCGTCTGGGAATAGGGTCTCGACGACCCTCGCTTTCGCCAAATTTCCAGTTCCCTCGGACATTGACCATTACGTCATCCACACACTTACCAGAACTAGCAAGCATGGTTACCAAATGATGGTCAGTATCCTTGGCCCTAAGAAAGTACCGCCCAAGCCGACCGGAAGATTTGGCTAAAGCATAGCAGTGCCGAATGGCCGGAATGCCAAGATCGATCCTGAGGCACCGGTTCAACTCTACGATCGCCATTACGATTCGAAAAAAGTTCACGTTAGGCTGAGAAGGAATCAGACCCCAATAGCGGAGGACGGCCCTAACGAATGGATGTAGGGGAAAACGGACCCCGCCCTCTGCAATGGATAGGAGAGGAAAGACGATTGAATTTCGATCCTCTCTCTCCATATCCAAAGTGTTGTCCGTCACTAGAGATAGATGAACATCGTCGGGGATGGAAAAGTGTCGCTGGAATCCGGAGACACGACCCTCAAAAAGGAGGTCTTTCAAGTGTTTAGCCATTTTCACGGGGAATAAAGGGTTCGCCAAAATTAAAATAACAAACAGAACGTAGGATTGCAAGGAAAAGAGAAGAAGACTTACGAGGAGCAAGGGAGACGAGGGTAGACGGAGAAGAGTTGCAGAAAGTGCGAGTCAGAGAAGGGATATCCGCTAGCGGTCCAAGAGTCTCGAATACTCGACGAACTGTGCATTCGAAAGGACTGAAATTTCAAATCACAATAAATGCGAGATGCACGAATGAAGCGGGAAAGTGTAATGATGACCGAAAAGGTGTGCGCATTCTGACATCTATATTGGGGTACACGAAGCCGCCTGACCTATTTTAACTTTTCCAATTCAAAGCCAAACACGCCGATTAACTACCGTCAATGGGGAGTTTGGGGGGCAATTATGGGGGCCGAATATATGGAAAGGACAGAAGGTGCGTACCATTGGAAGACTGATATTAATCGGCTGTATCCTACGATAATGGGGAGCCGAATATAATATCTGTGTCGAATAAGTGTAAATCCTTAGGGCCGAATAATAGAAAGGACAATGATTAAAAAGTAGGCCCTGGCCCCGAGGATCAAGAGGAATAGGTATAAATACAAGAACAATGGGTTGAGAAAGGTATGTAAGAATCACTTCACTTAACTTAGTAAACAAGCTGTCTTGAGTGTCTGAACTGACTTGTCCGTCGGAGTGCTAATTCCGGTACCCCCGACCGGAGTGTTTGTATCTTTTCAGGTGACTAGCTGAGGATCATTAGCATCTCCCAGGATTTGAAGAGTATTTCCAACCCACTTCTCCACATTTATCGAGTTGTATTGTACATTTTGTCCAGTTGAAAGTTGTTATCCGATTCATCAATCAAGCATAAGTATCGGGAAGATTATCATGCAAATTGTTGTGCATTCGTCATATGCAAACACAATGCAAGAAATCATCCACAAAAAAACTTGTTTCTATAAACTAAGCGAGTCTGACATTGATCATTGTTTTACAAAATAAAACATAAAACAAAAGAAAGGTTTTCAAAAATAAAGAGTCTACCTGAAGCTAGTGTTCAAAACTACAAAGCCAAAAAAAAAAAAAAATAAAAGAAAAATAAAAGAGAGAAAGTCATAATCATCATCAATAGTCCATCCTAGCTCTCCTTCTCCTCCTCGGCTATGTAAGAGGTGTATCGCTATCATCACTGGCACTCCCAGGCTATATGTCATACTCGTCTCCCTCCTCCTTATAGGTCGAAGAGCAATTGAAGGATTCCTCGAACGATGAGCGCTGCCTCACTCGGCCCCTCCCTCGATCAGCTCCTCCTCTACCCCTCATTGGGCCCCGCCTCTGTCTCCTAACTGGAGGGGGTCCTGCAGGTGCCACCAGTGCTGGTCCAAGCTAAAGAAGCCAAAAGGAAAATAGAGTGCAGATACTTATAAGATGTCAAAAAGAGCCAGAATGAAATGACTATAAACTAGGGGCAAAGCTTACCTCAAGCCCGTGAGTGGCTAGAATGGTCTGACTCCTCCGCACCATGAGGAGTAGTCGGTCGACTGTCCGTGCAAGGTCATTTGTAAATGCCCGAGGTATCTGCAAAAGAGATAGCGGAGTTTATAGCTAGAAACAGAAGCAATAAAACAAGATGAAGTATAGTGAGTGGAAATATTAAAGAAATGCGCACCTACTCGATGCCTAGAGCGAACACTATCCGACTGTCCCTCTCCTCAATTTCATCAATCGGAATCTACTCGAGCACCCCGTTTGGGCCCATTCATGTGATCTCTGTAGGAATCACAGGAAACCCAGGAATAGGAGCAACGATAGGGGCACCTCTAGCAGGGGCATCACCAGCACTAGCCACAGCAGCCTTGACCTCTGGAAAAACATAGGCCATGCTCGAGGTGAGAGGCCCCATCACCTGAGTGTGCAAGAAGGTAGTGAAGTCGCCGGCCATATGGTATCTATCACCATCCTCTCCCTCCATCAAATGGTCGATCATAGGTCCGTCATGCATCTCATCAACCACCCTTATAGTTGGCAAAGGAGGAAATGAAACGTCGGGGTGGGCAACGCCTCGGGTCTGGCAGACGAACCTCTCTTCCAGATAATAGGCCCGACCAAAGGGGCCCTCGAACAGAATTCGCATGGTAGAGGCATACCAGGCAGCGACATAAGTCACTCTGAAAATTGCAGGGATACTCGACCAGGGATGCCAATCAACCTATGAATTGGTCTAGTGTCAGATGTCAGTGCAGTGTTAGTTATCAGTGTAGTGACAATGCAATGTCAGATATCACTAAGTGTCAGAAATCAGTGCAGTGTCAGAAAAATCAGTGTGTAATGAGCAAAACAATGCAGTGGCAGATGTCAACAGTGTGAGGATGCTAATACAGTTTGGGAACAGCGACATGGAATGAAAAGAATGATATTTTGTTACCTGGTCCGCAGTGATCGTATCAAAGAAGCGGCGGAAGTATGGGATGGTACGGTCTACTAGGCGGCGACGTCTAAATCGTGAGTTGTAGTGTCGAGAGTGAGGTACTAACAACTCAATCGGCCTCACTGGGACCGGAGCTAGAGTGGTGAAATACGTGTAAACCCAGAGCTATAAACAGATGTGATGAGTATGAATAAAGTAGATAAGTAGACATGAAATGCAGAGTAAAGATGAGCAAGAAATACAGAGTACATAATGCAAAGTTGAGTAAAAAAAAAAAAAAACTAAAAGGGTGCGATGCGTACCTTCCAAACTCTCCAGTAGCCTCCGAGTAAATCTGCCTTGTGGCGGGACATGGAGCTCATATAGCAGTACAAGGTGGCCAAGCTGGCATCGCCCCAGTCATACTCTGCCACCCGCGATAGGTGCACTAGTGCTCCAAGAAGATATATCCCCACGGTATTCCCCCTGTTCGCAAATAGGGTAGTATCGAGAAGATACATAAGGAAGCCACGAGCGTACTAGGCGATCTCATCTGCTGTAGCTGGCTGACGGTTGATGAAGCGATCATAAAACCAGTCGTAGCGCACCATCCCCTGACTGCTGATATCCAAAATCGCTCCAAGAAGCTGGAGCTGTGTAGCTCTCCACTGCACAATGTCTGGATCGAATGGGATCGGGCCGCCAACTCCGACTCGCAAGCCGATTAGCACTGAAAAGTTATACGGGGTCAGCGTCATCTCTCCGGTCAAAGAGAAGTGGAATGAATCTGTGGTGTCCCACCATCTATCCACTAAAAGCTCTATATAGCACCGACTCAGCCCGCATCTGTATGAGCTCGGAACGGAAGGGCCCAAAGCTGACAACATCGACTACTGTGAAAACCTCTGTAGGAAGCTGCTCGTACCAGCATCGAGGGCCCGATATGGTCCCATAGCTGATAATCCTCCTAGCTACAACCTGTAAATAGGGAATGTATGAATCTATGTGCAACAAAGACGAATAGTTTGTTCATAAGTTTCAATATGTGCACAAAGTAAAACAAAGGAAAGTTGCTTACCGTGGAGGCCTCAGCGGACAAGTGCTCCGTGGGCTTGCGCAGAAGTGTGTCCTTCTCCAGCCCAGCGATGAAGCCCATAAATCGTAAAATCCTACCTGGCAGGAGAATGTGAGTGAGCGGCTGGTAAGTAAGTGCATCCAATGGCCTATCCGCAAGGGGAAGCAAAGCAGGAGCATCCTTGGCCTTCATATCTGCACCAAGGATGGCACCAATACCTATGATTGGATCTGAAACAGGAACCTCGTCGCTGGCCATGGAGAAAAGTAGAGAAAAATTGAAGAAAAAGTGAGAAAATAAGGGAAAATGGGTAGAAATCCCAAATTTCAAAACCCTAAGAGAGAGAAAATAAAGAGAGTGTGTGAAATCAAAGGGAGAAAGAGGAAAATGTGGGTAAAGGTGAGAAAAACAAAGAGAAAACCCAAACTTGCACCAAGTCAATTTTTGTTCGGTTCAAAATGTAGAGGAAAACAAGGGTTTCAAAGAAAAAATGGTGAGGGTTGTTGGGCAAACTCAAGAAAGGAGAAATCTAAAGAGAGAGGGGTGTTAGAGAGAGAGAGAGAGAGAGAGATGAGTGTTTTCGAATGTGAAGGCGTGTGAGGAAATGAATTTTGGGTTTTATTTTTAAAGCCACAAGTCGAGGCCTTCCCGAAACTACCCCCGCTGTTGTCAAGGTCCGGCCGGGGGTACGTAGCTCCGGCCGTGCATCTCCATTGCCCGGCCGGGCTGTGATGAAAATTTAAAAAAAAAAAAATTATTTTTATTTTATATTTCTCTTTTGTTTAAAAAAAAAAATCATCATCAGTTTGTTTTTTGTTTATTATTTATTTTAATTTATGTTATGTTATTATTTCGTTATTTCTTTTATATGTTAATATAATTTGAGTATAAAAATAATAATAATAATAATAAATAATAATAATAAAAATAAAATAAATCAGTTTTGTTTATCTTATTTTTTATTTTGAGTATATAACCAAAAAAAAAGAGATAAAAATAAAAGAAAAAATGTTTTGTTCCGATAAATCGTAAGTCATTATTGAATTTTGTTTGTGTGTTACATTTACACCATAATTTTGTTTTGTGTCACAAATTCGTAAAATAGTTTTTTTTGTCCCAACTATTGAGTTTTTATCGCTGGAAAATGTACAGTAATTATCACCGGCGATGTTGTTTTTTTCTTTCAATGAATGGTTGACCAAGTGGTTGATTGGTTTTCTGTCCCTTTTGTGTCCATTTTATCTCAATAAGCGTGAAATGAGTGCGTTGTAGGTATGTTTTGCCTAATTTTCATTTTCATTTTGTTCAAACCATTCTAATTTACAATTCAAATTTGCATGTAAAGAAACTCGTTTTATTACAAATTTGTACAAACATATATACAAAAATAAAAGAAAATAAAAAAGAAAATTAAATCACTTGTTCATTTTATTTTATTATTTCAAAATATATACAAAAAAAAGAAAAAAGAAAAGAAAATAAAAGAAAAATAGAGAAAAAGAAATATAAAAGAAAACAATAAGAAAAAAAAAAGAAAAAAGAGAGAGAGACAGAGAGAGGGATCTTGTTCTTCTTTCTTCTCCGGCAACGGCCACATACCGACCTCCGATGACAGCCACACGCCGACCTCACTTGCTCGACTCTAGCACCGATTTCTTCATCTCAATTTTATTCTGGGAGACCTTTGAAGGCCCTGCCTCAGTGCTTTCACCAAGAGAGTTAACTCTTCACCGACCATTGAAGGCAAAGTACGACGATGCTCCGAACCGGGCCATAGAAGTGGCCTGTCGTTTTACCTCTTTATTCTCCATGGAGGTGGTCTTCTGTTTCAGCTCTTTATTCTCAGCCTTCAGTGTGCAAATCTCCTCGCGCGCATCCTTGTACATACGCTGAAGCAGAGCAAGTTGGACGTCAACCCGATGCACCTCACACGTCCTGTTTTGCAGACGGTGAGACAAATTAGTGATCACGGCCAATGTCTCCATACATGACTTTAACATGTAGTGGTTGGCCTCAATGCCAGTTTGAGCAACCATCATTTGCTCAACTATCAGTGTAGGAAGACTATGATGAGTAAGAGCAGGGGCACTTGGGCTAGGGGAGCTCGAGGGATCATTAAGATCCGAAAAGAGAGAGAGGGGGCTGGACGAAGCCATTTGTGAAAAGAGAGAAGTATAAAAGAAAGGAGTTGCAGAGAAATGGCAGAGAGCAGACTGAATTCTTTCTCTCTTAGTCCCTTTGTTCTGTCTCTCTTAGAGAAAGAAGAGAAGAAGGAGAAGGAAGAAGGAAGAGAAGAAGAAGAAGGAAGGAGGAAGAGAAGATGAAGAAAACGAGTGAGAAAGACAAAGAGGGAGAGACGGTTAAGGCATTTGTCGGCCAGTTGAAACTGACTGACGCAAAAGGCGAGGCCGCGTGTCAAACGTGTTTTTCCAGAAAGAGAGAGAGGCGGGAGAGTTGTATACATATATGTATATGTATATGTATTGTTTATTTATGTGTTATATATAGTTGTTGGAATATGCAGTCACAGGTGTGGCTTTGGCTCAGTGGTTGAAGGCTGAAAGGCTGAGCCTGAGGTCAGGGGTTCGAACCCCACAACATTTTTTTTTTGTTTTGTTTTAGTTTTATGTATATATGTCTCATATCTATGTATATAATATTCGTTTGCATATCTTGTCACAAGAGTGGCTTGGCTCAGTGGTTGAGGGACCAAGGAGCTAAGCCTGAAGTCAGGGGTTCAAAACCTCGTATCCCCACATCCATGCATTTTGTTTCTTTCTTTTTGCGTGTTTTGCGTACGCATTCCGTATATATCTCCCGTATATATCTGTGTATATATCCATATATGTATAGGTGTACGGTAAATCAAAGAAAAATATAAAAAAAGATAAAAATAAAAATATATAAATAATAATTTTCAAAAATCAATCAAGTCAAACAAAAACAAAGAAATCATTCTACCATACCTTCTTCCACTCGTGTAAGACGTGTTTGGACTTCAAAATTAGAATTTCATGTTTATCCAGTCAAAAGATCTTCAATCTCAATTTCACTATTTCTCCTCTCATGAACGGAGCGATTGGATTTCAAATATTCCTCCTCTCGCAAACGAAGCGATTGGACTTCAAATATACCTCATTTCGCGAATGGAGCGATTGGACTTCAAATATTCCTCCTCTCGTGAATGGAGCGATTGGAATTCAAATATTCCTCCTCTCGCGAACGGAGCGATTGGACTTCAAATATTCCTCCTCTCGTGAACGGAGCAATTGGACTTCAATTGTTCCTCCTCTCGTGAACGGAGCGATTGGACTTCAAATATTCCTCATCTTGAAAACAGAGTGATTGGACTTCAACTATTCCTCCTTTCGCGAAGGGAGCAATTGGACTTCAAATATTCCTCCTCTCGCGAACGGAGCAATTTGACTTCAAATATTACTCCTCTCACGAACAGAGCGATTAGACTCCTACTATTCCTCCTCTTGCGAATGGAGGGATTGGACTTGAAATATTCCTCCTCTCGCGAACAGAGCGATTGGATTTCAAATATTCCTCCTCTCGAGAACAGAGTAATTGGACTTCAAATATTCCTCCTCTCGCTAACGGAGCGATTGGACTTCAAATATTTCTCCTCTCCCGAACGGGGCGATTTGACTTCTATTATTCCTCCTCTCACGAATGGAGCGATTGGACTTCAAATATTCCTCCTCTCGCGAATAGAGCGATTGGACTACAGTTGTTTCTCCTCTCGCGAATAGAGCGATTGGACTTCAAATATTTCTTCTCTTATGAACGGAGTGATTGGAATTCAACTATTCCTCCTCTCGCGAATGGAGCGATTGAACTTCAAATATTCTTTCTCTCACGAACGGAGCGATTGGACTTCTACTATTCCTCCTCTAGCGAACAGAGCGATTGGACTTCAAATATTCCTTCTCTCACAAATGGAGCGACTGGACTTCAAATAATCCTCCTCTTGAGAACGAAGCAATTAGACTTCAAATATTCCTCTTCTTGCGAAAGGAGCGATTGGAGTTCAAATATTCCTTCTCTCGCGAACGGAGCGATTGGATTTCAAATATTCTTCCTCTCGCAAATTAAGGGATTGGACTTCAAATATTCCTCCTCTCGCGAACGAACCAATTGGACTTCAAATATTCCTCCTCTCGCGAACGGAGCAATTGGATTTCTAATATTCCTCCTCTCGTGAATGGAGCGATTGGATTTCACTATTCATCCTCTCGCGAACAGAGCAATTGGATTTCACTATTCATCCTGTTACAAACGGAGCAATTGGATTTCACTATTCCATGTGAAACACGGTTGCATTTGTTTTGCTCTGATTTATGCTTTCATTTAGTGTCACGTCATTGTTTTGATTGCATTTCATTGCATGATCATAAGTTATGTTTTACATATCATTTTGCATCTTGCCCCTGAACTGTGCAAGTTTGATTCCTTGCAATGGGATACGTAGGCAACCCTCGGGGTTCGACCAATTATGTGTGCGTTTGTTTGGTTTTGCCAAAGTCTTACGATCTTGTTAAATGGGTCATCTTCGGGCTTTGACATTCACTTACGTCGTGAAATAACTTTGAGCTTTGTCAAAGAGGGACAACTGTAGACATCCCAATTTTGACCACTCATAAGACTTAGGCACTTTATTCTGAGCACGTGATAAAGACGATTACATTAAGTGAGTGGTTTGAATCTCAATAAAGGAATCCGAGTTCGAGCTCTAAACAATTCCAACCTACTATACCCATTGTATTTCTACCCCATAATTTCAGTATTGCACCTTGTACCAACCTGTATTGAACCTGAAAGTGAGTGATAGTGGAAATACACTGAAGTCCGGCCAGACCTCAGCGACATCTGGCCGGAGACACCAAGGTCTAGCCGGACCTCTTAACTTTGCAGGTAGTTTCCACATTGTTCCGCCAACTACCCCATTCTGCAAATATTTGGATGAAACCTGCTCGGGGCCTATAAATAGCAGTGTTCAGACTGCTGTAACAAGGTTGAAAAACATATATAGAATTTGGTTAGAGAGATCAAATCAATATCAAGTGAGTTAGAAATATCAAGAGTTAGAAAAGATCAAAGCTATCATCCCTCATGTTCTTCCATTAGCCTTGAAGCTCTCATATCATCCATACATACCATACAAGAGCTTGAACTTGGAACTTGATTTGAGGATTGAAAATCATAACCCAAACTTGAGGGTGCTTTGGAATCGAGTCTGGTTTACAACAAGAACACCTTCTTTACAAGAGGTAAAGCTTCCTCGCTTTTATTTCAATCTTTGTTCATCTTTTTCTTGAGTTTTCATATTATTTTTGGATTGTTTTGAGGGTTGAAACTTGTGATTAAAAGGTACCCAAAGGTGGAAGGGCTAATCCCCCTTGTTTGAACCTTACTCCTAGCTTAAATCCTTGCGTTTCCCACTTGTTTTCGCCAATTTTTGCCACTATTTTGGGGCTGATTTGGGACTATTTTAGGGCTGTTTTTCAACATCTAAAATATGTGATTTGAAGTTATAAAAGTGGGAGGGGGGGTTAGCCACCCTTCCTCATACTTGTTTACTAGCTTTAATCTCTTTATGATTGTGCACTTTCTATAGCTTAATTTCAGCACTATTTTATACTATTTAGGGGGCTTGTTTAATTTATTTCAATAATTTTGTTTTAAATATTATGTTGTGTTATATTAACCAATTAATCAACTTGGCATAATTATCTCTGCAACCTCCCTCCATTCTTTGATTAGTTTGATTAAAGAGTTGTGAAAAATTAAGATTGTGGTTCATGTATAAGAAAGAAATTTTTCTCATGCTTAATGGTTTAATCTCTTAGGAGGTTCACTACTAAAGGCATAAAACTTTCTCATGCTTAATGGTTTAATCTCTTTGGAGGTTCACTACTAAAGGCATAAAAACTTTCTTATACTAAAGCACAATCATTTATTTTTTAGTTCTCTTTATCACCAATGTGTTTACTTTTAATGGACTAATTGACCCTTGAAAATCACCAAGGAAAGTGTCATTATCACTTATTATCAAGTTTGGATTTCAAGTCATTATCACTCACTGTGGGTTTTTCTAAGTCATTATCACTCTTTTGAGTTTGACTAGTCCTTGTTGTGCATCTTGAGTTTGACTTGACATCCATTATCGCTTGCAAATGAGTTTGACTCTTCCTTTGTAATTTCCCCCGAAGAATTTATCATCAATGTGTTTACTTTTCAGGAATTAATTGACCCTTGGAAATCACCAAAGAAAGTGTCATTATCACTTATTATCAAGTCTGGATTTCAAGTCATTATCACTCACTGTGGGTTTTGCTAAGTCATTATCACTGTTTTGAGTTTGACTAGTCCTTGTTGTGCATCTTGAGTTTGACTTGAAATCCCTTATCGCTTGTAAATAAGTTTGATTCTTCCTTTGTAATTTCCCCGAATAAAATAAGATTTATTTCCTCGGGTTATGTCAACACTTGCTTCCCTTTAATGTGTTTTGGACTTAGTGGATGTAAATATCACCGTGGACTTAATGGATTAAAGAAAAGGAAAGGTAATATAAAAGAGACTAATAAAATTGAGTTTAAAATGAATTAACCGACATAAAGAACCAATATGATTGATTGAATTCGGTCGGACGTTATACCGAGTTCATTGTGTCAAGACTTGTCTTGCATCAATTCATGATGTTTTGATGAATCTTGAAGCGTCTTTACGACCAGACGTTATGCCGGAGTCTATTGTGTCAAGGCATGCCTTACATCAATTCATGATATTTTGATGAACCCTGAAGCGTCTCTACTTCCCGTCTTGAATTTGCTTCATGATAGGAGGGAAGGGTGGTTGTTATGCATTGCATTTATTGATCTTTGTCCTATCGTGTCCAAAATCATCTTGCAAATCAACTTGCAACCATAGATGGTTTGGGAGCCGAGTGCGTTCCTCTCTTGAGTATTTTCTATGATAGAGAAGGATAGAAGAGATGAACATGGCTAGGAATACCCTGTTTGCACTGTTTCACCTCAGGTACAAAAAAAATTTCTACGAGAAAACAAGGTATTGGATTTATTTGGGACTCGATTGAGTCGTGTTTTGGGTCGGTAATGCTCTAATAAATTGTAAAACAATACAGTTTTGGTCAAAAGCAGTAACTAGGGGTGAAACAGAACAAATCCCAGCAAGGCATACAGAATAATTCCTGAGGAGCATCGAGCAATCATTGCATATTACTATTGTAATAAATTAGACAAGCCCTTTCATTTATTATTCATTCGGATTTGTAATAATTATTTATTCGGACACTTGGACATTCGGACCCTCCTTTGTGAGGACAAATATGTAACGAGTTGTATGTCTTTCAATCCCCATTTTTTCTCCCTTTTATTTATCTGCTTATGATGGTTAGCATATGGACATCATATTTTCAAATTAGCATTTCCATGACTTGCATCCATTCGTTTTGCATGCATAAAAGTTTGGCTCATCATATTATTCAAATGTCAAATTCAAACTCTTTACTTGAATACATGCGCTATCACATGTCTTAAATTGACTCGCATGCCATGCTAGTAGCCGAACTTATTACTTGCACGTTGTATGTGTTGCATTAGTCATGTTGCATTAATTAGGATCATTCATTTTTTTTCAAACTATTTGCTTTCTTTTGACTCGCCTTCGGATGTAAGGCAAGCATTTTTTTATTTAGCATGTTGCACGAGTGTGATTGCTGCCATATCAAACATACTACCATGAGGCTAAATGCTTACTTGATATACTTGTTTGAATGCTTGTGGATGAAGGCTATTCACTGAGATTGGGATACTTTGATTCATGTATATATATGAGATCACTTTTTCAAGTGATACATATGCAAAACACTTTGTTTTCAAAACAAACATGAAATCAAACATTCCCACTATTCGTGAAATTAGTCTATACTTATATGTGAAAGATAAAATAAGAACATATATTGTATATAAAAATTACATCATAATTAGTAGAGGCCGATCTTTGATCGAGTGAGTGGGGTGCTCATTATTGACATTCCCCTCTCATATCTAAGTTCCCAAACTAAGACACTTTGGTAACGACGGACTAATGGCCTTTGGCACAAGTCTTGGGTTTCCTAAATTTCCCAAAATAAATATTTAGGTGGCAACTCCAATATCTGGCAAAGCAGTCCATTTTGGGCATTTGATTCAAAATATCGATTTTCCAAAAGAAATTGTTGAATTTAGACTCTTTTTGTGTTTCCACTATTTTCACATTGCACTTGTGAAATCAGATTCAGAGCCACACAAGTAGAGTCCGAACTGTAAGGGCTATTTCATTCTTTCGAAAAGGAGCGCGAAAAGCCGAGCTACAGCTCCCTTGAGTAGTTTTCTTAGGACCTCTTCTCATGATTTCAGCATGGTTAGAGTGTTCTTTTCCTCACACGATTTCAACGTGTTTGGGATTTATTCTTCCTCCTCTCATGATTCCAGTGTGGTTGGAGTATTTCACCCTATTCATCTACTACATTGTCCATGGCATTCATTGCATCATACTGTCCTTTCCATGTTAAGCTTAGTTTGGCATGTGCTCATACTTTTCACGTTAAAACATAGCTCTACATGTGTATGCGCCTATTCTGCAAGAATTGTGGTCTTAGGGTTTCGGCACCTTTTTTGTGTTAGACTTGTTCTGTTTTGTGTCCTCAGATTTCAAGATTGAAGGGATTGTTCATTATTGAGTTCAGAATGGCTCTATGGAAACTTAGAACTGCATTTCCAGTGCACGATGTTTATCACTCATCAACATAAGCAAGATGTATCTATAGAGACCCCATTTTTGACCGACCTTAAGACTTAGACGTCATCGATTGAGCGCCCGGTGATTGCGCATGTTGTGCTCGTTCTGAGGTTATGGAGTCTTGGCTGAGAGCCTTGCCTCTGGACTTCGGGACCCTTTTGTGCTTTGCCTCAGTTTGCGAACCAGGTTCTATTTTCTCTTCCCAAAGGGAGGCAGAGGTCTCATAGACCATCTCTCAGTGGCCGTAGGCTACTTTTCGTGGTCGTAGACCATTGTTCCCGTTTGGAGACCAATTTTCGATTTTCGGAGCCGTCGGCCGTGCGCCTCGGTTCGGGACCGCTTAACTTTCTCTGTTTTCTCCGGTTTTTGGCATACACCTTGTTTCCTCTCTCTAGAGGGACATTGTGGTCCGGGAGACCACCTTCATGGTCGCACGCCACTTTCAATGCTTAACAGTCAGTTTTCGTGGCACTCGGCTGCGCGTTTTGGCCCCGAACCCTCGTTTTGCATCCGTCTTGGTTCATTTTTGGTATGGACCCTATTTTATTTTTTTTGAAGGTGGTACAAGGGTGGGAGACCACCTTTTCTCTTGGAGACCACCTTTCCTCCCGCCGGCCGGTTTTCTTGTCAGGAAGCTGGTCTCTCTCACTTTTGGGCCACAATTACTGGTCTCCCACCACACCACCAGCTTGCTTTCAGCTTGGAGACCACCCCAGGAGCAGGCCGACCACCTGAACCTTTTGACCCTGGTCGGCCGACCAGGGGGAGTGGTCGGTCGACCACCTGAACTGGTCGGCCAGCTTTTTCATTTTCTGTCTCATTAAGTTGGTGCCAACTGTGCTAGTTGGAAGCCACAAATTGCATCCTCCATACACGTGTATGGAGGATGTTTAACCTTGGTTTTAAGCTTCTTGAAGAAGCTTTAGACCCTTGGCTTTATAAAGGAGGGCCTTGCCTTCCTTGTAGAGGGTTCAGAAATTGCTCTAAGGCATATACATATATTCCTCTCTATATCTCATTCCCTTGAGCTCAAACTGTTTGGTTCTTGGCCTTTAGCATCACAACTCTTGAGCCTAACCCTTCCACCATCAACCTAAGCACCTTGGAGCTGTTTTTCAGATGTTGAAGGCTTACTGTTTTGTTCCAGAAGCTGCTGGTCCTTTTGGCTACAAGGGTAACACTCTATTTCCCTTTTTTTGGCATTGTTTTGTTCCATCTCTTAGCCTAGTTTGCAAGCATATTTGGGCTTTGTCATAAACTAAAAAAAGTAGCATGTTTGTTTTAGATCATTTTTCTGTTGGGGGTCATCTATCCCCTTGCATGCTTCATTTCATCTTATCTTGAGCCATGCCTTAGAGCCTTTGCATTGGTCTTTGTTTGGCCTCTTAGCCATTGAAATCCAATGGATTTTTAGTGGCTAGCATGCTGTTTTGAGCACCAAAATCAGAGAGGGGTGACCCTCTCACCCCTTGTTTTGTTTTCTAGCATATTTGGCCTAACAAAGGAGCCTATACTTTCATGCTTCCTAGCCTCATTTTAGGCCCTTTTTAGTGAGTTTTAGGGCCTGTATAACCTCTTTCCAGAGGTGTTTTTTCCATATTAGGTGTCCCCCTTGCATGTGTAGAATAGCCCTTTTCATAGCATATCAAAGGGGCCTATCATTCTTGCATGAATAGACCATATTTCAGTGGGTTTTTGGGGTTTATCTGGCATGTCATACCTCTGAATTTTTCTGGTTTAGTGACCTCTTGAATGCTCCATATACTTGTAGTGTAAACCCTCTTCACTAGTTTGTATTGCATGCTATTTTGGTCTATGAATCTAGCACCTTTTGGCCATGCCTTAAACTGATTTTGTGCATGTTTTGGACTGCCTTAGCTCTATTGTTATGCCTCATGGTTGAATGATGCTTGCTATGCATGGTTGTAGTTCAATACTCTTGCCTAGCTTTGTGTTTTGAGGCCTATTACATGCTTATGTTAAGGTGTTTCCATGTTTTAGGACCATTGTGCATCATATTTTAGAGCTTACATGTATGCCATATTCCCATGTTTTCCACTCTTTAAATGCGTTTGAGAGTTTTGCTAGTTTGCCTCGTTTTTGGACTATTGCATGAGCTTCATTTCTATGCATGTTGAGCCATCTTTTTAGGCCATTTTCCCACTGTCTTGGACCTGCCTAGGGTCTTTTTGGGGTTGGTTTTTCCATTTGTGCATTTCTTTGTGTACCTCTAGTGAAACGCACTTCACTAGTTTCGGTATTCGGGCCATCTAGCATGCACTGTGTGACATATTTGCATGATTTGGGACCATTGTGTATCATGTTTTAGAGCTGGAAAATGTGTGTTTGTATGCCATGTTTCATCCCTTGCCATGCTTTGGTAGTGTGGCATTTGATGCCTTAGGTTCGATCCCTTGCATCGGGCATGTTTGCATGAGTGTTCCTACCTTTCATTCCATCATGTTTGGCCACTGATTTGGGTGTGGCTGAGGCTTACCCATCTTGGTTTCAGTCCATCTTGCATTGTGTATGCCATTCTAGTCATAGCATTGCGCATGCCATGTAGTTCGTTGCATCGAGTATGCCATTTGATATTCGCATTGTGTATGCTAATCATATGTTGTCATATTGTTGCATAAGGTGTCTTGCATCGAGTATGCCATGTAGTTCATAGCATTGTGTATGCTAGTAGCATGTTTGCATGTCATTCTCTGCATGTTTGCATCATTTAGTTGCATTGCATTTAGGTTGCATAGTCCGAGTCGTATCGTGCATGCCATGTATATTGCATTGTGTTTGGAAAAGGGTTTAGTCCAAACACGGGAAATAAGGGACGTTTTGTACTCCAAGTGACGAAACGTGCCTCGATTCTCGGTTGCCGACACTCTGGATTACCCATGATGGAGTTTAGGCCATGTGGTGTTTATGTGTGCATCCATTTCATATTGAGTCGTGCAATTCGACTCCTCGGCCATCATGCATTGGGATGCGTGATTGGTGGCACGAGGATCGAGGACTACACTCCCTAGAACTTATGCAACGACGGGGAGAGTGGTCATGCATACATATGTTGAAAATACTTTGCCATACCCCTTTCTTGCTCTCTATTGCAGCAAACCGGAAACCAGCTGTAACAACCCTCGTATCGATTACCGTATAACCACTGAATTATATCTTGATTCTTGATAAACGGATTTGTTAATGGTGATAATTGAACTGATTAAAATCTTTGGAATGACCGATTGAAATCAGCCTGGCTGAATAAGTTTACATACTGAATTGCATGTTTTATCTGTTGATTGTTTGACTACCTGTTTAAATGTATGTGTTTAAACTGTTAGTTGAAGGCCTTATCGGCGGCCGATTTAGAAACCGTTGGATGTTTTATAATCAGCATAATATTTGTGATTTAATGATATTTTTATGAAAATTGATTAGGAATGATTAAAGTAGGTTGAATTGAGTTAATTACGGACTTAGGCTTATTCCGAATTTGCCACTCATAGTGGACCATTGTTTACTATCATTGTTGAGCCTTAGACTTGTTCACATTGAGCAAAACATTTCCTCAGCCCTTCTTGTTGCCCTTAGCCGACCAAAGAGATTAGAGAGAGGGAGAGTTAAGAGAAATTTGGGTTCATTTGTTGAAATTGCTTGAATCTCCAAGAATTGAAGTATACTTGCTAAATTGATCTTCTAGGCTCCCAAATTGAAGATTTAGGTAAGAAAATTTCCATCTTCTTGCTATGTTTTAAGTCCATCTTGCATGCATCATGATCATATAGTAATGTAAGTCTTGATTGAGCTCATATAGGTTGATTCAAGATAGAATTCATGCATGCATGTAGAGATTAGTGAATTTGGAGGTGAATTCATGCTTGAATGATGCATGCATGTCCATGTTTCCATTATAGTTCATGATTTCAGAATGTTTTCCAACTATTGAGCTCTCTAAAGCAAGATTTGAAGATTAAATTGGGTTTGAAGCTCATGCATTGCATGTTTTAAACTTGTTCTTGAAAATGGTTTGAAATTGGCTTCAATTGACCAACCATTGGCCCTTGCATGTGCAAAATAGTTTTTGAAACTTGTTATACATTGAGTTTGAAGTGTTTTTCAGAAATTGGGGCCAAGAGGTTGAGTTTTGGATGATTGAATGCTTGGTTCGAACTTGGGAGACAAATCTGAAATCGATTTTGCTTCCTCGCTTCGGCGAAGGATTCCTCGCCGGCGAGCACCTTTATTCGAGGATCCGCTCGGCGAGCATCGGCGTGGTATCGCAGCGTAAAATCGAGCTACGAAGTTTTCCGCTCGAGCGAAGGGTTGTTCGCTCGGGCGAAGCCTTTGATTTTGTAACCTCGCTCGGGCGAAGGAAGGCTCGCTCGGGCGGGGCCCCTGTTTTCAGCAACTTTTGAAAAGTGCCTTCCAAGCGTATTTTTGCATCCTCATCTCATCCTAGGCATTCTTAGGCCTAGTTTAATGCATCTTAATGAGGATTTAGACATAGAACCACACCGAGGGAATTTAGAGATTTAATTATCATCCCTTCCAACGTAAACTTAGTGTGTGTTCTATTGATTGGTATTTAGGGTTGACTCACGGGGGCGCGCTCTAGCTATTGATAGCCCAATCCTTTGTGAGTAACAGATGTGTAAGATATGTTCAAAATGGTTATCTTTTGAATCTTTTTAGAAGCATTTCTTGGTGATATTATTCTTGAATGAATGTATGTCCTATTTCTGAATCAGTATTGTGGCATCCTTAGCACCTCTTGTTATTGGTATTCTGAGCTCTGTCGGTTTCCTTGTGGAACCGTACCGTTCTGAATGATTGGCCATCATTCTTGTTGGGTCTATTAAGGCCGGTCCTTTTGGACCTTCATTATAGGCTATTGGATGTACCACATATGGTGATTGATTGAAATCTTGAAAATGAAACTCCTGTTTAATGAATTGATTTCATTTTCTGCAAGGACATTCATTCATAACCCCTTTACGCTTTATGTTATTCACTGGGCTTTAGCTCCCTGTTATATATATATATGTAGGTTCTCACCAGAAGCTAGGAGGCGTGGGATTGGTCCCCGATTTTGTCGGCCGGCCTATGTGCCTCCTTGTGAGGTTCCGAGACGCCATGCCATGGCTTGGGGTGTTTTGTGTCCCCACTAGTCTCCTCTTGTCTTGTCTTTGTTGTACTTTTTGTATAGACATTTTCTTGTCTTGTTATTGAGGATTGAGTTCCGTCTTGAATATCTGTAATGCTTGTATATCTTGTCTTGATGCGAATGCATAAATGTATGGAAAATGTTTTTGACATCTGATTTTCCTGACTCAATGGACACTAGTTATTTACTGTATTGGCTTGCGCCAGTACTACTGATTGATTGTATTCTTTATTCAAGAGGGCCTTTGGTAATCTCAGTTCTTGGCGATTCTGAGGACTAAACCCATAGGGCCGGGTTTGGGTCGTGACACCAGCAGCAAAAACTGCTTAGCAGACTTCTGGAGCTTTGTACAGTATTCCAGGACTGGTTACAAACAGAGGCAAATCGGGGCATCGCGATGGATTTCATGACAAAGCGACTCGAGCATGCATGCATCCCTATCATTCGGAACAGAGCTGAAGCAGTCCGTTTTTGTTTAATTTGCATGCTAGCTTATTTATCTTAGTTAATTTGTTAATTAATTAGGGTTATGTAATAATTAGCTATGATTCGATATTCATTCGGTTGTGTATTATTTATTCGGACCCTCCGAGGAAGGCAATGTTGTAATAAGTGTGTGTGTGTGTGTGTGATGTATGTATGTCTTCCAACCCCACGTCTGTCTCCCTTTTATTTACCAGCTTATGATGGTTAGTTTTAGGGCACATTTCAATTAGCATACTTATGCTCGCATGTTTGCATCCATTCATCTGTCTTGCATGCACCGGGCTCGGCGCATCATACTAACTGCATTGTATTTCAATTCCGAGTTGAATACGTGTATCATTTGTTGCATTTCATATGCCATTTTAGAATAGCCGAGCCTGTCTTAGTTGCATTTTGCATGTGTTGCATTAGGTATTTCAGCATAGTTAGGATTCATGCATGTTTCTAATTAGCTTCTTTCTTTGGCTCGGAGTACTCGGTAAGTGTTTATGCTTTAGCATCCTTACATGCGTGTGAGTGACTGCCATGATAGCATGCTTACCATAAGGCTAAGTGCTTATGTGATATAATTGCCTGAATGCCTGTGGGTGGAGGTTGGATTATCTAAATTGGAAAAATTCATTGATTGCGAGTTTTAAGCCCACTAGATAGTGGCAAATCACCATGTTTTTTAAGCCCACTTAAGGGTGGAAAAATCTGCATTTTAGCCTCCTTGCGAGTAGCAAACCGCTTTCAAAAACAAACATGAAATGTTTTGTTCCAACTCAGGCGATCCAGTCTATACTTGTATGCTGCGTGCATCACATAGTAATTCTAGGCTAATAACCGGGATAAGAGCACATAATGTTTTCAAAACTTGATATCATGGTTAGTAGAGGCCGATCTTTGATCGGGCGAGCGGGGGTGCTCACGAAGTGACCTTCCCCAATCGTACCCAAGTTCCCGAGCCGAGGCAACTTTGCTGATGACGGACACGTGGCCTTAGGCACAAGCCAGGGTTTCCTAAATTCCCCCAAAATAAAATATTTAGGTGGTGACTCTGTATCTGGCAAAGCAGTCCATGTTTGGCACTTCTTTCTAAAAATCTATTTTTCGAAACGATTTGCCGGATTTGGACTCTTTGGTGATTTATCGGTCTCGCATTGCACTTTGCGGGATTAGATTCAGAACCGTGACACTTGAGTCCGAACTGTAGTAAGCCCAATGAACAAAACGGGATTCCCTCCCGGGACGTTTGGGGACGTCTACAGTATCCTTTTTAACATATTTCAACTTTTCCAAGAGGTAAATCGGAAGTTGTTCTTGAATTGGTTTTGATGAATATGCTTTCAATCTTGCATAGAATATCCTTGTCTCTTGCATGTAACATGCTTTCAATCTTGCATAGAATATGATCATCTCTTGTATAGAACATGCTTTCAATCTTGCATAGAATATGTTCATCTCTTACATCGAACATGCTTGATGCATTTGCCTTTGAATCATGCATAGAATATGCTCCCAGTACCAACCATGCATAGAATATGCTCTCAAATTTTTTGGTTTGCATAGAAAATGTCGATATATCTCAGTTGTTCTCTTACATAGAATGTGTGTTTCCTATTCGTTACACATGCATAGAATATGTGCTTCTCCATTATTGCATACAATATGCACTTCTCTATTGTTGCATAGAATATACTTCATTCCTGTTTCATGCATAGAAAATGCATGTCATTACATAGCACGCTTTTCGTACACAGGCATGCTATTGTATGTACGGTTCATTTAGTGGAGCCGACACAGACAAACGATATTATATGTACAGTCCATTCAGAGGAGTTCTAGGTGAAATCATTCGTGCCCTTCGAATCATATCCTTTTACTCTCCGTCCTCTCGCATGCAACATCTCAGGATTTCAAATCGGTTAAAAATATTTGAGTGCGTCCTGATGTTCACACCATCCTTTGGTTAAAAACATTTGAGTACGTCCTGATGTTCACACCATCATTTAGTTACTGTCATTCGGTTAAAAACATTTGAGTGCGTCCTGATGTTCGTACCATTCTTTGGTTACTGTCCTTCGGTTAAAAATATTTGAGTGCGTCCTGATGTTCATACCATCCTTTGGTTACAGTGCTTCGGTTAAAAACATTTACCACCCTTCGGTTAAAAACATTTGAGTGCGTCCTGATGTTCATACCATCCTTCGGTTATCACCCTTTGCTCAAAAACATTTGAGTGTGTCCTGATGTTCACACCATCCTTCGGTTAAAAACATTTGAGTGCGTCCTGATGTTCACACCATCCTTCGGTTAAAAACATTTGAGTGCGTCCTGATGTTCACACCATCCTTCGGTTAAAAACATTTGAGTGCGTCCTGATGTTCGTACCATCCTTCAGTTACCGTCCTTCGGTTAAAAACATTCGAGTGCGTCTTGATGTTCATACCATCCTTCAGTTACCACCCTTCGGTTAAAAACGTTTAAGTGAGCCCTGATGTTCATACCATCCTTCGGTTATCGTCCTTCGGTTAAAAATATTTGAGTGTGTCCTGATGTTCACACCATCCTTCAGTTACCGTCCTTCGGTTAAAAACATTTGAGTGCGTCCTGATGTTCACACCATCCTTCGGTTAAAAACATTTAAGTGCATCCTGATGTTCATACCATCCTTCGGTTATTGTCCTTCGGTTAAAAACATTTGAGTGCGTCCTGATGTTCGTACCATCCATCGGTTACCATCCTTCGGTTAAAAACATTTGAGTGTGTCCTGATGTTTGTACCATCCTTCGATTACCGTCCTTCGGTTAAAAACATTTGAGTGCATTCTGATGTTCATACGATCCTTTGGTTACCGCCCTTCAGTTAAAAACATTTGAGTGTGTCCTGATGTTCATACCGTCCTTCGGTTAAAAGTATTTGTGTGCGTCCTGATGTTCATACCATCCTTCGGTTACCGTCCTTCGATTAAAAACATTTGAGTGCATCTTGATGTTCATACCATCCTTCAGTTACCGTCCTTCAGTTAAAAACATTTGAGTGCGTCCTGATGTTCATACCATCCTTCACTTACCGCCCTTCGGTTAAAAACATTTGAGTGTGTCCTGATGTTTGTGCTATCCTTCGGTTACCGTTCTTTAGTTAAAAACATTGTGTGCGTCCTGATGTTCATACCATCCTTCGGTTAAAAACATTTGAGTGCGTTCTGATGTTCATACCATCCTTTGGTTACAAACATTCAGGTGCATCCCGGTGTTCACACCATCCTTGTTTTCTTCCACGTGCAACGCGTTAGGATCTTGTTTGTCACCTCGGGTACGCCTGATGATTTTGTTGCTCTTTGTCTTTCCTGCGCATCGTGTAGTTAAGTTTGCATAATTTTCTTACATCATTTCTGTATGAAATGTGGTTTGGCTCGTAATTTCCACGCGTGGCGTGTTTGCTTACTCTTGTTCATGATTGAGATTGTTGTGCCCTATTTTGGTCTGTGTAACTGTGGCATTTTCATTGCATTGCATTTGCATTTAAATGTTTCATTGCATAGCCTCATTGCATGATCATGAGTTATATTCTTGCATCATGTATATCATTTGCATCTTGCCCCTAAACTACGCTGGTTTGATTCCTTGCAATGGGATATGTAGGCTACCTGTGGGCACAACCATTTAGTTTTGTCTTGATTGTTTGCCCAAGTCTTACAGCCTTGTCAAATCGGTCATCTTCGGGTTTTGACATTCCCTCACGTCATTTCATGACCCTAAGCTCTGTCAAAGAGGGGCAACTATAGATACCCCTTTTTGACCGCCCTCAAGACTTGGGCGCCACTGATTGATCATTCGATGGTGAAAGTTGTGTTGTGCAAAGGTTCAATTTCTTCGGCAAGGAGAGCTTCGAATCCCAACCTTACATCCCATTTTGGACTAAAACTATTTTGACCAAAATGATCTTAAAACCCTCTCTTTCAAAATATTTTTGAAAAAAGTTTCTACGATGTTCTGAGGCTCGCATTTCGTTAAATATTGCGCTTTTCAGTAAACCGAGTAAGGACAAAGTGAAAATGAATGAAAGAGAGGTGAACTCTTTGAAAGATCTTTCAAAAACACCTTATTTATAGGTTTGGAGTTGAAAAAAAATAGGAGGCGGAGGGAAGAAAACTAGCTGAGGAGAAGTTATGCATGAATCTGGTTACGACCAAAATTGAGCAGCCTTCGCTAAAATAGGAATATCTCTTAGCACACTCGTAATTTTGATGTGAGGCTACCACCATTGGAGAGAATACTTCCGGAGCTTCAATTTAGACTCAAGAATGACCTGCAAAGGAGTCCGGATGAAGGAGATATGCCCGCTTGAAGTTGGACCTGGAAAGCAGATTTTTCCAGCCAGCCACTAGTGGAGTTTTCTAGGCAATGATGGGCTTTGTCGGCCATGAATGGAGTTTGACAGCCATGTGTCGGCCATATGTGAATTTGTTTGGCCATCAGTGGTGGTTGTCGGCCACTAGTGATGGCCGGTCGGCCATTGTTGTAAAAAAGGCAGTTTTTGTGTAGATATTTTCCCTCAAGTTGTTCCACACTGCTCCAGCTGTCCTATATTGATATTTCTGACCTGAAGCTATATATTTCTGTATATAGAGGACCTTATCTATTTTTTTGAAGGTTAGAAAAATTTTGGGAGTCTCTCTCTACAATTCTCTGTCTCTAGATTTCTCTCTCTCTCTCTCTCTCTTGAACTTTTGTGCATACAAGTATAAATATACTTCAAGTTTGCCTATCAACCCTTAACCAAAGTTTCTCATATTTGGGCTGAGGTTACTTGGGACCCTCTTTGAGCACTAGAAGGTGGTCTTGGCTGATTTAGTGCCTCATTTCTACCTTGAATTGTTCTTTGCTTCAAGAGGTACAACACTTGTCCTTTAAGCTTGTTTTGCATACTTGTTTTGCCATCTTTTCAAACTGTTTTTAGGCTGGTTTTGAACTATCAAAAACTCTATTTTTGTGGCCTAAAAGTGTTCTTAGCTTGTAAAGTTTTTGTGCCTTTATTCATCACTTTCAAACCAACTTTTTTGGGCCTTTTAACCACTGAATTTCAGAGGTTTTCCAGTGGTAAAAAACTCATTTTGAAGTCCAAATTTGGAGGGGTTAGCCTCCCCTCCTTATGTCTTGCTTGCATGCCTAGTTAGCTTCACATGTTAGCATGTTTTTCTAGCTTAACTTAGCTTACGTCTAGCATGTTTTAGCCTCTGAAATAACATGTTCTAGCTCTGTTTTTGCTGTTTGGTGCTATTTGAGTCTTGTATGGCATGGTTGTAGTGTTAATTCCTTCACTAGCTTAGTGTTTTAAAGCTCTAAACACCATTGTTTTGAGTTGATATCATGTTTTAGTGTTGTTTTGCACTTCATTTCAGCACTACAATCACTGCAATCTCCCTCAATTCTTCACTCTTTGTTTTGCTTTGAAAATGGTTTCAAACCACTTGTTTTCCCCAAGTGTGAAATGGAGGTGCTACACCTAATGGCTTAATCCCTTAGGGGGTTCATTACCGACAGTGTAATGTCTCTTTCATGCCTAATGCACCTTGTGGTTTGAGCCATCTTTCCATTAGAGGACACTCACTAATGGACTTAATGGATTAAAGAATGATTTGGTAATGAAAATGAGTAAACAAAATTGGTAGGTAAAAGAGGCAAGATAAGTATCTCTATGTTGTATTGCATGTGTTCAAATCGGACGTTACTTTGAACACAAGGAAAATGGGACATTTCATACTTAAAAGTGATGAAATGTGACATTTTGCTTGGTCAGCATTGCCCTTGATCAATGTACGATAGGGTGGTGGTCATTTTGGTATTGTTTGTGCATTTATCAAACTTGTACAAACTTGGTTCTTTGGCCATCATGCATGGAAATTGCTTGATTGATGGTTTGAGGGCCAACAGTTTCGTTCCTTTGAGCATGTTTGATGACAATGAGTGTAAACAGTACAAACAAACCTTCAAAAGTACACTGTTTTGCTCTGTTGTGCTCTCTGTTGCAGCAGGATAGTCCAAATCAGTGGTGGTCGATCGTCCATCAGCAATGGCTGATCGGCCCCCCTGTCAGCCACCAATGAAAATTCAGTAGAATGCTCCTGAGCCAAAGCAGATTTGATCTGGAAAAGGGGAAAGTGTAAGTGTTTCTGTGCAATAGAGGCTCGCAATAGCAAAACGGTGGCTTTTCGGATGGAAAATCGAGCATGCATCCATCCCCCGTTTCCCGAGGCCTTTTAGTTGCTTTGCTTAGTTAATTAGTTGCAACTAATTCTTGCAAGTGATGCAATTATTTAAGTAGCTTAGTTAATTAATTCATGTTGTAATTAATGAACTTAATTACTTTGTAATTAGTTAGTTGCATATTTAGCTAATTAATTTGTTTTGTAATGATTAATTAACTTAGAATAAGTTAGTTTATTCGTTCCAAGTGTTATAATAATTAGTTAGCTTAATTAGCGTAGCTAGCTAGTGAGCTCATTCGGATCCTCCTTTGCGAGGGCATAATGTTGTAATAAGTGTGTGTGTGTGCGTGCGTGTGTGTATGTCTTCCAATCCCACGTCTTTTTTCCTTTTATTTAATTGCTTTTGATGGTCAGATTAGAGACATGTTTTAATTAGCATATCGCATGCTTGCATTCATTCATTTGTATTGCATACACCGAGGGTTGGCACATCATTCAAACTGCATTGCAATTTCAATACTTCGATGAATACGTGTTTAAAAGCATGCTATCAAATTGTTATATATGCCGTATTAGTAGCCGAGCCTATTTAATTGCCTATTGCATGTGTTGAATTAGGCATTTTTGCATAGTTAGGAATCATGCATAGTTTTCTAACTCATATCTTCCTAGCTTGGAGTACTAGGTGAGTTTTTATGCTTTAGCATACTTGCATGAATGTGATTGCCATGTTTAGCATGCTTACCATGAGGCTATATGCTTAAATGCTAAACTGCTTGAATGCCTGTAGATGAAGGCTTGTTGTTTGAATTGGAACAATTCAAGGAATGTAAGTTTTAAGCCCACTTTGTTGAGTAGCAAATCATGTTTTAAGCCCACTTTGTTTGGTGGAAAATTTGCAAACTTTAAGCCCACTTGAGGTGGCAAATTCAAACCATTTTCGCAAATAAACATGAGTTGAATTGTTCCAAATTGAGCAAACTAGTATATACTTGCTCGTGCGCATCACATAGTAATGCTAGTTTAATAACCGGAACAAGAGTACATAATCTTTATAAAAAATCATATCGTGATTAGTAGAGGCCGATCTTTGATCGGGCAAGTGGGGGTGCTCAATTCATGACCTTCCCGTCTCATACCTAAGTTCCCGAGCCGAGGCAACTTTGGTGATGACGGACTAATGGCCTTTGGAACAAGTCATGGGTTTCCTAAATTTCTCCAAAAACAAAATAGTTAGGTGGTGACTCTGTATCTGGCAAAGCAGTCCATTTTTGGCATTATTTGATTTAAAATTGATTTTCCAAAAGGTTTGCCGGATTTGGACTCATGGATGATTATCAATTTCACATTGCACTTGTGAGATTAGATTTAGAACCGCGGGAGTCCGAACTGTAGGGCTTTCTTCCGAGCTTCTGAAAGGGAGCGCGAAAAAGTCGAGCTACAACGGGTACTACTTTTCTCCCTAACTATGTTTGTAACTTTCTCTATTTTCCAACATGGTGACAGATTAGATTGATTTAGTATCTAGAATTGGGGCTCCAAAAGCTACCTCAACCTATGGAGCTGCCATACAGATTTCAAGCTGAGGTGGTTTTGAAGCAATCTTCACACCCTTGGGTATTTAAGCCATTCTTTAATCTCGAAATTTCTAAACCTTTGCGCTCTAGGTTTTGCCGTTTGAACTCTAGTTTCTACCATCTCAGTTGGTCTCCTAATAACTCATTACAAACATAGTTAGGTAGCTATACCAAACCATCAGATTCTGTTCGGGCATGGCTAACACCGAAGGAATTGCATCTTTTGAGGATTTAAAGTCTCCTAGACATCAAGCACAAGATAGCAAAACAAAAAGAAGAAAAGAAGAGAAAAAGATATGGTTATTTATGTGACTCAATTGAAGTAAAACAGATCCATCAAAGCAACGGATTCGATCATCTCCCCATGCTCAATGCCTTCCACATAAGGTTTCAATAGTTAGTTGTTCACTTTGAAGGTGTGGCCATTATAGGGATCTTGCACCTCAATGGCGCCATGAGGGAATGCCTCAATAACCACAAAGGGCCATCCCATCTCGACCTAAGCTTACCAGGTAAGAATCACAATTTTGAATTAAAGAGCCACACTTTTTGGCCAGACTCAAAGGATTTGCAACTAATATGATTATCACTAAACGCCTTGGTTCGAGCCTTGAAGATTTTCGAGCTCTTATAAGCATCATTCCTAATCTCTTCTGACTTATTGAGTTGCAACTTTTGATTAATTCCAACTGCAACCATATTGAAGTTAAACTTCTTTATGGCCTAAAGTGCCCAGTGCTCTAGTTGAACCGGGAGGTGGCAAGCTTTGCCAAACACCACCCTATATGGTGACATCCCAATGGACATCTTATAAGTAGCGCGGTAGGCCCATAAGGCATCGATCAAAAGTGTTGACCAATCCTTTTTATTCGGCCTCACCATCTTTTCAATAATATGCTTCACTTCTCTATTGGACACCTCTTCTTTGCCACTAGTTTGAGGGTGGTATGGATTGCCAACTTTTTGAGTGATGGAGTATTCCTTAACTACCAACTCAAAGAACTGATTACAAAAGTGCATACCCCTATCACTTACTATGGCCTAGGAAACCCAAAACAATTAAAGATACTTTCATGCAAGAATTTGATCACCACTTTGTGGTCATTTGTTCGGGTAGCTATAGCCTCAACCATTTCAAAACATTGTCCACCACCAAAATAATGTCCTCAAAATCAAAAAACAACAAAAAAAGACCCATGAAATCAATGCCCCATACATAAAAAATCTTAACCACTAGAATAGGGGACATTGGCATCATGTCTCAATGGGACATAGAACCTATTTACTGATAGCGCAAACAAGTTCTACAAAATTGGTAAGCATCTTTAAAAATGGTAAGCCAAATAAAACCCTCTTTGCAAAACCTTGGCGGCCATTTTGTGCCCACTAAAATGGTTACCACATGTAGAAGAGTAACAAAATATATGAATACTATGCACCTTACTCTCCGGTACACACCGCCGGATCACTTGATATGGGCAATATTTAAACAACTCCAAATCCTCCCAAAAATAGTACCTAACTTGAGAAAAGAATCGGTCATTGTCTTGCTTGGATCAACACGATGGAATTTGATTAACAGCTAGGTAATTGACTATGTGTGCATAACATGGAGGTCTCACTTGTGACATCACAAATAGTTGCTTGTTTGGAAATGAGTCCTACAAGACTAAAATCCAGGATAGGTGGTCGGCTACAACATTTTCGAAACCTTTCTTATCCTGAATCTCTAAATCAAACTCTTGTAGCAAGAGTATCCACCTAGTAAGTCACGATTTGGTCTCCTTTTTAAACAACAAATCCTGTAAAGCGGCATGATTGGTGAAGACAATGACCTTAGACCCTAGAAGAGAAAACCAGAACTTGTCTAGTGCAAAAACCATTAGCAATAACTCTTTCTCAGTGGTGTAATTTAACTAAGTATTGGATAGAGTCTGACTGTCATAGTAATGCATAGCATTTTATCCACACGTTGGCCCAAAACTACTCCAGCTGCATAGTCGGAAGCATCACACATGATCTTAAATGGATGGGCCCAATCCGGTGACTGTAAAATTGGGGTTGAACAAAGGGCAACTTGCAAAACCTCAAATGCCGCTATACACGGCTTATCATAAACAAATGGGACATCCTTGCCAAGCAAGTTGCATAAGGGTCATGATAGCTTACTAAAGTGAACCGCGGGTAAAATCCGGCGCACCCCAAGAATGAACGCACTTGGCGTACCGATGTGGATGTGGGCAAACTATAAATCAAGTTGACTTTAGCCTTGTCAACCTCAATACCTTGTAGGGGCACAATGTGACCCAACACTATTTCGTCTCAAACCATGAAATGGCTCTTCTCCTAACTCAAGACTAGGTTTGTCTCTATGCATCATGCTAATACTGTGGCTAAATTCTAGAGACATACCTCAAAAGATGGGCCAAAAAGAGAAGTCATCCATGAGGACCTCTAAAAACTTCTCTACCATGTTAGAGAATATGGCCATCATCTAGCCGTGAAAGGTCGTCGATGCGTTACATAACCTAAATGGCATCCTCTTATAAGCAAAAGTGCCAGAGGGACAGGTGAATGTAGTCTTTTCCTAGTCGGTAGGGTACATATGAACTTGATTACAGCCAAAGTATCCACCAAGAAAGCAATAGTAACTCTGACTTGCTAACTTCTCTAGGATTAGATCAATGAATGACAATTGGAAGTGATCTTTCCAAGTTATAGAGTTAAGCTTCCAGTACTCAATGCATACTTGCCACCCGGTGGTGGTTCGTGTGGAGACAAGCTATCCTTTCTCATTTTTAACAACTGTGATAGCCAACTCTTTGGGTACCATCTATGTGGGACTTACCCACTTGTCATTAGAGATGGGGTATGCCATTATGTAGCTTTGAAAGGTCGTTGGTGCATTACATAGCCTAAATGGCATCCTCCTATAAGCAAAAGTGCCAGAGGGACAGGTGAATGTAGTCTTTTCCTGGTCAGTAGGGTACATAGGAACTTGATTATAGCCAGAGTAGCCACAAAGAAAGCATTAGTAAATCTGACTTGCTAACTTCACTAGGATCGATGAATGACAATGGGAAGTGATCTTTCCTAGTCATAGAGTTAAGCTTTCGGTAATCAATGCATACTTGCCACCCGGTGGTGGTTCGTGTTGGGAAAATCTATCCTCTCTCATTTTCAACAACTGTGATACCCAACTCTTTGGGTACCATTTGTGTGGGACTTACTCACTTGCTATTAGAGATGGGGTATATAATATTTGTATCTAGAAACTTCACAACCTCCTTCTTAACCACCTCTTTCATATTGGGGTTCAATTTCCTTTGTATTTCGCAAGGAGATTTAGCGTCCTCCTCAAGATGGATGCGATGCATGCAAATAAAGGGATCAATACCCCTCAAAGGAGCCACTGTCTACCCTATAGCACTCTTGCACTTCTTAAGAACACTCAAAAGTTGATTCTCTTGATGACCATTCAAGTCAGACACCATGATAACGGGAAGTGTCTCCTCAGGACCTAAGAATGCATACTTGAGAGTCTCCTGCAATGGCTTCAACTCAAGCTTAGGTAGTGCATCAAGTAATGGTAAGGTGAGTTCACTAGACAACGAAGGTAATGGCTCGAATGGAGCCCACCAAAGTGGACAATCTAGAGTCGATGGAGTGTCAAGTAAGGCATTAACCTCCTCTATGAATCTCTCAATATCAAAATTATCTATCCTAAAGTGAGCTAGACATGCCTCAAAATGGTCCTCTATGAGAATAGAAGGCAAAGCCTTCTCTACTATCTCACCTACCACATCCACAAATGAACACTCTTCCCCCTCAAGGGTTTATTGGGATGCCTGAAAAACATTGAGTTTGACTTACATATTCCCAAATGAAACATCCATGACCCCATTCTGGCAATTTATACAAGTATTGGTCGTAACAAAGAAGGGTCGAGCTAAGATCACCAAGATTTGTTTCTTAGTACTAGCTACTAGTTCCATATCTAAAACTAAGAAGTCAACAAGGAAATAAAACCTATCAACCTTCACAAGAACATCCTCAATCATACCATGTGGCACTTTAAGGGACTAACCCGCTAATTAAAGTGTGACAATGGTGGGCTTTAACTCACCAAGCCCGAATTCTTTGTACACAGAGTACGACAACAAATTAACACTAACCCCCAAATCCAGAAAAGCTCTTTTAATAAAATGGTCCCTGTAGACTACTCGGAACTCCGCTTCGTGCGCGAGGGCGCGAATTGTATTTCTATCTACTATAGTTCGGACTCCTGTCAATGTAAGACCGATAAATCACCAAAGAGTCCAAATCCAACAAATCATTTTGGAAAATCGATTTTAATCAAAAAGTGCCAAATATGGACTGCTTTGCCAGATTTCAGAGTCGCCACCTAAATATTTATTTTGGAAAATTTAGGAAACCTTGACTCGTGCCTAAGGCCACGTGTCTGTCATCACCAAAGTTACCTCGGCTCGGGAACTTGGGTACGAGAGGGGAAGGTCATGCAATAAGCACCCCCGCTCGCCCGATCAAAGATCGACCTCTACTAACATGATATGTTGTTTTTGAAAACACATGTGTTCTTATTTCGGTTTATTAGCCTAATTTACTATGTGATGCGCACAGCATACAAGTATAGACTAAATCACTCAAATTGGGACAAAACATCTCATGTTTGTTTGTTTGAAAATGGTTTGAAGTTGCTACTCGCAAGTAGGCTAAGACGTGGATTTGCCACTCAAGTGGGCTTAGAAAACATGATTTTGCCACTCTCAAGTGGGCTTAAAAACTCACATTTTGATGAATTGTCCCAATTCAAGCAATCCAACCTTCATCACAGGCATTCATGCAGTTATATCAATTAAGCAAATAGCATCATGGCAAGCATGCTAAACATGGCAACACTTACACACATGCAAGGATGCTAAAGCGTAAAAGCTTATCTAGTACTTCGAGCCAAAAAAGAAGCTAGTTAGTAATCAATGCATGATCCTAGCTATGTCAACAATGCCTAATGCAACACATGCAAAATGAAACTAACATAGGCTCGGCTATTCTAAGATGTCATGTGAAATGCAACAATTGATACATGTATTCAAATTGGTATTGAAATACAATTCAGTTTGTATGATGCCCTGAGCCCGGTGCATACAAGACAGATGAATGGATGTAAACATGCAAAGCATAAGTATGCTAATTGAAAATGACCCTAAACTAACCATTGAAAGCTGGTAAATAAAAGGGAGAAAGACGTGGGATTGGAAGACATGCATCACATACACGCACGCTTATTACAACAATTGTGCCCTCTCGACGGAGGGTCCGAATAATAAGCTAACTGGCTAATCTAAGCTAATTAAACTAATTATTACAAACAAAACTAATTAACTAACAAGTTAACTAATTAATACAAAATGAGGCTAATTAACTAACAAGTTAACTAACTAGTTATTACAACACAAATTGAATAGCTAAGCGCATTAACTACTTAAGTACAAAAACGAATGCATTAGCTAGCTTAAGCAAAGAAAGTAAGTAAAGCAAATAGAAGGGGGCCTCGGAGCGAGAAGCGCATGCATGCCGGTCGCCTCGTTCGGAAATCCATCGCGATGCCCCAACTTGCCTCTATTTTCAATTGTTCTCAGAACACTGTACAAAGCTCCAGATAGCTTTTGCTCCACCATGGAAACCTCCAGGAGCATTGCCAACCACTTGGTGGTGTTGCCGACCACCTGCCGACCACCTACCTTTGCTGCAGACCAGAAAAAGTGGTCGGCCAACCACTTTTACTAGTCTGCCGACCAGTTTTTGCTACACTTCTCCAGTTTGCTGCAACAGAGAACAAGAAAGGACATGGCAATGTATTTGCAAGATATGTGTACACAACTACTCTCCCTATCATTTCATGATCTCAAGGGAGTGCGATTCTCGACTCTTGGGCCACCAATCGAGCATCGTAATGCATGATGGCCGAGAAGCCAAGATTGCACAATTCAATGTAAATGAATGCGCAAATAACACATAAAGCCTTAACCTCTATCATGCATGATCAAAAGGATCGGCGACCGAGAAATAAGGCACATTTCACCACTTCAAGTATGAAATGTCCCTCGTTTCTCGTGTTTGGACTAACACCCTATCCAAACCAATGCAATGCATGCACATGGAAATACTATGCAATGCAACATGAGCACGACAAGTATAATGTTATTAACAAGAGAATACAACCACATAATGCAATGCAACAAGCATGCGACAACATAATGCAATATAACAAGCATACAACATGCTATTCTACCAATGCTAGGATGGCATGCACAAAATTCCAAACACAATGCAAGGCATGCACACACTATGCAGTGCATGCACATACAAACAACATGGAATGTAACAACATGCGAACAACTTCCAAACAAACATGCTCAATGGACTTAAACCGAATATGGACAGACTTCAATCATGCCCAAAACAGTGGCCAAAACTCAACAAAACCTAGGCACAAAGAGCAATGAAGGCACATTCAACTCATGGCTCGCAAGTAAGGCATAAAGGCACAACTTTCAAGCACATTGAAGAGTGACATGCATGAGAATATGGAAATACTACATGCTCTGAAATAACATGTAAAATGATGCCAAATCATGCACATGTTACAAATGAAGCATGCTAGGAGACTCAAAGCTTGAAACTAGCCTAGGCACTTGTACTATAGCTATGCAATACATGAAGCATATGGCCAAGGAAACCCAAAACAGTCCTAGAGCATGCTAAATCAAGGTTAAAACATGCACAGAGTATAGCTAAAACAAGCTAGCATTAAGGCATGAAGCATGGAGTATGCAAGGCCAAAAGGGAGGATTACACTACACCTACCAAAACCAAGCATGAGATGGCTTCACCAACAAAAATTAGATTTATATTAGGGAAAAAAAACCCAAAAACACACTGAAATGATAGCTCACAAGCTTAGGCATGAAGGCATACACAATGGTTTATGTTTAAGGCACAAAACACACACTCTCCAATGCTTTGAAAGAGTAACACATGCGAGTGTATGACCACACTACATGCACTGAAATCACATATTAAATGATGCCAAATCATTAAAATAGTCCAAGCAATGCATGCTAGTGGCTTGGAAACTCAAAGCTAGTGAGCTAGATTGAACCATGGCTATACAAAGCAATGCATGCATGACAAAAACAACATAAATCAGAGCTAGAGCATGCTAAAACATGACCAAAACTTGCTGAAGTTAAGCCAAAATCATGCTAGAATGATGGTCCAAAGCATGATACACATTAGGCTAGTGAATGAAAATGCACTACAAGTGCAAGGAGCATGCAAGGGGCTATCAAACCAACCCAAAACAAAGTTATGGCATGCTAAAACAACACCAAAAACAAGCTGAGATGGAGCCAAAACATGCTAGAAAGACATGCTACTTCATAAGGCATACAAGGCTAGTTTGTAAGAATTACACTACAAGTGCATAAAGCATGCAAGGGATGACCAAACCAAGCCAAAATAGTGGTATGCCATACTGAAATAAGGCCAAAAATAGGCTGAGTACAAGCCAACACAAGCTTAACAAACATGTTCAAACATAAGGCATACAAGGCAAGTAACCAAGATACAAGGAGAGGGGATGACCCTCTCCTATTTAAGACCTCAAAACACAAGTTTTACTACTAAAAATCCATTGGATTTTAGTGGTTAAAAGGCCAAGAGAAAGTGATCTTAAGGGCCTAAATTGATGGTGCAAAACAAAGCCAAACGAAGCATGCAAGGGAGTAGATCACCCCCAACACCAAAGAAGCCTTAAACCAACATGTTAAGCACTAAAAATCAGAACTTTTTACAATAGAAAGTTAGGCCTAAAACAACATGTAAATAGGGCCAAAAGCTTAATAAAAAACAAGGGTTTAAGAGATTAGAAGCTCACCCTTGTAGAACAACTTTAGAGCAACAACTCCAGTAGCTTTTTTGGATCAAAACCAGTCTAAAAACACCAAAACAACTTCAAAGTGCCTCAGCAACAAGAGTATGGTGTTTCACTATGTGTTTGTGTGAAAAAGTGTGAAGAAACTACACTTTCAAGCACAAAGAAGAGACAAAGAGAGAAATATAGATATAGGAATGTATCTATATCTTAATGCAACTTTTTTCAACCTGGATACAAGTGTATGGAGGATGGTGTCTGTGCTTACCAGCTGGCATAGTTGGCAAGAAAAGATCTTCAAAAAGGTGCTGGAAAGCAGCCGACCACTTGAAGTGGTCGGCCAGCTACTTTTACTGGTCGGCCAGCTACTTTTTCTAGTCAACCAGGACAAAAAGTGGTCTCCCAGAAAGAAAACTGGTCTCCTAGGGGGAAGAGGTGGTCTACACTAGGAAAGCAAGGTGGTGGCATGGTGGGAGACCATTTTTTCCAGCTGCAAACGACTTGTAGACCACCAAAAGTGGTCTACAGGGAAGAAAACTGGCTGGCGAGGAAGAAAAGTGGTTTTCAGGGAGAGAAACTAGTCTCCAACCCTCATTCTACCCTCCAAGCAAGGAAAACAAGGTTTGTGCCAAAAACAAACCAAAAAGGATGCAGGAAAAGAGTCCAGGGGTCGGGGCGCGCAACCGGAAGCCTTAAAAACTAGTCTACGGGTACCAAAAGTGGTCTAAGAGGGAAAAGTGGTCTATGACCATGAAAAGTGGCCTCCCAGACCTCAGTCTCCCTTTAGGCAAAAGCAACAAGGCATGGTTCGAAAACCAAGCCAAGAGAAGAACGTTAAGCGGTCCCGAGACAAGGCGCGCGGCGGAAGGCTCTGGAAACCGAAAACTAGTCTCCAAGAAGGAAAAGTGGTCTACAAACCTCTCTCTCCCTCCAGGGAAGGGAAGACAAGGTTTGGTTCAAAATCAAACCAAAAGGGAAACAAGACAAGGCGTTCGGCCAAAGGCTTCGGAAATCGAAAACTGGCCTACCAGAGGGAAAAGTGGTCTATGGACCTCTCTCTCCCTCCAGGCAAGGTCAATGAGGCTTGGTCCACAAACCGAGCCAAGACACAGAGAGTTCAGAGGCCCGGAAGCAAGGCACTCAGCCGAAAACTCCGGAAACTCGAAACGAGCACAAACATGCACTATCTCCGAGCGCTCAATCGATGACGTCTGAGTCCTAAAGTCGGTAAAAAATGGGGTGTCTACAGTCCCCTATGATGCATGCAATGGTTGGGGCAGCTGGATTTTTAAGGTTTGGGGGTGTGTCACTCAACAAAATATAGTCATTTGCTCTGTGAGAAGGACCTTTTGGGACACAGCTGTCCTAGATTTACGTTGTTGCTTACATAGGTCCTTTAAGAATTTTATCATATGAGGGCACTTATTTAATCGACACCAACAGGGAGAGGTTGATTTTAACTTCTTTGAAAACCTCCATCATTGCCTCCATGGATGTCGATCTCTTATCAAAAGGAGACGGTCTGTGAAGGCATTGGGGGAAGGGTGCCTTAGTCTCACTAGAAGTACTAGGGGACAAGTCATTCCTTTTTGGTGTTTCTCTCTCACATTTGCTCTCACCGGGTTTACGATCGTGGTCGTTTTTCTTTACCTTAGTTGTATCAGACACAACTAGCTGAGACTCTAACTCCTCAACTTCAGAGAGTAGTCATCATTTGTACTCGTTCATGGTTCTTTCCACTTCCGCTAGTTCCATCTACCCCATATTGTCATTTAGGGTTGGCAATAGTTTGTATCGGTAAATTTCCTTCCTTTCTCCTATTGATGTTATTGGCCATTTGACCCAATTGGGCCACAAGCTTAGTAATGGAATGAGTGTGGGAATGAACTATTTTTGTTATCCCTTTAAGCTCTAAGAGAACTCCCAAAACCTTAGTCTCAAAAGCTGAATTGCCTTGAGAAACAGGAGAGGGTAGTGGATGACGATAAGGTTGTGTTGGGAGGTAAAAAGATTGATTAGCAAAATTGTTAAAATTTTTCCTTCGTGGTGGATGACGGTAAGGTTGTGTTGGGAGGTAAAAAGATTAATTAGCAAAATTGTTAAAATTTTGGCTTGGTGGTGAAGGAGTGTACGAAGAGCCTTGTGATGAGGGCTCCATGAAAAATTAGGGTGATTTCTCTATCTTAGGTTATATGTATTGGAGTATGGATCATTACCCAGTTTGGAGAATCCTTAAGCCACGTTCACATGCTCTTGTACTAACTCCGGAAATTGTGGTGCTGAAGGGTACTCATTCAAGTCATGAGTAGGGCTTGCACAAATGACACAAGCTTCATTGAATTGAGGTTGTACTTGCTATGTAAAGGCATGCCCTAAAGCTAAAATTTGGTCCATTTTCTAGGACAATGCCTCTACTTGTGGGGCTAACTTGACATTGTGCCCAACCTCATAAATGCCCCTCTTTTTGAGGCTCTAGTAATAGGTTGCTGAACTTGTTAGGCTACAGAGGCATGGTGAAGAGCGTTATCACCTAGGTTTTCAAAAATTTGCCATGCCTTGGCATCACTCTTAGCCGTAAATGTCCCACCACAGGATGAATCCACCATATGGCAGTGAGGCTCAGTTAAGCCATAATTGAAGGTTCGAACAAGTTACCAATCAACACTTGGTGGTGAGGATACTGTTGGAGAAGTTCACAAAGTCTCTCCCATGTCTCGTGAAATTGCTTGCCATCAATTTGAGTAAAATTTGTGATGGCTCGCCTTAATTGGTAATCTTACTAATGGGAAAGTACTTCTCCAAAACTTTTTGTTGTAATTGGTCTCAGGTTATGATTGAATTGACAAGCAAGGAGTTTAACCAATGTTTGGCCTTATCCTTGAGTAAAAATGGGAATAGTCTCAACCTAAGGGCGTCATCGGTAAAATTTTGGATCTTCACTGTAGAGAAAATTTCTAGAAATTCGTGCAAATGCTTGTAAAGGTCATCATGAGCAAGTCCGTGGAATGATGGAAGCATTTGAATAGTGCTAGACTTAATCTCATAGTGGGCAACAGTGGTGTTTAGTAACTAAATGCATGATGGTGAAGTGTATGCAATGGGTGTGAAATAATCCTTGAAGGTCCGGTTGGGCCCATTCGGGATAGGATTTTGTTTAGTTATCTCTATTGGTTCTTGATATGGATAAGGATATTCAAGCATAAGAACAAGGGAAGACGCTCTAAGGTTTCTAAGAGTCTTTTCTAGTTCAAGTTCCAAATTCCAAAGTTCAGGGCCGCAAGAACGGCGCCCATGCACGCATCACTCACACACACTGAGTTCTGACTCTTGTGTGCTATTTACAAAAACAAAATACTAAAGGAAGAAATACTCATAACGGTTAAAGAAAACACTCTACTCATCTTATGGGTGCTTATGCTCTCACTTTTTAGCATTTTGGTGCTTTACTTGCGGATGTTTGCCTTTATCACTTTAGTGCTACGTTGTTTATTTATTTTATTTTTTCATATACTTTATTTTAAGCTCGTTTGTGCTCCGCTTAGCACTTTAGTGATAGTTCCACTTTCAACAAATTCTGTACACTTTGCAACACACGAGAGTAAAATCCTAACTAAAAATTAAAATAAGAATCTAACTTTAAATTAATTAATTTTGCCAAAAGTACCTAGCAATGGCACCAAAATTTGATGGGTCATTTTGCACACCAAAAATAAACACTAAACTATGCCCAAATTCCTTAAAATAATGGCAAGTCTAGGTATCGAACCACATGGAGTAATGTAAAATTAAACTAATTTAATTTGCAAGATTCCTAAATTAATTTCGGTAAAAAGATTGTTGAGAATTATATTGAAACTAGAATTAAATTGAAAAGTGAAATTAAATTAACAATTAAGATTAAAGTTGAGAATTCAATTTGGGGACAAACCTAGGACAAAGAATCCACCATTGGTTATGTAAATAAGGTTTAACATCGGCATCTACTTGCAATACGGTTTGAACTACCCAATATTTCACAACTACAAGTTTGAAACATTGATCAAGAGGATTGTTGCGTTCAACATATAGGCACGAATCATCTCAAGTAGTATGAGTTGTTCGCTATAAACTAAGGTAGCAACACAACTCGTCTCTCGTAGTATGACTCGTCTCATATTTTGAATACAATACAAAGAAAATCATTGTATGAAAAGCATTCAACAATCATAGAAAGTAGAACACTGAAAGAGATAAAAAGAAATTGAAATTAAAACTTCTAAAACATTCATACAACTTGCTCAAACCATTTCAACAATCAAAGCCTAGTTAAAACTCTATTTACATCGCTAGGATTTTATCAAAACCCTAGAAAGATAAGCCTAGCTGCTCATAGAGGATTGGAAAGATGATTAAGAGGTTAAAGCTACCATGGAAGACCTTCCACCCAAAGCTTTCCAAACCCTAGCCTCTTCCTACCTATTTCCAAGAATTTTTCGAACCCTTTAATAGCCTTCTTTTTATCCTTTTTATATTTTAACATCAAAACAGGTATAAAAGAAAAATGTGCATGGATTTTGAGGGGGCCACACGTGCCGTACATGTGGAAGTTGGCATCGCACATGCGAGAAGATCCCTTCGCACATGCAGATGGAGGTAGAGGCGAATTCATCTTTGAAGGTAGACCGCACGTATGAGAAGGTTCCTCCACACGTGCAGTGAGTGTTTCTTAGCTAGAGTTTCACTTTTCAAATCTTTTTATACTTGAGACATGTCCAACCTAATTCATATCAAACACTTGTAAACTTTATCAAGTTATAAGAAGAAGAGCTTTAAAAAATATCAATTATTAGCCTTAATTTAGCACATTTCGGCCTGAATCAACTAATCCTAACAATTTCCCTCCAGCCATGTAGGATAAATGTCACATGTATCCTCCAACCGGGATGTCTTGATTTGCATGATAGATTCCACCTTCACCTAGAAGATATTGCACCACATGAACCAAGCGCCCACGTTATTTGCACCTCACACAATAGTGCTCAAACGTGTTCTCCGTGACTTCCTCTCTCCTCATGCTTGAGCCCATGAGATCTGCCACACCTACCTGAGTTGTCTCCACTACCATAAACCAAAACCTTCAGAAAAACAGGCCAGACTTCCTTCGATGTTATTGGGTTTTTCAGTATTTTGTTGGTTAAAAATGTAATTATCACGTGCCAGCAAGGATCTAAAAAGCCCTTGCAAAATTTTATCAGCCAATTTACTTATTAGGTGATTGTGATTAGGTTTTTTTTATCCTCAAGGAAGAGGACTTTATTGGTTGTGTTTTAGGAAGAACCAATACAATTGAAATTCAAAGCAGAATGGGAGGGAAAGACAGGCAAAAAACACTAGTTAATTAAATAATGCAAATAGAAAAATGTTACCTTTAGTAATGACAACTTCGAAGGTTGAGCTCTGGAAGTAGTTACTTTAATCTACTCATATGAAAAGTAAGTACCGTGTTGAAATTTAAAGATAAATGAAATGACGAAGATGTGGAGTCTGCATTTGTTGGGAGAGGTTCTTTTATCTTTACTTTCATTTATTTATAGCCTTTTCCTGGCCTTCAAAGCAATTGAGCTACTTTTTCTCTCCATGATCTCCTTCTTTATGGTTACTTCTTGGGGCCACTTTTTTCCTTAATGCATGCTTAACCACCGGTAATAGTCATTTTGATAACTCTTCACTGTAAATACCTCATTTTTTATTGACTCTAAGCCTTTGGGCACTTGAAAGCTTCCCAATGATGAAATTATGATTATTTCATCCTCAGAGATGCTTAAGGTTGTTACAAACTGTTGTATTACCCCTTTTTAGGCCAAAATGATCATTTTGCAAAAATGACTATTTTACTCCTGAACCTAGTTTTAGCCAAAACTTAACTATTTGGTCTTGAGGAAGAAAGGAAAGCCCAATTAATTCTAAATTGATGAGATCATCCAAAATCAATAGCCATTGTTATCCAAAAACATCGATTGAAAGGTACTTGGGCTTACTTGGGTTGCAAGCAAGCCTAAAGGCATAGAACCCCGCACATGTGCATGCATGATGCCACTTGTCCCAGGGTGACACGTGCGCTCGTACCTACCATGTGTGGCCGCATGTCCTGCCGATAGCCCAGAATCCGAATTGAAGCTAGACTTTTGATGTGATTTTTCGGGGAAGTGCAAGGAGAAAGCGATGGCTAACCTTAACATGCTCTTTTGCTTGTTCCCTAAGTCCTCCTTACCTATAAAAACAAGCCCTATCCCCACCCCTTTGGGGGTTTCAAGTTTTTGAGTGAGTTTTAAGAGAGTTGCCTCCCTTCACCCAAAGCCCTTAAATCTGAAAATATCAAAAACCCTAGTAGCAGCTCTGCAACCTAAAGTAGATATGAGGTTTGAAGCAAAGCACATCTAAGCAAAGTTGAGCCACAACAAAGCTTGCAAGCAAGCAAAACTCACCTTTCTTCGCATGTTCTTCTGTTTCCTTTAAACCAATGGGTAAGTGCTTCTATTTAAAAATTTTCAATAGCTTTTTAGTTTTATTTTCAGTACTTAATCATCTTATGGTGTTAGTATAACATAATCATCATGTAGGATAGCTATTTTACATTTTTTTTTTTCCAGTTTTTGTTAATTGCTTTATTTGCATACTACAACAAAGTTGGGTTTTTACGACATCGTATCCACGACATACAATAAATGCAAACCGCACTTTTTCACTTTTACAACTTTTTTTTTTTTTTTTGCATGTCGTAAATAATATTCTAACCACAACATGTCTGTTGCTTAGGCTGTTAATGCTAATAATGGTGATTTGTTTACAACTTACAATATTAGCTGTAAATAATAAAACTTTCTATGACATGCATATGGCATGCCATTAGTACATCAACTATACACGGCACATGTATGCCAGCCGTTAAACAAATTCTACTTTTCACGACACATAATTTATGTCGTGAATGGCATGACCCAAAAAAAAACAGGCACCAAAATAAAATACTCTTGCACCAATCACCAAAAATATGTTAGAATTTTTTTTTTTTTTTATCAAAATGCAAACTCTTTGGCTTCTAATGTGTTCTAAAGGAACATAGAAAATTGTTCAAAGCAAAATCGCGAAGAGAAGGAAAAAAAAGAGGGTTCGAAGGGAAAGGGTTTCAATCTCTCTCTATGGATACTTTGACCTGGAACAGTGCTCTCTCTTCGGTGGTGAGACTGGTTTGGCGGCAGCAAAGATCGACGGTTCGCAGATGAAGGTTTTCATTTTTCTCTTCTCTTCTCTTCCATTTAAAATCAAAAGTTGTTTTGGGTGCCTTTCGAACTCGTTTTGCGACTTTGATTAGCAAATCCAAACTTCCCTTGCTCTTGTATGCTCTCTCTCTCTCTCTCTCTCTCTCTCTCTACACTGTTATGTATAACTATTGTGTATTTATGTGTTAATCATGGTGGCTGTTGATGTCGCTCTATTCTTAGAATTACTAGGTATAGTAATTTCACAATGCTTCTTTCTTTTTGCAACAACATAACCCCCCCTCCCCCCCCCCCCCCCACAAAATATGGTATCCAATAAAGTCGACCTTCTATTAATAATTAACTCTTTATGCGAATCCTCATCAAAAAGATCTAAACATAGGAAGAGATAAAGAAGAAATTGCCACAACAAGGGCATGGAATGTAAAGAAACCCCTGAATGACAAAAGCCATTGGTATATAAGTTAGTGAAGTTGTTAAAATAATCACAAACAATGAAATTCACACAAAATAGGAATCAATTTGAAAAAACAACATCACCTGCTTTTCCATTCTATTTTTTCCATGTCATTGAGTTTGGCATATCCCATAAAGGACAAAAGGCTTGTTGAAATATAATACACAAAATATTCTAGAATAGGACACTTTTTTGTTGTGGCCATTGTTTAGGCCTTGATTTTATTTCCTTTTCTATGTTATTTCCTATCTTGTACAGTTTCCTAATATTGTGCATATTGATGTATATATTCATGGGTTGACCTCAATTGAGATTAAGCCAATTCATTCTTTTATTCTTCTTGGTATCAAAGCCTAAAAAACCCTAGCCACCCTCTTTTCATCTCTCTTTTAACCAACCACCAACGAAACCCCTTTCCAGCCACCATCCACCAGCCGACAGCCTCTCTCTTCCTTTCCTAGCCAATCGAAACTCCTTCCCAGCCCCTGTTCACCAACTGAAACTCCTTTCTAGCCCCTACCCACTAGACGACAACCCCTCTTCCTTAACCCTTGACCCTTGGCAGTCTTTAGAAACCCCTGCCAAGGGCTATGTGAGTGTTGATCAATCTCTTATGTGAATGAGACTGGTTTGGTTTTGTCCCTAGGGTTTGTTATACCTTTTTTCCTTGTTTGGGTGCTCCAAGTTATTGTGTTGAGCTTTTTTTTCTCTCTCCTATTTGTGGAGTGGGCTACCGGCTTTATTTGGTCGCATTTAATTGAATAAGCTGTTGAGTTTTTTTTGCTCCTTCTGCTAAGACCACTAAACCTATTCCCATGAGTTCTAATTTTTCTCTTTCTCACCATACTCATGTTCATCACATTACGAGTGTGGTGCTAAATGGGGAAAATTTTGCCACTTGGAGCCATTCCCTTAAACTCTATTTAAGGGGCAAGAGCAAAGCTTATTGGCTCTTGCCTTCTACTACCCAGCCTGATAAGACCGACCCTTAATGGACCCAACGGGATATTGATAATTTCACCATTTTGGGTTGGATATTTAATTCTATGGAGGATCATATCTATTATATGTTTCTTTATTGTGACACAGTCCCTAGCCTCTAGTGTGCCTTATCCCAAATGTATGCCCATGCTCATAATGATCCTCACATCTTTGAGCTTTATCAGGATATTGCTTGTGCCTTCCAGTCTGCCTTGGGCCTTTCTATGTTTGAGTTCTTTGGATACCTTCGGGCTCGTTGGGAAGAATTGGCTCAATATGAACCCTTGACTGATTTGCCTAATGCTGCTTCTTTTATGTCCAAATGTCTTGCTCGCCAACACACTTACCAGTTTTTAATGGGTTTAAACTCTAAGTTTGAACCTCTTCGGACTTAAATTTTAAATACCTCTCCTATGTCGTCCCTCTATGAGGCATTCGCTACCATTGATAGTAATCAGTGGTGTCGGCGTTTGGTTCAGCCGAGCTCTTCATCAGTCTCTCTAGTTTTATCTAATCAGATGGTCCTTACTGCCAAATCTAGCTCACGAGGTTCTTTGGGTTCCATTACTTGCCATCATTGTGGCGCTTCTGGGCATGTCAAGGCTCGTTGCTTCAAACTTCATCCTGAGTTAAGGCAACATTCTACTCATCTTCGTGGTCCTGGTATTCCTCGCGCAGCTGCTTTAATAGAAGTTGCTCATGCCTCTGCGCCTTTTGATATCCCTAACTTGCAAGAGTTATAGACTCGGATTGGTTAGCTTCAGGCTCAACTTAGATCCCTTGCTAGTTCTCATGGCCCATCACCTTCCACTGCTGCCACCCTTACTACAGGTGCATCTACTACTTTCCATGTTCGGTCTGCTAGTGCCTCATGGGTTCTGGCTTCTGGGGCTAATGATCATATGACAGGTGAGTTTTTCTTTATTTTTTCTCTAGTCCCTACTACTATAGCGTAATCTGTTTGCCTCGCTGATGGTTCTTCAATTTCTATTCATCATAAGGGTGTTGTGCCATTATCTCGTACCCTTACGTTATCATCTATTTTACATGTCCCCAATTTTGCATATAATCTCTTATCTATTAGTCGTCTTGCCAAACAGTGTAATTGTGTTGTCATCTTCTTACCCTCTTCTTGTCTTTTACAGGACTTGAGTTTGAAGAGGATTTTTGGCAACGGCTATGAACGTGATGGACTTTACTACTATAGGGACCCATCGGATGAGCCTTCTACTTCTTCTTCGTCTAGTTTCCAGGCATTTGTTTTGCCTGCTTCTTTGTCTTGTGTTTTTAATATTCAAACTTTGAAACTTTAGCATGGTTGTATAGGTCATGTTAATTTTCAATATTTATGTCAGCTTTTTTCCCCTTTTAATACTGCTTGCAAAGATTTTAAATTTTATTTCTTGGTTTGTGAGTTGTCTAAACATACTCGTACTAGCTATATCCCTCACATGACTCATGCTCCTGCTGCCTTTGACCTTATACATTTTGATGTGTAGGGACCTTCCCCAGTTACTGTCTTTTTTGGTTATAAATATTATGTAACCTTTCTTGATGATTACACTTGGTGCACTTGGGTCTATCTTCTTCATCGTAAGTTTGAAGTGTTCTAAATTTTTATTCAATTTTTACAAATGATTAAAACTCAATTTTGGACAATTGTTAGAAATATCCATTTTGATAATGGTGGGGAATATATTTCTAATGAATTTCATTCCCATCTTAATCAGACTAGTATTCTTCAACAACTTACTTGTCCTCGGACCCCTAAACAAAATGGTGTTGCTGAATGAAAAATAGTCACATTATGTCTGTAGTCCGCTGTCTCCTTTGGGGAATGCATGTTCCCAAATCTTATTGGCATGTGGTTGTCCTCACTGTCGTTTACCTCATTAATAGGACACCCAGTCATGTGTTCCATGGTTTTATTCTGTTCCATATTCTTATGTCCACTACAACTCTGTTCCTATATTACCTCGTGTCATTGGGTGTACTTGTTTTGTTCAAAATTGAAGTCCTACTCACACTAAATTAGATGACACGTCCATTCGGTGTATTTTCTTTGGGTAATCTTCCATATCCAAGGGGTAGAGATGCTATGATCATGTGTCTCACCATTTTCATCATACTTTGGATGTTACTTTTGTGAAGATGTTCCATACTTTGGTACTAACCCCCTTTACAAGCTCCTACACCCGTTTTCTCTAGTGTTCATCCAGTGCCAATTTTGGATGAGGTTGAGGTTGAGGCTGAGGTTGTTTCCCTTCCTTCTCATCAACCTTCCCCTCATTTCCCTCCCACACTGTAGGCATACTCTCATCACCCACGTTCTCAGCTGCCCCCTGTAGCCTCTCTACTCTCTAGGTCAGGTAACTCTTCTCCATCTTCTCCACCTCTTCCACCTCCTCGTCATAACCCACCTCCAGCTCGACACCCTTTGACTCGTTTGAGTTATTTGAGTAGTACTAATCATCTCATTTCCCAATATCTTTCCTATGACAAGGTTTCCGACTCTTATCTCTCTTTTCTTGGCAAACTTGACTCAGAGTCTATTCCTTGTTCTGTGTCAGAGGCCCCTCAAAATTCAAAATGGGTAGTGCCCATACAGACTGAGATGGTAGCCTTAGAACAAAACCATAATTGGGATCTTGCACCTTTACCTCATGAGGAAAGCACTGTTGGTTGCAAGTGGGTATTCACTATCAAGTATCTTGTAGATGGCTCAGTTGACCGTTACAAGGCCTGCTTGGTGGCCAAAGGTTTCACACAAATTCCTGGCAAGGATTTTGCTGCCACCTTTGCCCCTGTTGCTAAGCTTACTTATGTGCGTCTCCTCATCTCTTTTGCAGCATCAGATTTTTGGCCTCTTTATTAGCTTGATGTCAAGAATGCATTTCTTCATGGGGATCTACTTGTGACGACTTATATGGATCTTCCACCCGATTTTCAGACTGATGGGGAGTATTCGGGGAAAGTGTGTCGATTACGCAAATCACTATATGGTCTGAGACAGTCTCCACGACCATGGTTTGGTCGCTTCAGTTCTGTTATCATTTCCATGGGTTTTGTTCAATGCCATTCAGATCATACTTGTTTCATTAAATGTAATTCTATGAGATAGTGTATCATCTTGTTGGTTTATATAGATGATATTATTCTCATAGGGGATGATTCTACCGGCATTGGTCAACTAAAGGAGAACTTGGGTTAGACTTTTGATATCAAGGGCCTAGGAAGTCTCAAGTATTTTTTGGGGATTGAGGTTGTACGCTCGAAATAGGGAATTTCTTTGTCTCAAAGAAAGTATACTCTTGGCGTGCTTAAGGATACTGGTATGTTAGGGTGTAAACCTATTTCTACTCCTATGGATCCTAATGTCAAGCACATATCAGAGTCTGTGAATTGTTGGATGACCCTGGCATGTATCAGCGTCTTGTAGGCCGTCTCATTTATTTGACCAACACTAGACCTAACTTGACATTTGTGGTTAGTGTTATGAGTCAATTTATGCATGCACCTCGTACAAAGTATCTTGATGCAGTTCTTCATATTTTGAGGTATTTGAAGACTTCTTTTGGCTTGGGACTGTTTTTCACAGTTGATCTTCAATCTGGACTCTCTTGTTTCACCGATGCCGACTATGCGGGATCTAGAACTGATCGACATTCCACATCTAGCTTCTGTACTTTCTATGGTGATCATCTTATATCATGGAAAAGTAAGAAGCAAGCAGTTGTGTCTAGGTCGTCTATAGAGGCTGAGTATCAAGCTATGGCACAAGGAACATGTGAGCTTCTTTGGCTTTGCTCTATTTTGACAGAGTTGGGTTTTACTGAAACTGCACCTTCCTCTTTATTTTGTGATTACAGGTCTGCCATTATGTTATCTTCTGATTCTGTGCTTCACGAGTGTACCAAGCATATTGAGGTTGACATACATTTTATTAGAGAAAAGGTTCGAACTGGTATTGTGAGTCCATCCTTTGTCTCTTCTTCATAGCAGTTAGCAAATATGTTTACCAAGTCTGTGGGACCATCTTTCCTTCAGTCATCCATTGCCAAGCTACATCTATCAAATATCTTCACGCCAGCTTTAGGGGGAGTGTTGAAATATAGTACACAAATATTCTAGAATAGGACCTTTTTTTGTTATGGCTGTTGTTTAGGTCTTGATTTTATTTCCTTTTCTATATTGTTTCCTATCTTGTACAGTTTCCTAATATTGTACAAATTGATCTATATATTCATGGGATGACCTCAATTGAGATTAAGCCAATTCATTCTTTTATTCTTCTAGGCTTACTACACCTGTTAAGTCATAAACCTTGAAAAGCAAAATTTAACCTCTTTAAAACATACAAAAAAGCTTAAGTAAGATGCATTTTTTTCATTCATAGACACAAATATTTAAGTAAATAAACTAAACACTAGAAAGAAAATAATAGGGGAAAAATGAAATATCTAATTCACTAAATGCCACCCACAGTCATTTCAATGAACCCTCCGAAGTTTTTTGCCTAAACCCTCTTCTTACCAATTTTTTATTTTTTATTTTTTGAACCCTCATACTTACATAAAAATCATAGTTATAGTTTTTATATTTTTATAATGGGAAATTATGTATATTACTGATTTTTTTTTATCACCGTTTTATATTACCTCTTACATAAATATTGATGATTGGTTCATTGTTTTAAACAATTAATGAAAACAAATAATATCTATCATGTAATTTAGTGATATAAAAGAATAAAAAAACCACACACACACAAATGATATATAGTAGTCTACTATGTTATAAAATTATTCGATAACTTTGATTGTTATGTGGCATGCATATTTAAATGTAATCGATGTGTATAGTCATCAATTTTGTGTTAGTGTTTTAATGAAACAACATGAGAGGTGACTATTAGTTATTTATTACATTTAATAGTTTTATTTTCTTACCACTATCCTTCCCAAGGTTGAGTTTGTCTCAAGGATATTATGGACAAAATTTCAGAAACAGTTTAATTGTAGTGTAAATTCTTCTTTTACCTATGAAACTCGTGATAAATATACAAATAATTCTTTTAAGAAGAATTGTCATTTTGAGTTGTGTGATTTTGATAACTAAGGTCTCCATTACTTATGTGAATCTATTTTTGGTTTTAATTGGCTAAATTCCCATGTTTTGAATTTTCCTATTTTTCCCCCTCATTCTCTCTTAAAAGAGCCTTAGAAGTTTGTTTGTTGTTTTACACTCTTTCCATAATTATTTGATATTTTAAAAGGGACCGTAGAACAGCCAAAGGTATAGCTCTCCACAACCTTCTTTCCATCTTCTTAAACTTCCCCCTGCCCACCAAAGTAGCATGCCCTCAATTGATCCTAGTAATGCCCCTTGAACATCCCACCACTTAAGCATGTTAGTCCAAACATTCCAAGAGAAGGCACAATACAATAGTACATGATTCACTGATTCATCTTCAGTATTATAGAAAATACAAAGAGTAGGAGCATTGCCCCGCAGAATCCCAATCCTTTGTAGAAACACAACTATCTTAAGCCTATTTTTCCATGCTAACCAACCCAAAAATTGAACTTTAGGTGGAATATATTTGATCCATACCAGCGTACTAGTTTTGAGTTTAAGCCCAAGACTAGCTTCACCAAACTTATAAATAGAGGATACAATAAACAAACTTATTGTTAAGGGTGCCCAATGTGCTCCGTTAGTCTGATCCACTCTTATATTTAGAGTGTATTGACTTCCTAGATTTCCCAATCTTAAAGAGCTCTTCTAAATTGAAATTTCCAATCCTTAGAGTTACCTTTCCTGTCATATGTCCACCTCAATGTTCATTCCTTCTTCAAATATAATCTATACTAGCTTAGGAACTCTTCTTTTAAACAAACATCCTCACACCATTTATCCAACCAAAATCTTATTGTATTGCCATCACCAACATTTAATTGAAATTTCTCTATATAGAACTCAAACAAGCAATAGAACTAATCACATTCCACACTTTTGAGAATCTACAATTTACACTGAATAGAGGTAAGCAGCTGCCAATCTCCATTTTGTAAATACTGCAGATAACCTTCCTCCACAGTGCACCTCTCTCAGACTCAAATCTCCACCACTATTATATCAACATGCAAGCATTTACATCCCTAACTCTCCTGATGCCTAAGACACCTTGATCCACACTTTTAGAAACTTCATCCCATTTGACTAGATGAACCTTCATTCTCAAATCAGATCCACCCCAAAGAAACCTTGCTTGAATCCTCTCAATTTCCTTAGCAACTCCTTCTGGCATTTTGAAGATTGATAAATAATACACAAGCTAATTAGACAACACAAACTTAATGAAAGTAAGACACCCAGCAAAAGACAATAATCTTCTTCTCCACCCAGCTAACTTGCTTCTAATTTTATCTATGATTGGTTTCCATGTTGCTTTCTTGTTTGGATTTGCCCCTAATGGCAATCCAAGATATTTAAGAGGTAATTTCTAGACTTTACAATTAAGCTCTATTGCAAAATCAGAAAGTGTGGCTTCTGGTACACTATAAGAGAAAGCTTAAAATTAATGTCAAACCAAACAAAAGAAGAAAAAAATTAGTAAGGCATCTTCAAAACCTTTCAATTAGATAAATACAACTTTAAAATTAATAAGGAGTTAACATTTTTTCAAAAAAAAAAAATATTAAACATCTGTAGAATAAATTTGAATTTTTGATTTAGAAGCTAAATAGTATAATAATAGTAGAAAGAAATGAGAAAAAGAGAGATTTCTTTTAATTAAATTCCATGTATACATGATAACTTAGTTACAATTTTTTTTAAAAAAAATTATTAAAGATATGTATCAATACTATGCAAATGTAATATTGAGAACCATAATTAGGAAATTGAAATTCTAAAATACCATCTTTGTGTATTTGCTAATCATTTTGAGCATTGATGCATGTAACTAGTTCTAGCAGCTTTTGTAGATGCAATTTGTTAGCAAGCCGAAAGTTCAAGATGGATAAAGAATGGGTACATTTTCCAATGTTTATTTCCAAACACAACCATAAATATGATTTCAAATGTTAAACTACTCATTTTGTTTGGATGGACTACATAATAATTTAAAGTTTTCGGAGTATCAGATAAGTATTTGGATGGAGCAAGAAAATTTGTCAACATGGCTAAGGCGAACGTAGGGAATCCTGATATGATCATATGCCCTTGTAGAAGTTGTCGAAACCTATCAAACCAACATTGTGATACTATGTTTGAGCACTTGGTCCTGGAAGGGATGAATCCTAAATATACATCATGGATTCTTCATGGGGAACGACTAAGTGAATCTATAGAAATTCAAGAGAATTTTAAAATTTTGAAGACATATAGGATGTTTAGAGATGTTTATGTACAAAAGAATTTTTCACAACCTACAAAAGCAAGTAGAGAGAGGGAGTTCACACAAGCATTAGAAGATGTTAAAACTCCTTGCTATCAAAGTTGTACAAAGTACACTAAGTTCTCAGCAATTGTCACTTTATACAAGCATAAAACGATGTATGGGGCATCTGATAACAGTTTTGATGAACATTTGAGAATAGTGTCTGACATGCTACCAGAAGGTAACACACTTGTGCAACCTATATATTCAACAAAAAAGTTGCTTAAAACTTTTGATCTACGGTATGACAAAATACATACTTGTGTCAATGATTGTTGTTTATTTAGAAAAGAGTTAGAGTATATGGAGGCATGCCCAAAATGCAATTGTTCATGTTGGAATGTAGATAAGCGAACTAAGAAGGTTAAAAAAGCGGTTCCAGCGAAGGTGTTGCGTTATTTTTCCATAAGTACAAGATTTAGAAGAATGTTCAGGTCACAAGAACAAGCAAAACAATTAACTTGGCATTCCATTCACAGAAGTCAAGATGAAAATATGCGACATCTAGTTCATTCATTGGCATGGGATTCAATTGATCAAAAGTGGCCTTCTTTTGCATCATATCCATGAAACTTTTGACTTGGTCTTGCAACAGATGGATTTAATCCTTTTGCAAATCTTAGCTCAACATACAGTTGTTGGCCAATGATATCAGTGATTTATAATCTTCCTCCATGGTTATGCATGGCAAAAGAAAATATAATGTTGGCATTACTTATACCAGGACCAAAGCAACTAGGGAATGATATAGATGTGTATCTGCAGCCACTTATAGAAGACCTACACAAATTATGGAATAATGGTGTTGAGGCCTATGACGCTACCAGCAAGGCTATGTTTAATTTGAAGGCTATCCTGATGTGGACAATAAATGATTTTCTAGCTTATGGAAACTCAGTTGGATGTGCCACAAAAGGGAAAGTTGCTTCTCCTGTATATAGTATTAACACATGCTCACAGTGGTTGAATCATAGTAAGAAGACAGTGTACATAGGCCACAGGTGATTTCTATCTTCGGATCATCCATTTCGAATGAAAATAAATTGGTTTGATGGAAAGCAAGAACTTTGGGGGAAGCCTAAACCATTGAGTGGATCTAATGTGTTACATACAGTAAGGGATATTAACCAAATTGGGAAAGACTACAAAGGGAAGGAGAAGAAAAAGGGCCTAGACCAAAAAAGAGTCAGATTGTGTCCAACTATGGAAGAAGAAGTCCATATTTTTCAATATACCATACTGGGATGCAAGTCCATGGAAATTAGGATTTCATATTATTTTTTCTATCATTAGTCTTAGTAAAATTTGTTCTTCTAATTTTTTAAAGAATAAATCTTTGATTGATGTTACAGGCATTACTTTTACGTCATAACTTGGATGTAATGCACATCAAGAAAAATGTTTGTGAAAGCATTTTATGCACACTTTTAAATGTTAAGGGGAAATGAAAGGATGGTCTTAAGGCTCATAAAGATTTGGCAAAAATGGGAATTAGGAGTGAATTGCATGTAGAGGATAACGGATCCCATTTTTGCTTGTCACCAGCATCACATACACTTTCAACAGATGAGAAGAAGATTTTTTTTTTTTAGGCCACAAGATTTGAAGTTGCCTGATAGTTATAGCTTAGATATTGCTAATTGTGTTTCATTACAAGAATGCAAGTTAATTGGACTCGAGTCACATGATTGTCACATCTTGTTTCAACAATTGTTGTTAGTCACCTTAAAAGGACTTTTGCCAAAAGTCCAAAGGAATGTAATATTCCGAATGTGCTCTTTTTCCAATCAGTTATGTCAAAGGGTGATTGATAGGAATAAGATATAACAACTTGAAGATGATGTTGTCGAGCCTTTGTGTATATTTGAAAGATTCTTCCCTCCATCATTTTTGATATTATGGTACAATTAACAATCCACCTACGGCAAGAAGCTTGCTTATGTGGACTAGTGCAGTTTCGTAGGATGTACCCATTTGGAAGGTGAGTCCATGTCATATTTTAAATATAAGTATTTTTTTAAAACATAAATAGACTTCTAAAAATATTGTTAAGTTAAATTTTATTGTTGTTTAGATACACGAAGATACTCAATGGTTATGTTAAAAGTCGTCCAAGACCTGAGGGATGCATATCAGAATGCTATCTAGATGAAGAGTGTATGCAATTTTGTAGTGGATATATGAAGAAAGCAGTTGAAATAGGTGCTCGACATAATCGCAATACAGAGTTTGAAAGTGAAACATATAACAGCCCAGGTTATGACCCAACCTATTTATACTCCATGATTTTGAGTTTTGCATATATTGGTGTTGTTTATATCTATTCTAATCCTTGTTGTTGATTGGGTGGTTGAAATTTAGATTATTAGTTACGTTTGAAACAAGTTAGGACTTGGTAATTTTGGGAAAATTTTGTTTGTTTGTTCTTGGGTTCGCTTGAGCAGTCTTTTCTTCACTTGAGCAGTTTTTAGTTTCTTCCAGATTCTAGATTTTCAGTCTACACTTCTGAGAGGGGTTCGTTCTTTGCTCGAGCGGTATGTTGGTTGCTCGAGCAGTCTACTTGTAGTCTGAACCTCTGAGAGTTTCTAAGAGAGTTTCTATTCTTTGCTCGAACGATGTTTCGTTTGCTCGAGCGATCTGTTCTGCAGGGTTACTGTTCTAGGAGTTTCGTTTCTCCATTCGAGCTATGTTTTGGTCACTCGAGCAATGTTTTGTGCCTGACGCTCTAGCAGTGTTTTGGTCGCTCGAGTGGTTTTTCTGTATAAAGCTGGAGGGAAAATATCTTTTTATCACTTGTCTGGCTCATCTCTCTCTTTCTCTAAAAGGGCCCCCATACCTAGTTTGTTCTCTCTCTCTCTCTCTCTCTCTCTCTCTCTCTCTCTCTCTAGTTCTTGCATAAACCTTCCTATATACTCAAATTCATGAATCTCGCCACCTTCGTGCTTTGGGATAAAAGGTAGAGTGCGATAAGGTGATTGTTTTAATTTGAAAAAGGTTCAAGTTTCATCTCAATCGCTTTGTGGGATTGTTCTTCCCCTCTCTTTCTACTTTGAGATAGGGATTCTTTTAATGTTTTAGCATGGTATTTGGTTTCATTATGTGCTCTTTGAATAGAGTAGTATTTTGAGAGTTTGGGTTTGAGTTAGGTGGATTTGGTTTGATTTAGGTTTGGATTTGGGTTATAAAATAGAATTTTTCTTGGAAATGATATTAGAGAATTGTTTTCAGTATTAAGATTTGAGGATATTACTTTTCAAATGTTAATTGTTGAACAAAATATCTGTTGGTATTATGGAATAACCTTGTTGAGGTTCGAATCATAACAAAATGAGAAAATGGGAAGGATTGAAATTCATGTTTGAATTAGAAGGAAAGTGGAGTTTGAGCATGTATTGTTACTCCAAATTTGAAATTATGAAATTATATTTGTCTCTTGAGATTTGTCTTTTGAATATAGATATATATTTTTGCTATCGGTGAAGGATAGCATTAATTGTTGTAGAAATTGTATGAGAACTAGGTTAATCGAAACCATTCACTCATGCATTGCATTTGAACACTTGTTTTATATTTATACATTAAAAATGTATCGTGTTGAGAAAAATGGGTGAATATCTTGGTGAATGTGGTTAGGAGGTGTGGTTGTGGTTATTATTATATTAGCTTGTGTGTCCTTGGTGAAAATCTAAAAACTCGCATGGTTAGGTGTCAATCATTCCGGTTAGTACCAGTAAAATGGCTTTTGGTAGTGCTTGTATTGTTTACTGGCAAACACATACCTAGAGATTCTTAATGTGTGTATCCACTACCCTATTTTCTATTTTGGAAGTAACGGTTTATGAATTGAATTATATCATGGCATTGCATTATTTAAGAGGGAAACTACATTGATTTTGGTTAATGGCATCATGTGCATTCACCATATGGCTTGGTTAAGCATCATACTATTCATTAAATTTATCTCTACTGGGCATTAGTTTGTCCTATGTGGAAACCAACTTTCAGGTGCTGATGGTATGCCTATACCAAGGGTTTAGCTTGGGAGGATTGTGAAGCGAAAGGCTCATTTATTTTTATTTTGTTGATACCTTTTTGTACAAGCCTAGTGCTTTTATTTGCATTTAGGCATCGACCCACCTTCGACCCACCTTGGTTGTAACCAAGCATCGTCGTGGAAACATGTAGCCTTTAAGGTATAAACTTGTAATTATTTACTATTCTTCTCAAGTATATCAGTCACATGCTATAGATTCATAACTTAGGGTTGAGGAATGTATCAGTGCATTTGATGTCCTCTTTTGTAATATTTTATACTAGTTCAGGATGTGATCTTGATATCGACCGATTGAGAAGGTAAGCTTCCGCATAGTTGTTGGGGATTTTAAGGGTATCTATTGTTAATATTTTCAGGGCATTACAAAACAATACTAGAAGTATGCCCAATTACTTTGGGAAAATCAATAACAATACCAAATGATGTGTTAGAAATTGCTCATCAATGTGTGTTGATAAATAGTGTAAAAGTCCAATCTTGTCTAGAGTAAGTATGATGAGTTAAATATTCCTTTGTAATTGACTATTCAAAGAATTTTGTGTTCTTACCATTTTGATTTCTTATTAGGTTGCATGTAGAGAAGCTTAAGTGTTTGGATAGGCATTTCTCGAGGGATATTATAACATGTCCGGGGGTACCCGTGCGCGTTAAACAGTTCGGACCCTCGATTTCTTTGATCTAGTCTCACGAGTGCAATGTGAAACATAGATGAGAGTCCAGATTTGGCAACTTTGATTGAAAATACATTTATTGTAATTTTGTCAAAAATGGACTGCATCATCTGGTCTTAGAGTCACCACCTAATATTTATTTTGAGAAAATTAGGAAACCCGTGACTTGTGCCAAGGCCACTGTTCGTCGTAACCAATGATGCTTGGCTCAAAACCTTAGGTATGAAGGGGAAATGTCATTAATTGAGTACCTCCGCTCACCCGATCAAAAGATCGGCCTTTATTAAACCAAGATATGAATTTTATTTCCTTTATATGTTCATGTTCTGATTATTTAATAAATCTTAAAATTTACTATGTGAAGCATACAAGTATAGACTATGCCATTCATTTTAGAACAATTTGATAACATGTATTTTGAAAGAGTTTTGAAGATATACAACCCAAATAAATTGAGTTTACAAACATGAAAAATCAATATCATTCCAAATTAAGCGACACAATCTCTATCTACTGCCATTAATACAGTTATATCAAGTAAGCAAGTAGCTACATGGTAGGGTGCTTAAATATAATAAGAAAAAACACACACAAACGAGATGCTAAAGCATAAAAACTCACATATTTATCGACGTCCCACGAGCAGCTACAAAACAAAGTTAGTAAAGTATGCATGATCTTATATACAAAAAATCCTAATGGAATTCACTCATGAGATGCAACTAAAGATTTGGCTTCTCAGATATGACATGTGAATCATCTTAAAAACATGAGATAGCGCACATAATCACATAGGAATTGATTAAATTCACAAATGCAAACTTAGCCAAATCAAGATTCATGAAATATGGATGCAAAGCATGGATATAACGAAAAACAAAATATGATACATATTCACAAATAAATAAAGCGAGTAAAAGAACGGGATAGAAAGAAGCGGGCTGGGAATTATTATAACATTTTAAATATTACAAATCTGAAGGAGATGAATAAATATTACAACATAATATAAAAATCCTCACAAACACTCAAAATAAAATAAATATAAGAAAATAGCAACTTCAAGTGCCTCAAAGACCATCGGAGGTTAATCTTCTTAACGTTAAAAGGCTACCTAGTTTTGCCTAAAGGTTGTAGGCATGGTCATAAAGGTTGCGGACACGATGGTGTACTTTTAAGTGGCTATCTGACCGACTAACTGGCTGGGTAGCTCGATAGGCTCGTCCAAACTCTGTTTTCTTGATTTCAACAATAAAAACAGAACAAAAAATAATATTTATGGGAGTCTCGATTCACCACTTTCAGTTAGATTACAACAATATATAATATAACAATAAATCAAAGCAAAAGAACAAAATAAGTATATTAAAAAAAAAAAAAAAAAAGACAATGTGTTCAATATCACGTTTGATTGAACCCAACTCAATTTTATTATATTGTGCCTCTTTTAGTCCAATTTTATTAGCCCTTTTAATTACCTTTCCCTTCTTTAATCATTTTTCTCTGAAAGTGATAATTACATCCACTAATGACGAGAAGCGTCAAACAAGAAGTTTGTTCTTGGCATAAGAGGCAGATGTAATGCCTTGGTAATGAACATTCGAAGAGATTAAACCATTTAGCGTGGAACGTCTCTTACTCATGCTTAAAACAAAACTAAAAAAAAAAAAAACATTTATGGGACTCTCAATTCACCGCTTTCAATTAGATTACAACAATATACAATATAACAAGAAATCAAAGCAAATGAGCAAAATAAGTAAGAAATGCAAGAAAATGAAATAAATAAAAAATTCACCTCTTCAAGAAATGATGAATTTCATGATTTCCAAACTTCCTTTTGATCACCCTTAAGTGTATGAATTATGTCCTCAATCCTCAATTTGAAAGGTTGGAATTCTTGCTAGAATGATGGCTTGGAGGTGTATGTGATGAAAAATGATTATCTCTCTTGTTTTTCCTCACTTTTACCAATACCCACTCTTCCTCTTGATCAAACCCACTGAAATTTAAGTATTTTAGAATTTTTGGAGGATTTTTTGGTGTAGAAAAGATGGAATTTCAGTTTGTATGGAAGGTATAGGGTGTATATGGAAGATAGGAGTGTGTTTAGCTTAAAAACTCAACTTTTCTCCCTTTTCTTCCTCGTTCCTCTAGCTCAAATGTTTTCCCTTTAATCTATCCTCTTGCTTCTCTCAACAATTTGATGTGTATATATGTAGGCTAAGCAAGGCTAATCAAATAGAGAAATGGTAGAAGACGAGGTAAAAGACAAAAGAAAGATATTGAAGCTAATGGAGTACCAATGGAGCTAATGGGAGACAAAAGTGGAGCATTATCTCTAATGAATAACACCTTAGATAATGGAGGTTGAGTGTATATATATTTGGTGATGAATATATCAGAAATTGAGTTAATGAGGTGTCCCAACCGTACCAAAACCAGAAAAAAAATGGGTTTGATGCTATTTCAGGCCGGTTCAACAAAATCTTCTCTTAAAGCCCAACTTCAAACGGACATATCTCCCTTATCCGGACTCGTTTTAGGCGATTCTTGGGTCTAAATTAAAGCCCCAAAAGTCTACTTTCCAGTGGTGGTGGTATCACATTTAAATTCTAAATGTACAAAGAGATATGCGTAATTTAGTGAAGGTTGTTCATTTCCAAGTCAACAAAATATGATTTTAAGCTCAACTTCAAACGAGCATATCTCCGTTATCCAAACTCGGTTTTAGGTGATTCTTGGTTCTAAATTGAAGTCCCAAAAGTCTACTTTCCAATGGTGGTGGTCTCACATTTAAATTCTAAGTGTACAAAGAGATATGCCTAATTTATTAAAGCCAGTTCATTTCCTTCTTAATGATTTGATGCTCTCCTACACCAGTTTTCTTCCATTCCCTCCTATTTGCTTCAAATCCAAACCTATCCAAACCTATAAAGAAGATATTTTTAAATATTTTTTGAAAGAGTTCACCTCTCTTCCATTTATTTCCACTTTGTCCTTACTCGGTTCATTGAAAAGTGTAATATTTCAATTGAAATGGGAGCCTCGAAACATCGTAGAAACATTTAGAAAAATATTTTGAAAAAAGGGTTATAAGGTCTAAAATAATTTGGCCAAAAATGTGTGAAGGTTGGGATTAAAGATCAAATTCTATCTCTTTTACTGAAGATTCTGTGAGAAACACATTCTAATTATCATCATCGGGTAATCAAAAGAAAGCCCCCAAGTCTTAAGGCCGGTCAAAATGGAGTGTCTACAGTTGCCCCTCTTTGATAGAGCGCGAACTCATTTCTTTTATGTGAGTGAGTGTCAAAGCCTGAAGACGACCCTTTTGATAAGGCCGTAAGACTCGGCCAAATAAACAAGATACAATGCAAGTGGTTGAACCAGAAGGTTGCCTATGTATTCCTTTACAAGGAATCAACCCTGCGTAGTTCAGGGGTAAGAAGTAAAACACTTGCAGGAAAAATAACTTATGATCATGCAATGAAGTGAAGTAATATAACATGAATTAAAGCAAAATGAAACAAGCTGTGTCTCTCACGGAAAGACGCGAATAAATCAATACGTCTTATGCGATCGAGACAACAAAAGCGTAAACCAAACTACGTCACACGTAGAAAAGATGTAAGAAAATATAAGCCAAACAATGAAAAAGATTCCAAACCCTCCTAATATCCAACAACAAAACATGTCTACTAATATCAACAAAAATAAAATATCAAGGGCGGATTACCCAACATGCCCCGTAATACCAACAAAAATATAAAATTTACAACGCAACCAAAATACATGTAAGGTAATATGAACAAAAACACAAAATGAGCTACCATCAACCCTCCAAATTACCAAACATGTCCATATCAAATCTCGAATCTACAAAAAAATGAAACACAAAAAAGAAAAAAAAAATGCAAGTTAGACAATTATAATCTTATCTATAAAATATACAATTTAACATGCATTTTTTGAATTAGTTTTCAAATCGGGAGTCCAGTGCAAGTTCCGTAAGTTTCCACAACTTACATTGGTCCCTCCCGATGTGTTCGAGGTGTTCCCCGAGCCGTCCCATGGCTGTTGCACGATTTTGGCCCCCAAAGGTCTATTTTCAAGCTTAAGGGTGAAAAAATGCAATTTTAGACTTAGTTTTCAAAACGGGAGTCCTGTACTAGTTCCGTAAGTTTCCACAACTCACATTGGTCCCTCCTGAGGTGTTTGAGGTGTTCCCCAGGCCGTGTCGTGGTTGTTGCATGATTTTAGCCTCCAATGGCCCATTTTCCAGCTTAAGTGTGAAAAAATGCATTTTTCGACTTAGTTTTCAAACTGGGAGTCCCGTGCTATTTCTATAAGTTTCTACAACTTAAATTGGTCCTTCTCGAGGTGTTTGAGGTGTTTCCTGGGCCGTCTCGTGGTTGTTGCACAATTTTGGCTCCCGATGGCCTAGTTTGAAGCTTAAGTGTGAAAAAGTGCAATTTTCGACTTAGTTTTCAAACCGGGAGTCCCGTGCTAATTCCGTAAGTTTTCACAAGTCACATTGGTCCCTCCCGAGGTGTTTGAAGTGTTCCCCGGGCCGTCTCGTGACTATTGCACGATTTTGGCCCCCGATGCCATAGTTTCAAGCTTAAGCGTTACAAAATTTCATTTTTTGACTTAGTTTTCAAACCGGGAGTCCCATGCTAATTCCGTAAGTTTCCACAACTCACATTGGTCCCTCCTGAGGTGTTTGAGGTGTTTCCCAGGCTGTCTCGTGGCTGTTGCACGATTTTAGCCTCCGATGGCCTATTTTTCATGCTTAAGTGTGAAAAAGTGCATTTTTTGACTTGGTTTTCAAACCGGGAGTCCCGTGCTAGTTCCGTAAGTTTCCACAACTCACATTGGTCCCTTTGGAGGTGTTTGAGGCATTCCCTAAGCCGTCCCGTGCCTATTGCACGATTTTGGACCCCGAAGGTCTATTTTCAAGCTTAAGTGTGAAGAAGTGCATTTCTGGACTTAGTTTTCAAACCGAGAGTCCCGTGCTTGTTTTGTAAGTTTCCATAACTCATATTGGTCCCTCCCAAGGTGTTTTAGGTGTTACCCGAGCTGTCTCGTGGCTGTTGCATGATTTTGGCCTCCGATGGCCTATTTTCAAGCTTAAGTGTGAAAAATTGCATTTTTAGACTTAGTTTTCAAATTGGAAGTCCCGTGCCAGTTCCATTAGTTTCCACAACTCATTGGTCTCTCCCAAGGAGTTTGAGGTGTTACCTGGGCCGTCTCGTGGCTATTGCACCAGTTTGTCCTCCGATGGCCTATTTTTGAAGTTTAAGTGTGAAAAAGTGCATTTTTGGACTTAAAGATGGTATCAAAGCCATGTTTAATGATAAACATAATACTAGTATAAATTAAATAAATTATACATATATGATCACCATACAACCATGACTGAACAAGATAATACTGTAATCATGCCAGAAAATGAATCAAGAACCTCAGAGAATCTGATATCCTCATTAGCCAAGCGCTTGAAATGGTAGCATCCCAGGATGTCAAAGATGCCCTTGATAAGTGGACTATACCGCTAGTAGATCCAAAAACAATCTACAAAAAAGGTCGTTTTCAATTTTTCAGTAAAACAATCATCAAAACCTTTGAACATGCATCATGCATTCAAAATAATGATGAAATCATCCGACTTATTCATATCAATGATTTTGTTCCATTTGTCAAAGACTATAAGTACATCCATATAGGATTAGTACAAATAGCCTTTAAACCCTTGACTCTTTTAGGTCAAAATACCAGTATTCAATGCACACTACGTGATGGTAGATGTCTCAACTGGAGAGCATCTCTCATGGGAGCTATTGAAACCAGTCTGTCCCATGGACCAATATACTTCGATATTTATCCGAATCTCAGCATAGCAATGACTGATGCTAATATATCTGATGTTTTGGAACTTAGAGTTCTTACTCATGGTTATGAGTACAAACCAGGATCTCCTCCATTTTCAGTTCATTCCAGAATCTATATTAAGGCTTTAACTACCTTAAATCCTTATGTTAGGAAGAAAACTGATACAGGAAAAACAGTATTAATTGAAACAAACCTGTATAATAGTCAGGTAGCTGTACCTAGGTTAATTCCGTGGTCAGAAATAACCTTTCTTGAAAGATGGCATATTCCCAATGCTGTGCCACCTAAACCGATGATCCAGCATAATATTGATGATGTTATTCAGACACAAGGTGGTAATGTTTACCTCCAGTTCCAAAGACCTATGCTTACCAGAAGTAATTCTTCAAATGCTAGTTTTAGAACTGCTCCAAGAAGTTTTTCTAACGACAGTTTTAGAACATCGTCTAGAAGTTTTTCCAATAACAGTTTTCACTCTATTCCACCTTATAGAGTAGATTTACCAGAATCCAGCAGGCGGTCTGTAGACTCTATCCTTCAACAGATAACTTCCAGGCCACCAAGTAGACCACCGAGTGACCCACAGGAAGATCCCATGCAATCAGAAATTCAAAGAATCAGACTTTCCCAAAATAGAATTCCTCATGGTGTTTACACAGCACCACCACCAGATAGCCCAACGGCCAGTGATATGAATTTTGAAATTTGATGGACTTCACACCAGGCAGTGAAAATAGAAAAATAATAAACCAGGAATCTAACCAGGAGAAATATAAGGACTTCAGGATATGGTATTTTGCAAATCATAATCCTCAACAGTTAGAAGATTATAAAATTCAATATTATCAGTATCTTAAGTCCCAACAGAAGATTATACCTTTTGTAGAATGGTATCAAACAGTATCTTCACCGCAGTTGAATGTTATAGAAGACCAGTATAAAACTTGGACTACAATAGAAGGACAAGCCATAAGTGCTATTCATCCACCTCCTCAAGCTTTAGAATTAGCCCCTAATGGCAAAACAACCAGACAACCTTTAGTTGCTACTGCCTATATTGATGCCCAATCTGGTAGATTCGCTAAAACAGAATATATGCAATTAAAAGACTTTGGTTTAAGTATCCGACAACATAATTATACTAATTTGATTTGCCAAACCATGAGCAAACAGTTAACCAGGATAGAAGAAGCGGTTTCTACTTTTAAAGATAGAAGTTTAGCTTCACCAGTAGTTTTGAATTTTTAGTTTTTCTGTTGTAATATCTCTCGCAAACCCCCTTCTTGTAAAATATTATTACTTCCTCAATAAAACTTAGTTTTCCCATGTATGCCCTCTGTTGATTGTTTAGAACAGTTATTGTGGTTTTTACAATTTTGGCAAAATCAGAAAAATCATTATCGTAATACACCCGTAGACTTTTATACTCAATCGTATATCTCTGCCCGATTAGCAGTGTGATTAGCGTATCGCCGAGGTCCAGGTGCTGATCAACGAGCAGGTAGTGGCCTGGGCGGCCCGGAGGCCTCAACCTCCACCGTAACAGTAAGTATATGAGATCATATATGTTGTAATTTGTTTTCTTTATACATGTATTATGTGTATGATTATTCCTGGGTTTGTGCCTTTGTAAGGTTAATTAATTGATAGGGTTAGTGGGACGTCACCCAAGTCGCGTTTGGTTAGGTCATGTTGCTGGATAAGCGTGTAGACCGTGCATACCTACAAGTCGTTTATGGATACTCTTCTGCAACGGATGCAGAATTTGAATGTCCGACCACCTGAACCACCAACATCTTCTGGCTCTATCCAAATGCTTCGAGCAGAACCAGCAATTGACGACCTAGGTCTTTCTCCAGAACAAATTCAGGAAATCCAAATGAATTTCCAAGATCCGCAAACAATTAATAAACTCACTAATTACAGTCCTTCCCGACCAGCCATACTTCCATCCACTAGAAATTATTATGCTCGCCCTTCTCCTCCTGATCTTTTATGGGAAGAAGCATACCAAACCTCTCAGACATCATACCATGGTAAAACCATTTATGAATGGAATATTGATGGTGAATCCGAATATGTTATTTTTACAAGATTACATCAAATGCTGATGTATGCAACAGTTTGCCGTCAATATAATAACCAGGACCAAGCCATAGCCAAATTTATTATTAATGGCTTTACTGGACAACTTAAAGGATGGTGGGATAATGTCCTCACCACCACCCAACAATTAGAAATTCTAAACTCTGTTAAAATCGAAGTTGATCCGACTACCAGACAACCTGTGCAACAGCAGGATGCTGTTTACACTTTAATCCAGACAATCATTCTCTATTTTATTGGCACCAGTACTAGTACCGCTGATCGTGGCCGGGAACTACTCTAGAATCTCAGGTGTCCATCCCTTACTCATTTCCGTTGGTATAAGGATGTTTTCCTTACTAAGGTCATGCAACGACCTGATGGCAGCAGTACTCATTAGAAAGCCAAATTTATTGATGTTCTTCCTACCCATTTTGCCGAACGCGTTAGGAAAAAACTTCGGGACAGCCATGACCGGATGTCTATTCCTTACGAACAGTATACTTATGGACAACTTTGTTCCATTATAACCGATGAAGGTCTTTCCCTTTGTAATGACCTTAAACTTCATTATCAAATGAAGTAACAGAATTTAACAGGAAGCAAAGAATTAGGTGAATTTTGTGAGCAATTTGCTTATGAACCAGTTATTAAATATCCAGGAAAACCTTGAAAAATTTCCCATAAAAAACCTTATAAATCAACTGGAAGAAAATCTCATAAGCCTCGCCATCTGAATCCTACCAAGAAGTTTTATCCTAAAAATACTTCAAACCGAAAATATAAAGGAAAATCCAAATCTAAATCTGAAGTTAAATGTTATAAATTTGGACAAACAGGACATTATGCTAACCGATGTAAATCTAAAGCTAAATCTAAAGTAAATGAATTACAATTAGATTTAGAAGTCAAAGAACAGATACTGCAAGCCTTGGAAGCTGAAGAAAACTCCACCGAAGAGGACTCACCCTCTGAAGATGAAATCAACCAGTTATATTCTACTTCTGATAGTGAAGAAGACCCAGAACAAAATTCTTGTCCTTGTTCTAGCAATCAAGAACATTTATCTAAAATTAATTATTGGAAATCAATTGTCGAAATGAATGGTTTACATTTAGGTGAACCTAGCAGTATTAATGTGTTAACAGATACACAAAAGGATATGCTTGCTGTAGCAGACCAAATCCAGGATCCAGAAATGAAAATAAAATATTTAAAAATGTGTTATGAACACCAACAAACAACATCAGAAACACCAAATATACCTGATTATTCTTACAGTCTTCAAACTGTAATAAACAGAATTCAAACAAACCCTTTGGTTGAAAAACCAACAACCATACAGGATTTAAAGATGGAGATTAACATCTTAAAAACAGAAGTTAAGCACCTGCAAACAGCTAGTGCAGCAGCCATAAAAGATATCAAATATCTTCATACCCAATTACCAAAGAAACAGACTGAAAACAAAGAAGTTGAAACTAATACTGAATCCAAACCAGAATCTTCAACTCCATATCTGTTATTAGTTAATCAAGCAACATTTCAGAAATGGTACATAAAAATCTCTTTTATGATTAAACCTGATTTTATTATCAAAGATGATATTGCTCTAGTCGATAGTGGCGTCGATATGAACTGTATTCAAGAAGGAATTGTTCCAACTAGATATTTTGAAAAGACTACACAGAGTCTGACCAGTGCAAGTGGAAATTCTATGCAAATCAGTTATAAGATACCCGAAGCTTATATTTGTAATGAATATCTCTGTCTCCCTACATCATTTGTTTTAGTCAGAAATCTAGCTACAAATATTATTTTAGGCACACCATTTTTATGTCTTCTGATGCCTATCCAGAAAATTGATGGAACCGGTATTTATTCCCAATTACAGGGAAAATCAGTAATTTTTGAATTCATTACACAACCGTATACAAAAGAATTAGATCAAATTAGGGATGTAGTTACTTTTAAATAGAATAAAATAAATTTTTTAGCTAAAGAAGTTTCTTTCTTAACAACAGAACAAAGGTTACAACAACCTTCTTTACAACAGAAAATTAAGATGATTGAAAAAGAATTTCAAACAGAAGTTTGTGTTACTATCCCAAATGCTTTTTGGAACAGGAAAAAATATACGGTTACTTTACCTTATGAACCCGATTTTGATGAAAAATATATTCCAACTAGAGCTCGCCCTAGTCAAATGAAAAAGGAATATATGGAATTATGTAAAACAGAAATTCAAAATCTTTTAGACAAAAAATTAATCCGACCCAGTCACTCTCCTTGGAGTTGCACAACATTCTATGTAAATAAAAATGCTGAGATTGAACGAGGTGTTCTACGCCTTGTTATTAATTATAAACCGTTAAATGATAAATTAAAATGGATCAGATATCCCATTCCGAACAAGAAAGATCTTTTAGATCGATTACAGGATGCAATCATTTTTTCTAAATTTGATTTAAAGTCAGGATATTGGCAAATTGAGATTGCAGAACCGGATAGGTACAAAACAGCATTTACAGTACCCTTTGGGCATTACGAATGGAATGTTATGCCTTTTGGCTTGAAGAATGCTCCATCAGAATTCCAGCATATCATGAATGATATTTTTAATCCGTTTACTGAGTTTACCTTATCATATATTGATGATGTTTTAATTTTTTCTTCATCAATTGAACAGCATATTAAACATCTTAATATTTTTAAGCATGTTATTCACAGCAATGGATTAGTGCTTTCTGCTCTTAAAATGCAACTTTTCCAGACAACAGTAAGATATCTTGGACATAATATTTCTAATGGTAGTATTATTCCAATTAACTGAAGTATTGAGTTTGCTTCTAAATTACCTGATGAAATCAAAGACAAAACTCAATTACAAAGATTTTTAAGAAGTCTTAATTATATCCGTGATTATTATCCGAATGGTGCTGCAGATGCTAGTATTTTATATACCCGACTTTGCAAAAATCCTTCCCCTTGGGATACAGAACATACTCAAGCTGTTAAAAAAATTAAAGCTAGAGTAAAACAATTACCATGCTTATAGTTACCTAATCCCAATTGGAAGAAAATTGTGGAAACAGATGCCTCTAATGAAGGCTTTGGTGGGATCTTAAAACAGCTTAATCCCAAAACCCAGAAGGAAGAATTACTACGCTTTCATTCTGGCCATTGGAATAAAGCCGCTTTAAATTATCCAACCATTAAACAGGAATGTTTAGCCATTGTAAAATGTGTTGATAAATTTCAGGATGATCTGTTAAACCAGCATTTTATCATTCGAGTTGATTGCTCGGCTGCCAAACAGATTTTCAAAAAAGATGTTAAAAATTTAGCATCTAAACAAATATTCTTAACCTGGCAAAGTTATTTATCCAATTTTGATTTTGATATTGAATATATTAAAGGAGAAAATAATTCTTTGCCTGATTTTTTAACTAGGGAATATTTACAGAAAAACACTCCTGAAGAGGACGATGACCAGCAGAGGCCATAGAGGTCGCGGCCGTGGCCGAGGAGGTCAAACCCCTCGCTATGACCCATCCGAATTTCCGGCCCTTTCTCGCGGCCAAACCAGTAATCCCTCAGCTAAGGATATTCTCCTTAAGACTGAAGAACCGTACACTCCTAACAGTATTACTAAGGAAACTGTCCTCTGGATTGAATCCGCAGATGAACAATGGATGACTGATCCGTGGGAGATTAAGCGTCGGTATCTTACTACGCAATAATCTCCTTCCCATTTTGACCAGTACCGATATATCTATGAACAGATATTAACAGAAACTGGAGCTTGTGAATTCCAGCATCATTTGCATGATCCGAATAAAACTACCAGTCCGATCTCTTTTAGTAAGATCACCATCCGTAATATCATGCCCATTTCTACATGGGGTATTCATCCGCATACTCTTCGCGATCTTGATCTTCGCAACAAACAGACCAAATATACATATTGGGATTATGTAGATGCTTTTACTCAGGTATTCTACTACCAAAATCTGATTAAAAACCACTCTTGGTTTATCCGTGTTTGCCCTGATGTCCTCAAAAATGATGTCCCCAATTGGTTCCTCGTTTGGTGGGATAAATTTGGACTTTCCATGGACATCTTACCAGAACCTATCCGACTTGCTTTTAATGAGTGGAATTGTGCTTATTCTAGAGCCTATTCTTATCTCAACAAAAACCGTGAACTTTCCATCAGTAAATCACTTGTTCATTTTACTATCCGTTTTAATCTCCCATGGATTTGGAAATGGGAATTTGCATGTGACTACCAGAACAAAGTTCCCCGTCTCAAAAGAATCTTTTTTGTTAAATGGTGGGATAAGGGTATGAACCCTATTATACCAGAAACTGTTGAAAAAATTAAACAGCATACAAAAGCCTGCTTTGAAACTGTTAAACAGCCAGCTCTCACAGCTCCACCAGCATTAGCCAGTAATCCTTTCATCCAGATCCAGAAAGAATTACGACAACAGTATCCCCAGCTTTCAGAAAATGAAATCATAATTAAAAGTATGGATTTTCTGAAAGAACAGTTTCTCCAAACAGTACCTCAGCCTGATGATGCCTCCATGAGGTCAGGAACCAGTCATACTATATCAGATTCAGAGAGTGATCTAGCTGAACACGTGTTGGCAGGCGAGTCACAAGATCCAGAAGAAGATGAGAGTAATCTCGGTGACTTTTGGGATTCCCTAACAACCATTATTGCAGAAAAAATCTCAAAAGATAAAGGCAAAGGACCCACGCATTAAGGCGTCGGCACAACAGGACAAAGAACTTTGAGAAAAGTAGATTCTCACTACCAGCAAAAGGAGATGCTGTCTCCACCTTCTGAGAAAAGTTGAAGATAAGGATAAGGGTAATCTGTCGGTCTAATGACATTGTTACACCTGTCCCCTTCTTTATCCGTTTTTGTATTATAAAAGGGAAGGCTTCACCCTTGTTGAAGCGGAGTGAAATCTTCAGTTTTGAATTTTTAGTTTTTCTCTTGTAATATCTCTCGCAAACCCCCTTCTTGTAAAATATTATTACTTCCTCAATAAAACTTAGTTTTCCCATGTATGCCCTCTGTTGATTGTTTAGAACAGTTATTGTGGTTTTTACAATTTTGGCAAAATCAGAAAAATCATTATCTTAATACACCCGTAGACTTTTATACTCAACCGTATATCTCTGCCCGATTAGCAGAGTGTTATCAGCGTATCACCGAGATCCAGGTGCTGATCAATGAGCAGGTAGTGGCCTGGGCAGCCCGGAGGCCTCAACCTCCACCGTAACAGTAAGTATATGAGATCATATATGTTGTAATTTGTTTTCTTTATACATGTATTATGTGTATGATTATTCCTGGGTTTGTGCCTTTGTAAGGTTAATTAATTGATAGGGTTAGTGGGACGTCACCCAAGTCGCGTTAGGTTAGGTCATGTTGCTGGATAAGCGTGTAGACCGTGCATACCTGTAAGTCATTGACAGACGTGCTAGCCTCAACCTTTAGTGAGCACCTTAGATGGTATCAGAGCCATGTTTAATGATAAACATAATACTAGTATTAATTAAATAAATTATACATATATGATCACCATACAACCATGACTGAACAAGATAATACTGTAATCATGCCAGAAAATGAATCAGTAACCTCTGTAGGGAATACAGTATCCTCATTAGCCGAAGCCGCCGAAATGGTAGCATACCAGGATGTCAAAGATGCCCTTGATAAGTGGACTATACCGCTAGTAGATCCAAAAACAATCTACAAAAAAGGTCGTTTTCAATTTTTCAGTAAAACAATCATCAAAACCTTTGAACATGCATCATGCATTCAAAATAATGATGAAATCATCCGACTTATTCATATCAATGATTTTGTTCCATTTGTCAAAGACTATAAGTACATCCATATAGGATTAGTACAAATAGCCTTTAAACCCTTGACTCTTTTAGGTCAAAATACCAGTATTCAATGCACACTACGTGATGGTAGATGTCTCAACTGGAGAGCATCTGTCATGGGAGCTATTGAAACCAGTCTATCCCATGGACCAATATACTTCGATATTTATCCGAATCTCAGCATAGCAATGACTGATGCTAATATATCTGATGTTTTGGAACTTAGAGTTCTTACTCATGGTTATGAGTACAAACCAGGATCTCCTCCATTTTCAGTTCATTCCAGAATCTATATTAAGGCTTTAACTACCTTAAATCCTTATGTTAGGAAGAAAAGCTAAACAGAAAAACAAGATAATTGAAACAAACTCAGATAATAGTCAGGTAGCTGTACCTAGGTTAATTCCGTGGTCAGAAATAACCTTTCTTGAAAGATGGCATATTCCCAATGCTGTGCCACCTAAACCGATGATCCAGCATAATATTGATGATGTTATTCAGACACAAGGTGGTAATGTTTACCTCCAGTTCCAGAGACCTATGCTTACCAGAAGTAATTCTTCAAATGCTTGTTTTAGAACTGCTCCAAGAAGTTTTTCTAACGACAATTTTAGAACAGCGTCTAGAAGTTTTTCCAATAACAGTTTTCACTCTATTCCACCTTATAGAGTAGATTTACCAGAATCCAGCAGGCAGTCTGTAGACTCTATCCTTCAACAGATACCTTCCAGGCCACCAAGTAGACCACCGAGTGACCCACAGGAAGATCCCATGCAATCAGAAATTCAAAGAATCAGACTTTCCCAAAATAGAATTCCTCATGGTGTTTACATAGCACCACCACCAGATAGCCCAACGGCCAGTGATATGAATTTTGAAATTTGATGGACTTCACACCAGGCAGTGAAAATAAAAAAATAATAAACCAGGAATTTAACCGGGAGAAATATAAGGACTTCAAGATATGGTATTTTGCAAATCATAATCCTCAACAGTTAGAAGATTATAAAATTCAATATTATCAGTATCTTAAGTCCCAACAGAAGATTATACCTTTTGTAGAATGGTATCAAACAGTATCTTCACCGCAGTTGAATGTTATAGAAGACCAGTATAAAACTTGGACTACAACAGAAGGACAAGCCATAAGTGCTATTCATCCACCTCCTCAAGCTTTAGAATTAGCCCCTAATGGCGAAACAACCAGACAACCTTTAGTTGCTACTGCCTATATTGATGCCCAATCTGGCAGATTCGCTAAAACAGAATATATGCAATTAAAAGACTTTGGTTTAAGTATCCGACAACATAATTATATTAATTTGATTTGCCAAACCATGAGCAAACAGTTAACCAGGATAGAAGAAGCTGTTTCTACTTTTAAAGATAGAAGTTTAGCTTCACCAGTAGCTGGAAGTTCGACGATTCATCCGGTATCCATTAAACCTTCATTGGAAATCAGCAATTTTAAGTTGAAACCTCCAAATACCGAATTTATGGATACTCTTCTGCAACGGATGCAGAATTTGAATGTCCGACCACCTGAACCACCAACATCTTCTGGCTCTATCCAAATGCTTCGAGCAGAACCAGCAATTGACGACCTAGGTCTTTCTCCAAAACAAATTCAGGAAATCCAAATGAATTTCCAAGATCCGCAAACAATTAATAAACTCACTAATTACAGTCCTTCCCGACCAGCCATACTTCCATCCACTAGAAATTATTATGCTCGCCCTTTTCCTCCTGATCTTTTATGGGAAGAAGCATACCAAACCTCTCAGACATCATACCATGGTAAAACCATTTATGAATGGAATATTGATGGTGAATCCGAATATGTTATTTTTACAAGATTACATCAAATGCTGATGTATGCAATAGTCTGCCGTCAATATAATAACCAGGACCAAGCCATAGCCAAATTTATTATTAATGGCTTTACTGGACAACTTAAAGGATGGTGGGATAATGTCCTCACCACTACCCAACAATTAGAAATTCTAAACTCTGTTAAAATTGAAGTTGATCCGACTACGGACAACTGCGGCAACGAGGATGTCATTACACTTTAATCCAGACAATCATTCTCTATTTTATTGGCACCAGTACTAGTACCGCCGATCGTGGCCGGGAACTACTCCAGAATCTCAGGTGTCCATCCCTTACTCATTTCCGTTGGTATAAGGTTGTTTTCCTTACTAAGGTCATGCAACAACCTGATGGCAGCAGTACTCATTGGAAAGCCAAATTTATTGATGGTCTTCCTATCCTTTTTCCTGAACGCGTTAGGAAAAAACTTCGGGACCGCCATGACCGGATGTCTATTCCTTACGAACAGTATACTTATGGACAACTTTGATCCATTATAACCGATGAAGGTCTTTCCCTTTGTAATGACCTTAAACTTCATTATCAAATGTATCGTCCCATGGCTGTTGCACGATTTTGGCCCCCGAAGGTCTATTTTCAAGCTTAAGTGTGAAAAAATGCAATTTTAGACTTAGTTTTCAAACTGGGAGTCCTGTACTAGTTTCGTAAGTTTCCACAACTCACATTGGTCCCTCCCGAGGTGTTTGAGGTGTTCCCCAGGCCGTCTCGTGGTTGTTGCACGATTTTAGCCTCCAATGGCCTATTTTCAAGCTTAAGTGTGAAAAAATACATTTTTCGACTTAGTTTTCAAACTGGGAGTCCCGTGCTATTTCTGTAAGTTTCTACAACTCAAATTGGTCCTTCTCGAGGTGTTTGAGGTGTTTCTTGGGCCGTCTCGTGGTTGTTGCACAATTTTGGCTCCCGATGGCCTAGTTTGAAGCTTAAGTGTGAAAAAGTCCAATTTTCGACTTAGTTTTCAAACCGGGAGTCCCGTGCTAATTCCGTAAGTTTTCACAAGTCACATTGGTCCCTCCCGAGGTGTTTGAAGTGTTCCCCAGCCCGTCTCGTGACTATTGCACGATTTTGGCCCCCGATGCCATAGTTTCAAGCTTAAGTGTTACAAAATTTCATTTTTTGACTTAGTTTTCAAACCGGGAGTCCCATGCTAATTTCGTAAGTTTCCACAACTCACATTGGTCCCTCCTGAGGTGTTTGAGGTGTTTCCCGGGCTGTCTCGTGGCTGTTGCACGATTTTAGCCTCCGATGGCCTATTTTCACGCTTAAGTGTGAAAAAGTGCATTTTTTGACTTGGTTTTCAAACCGGGAGTCTCGTGCTAGTTCCGTAAGTTTCCACAACTCACATTGGTCCCTTTGGAGGTGTTTGAGGCATTCCCTAACCCGTCCCATGCCTATTCCACGATTTTGGACCCCGAAGGTCTATTTTCAAGCTTAAGTGTGAAGAAGTGCATATCTGGACTTAGTTTTCAAACAGGGAGTCCCGTGCTTGTTTTGTAAGTTTCCATAACTCACATTGGTCCCTCCCAAGGTGTTTTAGGTGTTACCCGAGCCGTCTCGTGGCTGTTGCATGATTTTGGCCTCCGATGGCCTATTTTCAAGCTTAAGTGTGAAAAATTGCATTTTTAGACTTAGTTTTCAAATTGGAAGTCCCGTGCCAGTTCCATTAGTTTCCACAACTCATTGGTCCCTCCCAAGGTGTTTGAGGTGTTACCCGGGCCGTCTCGTGGCTATTGCACCAGTTTGTCCTCCGATGGCCTATTTTTGAAGTTTAAGTGTGAAAAAGTGCATTTTTGGACTTAATTTTCAAACCGGGAGTCCCACGCTAGTTCCGTAAGTTTCGACAACTCACATTGGTCCCCCTCCCGAGGTGTTTGTGTTGTTACCCAAGCCGTCTCATGCCTGTTACACGATTTTGGCCTCTGATGGCCTATTTTTCAAGCTCAAGTGTGAAAAAGTGCCTTTTTTGACTTAGTTTTCAAACCGGGAGTCCCGTGCTAGTTCCGTAAGTTTCCACAACTCACATTGGTCCCTCCCGACGTGTTTGAGGTGTTACCTGGGCCGTCTCGTGGTTGTTACACGATTTTGGCCTCCGATGGCTTAATTGTGAAAAAGTGCATTTCTGGACTTAGTTTTCGAACTAGGAGTCCCGTGCTACTTTCGTAAGTTTCCACAACTTACATTGGTCCCTCTCGAGGTGTTTGAGGTATTACCTGGGCCATCTCGTGGCTGTTGCACGATTTTGGCCTCCGGTGGCCTATTGTCAAGCTTAAGTGTGAAAAAGTTCATTTTTGGACTTAGTTTTCGAACTGGGAGTCCCGTGCTAGTTCCATAAGTTTCCATAACTTACTTTGATCCCTCCCGAGGTGTTTGAGGTGTTATTGGGCCGTCTCGTGGCTGTTACACGATTTAGCCCTCCGATAGCCTATTTTCAAGCTTAAGTGTGAAAAAGTGCATTTTTGGACTTAGTTTTCAAACCGGGAGTCCTATACTAGTTCCGTAAGTTTCCACAACTCACATTGGTCCCTCCCGAGATGTTTGAGGTGTTCCCCAGGCCATCTCGTGGCTGTTGTACGATTTTGGCCTCCGATGGCCTATTTTGAAGCTTAAGTGTGAAAAAGTGCATTTTTGGACGTAGTTTTCGAACCGGGAGTCCTGTGCTAGTTCCGTAAGTTTCCACAACTTACTTTGGTCCCTCCCGAGGTGTTTGAGGTGTTACTTGGGCCGTCTCGTGGCTGTTACACGATTTAGCCCTCTGATGGCCTATTTTCAAGCTTAATCGTTGGAAAAGTTCATTTTTTTACTTAGTTTCAAGCCTACGTGTTGAAATAGTGCAAATTTCAAAATAGTTTTCAAATTGGGAGCCACGCACTTCTTTTGTAAGTTTGCACAACTTATGTTACTCCGTCTCGAGGTGTTTGTGATGTTTCTCGGATCTTTACATACATATTTCACTATTTTCCTATGACCTTTCGCCCCTAAATGTCAAAGTTTTTTTTTATTCTACCCTAGTTGATTAAGAAATTTCTACTAAATTAACATAGAAACATAATATACTAACAAAGCCTACTAATCCAATAAAATAAATTAGTAGAACGCACTGAGCTGTATACCCTGACCAGGATTGATTTTGATCCACATCGATGTTTTGTCTTCATTTGCATCATATTATTCACATTAGCTAGTGATTGTTCCTACACAATTGAAACACCAATAAAAACAAGAAAAGATAACATTATTAAGAAGAAACTTAATTTTTGACAATCAATATATATAAAACATTTTACCTTGAAGCTAGTGAGAGACTTTTGACTAAACATTTTCCACAAATATAATCTAGCAACTCTGATAACTAAATTTCTCAATAATAATTCTTAGAGCAACTCCAACCACGCTCTTCATTTTTCACTAGCTAAAGTACAAAAAAGATGAGCTCTTTATTTTACCTAAGTACTTTAGCTATTGTGTGTTCCAACCATACTCTTTATTTTAACTAGCCATTAAACTAACTTAACCAATTTTTTAAATAAAAAACATTATATATTACTGTTGACATAGTTGTTGAGGTGGCATTTATAATAATATATATTTTAACATATTTTAAAATAATGTTAGTTATTGTGGTGAAAGTGGTTTGGAAATACTCTTCAGATCCTGGAAGACGCCAGCGATCCTCTGCTAGTCACCTGCAAAAATACAAACTCCGGTCGGGGGTGCCGGAATTAGCACTCCGACGGACAAGTCAGTTCTCCTCCAGAAAGCTTGCTTACTAAGTTTATAGAAGTGTTTCTTACATACCTTTATAAATCTGAAGCTCTTGTATTTATAGTCATTTTTCAGCCTCGGGGCCAGAGTCTACTTTTTCTTTTGTTTATGTATTCTTTCATTCATCCTGACATGCTTTTT